>OZ007554.1:132536587-133136587 GCA_963931855.1 Philhelius festivus | reverse complement strand
CTATCATATTTTGAAGCTCGCTTGGGGAATCAGAGATGATGACGAGGTCATCGGCGTATAGGAGCACTTTCACAATCACATCGGCCACACAAATACCTCCTGGTAAATGTGAATGTAAGTCATTCAGGTAGAGGCTAAATAACAGTGGACTAAGTAAACATCCCTGCTTAACACCCACTTTAACTTCAAAAGAGTCTGAAAGAGAGATTCCATCCCAAACCTGACAAGTTGTTTCTTTATAAAGCAGTTGCAAAATTGTTATTATTTTTGTTGACAAACCCAAAGAAGACAGTTTAAAAAAAAAGAGAACTACGTGGAATCATATCAAAAGCACATGAAAAATCAACAAAAAAAGCATATGTGTTTTTCTTTCTTTTTTGGTTTAAGTGGACTATGCTTGTTAAATTAAATATGTTATCGATTGTGGAGTAACCTGATCGGAAACCAGCTTGGTACTCACAAAGAATGTCATTATCATTAATCTACCCATTTATCCTATTTAAGATTAGCCCCGTGAATACTTTATATAATGTATCCAAAAGCGAAAGTCCTCTATAGTTACCAAAGTTATTAGGATCACCTTTCTTAAATAAAGGAATAATTATCGAACTGCGAAAAGAAACTGGGATTTCACCGGTCAAAAATATTTTGTTAAGCAATATAAGAACTTCTTCTAAGAAACAAGATGGTGCATTTTTATAAAACTCATAGCTGATTCTGTCCTTTCCTGGTGCTTTTTTAACTTTAGCTTTTTGCAGTACATGTGAAAGTTCCCACATTTCAAAAGGTGAGTCAAGGAAGACATCTGTTATCTCAGGCATAGCCCAAGAAATTTGCCCACATTCGGGGGGTGAGAATAAAGTCTTAAAATGATTATAAAAATCAAAAATCTGGAGAGAACTTCTTTTTTTTGGCAAGGCCTGTTTCAAATTGTTCACCAATTTCCACCAGTCTCTGGAATTTCTAACACTGTTCAATTTTTTAATGTTTTCATGCTTGTGATGCAACTTTTTAATTTTGCATAATTTAAGATATTGAAATCTGTATCGAACATATTGTTTTTTAAAATTGCTTAGATTATGCATACGAAAGAGTCGAAGTAATTTCAACATTTTTTTTCTTGCACGCAAACACTGAAAATCAAACCAGATCTGTTTAGATACAATATTTTTCCTATTATTAAACGCACCAGAAGCTGTCTTTATTTTATTTATTAATGTACTTACTTTCTCTTCAATGGTTTTATTTGTTTGAATGTATTCACAATTATGTAGACGTACTAATACTTCATTGTACTTAGAAGCCATTTTGGGAAACCAATTTAACTTTTTTTCAAGTGCCATGTTACCAACTTTAGTTGTTATTGACAAAGGCGGGGAGAAACTCAATTTTAAAGGCATATGATCCGAATATGGTTTACTCTGAATGGAAAAGTTGTTAATCAGCCCTGAAGAATCAAACGAGCATATACAGTAATCGATAACTGAATTACCCATTACACCACTAAACGTTAATTCACCATCTGCATCCCCGGGTACTCTACCATTCAAAATAACGCCACCGGTATTTTCAAAAAGTTCCAAACATTTTTTACCTTTCCCATCTGCTACTTTTTCTTTTGATTTGATTTTCTATATTGAGAAATAAAAGAAAAACCTTTCAGTAAATGTCCATCGATAAATTGACCATCAGCCGTTCGAGCATTCAAATCACCAATAATGCAAAAGGATTCAAATCTCATGCTGCCTAAAAACTCTTCAAACTTTTTAAAATCACTCGTCCACCTTGTGCAATTCAAATATCGAGGTATAAAGTAGAAATTTTTATCACCAAATTTAGCAGATAAAGCAAAATTCCCTGAAAAGTTATTGAATTTAAAATTATATTTATTTTGGATAGCCTTTTTAAACCCAAACAAACAACCGCCGCATGCGCGACCAGCACTATGTAACTTTTCAGCATCTTCCCAATACAACACATAATCATTAAAAAAGTGTAAAAATTCATTCTTTTTATCATTTAATACATTCGTTTCAAACAAAAAGAAAATATCAAACTTATTTATATACGTAAAGAAATTACAAAAACTTAGCTTACTTTTTAAATTTGCTACGTTATATGCTACCAACTGACCAGTGGCGTGGCGTGGATAATTTTAAATGGGAAGACGTTACAAAATTTTGTCACCTGTAAAAATGAAAAAAAAAATCTTAGAACCTTAAAAAGAACATTCCTAGTAGGGATATGGTATCTGCAAATGCATTCCACATTGACTTAGCAAAAAATGTGTTGCTATATTTTTTATACATCAAGACATTAATATTTCAATCAATAATGAGCTTAAAACATAATAAAAAAGGACCTCCTTTTAGACACCACCCCTTTCGTCGGACATAACTGCGGCACCATCCTAGGAATTTTCTATTAATTTTTCCTTGCAATCATATGTGTCAAGAACACAACTCATCTGCATTAAGACTCGCCCTAACGTCAAAAAATACAAGATATCTTTCTTGTATTCCATTCTCTGACAAGAACCCAAATATGGCACTCACAGTTTTCCCTATGACTTAAATCTGATGTTTCGTCGATCATTATCGACACGAACCGGGCTTCTATGATTTCTGTTTTAATTTCAGATTTAATAACAGCCGCGATACTATGTATCAAGATGGATTTACATGCATTCATGAAACACGCGCACTTAACAAAAAATTTCGATCTGGGATCGAAATCCCTGGTGTGTAAAGGAAAAAAGGATAAAATATAAACTATCAACTATCCTTGCTAAAATTATTTGGTTTCTCCGATAGGTAATCTGTTAAACAGCAATCTACATTTATCAAAGACAAAAAACAAAATCTAGAACTGCGCTAAAATTAAGAAGCCAATTTTTTTTTTTTATCAATATAGTGGATAATAAAAGGAAATAAATCTTCACTTTAACATCTAACTTTTCACTATTTTTAATTAAGTTCAAATTGGCTTTTCAATTTATTTGAAGTTATTGAACCTGTACAACACAGTCTTTTATTGAATGCCAGTTGAATCTTAATTTAAATTCCTATTAAAAAAAAAAACAAATGCATTTTATTTGACCAGAAGTGTTCTTCAGCGATATGCTAAATTTACACTGCTAACAAATTGCCATATTTTCTACCATGATTTATTTCATAATTCAAAATTATCACAGTAAATTTGCAAAAATATCAATCGTGTATATTATAAACTATCACGAGAGAGAAAAATGAAAGCATTTTACATTAGCATGCAAATCAACATCAAATTCAAAATCAAGAATCAACAATACCCACATGCCATATTTATATTTATATGACATACATACGAGTATGTATGTATTAAAGAAAAAAAAACAAATAAGTCGAAGAGCACCGTCTTATTTCTCACATCACACACACAAGGTTAAAAAAAAGGCGAGCACCCGAACTCCTGCAATGTATTATACTCGTATTCCTACTGAAATGCAATGCTAATTGCTAAAGGGAGAATAAAATACAAATAATTCAAACTCCTACTGGTATACATCGAAAATTTTATAAGACGGAATGTAGCGTCTTATTTTTTGCGGATGTTGAACAAAGAGGATCCGAAAAACACAATGCTTGGGGAAGAAAGGGATATAAAACAAATAAATAAGACGGTGATTGAAAAGTTTATGTCAGAGTATTTTTGTGACTCTCTTGGTTAATGTTGGTTGTGGATTGTGGAATGTGTTTGGATAAGGTATAAGATTTAAACGAGAAGCAGAATGGAAAACTTAAACTTATTCGATGTTTATTTGGTAGATTGTGTTATTTGTGGATTTTCTAAAAGGGAAGACGATAGGAATCGTGTTATATGGACACCACGCCACTGCAACTGACAGACATCTTGTTGCTAATGTTGAATTGCATTCCAGGACGTAGAAGCAGCATCAGAGTCTTTTAAAGGTGGGCGATGCATATCTGTTACCATCACATTGCACGGAAAATTAGCTTTTTGCGCCAGGGCTCTTAAAAATTCAGCATCTTTATGTTGTTTGGCTTCGAAGCTACCATTGTTCCATTTGAAAAGTTTATCATTGATGTAAATGGAGGTCTCACCAAAGCGAACTTTAACTTTTTTATCAAGTTTCGTAATATTTTTTCCCAGTTGACGAAGGTTAAATCGCTTTTCCCTTTCATCCGCAGTATAGTCCTTTTGGATGTAAATTGCAGAACCATCAAGCTTCTTTTTCACAGACATAATATTATTTACTTGCAGTGGGGATTCCATCTTGAATGCATAGGACAATCCATTTTTTGTTTTTTAATTGACGAGATTCGATAACAAGTACATTTTGTTTTAGTACTCGGGAACAGATCTCACAGAATTCATCCACAGCTAGTTTTGTATTTGTGTTTTGCAGCCCACTAACGATAATCTTCGGGCGCTGAGATGTTCTATCAATAAGTTCGAGCCTTTTTTTCATTTTATTTAAGTCTTCCTTAAGCATCTCGTTCTCGATACGAAGATTTTCGATCTCCTGGCGAAGAGGTATTAAGTCATCTTTTTTTGCGACATCTTATAGCTTCTTATCCAGCATATTTCCCAATTTTTGATCAAAAAGATACCACGAAAAGACCGGGAGTTTCAGCAGTAGTAGCAGCGGGCGCAACAACAACAGGTACAACCGCTGGGGCAGCAGCAGCAGCAGGTGGTGGTGGTGTTGAGTATGAGACGTAGCTTTTGTTGTTAATCATACTTTTGTTGAACATTGTTCCTTCGGAGTGTTTTTTGGCGTTACTCGTTACTCACTTTGTTCAGGAGAAGTTAAATGCGGAGCTCTTTTTTTGTTTGGTCCCATATATTTGTAGGTTATGTTGCAAAGGTATATGTATTTCAGACACTTTTTAATTTTTTGATAAATTTATAGTCTTTATGTTATGAAACTTATGTTAAATGTGAAAAAACGAAATTTAATTTTAATAATTCAAACAAAATTATAGATTTAAAGCCAATAAATTACTTTTTGATAAATATAAAGAAAAATAAAATTGGCGGACAAAAATTAATTAGGTGTTTGACGTTTCGTATCAGTGATGCCAATCTACGAAGAATGATGCGTTGAGAAAGTTCCGCTCCGACGGTTACTTCGATAGGGCCGTAAATCAAAGATTTAGATTAAGAATTTTTATTTTTCAATTTTTGTATATACAATTTGACTTTATTTTTATAATTTGCGCGCACTAAAGGGATTTTGACTACCATTAAAATTTTGAGCACAGTTTTTGAATGTTAGATTATCTTAATGGGAGGAAAAAAATAGAGTCGGGTAAAGTTAAATAGTGCGGCTATTTAACAGTACCTCCGAAGTTGGGCTCAAGGATAAATTGATGGGCATTCCCTGAAGCGCGAGTATTACGGTTGAATCGTTTAAGGGGAGGAATGCTAATGGCTATTTCACTGGAACACTGTTTATAAAAATAACGGTGATATAATGGAAGACAAGATACACTCATTTGTAAATTAAATCATGTTGACTTAACAGTAGGGGCCGGACGTTATTCTTTTGGCTTTATAAATTGCTATCTGCTTACAATATGATATTAATGTTTTCATTATCTAATTCATGATTTTTTTAAATAAGCAGTGGTCAATATATCAAGCTTATAACTAATAGTAGTAAAAATAAAAAAATAAAGCCAAATCAGGTGCTGAAATAATTAACGAGTTCGAAATATATTTAAGTGAGCCACAGTTAAACCACAATGTTCCTAATCCAATAAAATGATGGAAAAACAACAAAATATCTGAACTTGGCATTGCTGGCCAAAAATATTTATGCATACCAGCGATATCGGTATCTTCAAAACGTTGTTTCTCCGCTGTATTGTTATACCCAAACTCTTCTGCCAGATAATGTAAGCTTGTTGACATTCTTGGTGAGGAATCAAAAATTGTTACAACCAAGTATTTTACAAAATAGTTTTTTCTATTCTCTTTTAATTTGAAAAATACATTGGATGTATATGAATATGAATTTCTATTTTTAAGTAGAACCTACATTGTTTTTGTGAATAACATTTTTTTTTTTTTTTTACCTGATCAAATAAGGAATGAAATGTTTTAAAGTTATGTAATGTGTATAATTTAATTTAGTCTTTATACACGAGAAATATGATGAAAAACGCCGATATCCGGAATAAAGCACTTACCCGAAACTTTACGGGTACCCGGTATTTTGTTTCCCGGGTAATACCCGAAAAGACGGGTACTCGGGTATGCGGGTTTTTGAGCTCTACTTGAGATAATCAGTTTTGTTTTAGGATTGTTAATATTCAGGTCTAAGTCTTAGCAAGATCTCACAAATGACCGGTTTCAAAATTGCTGCATGATTATTGAAATATATATTCCTATATGTTAAATCTCGAAGTAATTGTTCAAGAACACAGTTGAAAGAAAGAAACATCGATCGGAATATCGCAAAACCCGCATACCGCCAAAAGAAATGGTATTTTGTTTGCTGTGTTAAGAGATGTAACTGACTATGGTAAAGCGATCGAGAGATATAACCAAATGACCTTAAGCACGCACAATGTGCAAATGTAATTTACAAACAAGAAAGTAATTTAATTTTTCTCTTCAACTAAAACTGTTGATTTTATTATTTCTTATATTATTACTTTTTATTTATAATAATAATAATAATATATTATAATAAAATATTGGTGAAAAAGATGCAAAATTATTATCATTATTAACTAGACAAATTACATCAAAAATCATTATAAGAAAGCAAAAAACATGATTTAATTTATTTACCCCTTGAAAACATCACCCATAAAAATTCTGTGTTGATTTTCAATAATTTTTTTTTAAACTAAGTTGACTGAAACATGATTTTTTTTTTTGAAAAATTGTAAATATAGCAATAACAATTTGAGATTTCAAGGTGTATAAATAAAACAAAAAAATATATTTACTCTCAGAGTTTTCTGTGTCGTTTAGACATTTAATAGTTCAAGTTTCTTGTTCATTTATAATATATATTATATCAAAAATTTCACAAACAAATCAATTCTTTTTAATAATATTTATATTGAATGTAATTTTGATAGTCTTTCTTTATCAAATGTCATATTTAAATAAGTTTTTGACGGAAATAAGTATTCTTTTTTTATATGGAGGTTATTAAAATTCGACAGATAGCTTATGCAGATTATTATATATTCTATTTCTTATGATTGTCATGGCTATGAATGACGCCCTATGTATATATTATAATTACCTAATATTTTATTATACAAAATAAATAATTGAAAACGACGAACCACGAATTATACAAATTATGCGATTACAAAATAAGAATGTGAAGCTGCGCTACGCAGACTAATGCCATTTCATCTGTAATTAGTAATAAGTAAACGATTGTGCATCGTTTTTAAAAACAAGATAAAAACTACAACAAACGAATATCAACACTATTTTGCCTCTCCCATCCAAATATTATAGACAAATGCATTCGCATCTGCACAGCGACGTAAAATGAAAGGCTTCGGAGACTTCAAACGCAATGCTGTTGTGTGTATACCAAGTGAAGAAGAATTAAAAAAACGCAACCAGTTGAAAACAGAGGCAGGCACTGCAAATACAATAAAAGATTCAACACTTAATAATTTAAAAGGTAATTATTATTATTGCAAACAAAAAGCAATCAGAAAGTGTGTAGAAAGAATATAATTTTCCTATTTATGTTATCTTATATACTGAAATTATGTTATTTATTTAATATATTTTAATAAAAACAACAAAAAATGTTTCCTTACAGGTAAATATACTAATGGACCATTTAATTAAAAACAATTTAATTTTTGTTTTAGTAATACATATTTTTCAAAAATACATTTTAATAAAGTTTTGAGCTTTCAAATGAAATTTAAAGGCACTTTATAAATATAAAATGTGTGTCCTTATTGTTGTTGTTTACAAAGACATAAGTAAGAGATGTATACCTACAAATTCAACTTATCCATATTTTGACATTTTTTGTTATTATATTTCTGTGGTGTTTGATACAAACATGATAAGTACATAAAATAATTTGCGTTTTTACGTTCACTTTTCATAGAACTAGGGCTGAAACGGGTTGACTGATTTTCTTCAAATTTGGAAAACTTTTGAAAATATTCTTTGAAAAATTATGTTCCAAATTTTAAGAAAATCGGTTTACCCGTTTAGGTTCGAGCTCGCTATTAAGTGAATGTAAGGATGCAAATTATTTTATGGAGTTATCATGTTTTTACCAAACACCACGGATTTTATTCTTTAAAAAATGTAATTAGATTTTGGGCAGATAAAAACTCGCTGACTTCCTTAGATTTTCTTGGAAATTAAATTTTTGTTGGTGAAGCATGCTTTTTCCCCTGACCTAATTTATATAATAGAATGTAACTTAAATTCTTTCTTATCTTTTCTACTCGATATCTTTCGTCCGATACGGATTTCGGTCTTTGCTACTCATACGGTTATGTTCTTAAACTGACTACAACTTGTCTTTTTTCCACACTTTTTCAAATACCACATGCCATATTCACTGCAATTTTCGATCACAGTACGATTTGTAGGAAATCTATTATTTTATTAAATTAATTAAATAATAACTAAAAGAAAATTATCTCAGAATATGTGCAATGTTTTTGTTAGCTGATTTTCTGACAATATATGTGATTCCGAAACTTTATACAACCGATGTTACAATATTCAATCTATGATACAAGAACTATTGACTTAATAATAGTTTTAAAATCAAAAGTTCATCTGAACGCAGTTTTTATTGATATCAAAGAAACAAATATACCGGCACAAACATCATGATCAGTTCCATATTGCGAATGCCAACATGAGTTGCTTAAACCACAATGAACGTTGCTATTAATCTTATATAAAACTTGAAAACTTCAATAATAATTCCACAAATAGTTTAAAAAGATTAACTAATAAACATGGTAAATGTAAGAGTTCTATAAAAAATAGGTTTTAGAAATTATTTTCAAGAGGTTACCAATTTCCCATTTTGAATATGCTTAGTTATTAATTTATTTGGAATACTTCTACGCAAATCAAGCAAGATAAATTTGAATTATATGTATTTGTATTATATGCTGGTTATAAGTTTTTTCTTTGATTATTCCGCTTCTTTTCCATTTTAAATACTCACTCATCTATATAAAAAGATTAAATCAAAGTCTGAAAGATACACAGCTAAATTTCGTTTCAGGTCTCAAATAAATATATCATTAATTTTTATCCATAAAATGACTCCCTTAAATTTCAAATTCAATCCATCTTTGGATCTCTAAATCTGAATCTTAAAAATCTTAAGTATCTGAATTTTGTTTATTAATTTTAAGCAACGAAAATACTCTCTTAAATTCTCTTCAATTTCAATACAACTTTGTACCGCTCATAATTTATTCCAGTCTAAGAATCAAGCTACATCTCAAATGCCCTCAAGTCTACTTATTCAAAAAAAAAAAAAAAAAAGCTAATAATGAAATATTGGCGTACTCGACTTTTCCCGGTAACTTCGATTACCAAATGACAATAATTATAACACGCTTAAATTCTTCCACAAATATACATAATGTAATAATTTGTATTGAACAAACGGTTGCAAACATTATTAAATGCAATTAAATTGCGGATTGTTTTCCGCCCATAATTCTAGAGAACCTGAATCCAAGATTATTTGTTAACGATTCTATATCAGTTAAAAATAAAAAAAAAATATTTCAATTTGAAATTCAACTGTGCCATTTCCCGTTCACAATATCACTAAATACATCTTCGTCTCTTAATATACCAATCATGATTGAAAATGATGTAGAACTAAGTTTTGAATAATATTTATTTTCATCGATTACTCTAAAAATCAAATTCCATTTTCCAATTTTTTTTTTAAATTTTCATTAACTACTTACAGCAAGTTTTACCTTACCATCACTTGAGTTTGGTTGGTTTGACAACATAATTTATACTGATTTAAAAGATGATGAAGCCAAGGATGAAGTTAAACGATACAACGAAAAAGGCAGCAAAGATATAGACGTTTCGCGTGACAAACGACCACGTCGTGATAATCGCCAACGTGACGACAAACGACGATACGAGGATCGCCGTCGTGACGATTTCAGAGGTTCCCGCTGGAAGGGCAACAGCAACGATCGCCGTGGAGGCTCAGGAAACCGTTGGGGTCCACCATCTCGAGGATCGTCTGCTCCATGGCGCGACGATCGAGGCTATGGGGGAGGCGGTGGTGGCCGCTCATACGACAATCGAAATAATCGGTACAGCAGTGGAGGTAGTGGAAGTTCTCATAATTGGGTCAGCAATAATCGCAATCGGTATGATGATCGTTTTAGCGGTCGATCAGGTGGAAATAGTAGCGGGGGTGGGCGAAGCTATGACCCATACGGGAGCAGCTCCAGAGATTACAGAGACCGCGGTCGTGACCGTAACGGAGACGGAGGAGACAATGGAACTCGTCGCGATGGTAGTTATCGTTCAGGAAATATTCAACGGGATTTTCGGTCTGGCCACCGCGACAATCGTACCGAAGATAGTCGCGGTGGCTTTGAGCGGTCGAAGTATTCTTCGAACGATGATGGATATGCCTTTCATAAGCCCAGGGGACATGTGAGATTGAATTATCATCATCATTACATGTATATATTTATTAAATACATTTTTTTAGCAAAATAATTCATCACAAGGCAAATGGGTGCAAATGGAGGGAGGTGGAAATTGGAGTGGTCAGCAACAAATTCAACAACAGGAGCACTGGAGTTACGACCAATCGCAAGGTAAATTCCTTACTAATAAAACAAAGTTTAATATAAATATTTCTTTAATACAATCTTATACAGGCTATGGAAACAATCAACAGATACAATGGCCAATAAATAGTGCCGATCCCAGACAACAGCAGTGGGTCAATTGGTATCAGGTAAGTTTCTTAACAAACCTACTTCATAATTTATATAAAACAAGTTATTTGCAAGGCTCCAAACATGCTCCACTCTACAATTAAATGTACACATGAAAGATTATTTCATTTACTTTTCTCCAAACGTTTCGGCAGTGTTTGTCCCGTCTTCTTGAGGAGAGATCTTTATACTTAAAAGTTACTATAAATAAGTGAGAATGTGTAGGAGATACACACTTACAGAATATTTTTTTTTTTAATTGTAATATATACAATTTAAACAAAAATTAAATGACATAAGTTCTTTGATTTAAACACTTCAGAAGAAGTAAATCAAAGTAATGATGCGCTTGATGCGCTTCATATTAGTTTTGTTGTTATTTATGTGTAATGTTTTTAACGTAGAGCATTTAGATCTGTGTTTCTCTGTGGCAAGGATTTCCACCCACTCAAAGTCCGGTTGATGGCCAATCTCAATGGTGTGGCAAGGCAGTGCCGTCTTCCGAGCATTTTTTAAACAAATTTCTTATTTGCGATTCGCCATTCTTAGAAGAAGGGGTTGTTTGGTCTCTTCGACGTAGCAAAGGTAACATTAATTTACTTAATTTTTCCTTTGCAGTTTATTTTACGCCATTTCTATACTCTTTGTTGCTATGTTGATGTTAATTATGTTGTCAGGGACTGTATCCTATTAGTTTTCGGAAATCTTAGGGACATAATCTTGTATAAACTTCTCCTTTCTTCTAATATACTTTCGGATTTAGCTTTATGTTTTTCACGAAGTATTAAATTTCTTATTATTTATATTGGAAAACTATTGTCTAAGATGATTTTGGTGACTTTTCTCATTAGCAGAATGGAATATATACTTATACGTTTGTATTTAACTTGGCTTGATCGGCCAGGGCAACAATAGGTATCTGCAGTTATATCATTGCTTCTTTTCCTTTTCGAAGGTGCAAAAAGTTGTAGACATTCTTCTCTAAGATAATCGGCCTTAGCGAGGTATCCGTTCGGAGCGGAAAAGTGTCCGCAACGCATACTTTGTCTTAGGTTCTAATTGCTTTCCAAGTTTGCTATCGGAAAGAATAACAATACACAAATGCGTTGGCGCAATTTGTTCCGGGAAGAATTTGTGTCGGACGAAATCGGAAAAACAATTGTATTAAACTATCAGAAATTTCACAAATAAAGCATTTGATCGCAGTTCGCCGGGTGCGTCGGAGAAAAATTCCGAAAGAATACAGCAAAAATCTTCCAAATCGTACAAAATCGGATAATTTTCCGCTCCGAACGGATACCTCGCTAGGGCCGAATAATGTTACCACCACGAGGCCTGTCATTATTAAATGAAACTAAAGAAACTCCTTACGATTCTTACTTGATTAATGTTACTGAGACTGAAAACTTCAAAGAGATGAAATCCTAGTTGAGTAATTGATTGATTGACTGAGTTATTAGGAAGAAAAACGACCTTTAAATCCCTTGTGCCCCCAACTGGAACTGAAGTAGATCGCTCATACTACAGCTCATCTTCTAGCCTTGATTCCTTGAGAAACTTATGTAAATATATGGAGTATTTTCAGAGATTGTAGTTCACTCTCAATTGAGAGTGCGTTACAATATCCACAGTGGCACTGGTTACTAGCCCAAGAATGCTGAAGTGTATTCTCAGCTTGCAGTGGCCAGTGGGGAAACCCGTAATAATTTTAAGATTGTTCTTGCTTAATCGGATGCAGGATGTAAAGCGTTCTTGGTTTTATAGTTCCCAAGAAGCATTTTGACCTATCTTAATTTTTGGAGTTTTATCCATATTATAGATCTAATGGTCTCCTCTTTGGTTTTTTTTACTCACATTCTCTCGTATTCCACAATAAGGCCCTCTTATTTAAACTCTTCCAAGAGCCCGTATGATTCAACACCCGGAGTCAAAAGTTGATTATTATTATTATTATATGAAGGTTTTTTATAATACAAATTCTATATACTACTGAAATAAATCAGCCAAGTAGAAGACATAGCACTTTTTTTTTTTTTTTTTTTTTTTTTTTTTTTTTTTTTTTTTTTTTTTTTTTTTTTTTTTTTTTTTTTTTTATAATCTACCCGCGCTCAAGGGATTATGATTACCCTTTAAATGTTTCAACACAGCGCGGGCGTGAAGTTACGGAAGAGAAAGAAGGATAGGAAAGATGTGTGGCACGATGTTCTGAGACTGAAGGTTGTTGGCTGCTGAACTAAAGCGGAGAATGCCGTGTCTTATTTCTATGTCGCTTATAATTCACATTATTTTATTCGTGTTCATCCTTGTTGGGCTTACTAGTTTAACTCAATTACATGTTGTTAGTGTTATGCCTGAACAACATGCAATGAGTAAAAATTGATGATAATTTTAGAAGGTTTTTAATGGAATTAAAAAGACATAGACGACGGCAGGGATCGAACCTGTGATCATGAGGTTCACAGGCGAGCACACATCCATCGCGCCACGGCCACCCCTATTATTGGACTTGTTGAATTATTGACTCAAAATAGCTTTTTTTGTCCTTTAGTCCACAAAAATTGGCGTTTCGTCTGGGTGATCTCACATGGACTCATCAGTTGACTGTGAGGACCTTGTCAATACGCAATTTTTGTTAAATTCAGTGAGATCACCCGGACGAAACGCCAATTTTTGTGGACTAAAGGCCAAAAAAGCTATTTTGATTATTTTTATTATTTGTATTACTTTTCAAGATGATTGACATTTGAAATATTTCTTACGAAGTAGTCTTTTTTCTCTAGCAACGCTTGTGTTACCTTGCGTTAGTTTAGTAGTTTGAACATCGAGGATTTTTTTTAAAGGTTTGAAGGTGATTGTAAATCGTTTGAAAGGTGATTGGTTTGATTGAGAGTTTGGGATATGTCGGATGGGTTTAATATATAAGTCAGGTTAGATAGCTTTTCATTGATGGAATAGCTTGGAATAGGTTTTATTGTGTTTAGTTCGTATAATTATGTGTTTTGTGGTTTGGGTAACAAGACCATGTAACGCCATTTAAGTTTTAAATTATATTTTGTGTCTCAATATTTATTCCATGCAAGGATTTACATCTTTTATTGTTTTTGATGGGATCGTTACATTTTCCCGAAAATCAGTTGCCCGTGTAACGTTTGCCCGTCGATTTTTATTATACTTTGATGAAGTCGATCCCGCAGCATGATATCCAGTAGATTTCTTCACCGGATTGGCGACGGGATTGGCAATACTAAATACTACCTTTAAAATAGTACTTTTTGGAACTTTACAAAAAAGTATTTTATTTTATTAATTATTTGATAGCAGAGAAAAAAATTTCATTAGTAGTGCTTTCATAAAAATCCTTTGTAGAGATCCTCGTTCCTGTAATGTTTTGCTCGCTGCCGGTCCGGTGCAGATTCTTAGCATCTTGCTCTCGAAGATTTCGAGTTCCTTCATCGCTGTCTTTGAGATTGTGAAACAGACTGGGAAACAATAGCTGATAATAGGCCGTAAATTAGTACCTTAGTCTGTGTCCTGATCTTTTCCTCATCAAGGGGTGTAGTCGGTAGAATACCCAGTTGGCTTTTCTGAGTACACTTTTTGAGTGCGGGTTGAACCTTAGCAACTCGTTGAAGTTGATATCCAGGTATTTGACGTTCTTTTTGGCTGCAATTCCATCTGGAATTTTCAGAACTAGGTTTCTGCAGGTAGATGTTGAGCGACATCTTTTTTCACGAGTTCTCCTGAAAGAAACAAGCTCTTGATTTCAATTTCCGAATTCATATTCAATTATGGGTATTATTTTTAACTCGGTAGCATTTTCGTATTTTTTTCAAGCCTCTCCAAAAGATGAGCTTAATCGCTTCTAACACTTCACAAGCTTATACAAAATTAAAATACTTTGAATTCACTTAACGGCCCATTCATGGTACTGATGTTCAAAAAACGCCTGCCTAGCGACCGAATATACACTAAGCGGAGCAACGGTGTTGCGTGAGCGGTTGAGAGTCCCAACAAAGGAGTTCAAATCCTGAGAACCCGCGAAGCGGCCCACCCAAGAACCTGATATCAAAGAAAGCTTCTGCGCCTCGCTGACATTTATTGATTGTAAAAATCTAAGGGAATATATATTTGTGATTTTTTTTAGGCAATGTTGCTGTTTTAAGCTATATTTCTTAGAAACTTCACTTTGTCGGTACCACTCCTTCTAAGTAACACTGTCTGAAGCAGCTCGTTCGTCTTCATTGCCTTGGTAATAAGTGGCTCCTCTCCTCGTCCTATTTTTTCCACTACCAACTTTTCAGTGAATGTTAGAGGAGGTCGGTCGATGTCCTAGTGCCGTGCTCTGTGTCCGTTCGTTGTTGTGTCCCCGTTCCCGTCGCTTTTAAATATAAAAAAAATACACAAAATCAAACAATACAAAAAACAACACACATTAAAATAAATCAATAGACAATTTTAATAAATCCAAAAAAATAAATAACAACACTTACTATATAAAACGAAACAAATAGAAAAATCAACAACATCAAAAAATAAAATGCACGACTGGATCGCACGAACTTGCTCTTATGTAAAAGTACTTTGGAATTTTAGATACATTTTATAAATATAAAACATGGCAGTCATCGACTAACTCTCAAATCGATAGGATCGTTTCTCAGAGGGTGATATTTTTCTTTTTTCCCCGCCGAGTGCGGGTGGCCGTGACGCGATGGATGTGTGCTCGCCTGTCAACCTCATGATGACAGGTTCGATCCCTGCCGTCGTCTATGTCGCTTTAATTCCATTTAAAACCTTCTAAAAATTGTCATCAATGGGTTGCTGGTTTACTCATTACATGTTGTTCAGGCATAACACTAACAGCATGTAATTGAGTTAAACTAGTATGCCCAACAAGGATGAACACGAATAAAATAATGTGAATTATAAGCGACATAGAAATAAGACACGGCATTTCTCCGCTTTAGCTCAGCCGTCATCCCTGGAGATAAAAATATCTGAGACAACCACCAACAGTCTCAGAACATCGTGCCACACATCTTTCCTATCCTTCTTTCTCTTCATTAACTTCACGCCCGCGCTGTGTTGAACCATTTAAAGGGTAATCATAATCCCTTGAGCGCGGGTAGATTATAAAAAAAAAAAAAAAAAAAAAACCGGTTTTTCTCCTTTAAACCGTATTTTCTCTAATAGATTATTTTTTTTTTCTCTGTGTCCACGTGTGTGACCCAAGTGAAGTGCGAATATGGCCCATGGGCCAGCCACCATTGGTGGCCGTTTTGGGATTCTAGATCCAGATCTTGACCCAAGCCGCCAACCCAGAAAAAAACCCAAATACAATTCAATACCCCTTAATAACTTCCTCCAATTACCTTCAAATTCCCATACAAAAAATCCTCGTTTCATTACCATTTCCTCGAAATCTGAAGAAAAACCCATAAAATCCCTCAGCCCTTTCGTTCTCAAAAAAGCAATAGATGCGATAAGTAAAGATTATGAAAACATATCCCAACTTCGCGATGGAAATCTCCTTATACTCGTTAAGTCACAAAAAACGGCAGATCTGTTCCTAAAAGCTAATAATCTCGCTGGTATCTGTCCAGTTACAGTAAAATTACACGATCGCCTAAACCAATCCAAGGGAATAGCATTTGCACCATGCCTTACCAGTGTAACAGAATCGGAAATCATAAGTGAAATGAAATTGCAAGGGGTAGTAGATATATACAAATTCACGAAGAAAGGAGAAGATGGAGTGCTTAAGCCATCTGGCTTGGTACTTTTCACATTTGATCTTTATCAACCACCCAAATCTGTTGATATTGGCTTTTACACAGCTCAAATCACAGGGTATATACCAAACCCGATGCGTTGCCGCACCTGCCAACTCCTTGGCCATACAAAGAACCGTTGTACTAGAACCGCAATATGCGAGTCTTGCAATCTACCACCTCATGTTCCGTCACCATGTACACGTTCAATGTGCGCAAACTGCTCACTCGCTCATTCATCCTCTTCCAAATCATTTCCCTCTTATATACAAGCAAAAGAGATACTTACGATAAAAACTAAGCAGAAATGCACGATGGCCGAAGCCAAAAAAATTCACAACCAACAAATATCAGTAAATAATCCACCGCTAACAGAATCATTTGCCCAGCAATTAAAAAAAACAAATAAACCATCACATACTCCACAAACTAGTGTACAACCTTTACCCAAGCACTTTTGGATAACAACAATTATTATATTAAAACCTCTGAATTGAATGATGTCACAATGCAATAAAAATAATGTTACTCAAAGAAATGACTGCGAATCGGAGATTGAATCATTCGGGTTCCTTAGCGAGCCCGGATGCTTCAGTTTCCGGAACGCAGAGTCAATGCACTGAACAACTGATTTTAAACAACACAAACCTTTTACAACCTATAGCAGACAACACAATTACAAATCAAAACCAAAATGTAAGCGCCCACACTTCTCTTACTTCAGGTAAAAAAAGCACGTGGAAACGACTTCATTCTGACATTGCCCTCTATATTCTTCAATGGAATATGAAGGGATTCTTCAATAATCTTGACGAGCTCAAGATCATAATTAAAGAATACAACCCTGCGATTCTATCTCTTCAAGAGACACATTGCCCTTTTAATCTCTCTCCACACCCCCCAAACAATTATCACGTCTATTTATATAACTTACCGAGCAATGACACATGCAAGCAAGGTATAGCATTACTGATTAAAAAAAAACATTCCACATAAGATCCTATCTTTTAACACAAACTTACAGGTTCTAGCGGTTGAGCTACAACTAAAAACAAAATTTACATATATTAATATTTACGCTCCCCCCAAACAAATAATCAGCAAGAATGATTTAGACAATATTATAAGTCAAGCAAACCTTCCCATTATATTTGGAGGAGACGTTAATGCATGGAACATCCTATGGGGTTCTCCAAACACTAATAGTAAAGGTGCTTTATTTGAAACATTTTTCTTAGACTCTAACTTAGTTATTCTTAACGATGGCTCTCCTACCCATCTTTCGACTAATAACACGCTCACACACGTCGACGTAACTTGTTGTTCACCTGAACTTTTTCCAAAAATAACTTGGAAAACGTTGAAGGATCTATATGGCAGTGACCACTTCCCGATAACCACTAAGTTGGTTATTGGACAGTCAACTGAATCAAAAACACTTAATTTGAAATTTAAAACGGACTTCGCTGATTTTAAGATTTTTAAAGAAAAAACTAAAGAGTACTTATCCGATAAACCTATGTCTGACAACAAGAATAAAGAAGCAGCCTTACTGCAAAAAGCTATAAGAACAGCCGCAAACTATTCTATCCCCCAAACAACACCTATAAAACGCAAACGTGTGGTCCCTTGGTGGAACTCCGACTTATCTTTACTACGTAAAGAAAAAATGATTTTTTTAAAAATCTTTCAAAAAAATCAAAATACGCAGAACTTGATAAAATACAAAAAATGCAATGCTAAATTCCGCAGAATGGTTAAAGATAGTAAAACAAAAAGTTTCTTTGATTTTACTTCATCTATAAACCCTAACTCCTCCCTATCCAAAGTATGGCAAAATATCCGTCGGTTAACTGGAGAACCAATCTCACTCTTTATTAATAGCATAAACAATATTCTAGATCCACCAGAAATATGCAAATTTATAGCTCAAAACTGGTAAAAAAACTCAGGAAACGAAAACTTCTCAAATGATTTCATAAATAAAAAAATAGATTATATTAATAGATTGCCTCTCCACCACATTATTAATCCTACAACCCGACGTATTGAACAACCAATCTCATTAGTTGAGTTTGAAACCTCGCTTAGCAAAGTTAAAGGCAAAACACCTGGTAGAGATAGAATATCCTATCCTATGCTAAAAAATCTCCCACTCGATACAAAAAATAGACTCATCTGCCTTTATAACAACGTTCTAAACAATTCAGTTATTCCGCAGGTTTGGAAGACTGCCACATATTACCTATACCTAAACCAAATAGAGATAAAAACACAATGGAAGGATACCGACCAATTTCACTTATCCCATGCTTATCCAAAATTCTTGAAAAAATTATTGCGAAACGTCTTTTATGGTTCGCCGAAACAAACAAACTGATAAGTCCTAATCAGGTTGCATTTAAAGCTAACAGAGGATGTGTCGATGCTTTACTTCACATTGATTATTATGTATCAAAAGCATTATCTGCAAAAAATCATATTTCGATCCTGTCACTCGACTTCGAAAAAGCATTCGATAGGATAGGCTTACATATCGTATTAAAAAATCTCATAAAATGGGGAGTTGGACGAAACATATACGGATACGTAAAATCATTTTTGACTAATAGAAAATTCAGCTTAAGAACGAATAATTTGTACTCGTCCAACCACCCGTTACATAACGGTATCTCCCAAGGATCACCGCTCTCGGTTGTTCTATTCATTATTGCATTTGATGACATTAATACAATTTTACTGAAACATAAATTATTAGATCACTGCATATACGCAGATGATATATATATCTTGTGTAAAATTAACGATCTCAAGAGAAGTGAAATCTTATTTAAATTAGCGTTAGAAGATTTCTTAGAATGGTCAATAATATCTGGAGCAAAACTATCTATCCGAAAATGTAAATTACTTCATATATGTAGAAAAATAAACTGTTCAAACCTTGAAATTAATGTTAATAATACAATAATCGAAAATGTTAATAGCTTAAGTATATTAGGTCTAGTTTTTAATAACAAGTATTCTTGGAAACAACACTGCTTAGAACTTAAGAAATCCCTAGCTGCGAGAACTAACATCATCAGATACTTAGCCTGCAAACGAAGTAATGTACACATTAACACTCTTTCAAACATCACTAAAATGTTAGTTTTAAGTAAGATCGACTACGGCCTGTACATATATGGACATTGCCCGAAATCAATATTAAATCTAAAAAAACCTATTTACCATCAAGCTGCAAGGTGAAATATAAACGCCTTCCCTACTACACCAATTAAAAATATCTTAGTAGAAGCAGGATTACCAAGCATTGAGGAAAGAAGAGATATAGTCGCATTGAAGCTTCATGCCAAGCTTATGTTTTCCAGAAACTCAATTATCGACGAAGACGTAAAAAGAGCAATGGACTACAAACTTTTAAAGAAAATCCCATCGGCAATCATGACCATACTTGATAAAGCTAAACAAATTAATCTTCCACGGTTCTCCATGGTTCATCAACTCTGAATCTATCATAATGACCTTAGCAAACTACAAAAAACAAAATACTATCAACACAACCTATTGTCAACTTTTTTCAAGTATTTCATCAGATTTGAAATCTAATGGATGGAACTTTGTATTTACAGATGGATCAAAGACATTAGAAAACACGTCCTTCGCGGTATTATTCGATAATGGAGATATTGCCTCTATTGGGAATCTTCCTGATATAGCATCAATTTTTACAACAGAAGCATTTGCCATCCTACAAGCCACCAAAACTGTCATGAACCTCCGAGGTAAGCATGTCATATGCTCAGATAGTATTTCGGTACTTACTGCAATAAAAAATCCAAACAACAACACCGAGCTCATATCCAAAATCCGATACCAACTTTCAAAATCACCCAAGAATATTAAACTGATGTGGACTTCTGGACACGTTGGAATTCTTGGAAACGAAAACGCGGATTTGGCTGCTAACTATGCAAACAACGCTCCTGTATATAGATTTGATATCTTCACAAAACTTGACCTGATTAAATATATACATCATATCACAACAACGAAACTAAAACTTGATTGGAGTCTTTACCATCACCACTACAAAAAAACTAACCCTGAAAGACTTAAACCTGTCTACCCCACAAATATTTCTAAACAAAAAATATCTAACTTCGTTCGTCTTAGACTTGGACACACTGCAGCTTCCCATCAACACCTTCTCACAAAAAATAGTCCACCTGTTTGTGATTCCTGCAACACTATTTTGGATATAAAACATATATTAGAAAATTGTCCTGTAATAACCGCAATAATTCAAAACATATGTAAAAACACCTCTATTTATGAAATTCTAAAAAACCCCAACCGTAAAAATATTGAACTAATCGCTAACCTTCTCAGCAACACAGATATTCAAATTTAATTTAATAGCTATAGAATCAATAGTCTTAGCAGCTAGGTTCGAAACTTTTGTACATATTATCATGTAATTTTAATTACCTGCTAACAAATAATAATAATAATAATAATAAAACATGGATTTAATGAGATAATAATGTTCAAATGCATAAAATTGCCGGCTGATTTCCGGAAAAGTATGAATTTATGCGAATAAACTTTAAAAAAAATCGTTTTATTATTAAATAAATTTTTTATATAAGAAATTTCTCTAAAAATTTTCAAGAAAAAATGTGGGATGCGAATTTTAAGTATTAAATAATATTGATTTTAGGAAATAATTTCAAAAAATAATCGTTCATAGGTTTTGAAGATATTGATTTAAAAAAAAAAAACCAATAAATATTTTTTGAATATTTTTATATACAATATTATTTTAAACTTAAGGGGACTCCTGCTGAAAATTTTGGGTTAAAATCATTAGAGCCGTTAATGAGAAAGTCGAAAATAAAAAAAAAACGGGTCTATGGCAGGTACCCCTAATAACATTTTGGCCCAAAATTTTGTTTGACCAAAATGTAGCCTATGTTCATAATATCACACCTAATCAAAATCGTTAGAGCCGTTTTCGAGATAAATAAGATTTTGCATTACGGGTGTATGGGGGGTACCGTTAGTTTTGGAGCAAACAAAAATTTCAATTTCTCTTCTAGGGAATCACCGAAGACCCTTAACTACCGAGATTGAAAGAAATAGGTCCAGTGGTTTAGGCTGTAGTGAGAGATACAGACATACAGACACACTGAAACATGTTTTTTGTGTACTAAATTTTCCTTAAAATTTTCATAAAAAAAATTGATATGCAAATTGTTAGTATTTAATAAAATACATTTTAAAACGTAATTTAAAAATTTAATCCTGTATCGGTTTTCATGATATTGAATTTTCAAAAAAAAAAAAAAAATTGTGTTATTTTTTTAAAAATCCAAAAACTATTTTTTTCGAAAAAAATTTTAGTTTATATTTTTTCAAATGCAAAGCAGCTCCTGCATAAAAATGTTGGTTAAGATCGTTGAAGCCGTTGCACAGTGTGTGATTTCGCTAATCTAGCGGAATTAAATTAATGGCGCTTATATTTTATTTTTTTTCGTCATTTTCTTTTTGCAGGATTAATAATAAATTACTAAGAAATGAAATTTAACAGTAAATATGTATATTCATAAATCATATTTTTTTTAACCGAGCTTTGAAAGTACCCATTTTTTTTTACTAAGGTATGTCCATTTTCAAAATTGAATAACATGCACGAAAAAACAAACTTTTTGATATTTTTTTGTGTAGTATTCATTACAAAATAATTGAAAACATCAATTATTTTTATAGTTTGTCAATTTAAAAAAAAAAAACGAGCTCTAAAAACATACCTGTTTCTTGCACTGTAGTGGGACCTTTGGAAACTTAATATAACTATAAACATTAATAATAATTAATAATAAAAGTTCTAGTTACCTTATTTAAAACATAAAATGAATATTTTATTATAATTTCGTGAAATTTTTACAAAATATCCGCATTTTTAATTTATTTTTGTCCCAAAAATATAAAACATCGTTTTTAGGACCAAACTGTTAAATTTAACTACTCTTTATTCATTATAATATTAAACTAGCTGCACGCGCAGTTTGTCCTTCTAATTGTTCTCATGCTTTAAACTAAAGACAATTATATATACAAACATATATATTATATAAACAGCCTAGACTTTCAAGATAAACGTCCATTCTAAATATAGATGAATAAATTTTTGATTAGTTTTGGATATTACATCTTTTATCTAAGCTTAAAAACTTTACATCTCTAAAATATTTTTGTAGTTTTATATGAGAATTATATCATTATGTATTTATTTGTTTAATAATTTATATTTCGTCTACAGCATCGTCATCATCATTGTCATTATTACTGTCATCAGATACATTGGAACTTGAAAAGGACATTTCTGAATCCAATAAAATCTTTCGCTGGTCGTCCTATACTGCGCGGTCTAGGCGTCTAGGATTCGTTGACCTTTTAGATCCTAGCAACTTATTCAATTTATCTGAAAGGGATAATTACTTTTCAAGCCATGTTTCATTTGCAGCTAGAAATCTTGGAAGCCTTCGGTAGCTACTCTTCCATTTTATATGTCTATTTTTTTGCTTAAACAAAATTTTTTAGACTTCTAAGGCTTTGATCTTCCACCTCAACATTGTGTTTTTCTATTATATAGTTATAAATGACGTTATTTCTATTCCGCATTCTATTATGATGCCAAATTTCAAAAATTTTACGATTTTTCATACTGTACATATCATTGAAAATTAAATTAAAATGTATGAGTGCCGCAAATATTCAAAGCCAAATTTCACACAATTTGATAGATAGTGAATTAACAGTTATAAAAAAAATTATTTCTCGAAAGATACACGAGGATACATTTTTAAAACTCAACTTAAAAAAAAAAGTTCAAATTAAGACTTCTCAAATTGTGTTTTCAAAATGACTTGCTTAGGTGCTTTGCACATGAGACACGAACTGCGAACTGCGAATTGCGAATGGTCGCGAATTTTGACATTTCGTTCACATGAGTAATTTTTTTGGTCGCCGAACAGTGCGAATTGTCAAAAAAAAAACAAAAGGACTTGCAGTACGTTGCAGGATGAGGTCTTGTTAAATAAAGTGCTATTAGAAACCAAACCAATTATATTATTTTCAATTATTTTACCCTTTTTTCTATAGATTCACAAATTTTTGAATTTTCTGTCTAGCAAGGAGCAACACAACACAATTGCGATGATTTGAGGTTAGATTCGAACGAATTTTTTAGTCGCCGGTTTGTGGAATGCGTTCACTAGTTGTGGATTGCGAATTTACATTTGACAGTTCGCAGAAGATACGTTGTTGGTCGCGTAAAAAATATTAAAATACAAAATATTTCAATTTATAATTATTTTATGCAGTGTTTTCCTTTTAAATAGTTGATTCGATCATTAATTCACTTCGTCGTAAAGTTAAAACAATATAAAAATTGATATTAGCTGTGAAAATTGCTTAAAAAGATTTATTCGCATTCGCAGGTCGCGGCTCATGTGCAAAGCACTTTACATTTTAAGTTATGCATTAATTCTTACCTTGCAAGATGCTCAGGACTCTAAAAAATAAATTTCCAAACTTTGATACTTCATAACTTTTATCACTGAGACACACGTTTGATTGCAAGATCAAAGAAATACTCAGTGATTTTTTCGAATATAAACAAAGGCTTCACTTTCAGCGAGGTACCTCTTTTTTAATATATGGATGATTACAAATTTTAACGCCATATTAAAAACCGGTTTTCTATGAATCGTATTGCTAACTTTAATTATATATTTGAAGCAAGAAAAAAATTAATTAAGTTCCGCTAGATTTGTTATTTTCCACACTGTGCGTTGGTGAGAAATTCTAAAATAAAAAAAAACGGTTCTATGACAGGTACCCCTAATTTGGAGCTAAAAAAAAATTTCAATTTCTCCTCTAGGAAATCACCGAAGACCCTTAACTACCGAGTTGGAAGAAAATACCTCCGGTAGTTGTAGTTCGAGGTACAGACAGACGGAATTGTCGGATCCACTTTTTTCGTCTTCGCTATCATCGTAATGTCAACTTTGATCAAAATCTCGAGTTCGATTTTTTTTCCAAATGCAGAACTTGCCCTATAGTACCTATATCGCAAGTAAAAAGCACTCGTAGGAGATAACAACAAAAAAATACCTATGTATGTCAGAGCACAGTAAGTGACATTTTCCTTTCTCCTCTTCTTTTTTCCTACAGTTGTGTGGCTTAGCGGGTGCATGCATTGTGCTGAGCTTATGTACATATATAAGCTCTCTCAGTGTTTGCATTTGCTAGGTCATACGATAACAGATGTATAGAAAATTATTGTTCTGATTGTTAGGATTCGGATCAGTTCAACGTCACTACTAAAGGCATAACACTTTTAGTGATGTTGTATTGAAACGGCTTTTTAATTAATCTTATTGAGTGATTTTCTTAGATTTCGTCTGTTTTGGTTTTAGTTTTTTTGTTATATTGCAATGGCTGGTAATTTTAGAGATGATTATTGTAATATTCGTGGGCTGAGAGCGAATTTTCTGGCTGAGTACATCCACACTGTTTCTAACAGGCCAGCTGTTTTGGCACTGAGTACTGAGTGAAACCCAAGTATAGCTTGGTGTCATTATTCTTTTCTCACCACGGTCTCGCCATTTAAATTAGGAATGATGTTGCATATTAGTTCTTACCACAATATGGTCACTGCACCAATTTTATGTGGTTCCTTCTTCAATTTTATGTGGTTTAAATTTTCCATTAACAAGCACATCATTCACTATTGTTTTCTTTATCGAAGCCCAAATCTGGATAGAGTTTCAACTTCTCACAAATTTGATGATCTGTCCGACTCCATCCAAAGAATTGTTTCCCTATATCCTCGCACTGCAATCGGCGATTTCAATGTTCACAATTCTTCTTGGCTTCGACATTCTGGCCAGATTACACCCGAAGAAATGTGTGTTGAGATTTTTGCTGAGTTTAACCACCTTACTCAGCTTGTCAACGAGCCCACTCGAATATCGGACGTTAATGGCCGAGCAGAAAATACTCTTGACTTGACCTCTGACCCTGATAAATACACAACAAGTGTATTGACACCTCTTGGCACATCTGATCATAGTGTTATATCTGCAAATTTCTCGTGTCAAACAAATCCAGTTAGAGAAAGAGCTCCTAGAAGAATCGTATGGCAGTACGAGAAAGCCAACTGGTACGGTTTAAATAACTTTTTCAGGATCTTTAACTGGTCACTATGCTTCCTCGATAGTGACGTAGACTTCAGCGCAGATATGATAACTAAAATAATTCTTTTGGAAATGAAACACTTTATCCCGAATAGGGTTAAAAGTATCAGACCCAAGGATAAATCATGGTTTGATTTGAGCTGTAAAGAGGTTATCAAGGAAAAAGAGGTAAGCTTCCGGTGTTTTAGAGCCAACCCAACTGAAGAAAACCGGAAAAAGTTCAAACAAGCCAGGAAGGCCTGCAACGCCCATATTCGACGGACCAAATTTTTAAATGATCAAAAATTAAGGCAAAAAATACTGCAATGTCCCAAAAGCAGTAAGAATTTTTGGTCATCTGTAAAAAATATGAGGAATTCTTCCTCTTCCTCGGTTCCTACGCTTGTTGTCAATGACACTTCTTTTGTTAGCTCTATTGATAAAGCTAACTTGTTTGTAAGGCAGTTCGCCGCAAATTCCACCTTGCCGGTTAGTGTCATAACTCCCCCAATTCTTGAGCGCGTT
This sequence comes from Philhelius festivus, assembly GCA_963931855.1. Lineage (NCBI taxonomy): Eukaryota > Metazoa > Arthropoda > Insecta > Diptera > Syrphidae > Philhelius > Philhelius festivus. Next base: position 133,110,082 of record OZ007554.1, on the reverse strand, counting down.
AATGATTCTATGGGACAAATCTTTTTTCGTTCTCGTACCGTGGCAAGAATATTGAAGGATCTGAACATACAGCTGCGGTCAAAATAATAGCAGTGAAAATAGATCCAAGAAATATTCAATAAAAAAAGAAAGATGGTGCTCATGAAACGTTATAATAAAATTTTATTTATTAGGTTACATTTATATGAAATTTATTATAAAAGAAAATTTTAAAAATATCAAAAAAAAAAAACTTAAAAAAAAAATATCTTCAATGTATAAGAAAATAGTCCAGTCAAAAAAATAGCAGTATTCATAAAATTGGACAAAATAAGAAAATTACATTGGATTAAAAAGTAAAACAAAATGTATTTGTATTTCTTATGTCATTACTTGGTGGTAGGCCCCTTATTGCTTATAACAGTTGCGCATTTTCTCTTCATTAAGTCCACCAAAGTTGGACATCTCTCCAATGAAATATTTCTCCATGCAGTCTCCACTGCTTTCCAAAGCTGGTTGTTATTGGGGGGTTTTGCATTTGAAACGAATTTCTTGACATCTGCCCAAAGGCTCTCTATTGGGTTCAAGTCGGGGGATTGCGCAGGCCACTTCATAACAGAAACTTCATTGACCCGAAACCACTCTTTGGCTTTATTGCTCGTGTGTTTTGGGTCATTGTCTTGCTAAAAGACACATCTTATCGGCATTTCCTCTTCTACCTAAGGCAGCATGGTTCTTAGAAGAATATCCACATAAAGATGCTGATCTATTACACCTTTTATGCGATATATGGGCCCTACACCTTGATAGGAAAAACAACCCCATACCATTATGCTTGAGCCACCATGTTTTACAGTCTTCTGCGTATGCCTAGACAAATATTCAGCATTAGGTGGGCGTCGCACATATTCCCGGGAACCAGAACCACCATACAGAACAATTTTGCTCTCATCAGACCATAAAATATTTCGCCAATGCTGAAGGGGCTTATCGACATGGGCTTTGGCAAACTGCATTCTTTTGGCGATGTGTTTTTTTGTCTAAAAAAGAGCCTTCCTTGGGCTTCTGGCATTGAGATCATTCTCCCGCAATATTCTTCTGTACGTTTCTATACTAATGCTTAGATTTAGCTGTTTTTTTTATTTCAGTAGCCCGCAAATGGGGAGAGACCTTTGAGTATCTCACAATTCTCCTCTATGATTTTGGAGAAATAACTTGTTTTCTGCCCCTGGTTTCGGGTTTTTCTGTATATTTTTTTGCGTTAATAATCATTTTAGAAGAAATGTTTTTGGTTTTTTGAATTACCGTATAAGTTTTTCCATCAGAGAGGAGTTGGCGTATGATTTGCCCCATTTCCGGAGTACAATGCTTATTACGACCCATACTGTAAGTTCGAAGGAATATAAATGTACGAAAACTATGGGTTTTTATACCTTATCTTTTAGTTTCAACAACAAACAAAAAAATATTCCTAAGAATCAAAAACAATGAAAAAAATTCACAAACTATTAAACACTGCTATTATTTTGACCGCACAAAAATACACTTTAAGTGAAATCAAATGACCTTTGGAAGAAAACCGTTATGATATGGCTTTTTTTTATTCTGGAAGCAAAAGATAAAATATTCTATTACAAAAATAGTACTAGAATATTTTAAATAGTTGCCTATATCTTAGTTTGTATTAAAATATATCAATGGTAAGATTGCACTGCTATTATTTTGACCGCAACTGTACATAAATCCGCTGGTCCGGATGGTATCTCGGCTATTATTCTGAAGAGGTGTTCTTCCACGCTAGCAAAACCCCTGCGTAAGCTTTTCCATCTATCCTTTTCTTCAGGGCTCGTTCCGAGCAGTTGGAAAACAGCATTTGTTCAACCGATTCTGAAAAAAAGGCGACTCTTCTTCTCTCTTCTCCCTCAAATTATTGACCGATCGCAGTAACGTCCCTTCTTTCTAAGGTCATGGAAACGATGATTAATTATCAGCTCAAGAAATATCTTGAAGAACGAAAGCTTCTTAATGACCGGCAGTATGGCTTTTGTAGCAATAGGTCCACTGGTGATTTGATGGTTTATTTAACCGAAAAGTGGAACAAATCTTTACATTGTTTGGGAGAAAGTAAGATTATTGCACTTGATATTTCAAAGGCATTTGATAAAGTCTGGCATCTTGCTCTTTTATCGAAAATGCGTGCTTTCGGCATCGACGAATCCCTACTTCTTTGGATTAGAAATTTTCTTTCGAACCGTTCAGTACAAGTTGTACTAAACGGATTCAAGTCTGAAACCCACAATATAAATGCCGGTGTGCCCCAGGGCTCTGTCTTATTCCCGACCCTCTTCCTCATTTTTATTAATGATCTGTCTACAACTTCTAATCCAATTAATTGTTTCGCTGACGATAGTACTCTCAGCTTTTCATATTCGTTTTCAGACTCACATTCTTCCTCTTCGGATGTGGAACTGCAACGACAAAATATGATAAGCTCATTAAATTACGACCTAAACAGCATTGTACTATGGGGTATAAGAAACCGTGTCGAATTTAATGCTTGGAAACCCAATGCTGTCTTATATCGTTAAACCGTGATATACCCCGCTTGCCACTATCAATGAGTGACACTTGCATCAGTGAAACTGAACATCTCGATATTCTCGGTATGTGCATTACGAACCACCTCTTGTGGAACGATCACATTTTTTTTTTTTTTTTTTTTATAATTTACTCGCGCTCAAGGGTATGTTACGAGACCCTTATAATGTTTTAAACACAGCACGGGTGAGGGGGAAATTATAAGGGGAGAGAAAGGAGGTGTCGATGAACATTGGTCTTGAATGTTTGCAAATTGAAAGGCAAGGGAAAACTGTGCCGGGTAAGTTATTCCATAATCGTGTTGTGCGACTAAAAAACGAATCTCTATATTTAACGGTACGACCAAAGGTAGGCTCAAGGGTGAACTGATGAGCATTCCTAGCGAAGCGGGTATCACGGGTGAATTGATAAAGGGGAGGAATGCAACTGGCTACTTCGAGTGAGCATTTCTTGTGAAAGAAGCGATAAAACAGGGAAATACATGAAACATTCCGACGGTGTTCAAGAGATGGGAATGAATCCATGATAGCTCTGTTTCCAATCAGTTTTAACGCTCTGTTCTGAATTCTATCCAATAAATGGAGAGAAGATTGAGCAGCTCCTGCCCTAAGGTGTGAGTTATACTCGAGTTTTGGACGTATAAACGCCTTATAAATGGTAGCCAGATCAGAAGGGGTGAAAAATTTCTTACATCGATATAGAAATCCTAAGCATTTATACTCTGTCCAACAAAAATTGTCAGTACAGGGAAAATAGGACGTTTGTCTCTCATTCTGGTTGCATTGCCATGCATAAGTGTGTCGCCTTTTAAAGCTCTCACAGGGATTCCGTAGTTTACATTATAAATCGCCGCAAATGAGAGTAAAAAAACGCTTAGGGCTACCGTCTGCAGATTCAAAACGACTGAGCACACGATCGTATTGAGTGACACTTGACACTCCTGATCCTGACAGTATCTCATCAGCAGTGTGATACGACGGTCATGTTGGGGTGTACAACTTTTTGCAAAGAATTACAACAACAATTCCTTAAGAAAAGTCAGTGGCTTGCTCTTTTTTTAGTGGAATTTTTCCTAACGCATTGTAGTGAGGGTGCATCAGGCGCCACTGCTTTAGAAAAAGCTCTCCCATAAGGCCTGTACTGACAATTTTTGTTGGACAGAATATAGCTGCATTCTTGGCGGTCTCGAGTAAGTCATCATTCCAACGAAGATCGTCGTTAACACATATACCGAGTACTGAGAGCTTTTCGGTTTCTTCGATGCAAGTGCCATTGAAGGACAATGGCATAAGGGGAACGTTTTGCTTCAACGACAATAGACAGCATTGAGTTTTCGAAGCATTAAATTCAACACGGTTTTTTTTACCAGCTATGGTAAGAGATAAAATTGAAAAGCTTAAAGATGACTTCTCCACAGGACCAGATGGTGTACCGGTCGATGGGGATGAAGTCGATGTGATTGCTACTGACTTTAGCAAAGCCTTCGACAAATTATCACTTAATATCATCATGTTTAAATTAAATTCCCCACACTTTTTATCTTTTGGTTGAATTCATATTTGACTGATAGAAAATATGTTGTCCGTTTTAGATCATCTCCTTCCCTTCCCTTTAATGCACCTTCAGGAGTACCCCAAGACAGCCATCTTGGCCCACTGATATTCATCTTAGCTATTAACGATATTGCTCAAGTTCTCGATTGTGGTTTATCAATATACGAGTATGCCGATTACATGAAAATATTTAAACGCATTTCTACTGCCGCTGATATTTGGTCCTAACAACAAAATCTTGACAAATTTTCCCTATGGTGCCAAAAAAAACCTACTTGAGATCAATGTTAGCAAATGCCACAGCTTGAAGTTTTCACGTAAACGGCTCCCTTTTCCTCCCAGGAAATCCTACTAATATTATAAATGTGAATGTTACGATGTATGGATGTTTGTTACTCAATAACGCTTGAACAACTGAATGGATCTTGATAAAATTTAACACACAAAAAAGTTATAGTCTGGATTACCGTATAGGCTACTTTTTTTTTATTATCAGGGGAGGGGCATTGGGTGGTCGAAACACCCCAAAATTATTTATCTCTACTTCTATCTTCGTATTGCACTGAAATTTAGTACATATACATAAGTAGTTGCATTGATATGCTATACTTTGGTGGTGCGGGCCCAGAGGAGGGGCATTGTTTGATTAATTTACCTAAGCAGTAACGATAAAAACACTCAAAAAAGTTTTTAAAAAAAATAAAACAAAAATAAAATTCTCCGAATTAAAAACAAAAAAAAATTGACAAATATTTGTGTGTCTTTGAATTTAAACTATTTTAAGGTAAGTTAAACTTTATGTGCCTACAGGTTTAACTACATATATTGTTATAGGATAGTTACATACGTTAGTTTTTTCAAAATATCCTTCGCTTGGCTCTATTACCTTTAAGAAAAGGACTTGATTGGATTTATTGGTTTGCTGTTTTATTTTAATCCAGGTGCATGCATACGTTAAATAAAAATAATTCGTACGCTTTCAACTTCTCATGTTGAACAGTGACAGTTCTTGGCTAAGCTAAACGTGTTTATTATTTCAGTGGTAAGACGTCTTTTTCAAATAGAGCTGTTCAACGATGACACACAAAAGTAAAATAAACACCCAAAAACAACATTCTGTACTTCACAAAGATTTCCATTTACACAAGAATCTACAGAAACTGACCCTCTACATTTCAAATCTCTTTTCATTTCATTTGTCCGTCCCATTCTACAATATGCGTCTCAGGTTTGGTCACCATATCAAATAACCCAAATTAAAAGGATTGAAGCCGTCCAGCGTAGGTTTATTCGTTTTGCCCTGCGCAATCTTCCGTGGGATGATAATTATCGACTTCCTCCATAATCGAATCGCTTACTGCTAATTGATCTTCAGTCGCTTGAAAAACGGCGTGAAGCCGCAGATGTGGTTTTTATTCACGTCATACTAATATACACATGTAATATACACTGTCCGGGTCTAATATGTCTGATTTCCATTAATACCAACCGGCGAAAAGTTAGGTCAGTACCGCTATCCCGCATTCCTTTTCACCGTACTAATTATAGCTACTATAATCCTGTGTCTCGTATGCTGCATAATTCCAACAACTCCTCAAATATTTTTGATTTTAATATATCTAAATCAGTCCTCCGAAATTCTCTTCTCTCCAACCCACCCCAATAACTTTCTCACCCACCCAAAATTTGTATTGTTATCTCATTATTTATTTAGATAATTGGATAATTTTTTATAATTTAGTTTTTTCTTACACTCGTGTATTTTTACTAAATTTTTATTTATTTTAAATATGATGTATTAGTATTAAGTTTTGCTTACTTGTAATAAAAGTACAATAAACTCAAAACTACCGAACACAGACATGGTTTTATATATTTTTAGAAAACCTTAGCCAATTCAGCATTTATGAGCTCGGATTCGAATTCAGGGCTTCAACATTCTTTTATAATGTATAATTTCGTTATTGCAACATAAACTTTACTTGATGTTCTATATACATATAATAATTATAACTTAAAATTATATCTTTATTTTCCAGAATAACTCTCAACAACAACAACAGCAAGGCAACATGTTAATGGCTGACAATAACAGTCAACAGTATTGGTCACAGTACTCATATTCCAACCAAAGCGGCACCACCGTTACAAGCTCTCATTCCTCCGTGGATGGATCCTTAAAGAAATAGAAATAGTTGTAAAATATCAAACTTTTTGCTCATTAAAAAACCATATACAAATTCATTCTGTATATTCTTTACAATCTAACAAAAAAATATAAATATACACTTTAAAAAATCAATCTTTGTTTTTCAAATTTGTAAGTGCAAACAAAAATACATTTGATTTTTGTATATAATTCCTTTATACTATTTAACTACAATAACATATCTTCTTATTATGAGTATCTTACAAAAAGATACAAATCATAAAAAGAACAACTGTTTCTAAATTAACAAAAATATAATAAATATTAGTATTATTATATATATCCCACTGTCAACGCTGCTTACGAAAACCATGAGTTCCTGATTTTATGTTGGTTCGAGAATATTTAAAGGACGATTTTCTTGTTTTTGATTCATTTATAAATTTATAAACGTTTTATTGAATGTGGGTCCTTTAACTGACTATCCTGATCAAACTACATACAATTATTGAAAGATTGTCTGCATACGATGCGTACAACGGTTTTCCCTCAATTCGTCATCGATTTTTTTTTTAAAGTCGTTCGTTTTAATCTTTGTATCACAATATTCAAAAAATAAGACAGTCTATTTTAATTATGAAAATCAAATTTATTCTTCTTAAAATATTTAGCATTTCTCACAAAAAAAGAATATTTAAAAAACAAGGTTTTCGTCCGAGGCGATGACTGTGGGTCACTCATTTTTGTTTTGATATATATGATCAATAGTAATCTAAAGAAAATGAAATAAATGTGGGAATGAATATGAGTGAGTAAACATCTTGAATTTCTTAAATCCAACTAGATCATGTTCATTCCAGTTTTGTAGAATGTTCTCAATTTTAAAATAAACTTTTTTATTCATTTGTATGTATTGTATAGTATTGTCTTTTAATTATTGTTTATTATAGTAAGGAAGCTAGCACTTAATTTGACTAACCTCCTATGCATATACAGGGTGCCCCACAGTCACCGCCCCAAATTCCTGAGGTCATTGTAAGTCGAAAAACTTAAGAGGCAATTTTCTCGTTTTCGTCCCGTTTTCGAGTTATAACGGTTTTTATGATTTTTGACTTAACTGGCTTTATCTTTGCCAAACTACATCCGATTCGTAAGATTTTTGTTATAACCCATCAAGAATTTATTACAGTTTTAGTTTGTCCCAAAACTTTTTTTCTGCGGACAACCGTTTCTCCGCAATTTTGCATCAAACCCAATTTTTTACTTGCGATATAGGTACTATAGGGCAAGTTCTGCATTTGGAAAAAAAATCAAACTCGAGATTTTGATCAAAGTTGACATTACGATGATACCGAAGACGAAAAAAGTGGGTCCGACAATTCCGTCTATCTGTCTGTATGTCTGTATGTCTGTACCTCGAACTACAGCCTAAACTACCGGACGTATTTTCTTCAAACTCGGTAGTTAAGGGTCTTCGGTGATTCCCTAGAGGAAAAATTGAAATTTTTTTTTAGCTCCAAAACTAAGGGTACCCCCCGTACACCCGTAATACAAAATCTTATTTATCTCGAAAACGGCTCTAACGATTTTGATAAAAAAAATTAAGTATGATATTATGGACATGGACTATATTTTGGTGAAAAAAAAATTTGGGGGGAAATGTTATTAGGGGTACCTGTCATAGAACGGTTTTTTTGATTTTCGAATTTCTCACCAACGGCTCTAACGATTTTAACCAAAATTTTTATGCAGGAGCTGCTTTGCATTTGAAAAAAATATAAACTAAAAATTTTTTCGAAAAAATAGTTTTTGGATTTTTAAAAAAATAATACAATTTTTTTTTTGAAAATTCAATATCTTGAAAACCGATACACGATTAAATTTTTAAATTACGTTTTAAAATGTATTTTATTAAATGCTAACAACTTGCATATCAATTTTTTTTATAAAAATTTTAAGGAAAATTTAGTACACAAAAAACATGTTTCAGTGTGTCTGTATGTCTGTACCTCTCACTACAGCCTAAACCACTGGACCTATTTCTTTCAATCTCGGTAGTTAAGAGTCTTCGGTGATTCCCTAGAGGAAAAATTGAAATGTTTTTTTTAGCTCCAAAACTAAGGGTACCCCCCATACACCCGTGATGCAAAATCTTATTTATTTCGAAAACGGCTCTAACGATTTTGATAAAAAAAATTAAGTGTGATTTTATGGACATGGACTATATTTTGGTGAAAAAAAAATTTGGGGGGAAATGTTATTAGGGGTACCTGTCATAGAACGGTTTTTTTGATTTTCGAATTTCTCACAAACGGCTCTAACGATTTTAACCCAAAATTTTTTTTTTTTATGCAGGAGCTGCTTTGCATTTGAAAAAATATAAACTAAAAATTTTTTCGAAAAAATAGTTTTTGGATTTTTAAAAAAATAATACAATTTTTTTTTTGAAAATTCAATATCTTGAAAACCGATACACGATTAAATTTTTAAATTACGTTTTAAAATGTATTTTATTAAATACTAACAACTTGCATATCAATTTTTTTTTAAAAATTTTAAGGAAAATTTAGTACACAAAAAACATGTTTCAGTGTGTCTGCATGTCTGTACCTCTCACTACAGCCTAAACCACTAGACCTACTTCTTTCTCGGTAGTTAAGAGTCTTCGGTGATTCCCTAGAGGAAAAATTGAAATTTTTTTTTAGCTCCAAAACTAACGGTACCCCCCATACACCCGTAATGCAAAATCTTATTTATCTCGAAAACGGCTCTAACGATTTTGATACAAAAAATTAGGTGTGATATTATGGACATGGACTACATTTTGGTCAACAAAAATTTTGGGGCAAAATGTTATTAGGGGTACCTGCCATAGACCCGTTTTTTTTTTGATTTTCGACTTTCTCATTAACGGCTCTAAGGATTTTAACCCAAAATTTTTAGCAGGACTCCCCTTAAGTTTAAAATAATATTGTATATTAAAATATTCTAAAAAATATTTATTGGGTTAAAAAAAAAAATTAAATCAATATCTTCAAAACCTATGAACGATTATTTTTTGAAATTATTTCCTTAAACCAATATTATTAAATACTTAAAATTCGCATCCCACATTTTTTTCTTGAAAAATTTTAGAGAAATTTCTTATATAAAAAATTTATTTAATAATAAAATGATTTTTTAAGGTTTATTTGCATAAATTCATACTTTTCCGGAAACCAGACGGCAATTTTATGCATTTGAACATTATTATCTCATTAAATCCATGTTTTATATTTATAAAATATATCTTAAAATCCAAAGTACTTTTACATAAGAGCAAGTTCGTGCGATCCAGTCGTGCATTTTATTCGTTTTTTAAGTTACACATTAATGCGTATTAATTTTTTTCGCTTATTATTAAAGCCCAGTTTATTTTCATAAAAAAAAAATATTTTTTTTCCTTAAAAATAATACTAAATGTAATAACAAAAAATAAACAAACTGAGTGAATTTAAAAAAAAAATAATTTTTAAATACAAAATTAATTCAAATGAATTAAAACGTTTTGTTGTTGTTTTATTTATTAGAGTTATTATAATTATTATGATGAGCAGTAGCGTAGCGTAGGGGGGGCGGGGGGGGCGGTCCGCCCCGGGCGGCAGGCCTAGGGGGGCGGCAAAATGTCGCCGGTGATACGGGTAGAGTAGAAATCATATGTTTCATGACAGATCGTTTGACAAGTCAACAAACAACAATGATGTAAATTTGAAATTTGCCATTCTATCTGTGGTTCGTCGTTGACCGCTTTCGTGAATTTGTAGACGGTGAGTAGGGCCGTAAGAGTGCATTCCTTATTGTCGCGCTGATCGCGAAACTAAAACAAAACGTTCAGAAACTTTCGCGAAACTGAAAGGGAGTGTTCCGAAACATATGATATGCATATGCGAGATATGATAAGATAACTAGGATTCGACGGAAACGTTATTCTAGTCTCAGCCAGCTCAATGTTTTTGCTCCCTCCCGCATCACAGAAAGTTATTTCGATTGTGTTGTTTATAGTTTAAATACTGTTGAATCTTCTAAAACTAAGCACTTAGTACTTCACTCAACCTTTGAACTAGTTTTTGAAAATGAAAAGAGTTAAAGGAAGCGGCGCGGAATACCGCAAGAAAAAGGCTAAGAAAGAAGCAGACGCGAAGACGCGAAATATTTCAGTTCTAGTTCTGGTTCAAAAGCTACGTTAACGTCTTCGGCGGCATCCAGCAGCAGCGGAAGTGATTCCAATGTAAGTAAGATTCCTCCATCTACAATCGTGAGTGGCCTAGAATTGTCCTCCGGCCAATATTCATGGGAATGCATAACTTATTTTACGGGCAGAAGAAGAAGACGTGCCTGCCGTCGAAGTTGGAAGTCGTTCTGATCCCATCACAGAGCAGGGCCAAGACGAAGTCGACTCACCAGAAGTATCTTAAGTATCTAGTCACAAGCCTGCAGAAAAAATGAACCTCGTGAAGCTGTAAAGACGCTTAAAAATAAGTTTGTGGAAGCTCTTGAGGTACTGGAAGAATTGACGGATCGGTAGCCAGTCTTCTTCTGACAGTCATGCAGTCATTCAACTTCCTCACTTTTCTTGGCTTTTGAGCTGCAGAGCTACCTGAAGAAGATGACGCACAGATTTACCTGCAGCAATGTGGACTGAGTGTGGATAAGTGTGCTCAGAAACTCTGCGTTTTAAAAGCTCTCCTGGTGGAGAGCAGAGACCGTTTCGTCCAAGCCGCAATCAACTTTTCTAAGACTTTTTGAAAAAAACTCGGAATCGATCTCAAAACGAGTACAATTCGCAGGAAAAAACGCATGCATGGAGATGAATCCGCAGATGCAGCTTTGTCTCACGAGCCTCATTCGTAAGGCTCGTAAAATCCGTTTATGAAACCGCTAATTCTATTTTACTTTCAATAAAAGATACTTCATTGACTGTGAAATGATGTCTCGAAATTTAATTTTAATTTAGTATTGAATGGGGGCGGCAAAATGGGTCTCCCGCCCCGGGCGCCGCACAGTGCGGTATTTTGATCAAAAACCTGGCCATAAATCAAAAAAAAAAATTTTACCTCCCAGGATTAAGCTTGTGTCCGATAACAGGTAGATAACCAGGTTACTCTTTAGTGAAGTCTATCTATAAATTGGTCACCCCCGTTCGCGACACCATCAGTTGCAACTAGTACTAGTTGAGTAAGCACGATTTTTTTTTGCGGTTTTTAAAAAAAAGTGTATTTTTTGCGCGTTTTTTTTCAGTCTTAAAAGTGATTTTAGTGAAAAAATTTGATATGGATATCGTTAATCAAGGTATGTATAGTATTTTAAGCAAAAATTTATTTGTATATCCATCTTAACTTTTTCATATCGATGAGTTGAAGTAATCACTTAAAAAAATTGCACTTTTTTCGCTGTTTTTTTCAAACATTAGTGTTTTTGAAATAGCGCAACACGCCGCAACATAGTCTATCATACATTTTATCAAACTGCTGGATATGTAGAACAATCTTACATTTCAAGAGTTTGCACAAGTTTGCACCTAAGAAAAAACAGAGGCTTTGAAAAAAAAACCCTTTAAAACGACCTTTAATAATAGATTTTTATATTATTCCAGATGACTCTAATTCCACCTTAGCTATGACCAGAAAACAGCTTCACAAGTTAGTAAAAGGAAGCTCACAAAGGTGTTTTGACGAAAAACTTGAAGATTTGGATAAAAAACTTATGGATATAACAAATTGTCCCCCAGAGAAAGAAGATGAACTTCTCAACATTATCAAGGCGTTCAAACCAAATTATAAACGAAGATGGCAACTCTGCCACAGAATAGAAAGCCGTTTCTTGGATAAGAATGAAGAGTGGCTTAGCGAAGAAATAATACTACCTATTGGCATACTTCCCGGAAGGTCTAAAGGTCGCCCAAGCAAAGAATTCGGGGAATCAAGTGACCGAACAAAACGTCGAAAAACAGTGGAACTTCGAAGGAATGTGTCTGTTGATGAACTGACATACGCAGCACAGATGAGTCAAAGAGCGACGGGAAATAATGATGTAGCCAAAGTGATTCAAACTGCGACAAAAACTCCAACCAGGGCTATGAAGTTCCGAAAAGCAGCTGCGATTCGCAGTAAAGTCCTGAAAACGAAGAAACACACACCTGAAAACGCCTTGAGGATATTCGTCGATGCCAATTTAACTGTAAGTCAATACGAAGTGATTCATCAAGCCAACAAAGATATATATCCGTGCTACACCTACTTGTATAAAGCTAAACAAGAATGTTATCCACCAAAAACCGTCAGTGAGACAGTTGCCGAAGTGAAGCTCCAAGATTTAGTGGATCACACAATATCGCGATTATGTAAATATTTGGAACCAGAACTCTCACAGTGCTTGGATAACATAAATAACGTTGCGTTGTTACATATGCGGAAAAACTTCTAAAAGTTTCAACGACTTGTCCTCTACAGAACCAGAGAATCCAGAGACTTTCAGATTTGGGCTATCAATACTACACGCCAGGATTAGGTTTTTCGAATTTCTGGTGCATCTTTCGTACAAACTTAAAGCGGACGTGCATAAGGGACGCGTTACAGATAAAAGTGACCGGGAAAAAATTCAAGCGGCCAAGAGACAGATACAAAAAGAGTTCCACGACAAATTGGGCTTACTGGTGGACATTCCAAAAGCTGGGTTTGGCAACACCAATGACGGCAACACCTCTCGTAGATTTTTCAATAGCCAAGAAGAAGCAGCTTCCATTACAGGCGTGGATTTATCATTAATTAACAAATTCAAAACTATATAAGAAGTGATATCCTCTGGTTATGAGATAGATCTTAAAAAATTCGAAAAATTCACGATGGATACTGCTAAACATTATGTTAGCTTATATCCATGGCAGCCTATGTCTCCAACAGTGCATAAGATTTTAATTCATTCTGCTAGTGTCATATCCCATGCATTGTTGCCAATCGGTCAGTTGTCCGAAGAAGCCGCGGAAGCTAGAAATAAGCATTTCCGCCAATACAGAGAAAAATTTTCACGAAAATTCTCCAGGACGGCATGCAACGAGGATGTGATTAACCGGCTTCTATTGACGTCAGACCCTTATCTCAGTAGTTTAAGGACAAAAAGTAAGACCAAGAAACAGTCGTTTTCAAAGGAGGCTCTCGAATTTTTGACTGTTAATAACAATGATGATGATGACGATGATGATGATTATGATGATGATGATGATGGTAATAATGATGATGATGGTGATGATGATGTTTTTGAAGATGTTTATGATGATGAATAAATAATAAAATATAAACTAGAAAATTCAATTATTCCAGGTCTTTTTTTATTACCTACTTGCATATAAGACAAAAAAGATTAATCTTTTTATTGAGTAATTGACCTGTAATCATAAAATATGCAACTAAAACTAATCCCCTTCTCAAATTTTGGATTAAAAGGGTCGCAGGTATTTTAAATTGGCTACCTGCATTAAGAAAATTTCCGGTTGTAAATCCACTCATAAAAAAATCGAAAAAAGAGGTTTTCTGGGAAAAAAGTATCTTTCAGTATTTTTCTAATTTTTTAGAAACTATAATATTTATTGGAATAAGGTTTTTAGTATTTGAATACAAATTTATTAGGCCATTGAAAATTAAAATAAAAAATGTCCTAAAAATTGCAAAACTTTATAAAAAATCAATTAAAAAACTATTTTTTTTTTTTCTAAATTTCATCTTTAAAACTTAATTTCTCAAAAACTATTTAATGAAACAGCTTGCATCAAAAAACAAAATAAAGAATGAAATATAAGCTTTAAAAAAAGTTATAGCAGAGTATTGTACGTGCTTTCTTTGATTTTTAATAATTTTTTTTCTCTCGGCTAATCGCGAGGTAAGTGGGTAAGCACTTAAGTGGGTTTTACTGTACCCAAAAAATGAAAATTTATCCTTCCAAATAACTTTTTAGTCATTTGGTACCTATTTGATGTGAAAAATGTGCCCAAATATTTTTGGCCAGGTTTTTGATCAAAATACCGCACTGTGCGCCGAGATGGTACGCTACGCCACTGATGACGAGTCGAACGATTTGGCTGTTTGAAATTTACTATATTTCTATTTGAATTAGTATGACCGTTTTACATTTTTTTTTTTGTTTCTAAACATTTTATAGATGTTGGATAAAGAATCAAGAAACAAATAAATAATACACTTTTTCATTCACCCTTATTCCGATAGTCGTTTTACTAAAACGCCAGTAAAACGACAAGGCTCTAGAAACGGAAATTGAAATTTTATTGAAACGACTATAGTTATAATGCTTAGAAAAGTGAAGAACATAGAGAACGTTGCCCTTTTCTTATTATTATAACACCATAATATGATCTCTGGAGCCTTCTCGCTTTAAAGGCGTTTTATTAAAACGACTACCGGAATAAGGGTGATTATAAAGTAAAGTTTAACCATAAAGAACTACATATTCATTACATTTTTTGTGCAACTCAGCTGTTTTGAAACTATTCTTAAAAAAATAAGTTCATGACGCGTTCTAATTTTTAATTTTTTTTTCGTATACACTTGGTCACACTAAAATATCAAAAACAAAAGAGAAGTGTTTGTGAAATGTCAAAACCAAAAAGTGAAATCTTTGTTTATTTGTAATTGTTTTGTTTATTGTTTAATAATTTAAATTTCTTTGATAAAAACATAAAATAATAAATAAAAAATAAAAATATGGCATTTGTGTTGTTTATAAATGAAGATGGTGTTGAAAAAGTGCAGAGGAGAAGAGAAGGATAGTGGACATTTTTCCGTATCAACGAGGGTGGTAAAAAAAAAAACCTTTGCTACCTCCGGATTTTCTTCCATTATTTTGATTAACTTTTCCTTTTGTTCGCGGTTTGTCCAGTTGGAATGCGACCTTTAAACATAAAACAACAACAAAATTAATAAAAGTAATTAATTTTCCATGAAAAATTAAAAACTTACATGTTTTGTTGCTTACTCGACAGAAAAATTCAAACGACACAAAAATGACATTTAATTCTATTCTTTCGAATGTCAAAATTGAATTAGCTTTCGCAAATGAATGAACTTTTTATGGATTGGGTGAACTTTCGATTTGTTCGATTAACATTCTAATCGCCGAGTTTCAAAATTAAGTTTCAACGAATTCGACTCACTTTCGAACGAAAGAGAATGTCGAAATAAGCACCAATATGAGCGGATAACACCAAAAGGACACCAGTAATTGTTGCTGTATTTGGGAAGATCTGGTTCAATCAGTTAAATTAATTGGGACCAAGACAAATGAATGTTTGGATGGAGAAAAAGTATGTTCGTGATCTTTTGTTTTGTGCATTGATCCATTTCCATTATGATTAAAATACCTATTAGTCAAATAAATATAAAACTGTTTCAAAAGTTTTTTTTTTTTTCAATTTATTATTTTTTTTTTAAGCTTCAAATGCAAACAAAAAACATGTATGTAAATACGTAGAGGACTTTATTCGATAGTTTTGATTTAAGAATCGGTGCATCTTATTACATTTCTTAAAAACGCTAGTGCATTATATTTGAAAAAAAAAAAATACTTTTTATAAACAAAAATTACACTCTCACACAGATTTGTCATGGTTTAAAATGCTTATGGTGTTTATTTTATCAAAAATTATCGAAGATATATCGCATTTTCGATATATCGGTTATTAACACATCTCTGTCTGAAATTTATATCCATCGCAATGCGTCGTTGGATTTCTGTAAAATTTCTTCTGATGACAATATGAGTCTATTATAAATAGGTAACACAAGTTAACGCGAAAATAAAGTTAATTTCTTTATTACTTACATTTTAATTAACAATTTCTCTAAAAAGAAAACACTTTCCGCAACAAGAACTTGTCGGACGATTTCGGAGAAAATTTTGTTTGTATGTGTTAGAAATAAGACCATTAGAAGTGCTTCATCGCACACAAATGGCATGCGTTGAATTTCGTCGTACAGAACTTCCGATCAGCTGATCGGAGAAATACCATGAAGCAAAATGTCTCCGATTCGTAGGAAATCGGAGAGAATTCCGCTCCGACGGTTACCTCAATAGGGCCGACTACCTTTGTACATATATATAACCTATAGTATTATCATGGAGCGTGATTTTGTATTGCGAACGCTAGCCTGGTGGTGGCGCAAAAATTAGCGCACGCTTTTACAGTGGAGAGTAGGATAACATAGAAAACAAGTAGTAAAAAAGAGAATCACCCCAGTCGTCTCATTTTTTCGACGTCTCTCGTTTTCTCTATCGTCTCGTTTTTTAAATGGCATTCCATAACTTCTCCGACGCGATGGTTTTGTAACAGAATTTAAACCGATGAAAAAGTAACAAACATCTGTCAAATTCAAAGGGAGGTCTACATACAATATTAGGTGTGTTTTTTTTACCTTTTCAATAGGCGAAGATAAAAAAAACGATGCCTGGGGCAAACAATTCACATGTTAAATGCAACAACAACTAAGCCTATATGGGCATCAGCGATGCCCCGAGAATTTTCGGCGCTTAATTTTTATCGAGGCTTAAAACTGTGCTACCAAAGCGATAAATTGTATACAAACGTCAGATAAAAGAAAACAAGAAGAAAATTGTTTTGGAATGCAATGAAGGTGGAATTTACCCACAACCCAAAGCCACATTCGTCAAAGAAGTGTAAGTTTTCTGAAAAAATGAATTAATTATAAAATTTATTGATTATTTTTTTTATTTGTAGAACTTCCTTTTAGAGAACGAACGTAATAACCTCAGGAAGCTGTCAGTGCAAGTGATTGGCCACAACAAAGATGCAGATTTAATCAATTCCAACGATGAATCCCCAACGCTTAGCGAAGATGTTATCGAGGGTTACATTCCTAAATCTATTAAAAAAACCACCTAATGTTCTGAATTTCAAGAAACATTTGACTGTGTAACCAGTGACCAAGACAAGCACTGACCCCATCAGTTCTCCAATGAAAATTATAGAAAATTGTTAAACATTTTACTGAAGCAAACATTAATTACGGCTCAAATTGTATCTGTTTTATTGTTTTTTTTTTTGCTGAGATTTTACGTTGAACAATAAATTGGTTAAAGTTATGTTCTTCCATTTCATCGTCTGCAAAACCTCTTGGGCGTTTTGTTGCTTAGACTTTTGATGTTGTTCACGTTTTACGGCCGCTTCAGCAGCTTGAGCGCTATCAAGTTCGGCTTTCTTTTTGGCTTTGCGTTGTTTGTTGCGAAGTTTCTTTACCTCAGAGGGTGGAAGATTCTCTGAAAATTTAAGTTTAGTTAAAGTTATTTTAATTTTCTTTAAAACCTGTAAATTTCACTTACCGGTATCGATTTCTTCAAGTGGGCGATCATACAATTGAATGTTGTCCACATTGCTTGTGGATATTCTTCTTGGAATCGCTTATAGATTTTAAGTTTTTCACTATTGTCGGCTATTTCTTTGGCATCATCATACTTTTTATCTGATCTCTGAAGCAGACCGTAAACGTGTCAACAAAGGTGCGATTTCAAGTCATTACGCAAACCCTGTCGCACATGCTTGTACGCCTCATCGCGACGACCTAGGCCATTCAAAGTGAGTCCTTTCATGGCTACTGTCTCTCCATGTTCGACATACTTGGGGTTGGATAGAATCTGCTTTGCCAGTTTCAGCGCATTTTTGTATTGCTTCATTTCGTAACATTTCAAAAGTTTTCTGAAGAGAGCACTCTCCTTTTGCGGCAATGGTCAATGGATCGCTAGAAGGTATCCTGGCTGGAGTTGCTGCTTCTGCTTCTTGCGGGCGTTGCGGGGTTTTTGATGTTGACTTATCCCAGTTCTCGTGCGGCAGGAATTGGATTGAAGTTTTTTTTTTTTTGATATTTTGATGGCAGCGAGTGCAAATTAATTAATGGTTGGATTGTTTTTGCTTGAGAAATTAATTTTTGTTTCATTTTTCGGCTACATTACCACGAACAAGTCGAGGTTTCTCACTCATTCCATCAAGTATAAGTATAATCTGAAAAATAAAATACAAAATAAATTATGCGAAACAATGCAATGAAAATTGAACTTACCTCCATTCTCTTCCATTTCGATTTAATGTTTTTATATTTATATAGCGACGAAGGATGGAAATGTCAAAAATGTTTGACAGAAGATATGAGAAAGAGAAAGAGATGAGATTTCTTTTGTTTTAAAATGTCATTCCACAGCACAGTGCTGCCAAGTTTTTTTTTATGCCCCGATGCGTTTTATTTATCGTCGCCTATTAAGCCTGTAAAAAAAACACACCTATTATTGCTCGATGTTCAATTAATGAACAAATGCAGTTTTTTTTTCTTCAATTATTAGAAAATAAATAAGTAATTAAAATGATAAGTGTTGAAATGTATTACATTTATTAGTTTCTTTTCTTTCCATCCCATGTTTATAAATTACAAGTGTTTCCTCTTGGATCTTAAGATGTGTTGTGTCTCCTAGCAGTGTGCTCCTTTAATTTGTATTTATATTCTTCTTTTCTTCCTTTGCTTATACTTTCAATGATACCATTTAAGGTTATTTCTGGGAGTACACACTGCTTCTCCGAAAGCGTAGTTCTTTTTTGTTTAATAGCGAAAGCTTGTCGTTTCTTTCCTGCTGGTTCTTCAGTTTTATGTTGCTCTTCTTGTGGCTCCGGAACTTCACCCGCAATTTCGGCGAAATTATCTTCCATATTTAAAGCGATTGCTTCTAAATACTTAAGTGAAATGCCTGCATCTGCCTGAGTTTGTGTTAATGCAGGCTCAGATGAAGTTGGCAAGGGGTTTGCAAGCAAATTGGGCTGGGATACACTGATTAAATTTCCACTCGGAGATTGGGGCACGCAAATCATAGCGCTTTGATAGAAATGATGACTAGAGTGAAATTTTCGGATTTGCAAAATGAAAAATGTCTTAGATGCATGAAGGGAAGCACTCGAGAAAATCTTTTCCGAAATCAGATTCAAAATAAAACGAGCTTTTGGAATCCGAGTGTTTGTGGGCCATTGGAACAGAAGTCGCTTGGAGGTGCCTATTACATACTTCCGTTTTTAGACGATTTTTCGCATAAAGTCTTCGTTTATGTTTTAAGACACAAGTCAGATGTAATGGAAAAATTCATTGAATTCAAGATCTTAGTAGAAAATCAAACGAATAAGAAAATAAAGCAACTTACAGCCCTATTATAGGTATCAACTATCATCTAGATACATACTTTGAATGAGTTGGTATTATGACTATCAACTATGAACATTTTTTATCAACTGTGAATTTTACTAGATTTTATCATTACTGTGAATGATTTTTTTGATAGACATGGTAGAAATATTAACAAAATAGATACATATATCAATTTTCTTATCAACCACAAATTCTTGATTGAAACGTAAATATACAAATTTATTCGGGATTTTTAAAAGCAAACAAAGTTAAAAAGAATGTTGACTTCGATAGAATTGTTTTTTGAGGAATTATGATGAATTTTTTATAAGAACAACTTACATTTACGCACAAATAATTTACCTTTTCGTGGCCGACAAAAAAGAAATAAATATTTCAAATGCGAAGCGTCGAACAAAGTAAACAAAACTCATTCACAATGGACTCTTTGATAAGTAGATATTCACAATCGGTCTAAAATTACCAGTTGATACCCATAATACCAAATTATCAACAAATTGATAGAAATTATCGACCATCAGATTGATACTCATAATAGGGCTGTAAGATCAGACAACGGTAGCGAGTATTGCAATAAAGCTTTCCTTGGATATCTTACGAAATATGGGATAAGACATCAAACTACAGTTCCCTATACGCCTTAAAAGAATAGGAAGGCTGAAAGAATGAATCGTACACTTATCGAAAAAGTAAGGTATATGATCATGGATGCTGGTGTTGAGAAACATTTTTGGGCAGAAGCAATGTTGTATGCTGCATATATGCTTAATCGTAGGCTGAGTAGAGTGCTGGAAAATTCCAAAACACCTGAAGAGATCTAGTCCGGCAAAAAACCGGATGTTTCTCATGCTAGTGCTATTTTAAATAGTGAAGAACACGGATGTAGTAGTTACTGATCGAATTGAAGAGAATAAAGTTCATGATGATTATAGCTCTGGCTTTAAAATACTGGATGAAGCATCTAATATATCTGAACCTTCACGAAAATCTGAAAGTGTAACGAGTCAATATGACCTGATAACCTTTTCTATTATAGTCTTTCACGAAACTTATTTCTTTTAATTATTTCATTTTTATACATTTTTAAATAAACTCATGAATTATAAAAAAAATTGCATTTTATAAATAAATCATTTACTCATTGTCATTTAACGAAAAAACTTAACTACAAGAAAATTATTGCAGTTTATAATATTTAAAATTTCATTTAAATAAAACTAAGAGAGTAAATATTAACTGTAAAATATTATTCATTTCCTTTAATGTAAATTTTAAAATTCATTATTAGTTGAGCCATCGACAAATAAAGACGTCTCGTCTCTAAACTTAAAAAAAAAGTCTTTCTTCTTATTTTCACAACAAGACACTTGAAGACCTTCGGGGCTCTAGTGGCTGGTAATTTTAATAATTTTTTTCGAGGACAATAAAGACGCTTTGTTGTCTCTTATAGACCGAAAATAATTGTAAATAATTAATTATAACTGAGTGAAGAAACCCATTCACTACAAAAGGATTAAAACCAAGAATTTGGATGACTTTATTACGTTTATAACTAGTGGCTGTAATTCAAATGACCCAATGACTTACGAAGAGGCCATTTCAAGGAAAGATGCAGGGGCCCTATTTTGTAAAACGATTATCGTTGAAATTACTTCGTTATCGTTGAAATGTGATTATGTTTAACGAGAATCGTTTAATTTTAGCGATACTCGTTAGTTCTAACGACTGCCATATACCTATCGTTTAACTTTCGTTTTATCGTTTCTTGATTCATAATTTTTTTTTCATTTATTTATGTCAATTTTTGACATTCCTAATAGTCGAGAAGTTGGTTGCGCTTCAAAGAAAATGTTTTTTTCGGTTAAGCTTGGCAACTTCATTTGTATGCCTTTTTCGTTTTACTTAATCGCTCTTTGTCGTGACTATCGTATTTCTCAGTATCGTTGACTTGCCGCTCGTTTCGTAATACAAAATAGGGCCCATAGTACTGGAAAGAAGCCATCAACAGTGAATATGCTTCTTTATTGGCAAATAAAACTTGTGGGAGAGTTGACTTGCCACCAGAAAAAAAGATTTTGAAGACGAAATGGGTGTTTAAAACAAAAACGGATGTCAACGGAAAAGTCATTCACTACAAGGCTAGACTTGTGGCAAAGGGTTGCAACCAACGTTATGGCGTAGACTACCAGGAAACTTTTTCGACTGTTGTTAGGTACGAAACTATTAGATTTTTATTGGCTTTAGCAGCTCGAAAAAATTAAGTAATAGAGTATGGGTCATGAAATCTATATCAAACAACCTGAGGGATTCGGCAGTAGTCAAAAGGTACTTAAATTGCGAAAATCTATTTATGGATTGAAACAATCTTCACGAATATGGAATTTGAAATTAGATAATGCTTTAAAAGATTTCGGAATGAAACGATCAGAACTGGATCCATGTATCTATTTTCAACACGATGATGGCAAGATTTAAATTGTTGCAGTGTATGTGCATGATTTACTGATACTAGATAATAATCCCCAACTTAAACATCGCTTAAAATTACATTTACTTAACCAATTTCACTTGAAAGACATACGATCTGCCAATTCTTTTCTAGGGCTCAGATTAAAAAGAGACGAGTCCAAATGCTTAGTCTGGATGAACAAAGAGAAATACATTCTTATAAAAATTTTTCGGTTATATTATGCGCACACAAATTTAAAGCGGTTTTACTTTTGTCATCCCTCTCTTGCAATGTATTTTTTAAGGTAGGATCACACATGGACGACATGTGCCTACCTTTGCATTTCTTAGAGGAATGCCCAATTCTATCGCAACGAAAACATCTACAGCTGCTCCGCAATATTTGTCTCTTGTCTGTGATGGATATATTGTTGTCACAGTATTTTGTGCTATGTTTGGTTGATTTTCAAAAAATACATGCAGCTTCAACTGCACTGACAGCCACCAAACTCGAGGCTGTCGATTGGACAACGGTTCTTAGCTTTGAACTTGTGTGTGTGACAAAACTTTTCTCTAATCATTCAACTTCCCGTTTTAAAAACCGCAAATTCTTTTCTAGGGCTCAGATTAAAAAGAGACGAGTCCAAATGCTTAGTCTGGATGAACAAAGAGAAATACATTCTTATAAAAATTTTTCGGTTATATTATGCGCACACAAATTTAAAGCGGTTTTACTTTTGTCATCCCTCTCTTGCAATGTATTTTTTAAGGTAGGATCACACATGGACGACATGTGCCTACCTTTGCATTTCTTAGAGGAATGCCCAATTCTATCGCAACGAAAACATCTACAGCTGCTCCGCAATATTTGTCTCTTGTCTGTGATGGATATATTGTTGTCACAGTATTTTGTGCTATGTTTGGTTGATTTTCAAAAAATACATGCAGCTTCAACTGCACTGACAGCCACCAAACTCGAGGCTGTCGATTGGACAACGGTTCTTAGCTTTGAACTTGTGTGTGTGACAAAACTTTTCTCTAATCATTCAACTTCCCGTTTTAAAAACCGCAAAATGTCTTTTACCTGTTCTCCACCAATTTGTGAAGGAGAAGTTCCATTATCGGATGTTGTTTCTGCAGATTCTTGTACGTTTTCAGCGCTCTCCTCTTGTCTATAAAATTCAATGCGAAGAGCGGTTGGTAGACATCGGAGCAATATGGATCTGAGCATGACGTAATAATTACTTGTTGGCACTTGAAATGCAGTTAGTGAGCGTGTGCAAGAAACAACAGTTCCATAAAGATTTTGTAACCCAGAGGTATCGTTGCGGTCACGAACAGGAGAAGGACTTACCAATTGTTGAATATGCTTGTCGATGAGCTTTTCGGTACTTCCATATCGTTCTTGTAGAAGGCCAACAGCAGCATCGTAGCACTTTTCAGGTGGTGTTACGAACAAGTCTCTACTTTGGAACACACCCTCTCGAAATAGGGCATCCAAAAATAAAATGTAGCTAACTCTTTATGGCTAAGAGCTTAGCTTTACTAAATGTCATAAGCCAATAATTTTTTTAAGCTTGTCATTCTTAAAGCGACATCCGAGAGAGTTTAACTTTAACTTTAAAATCTAAAATAATTCTGTATTGTAAAACCAAAGTATATTTTAAAGACACTGTAAGTTATAGCTTATTGATAAATTGTATACAATATTTAATTTGAAATAAAATTTAGGTTTTGTAATTCATCTCACGAATCCTATTGTTTTCTATTGAGAGGATTAATAAAAGGTCTTTTCTACGGTGCAAGGTGCCGCAAGTATCTGCTCTTGCTAAAGCACTGTAAACTACCAGTACCCGCTATAGCTAAAGCGCCGTACGCTAACCGGTACCGGCTTTGCTTAGTGCCGCAACATTTTACAAAACAGTTGTAAAGCAATTGTATAATCAATTTGCCAATTTGCAAACAAACGAACAACTACTCGTAAAAAGCAATTGTTCTTATTTCAATAAAAATTCGCTCACACTTTGGAAAACAATCAAAGCAATTGTAAGCGACATTCAAAGTGCACGCTTATAAGATGCCAGATAAGAAGTCGAAGTCAACGACATCAGCCTTTGTTTCAACCAATTCTTTAAGAAGATCGTCAACTGGAAATTAATCAGAATCTTTTAACTGCTGTTCCTGCGATGATCCAGACTCCATTGACAACATGGTTCAGTGTCACCAATGCCTTGGTTGGCACCACTACGCCTGTGCCAAAGTCGACAGCTTCATAAGAGAAGAGAATTGGGTTTGTCAGAATTGTGAAGGTAAGAATTTTTCATTATCTAGTAGTTTTCCGAAATCCTCTAGCGCATCTGCTGTGAACATCGCCACGAATCAAGCCCAAAGTATGGTGACCCAGTCGATAGCCAGCATA
This sequence comes from Philhelius festivus, assembly GCA_963931855.1. Taxonomy (NCBI): domain Eukaryota; kingdom Metazoa; phylum Arthropoda; class Insecta; order Diptera; family Syrphidae; genus Philhelius; species Philhelius festivus. The sequence goes on along the minus strand of OZ007554.1, from coordinate 133,085,695 downwards.
ACGGCACAGAAAATAGCTAAAACTGATACCATGAGCTCCCGTGCTATGCCAACCATGCTTTCTGGTATAAATTCTACGATAGCCAACTCTGCTAATATTTTAGTGACTGCTGGTATGCCAATCAATGCCAGCCCCATTTTATCGGTAAACTGCGATAACGTTTCAAAAAATAAATGAAGCTTAGGTGTCGAACATTTGGATGGACAAAATCGTAATTCTCGCTTAAAACAATTTTTTAGTAGTTCCTTAAATGTTGGACTGCCTGAGAAAGCCATTAGTTGGGCATTAGGCGCTAATGTTACAAGTGGCGAAATATATTCAAATAAGCCTGAAGTTGTGACTTTAGAATCCATTTCTTTGGCAACAACTACGAATTGTCCTTCATATAGGTTATCAAATAGAACAAATGATGTTGCAGCCATTAGTAATGTATGCAAAACAACTGCCTCATGCGGTGCTGTCAAGTTGGATGGTGTGAGCAAAGTACACTCCGAATTTGTTATTCCAATAAGTCCCACTAAGAGTCATAGCTGTTCCAAATCTTCAAGGGTCTCTTCCATAAGACTCATAGAGTTAGAAGAGGAAAGAACTCTGATAGAGAACCGTGAATCTGAAGAACGGAAAGAAGGAAGAAAAGAGAGGAAGAATACCTCGCTAAGAAATACGAAATTCTTTCTCGCCGAAACGAAGCCGAGAGTGAAGAAGAAGATGATGACAATGTATCTCATTTAAAGGTCAATAACTGGTTAGATAGAGCTTCGACATGGAAGTGCCTACAGTCCACAGGGCTTGCGAATGTGGGTACTTTACGCTGCCGCTCTGTACCACAGGACAGCAACCCCGCTCCAATTAAAAACATCTCAAACGCAAGGGCGTCAGATACCCAACACGAATCAGGGCCATTACAACATTACAAACATAATAAAATCAGTGTGACCTTCCTCATGCTTCAAGCCATTCACCATCCATCCGCAACGAAAATGTACTGCCAGCTCAAAGTTCTTCCAGGTCAATTCCTTTTCAACATGGTCCTTCAAATGTATTTCTACAGACAATACCACAAGAAACCTATTTTTTAACTCAGAATCCAGGGCCCTTATTATGAATTACGAAACGAACGGCAGAAAAAACGAAACTCGAAGAAACGAAAGTCATGGCGAAGAGCGATTACAAGATACGAAAATAGAAAGCAAAAAAAGTTGCCAGGCAAAAACGAAAAATGATAAAAGCTACCAGCAAATCCAACTGCTTAGCATTACTACTTGTAGGACTAGAAGGTTAGAAATAACTTATTTTTATGTTTTTCACAATTTTATTTATTATTTACTTACATTTTTTTGCTCACTTAACAAAACAAAAACCAACCAAACAAAAATAAAAAAATGAATGACATTTGACAACTACCGCCAAAACGAAAGCTGAACAAGAGCTGAAGGCACTCGTAAATAAAAATACGAGTATCGTAACGAATACGCCTTATTTTGAACGAGTATCGTTTTTCATAATAACCCCCCAGTTCATAATGGTTCCTCATATATGGCTATAAATAATTCGACTACTCCGGCCATAACTCGGAATCAAATAGCAGCGCGTTAATTAATGTCGCGGAATCTACATGCCTTTGGAGGAAATCCCGAGGACTGGCCTGTTTATATCTGATTTCAACAGGAGTACGGAGCTTTGTGCCTTTACTGAGGAGGAAAACACCATAAGGCTGAACAGGGCCCTTAAGGGAGAAGCACTGACAGTCGTGAAAAGCCTTCTTATGCAACCAAACTGCGTCAAGCAAATAATAGCAACTCTTAAGATGCTGTTTGGAAAGACGGAAATTATAATTCACACTCAGCTTCAAAAGATTCGCTCCACACCATCGCCAAAGGCAGAGAAGCTTGAAACGATTGTGGCATTTGCTTTAGCAATACAAAATCTTTGTGCCATCATTGAAGCAGCAGGGTCAATCGAACATCAGAATAATCCAACTCTGCTGCAAGAACTCACGGACAAGCTGCCTCCCGCCATTAGTCTGAATTGGGCCACTTACAAGCATTCGTTACCACTCTCAACATGCACGCTCTCACAATTGAGTAAGTGGATATATCAAGTTGCCGAAGCCGCTAGTGGAGTTCTTGTTCCCACTAAATGTCCAGTTACCGATGTTAAGTTTTCTAACAAAAAGTATAAAGAAAAGGCGTTTATCGATGCCCATTACAATGAGAATTAAGTTACCATCAGCAGTTCAGCCACTCCTAATTACAAGTGTTATATTTGCAATAGCAACTGCCCTTCTGTTTCCCAATGCAATCTATTTCTAAAGATGACCCGCACAGAAAGATGGTTTGATGTACGAAAACACCGGTTATGCCGTCAGTGTCTGTCTAGACACTCAAATAACCAATGTAAATCTACAAATGTTTGCGGTTTGCGGGAAGAATAATTGTGTTTTTAAACACCACAAACTTCTCCATAATGATAGCAAAGACCACTCACGATTCTTACCAGTAGAAAGCCCAAGATCCAGCAATATATCCTTAGGTAGCAATCAAATCGATGGTATTAAATCCTCTCAAAACTTTGGTACTCTTGCGTTACATTTCCCACATAAATCTAGTGTTCGAACTCCTAATGTCCAATCGGTCCTATTTCGCAGAGTTCCGGTGATACTTTATGGAGACGGAATTCAATTGAAGACACTCGCATTTTTAGATGAAGGTTCGTCTCTCACCTTGATGGACGATGAAATCGCCTAGCCTTGACTGACGTTTAGGCAAAACGCAGGTGGGATTAAATCCCTAGCCTTAAGCGACGACAGGGCATGGACGGAAGCTTGGATTGAATGCCGGGAAAAACGGTTGGTGAGATTAAATTAAAGTTTAAATTTTAGGATTAGATCCCTAGCCTCAAAACAAACGTTCGGGGCAAAACAAGGGGGCGTTGATGACAGAAAGTGGGATAACTTCCCTAGCCTTGACTGAAGCTATAGGCAGAACGCAAGTGGGATTAGATCCCTAGCCTAAGGCAGCGACAGGGCAAGGTCAGACGGTAGGATTAAATCCTTAGCTTTGATTGAATTGCCTGGCAAAATCGGTAGTGAGATTAATCTCTAGCCTCGGCTCAAATCGCAGCAGGGTACAAACGTAGGATTAAATCGTTAGCCTCAAACAAACGTTCGGGGCAGAACAAAGGAGAGGTACCGAGAAGGCAAAAACAACACACACACAGTTTACGGCCAAAGCCAAAAAGCTTAGAAACTTCTGGACAGTACACCACGTACTCTATCAGCGTGTTTCAAGGGATAGTCTACTACCTCGGTACTCGGTATTGGTACACTTTCAACAATAGGTGAGAAAATCCGATTTTGTCTCGATTTTCCACCTTCCTATATCATATCCATGGCCATCAGCAAATGTGAATACATAAAATTAAAAATAGAAATTTATTCTTCTTCTTCTTCATCACTCGCATTTATGCCACTTTGATTTGGTGCTGGTATGTTTGGAGATTTTAGCAAACTAATTGCTTCTTGGGGCAGATTTTGGATTTTTTTTCTTGGAACTTTTTGAAGACTTGTCAAAACGGGGTCAGATGATAATAGAAAGAAATTAAAAATGTCTGCATTTGTATTTTTTCGGCTATTTTTTCTGGAGTGGTGTTCTCTATATTTTTTGAAGTCTTTATTCCGTGTTTCTTGGGCTTCTTCACTTAGCTGCCCTATAGGCAATAAAGCATTTGATATTACTCGTATTTCATCTCCGTGAATGAGATACTTGTGTACTGTAGGAGGCATGTAGTACCAAGGATACTTAGCAACGAAATATTTTGCAGTTTGATGAGCAAATCCTCGAAATTTTTCGGAATCAATCTCATGACCACAGGCAACCACTTCCATGATAATATGCATTTTTTTAATCAATTCGACATCTAAATTAGTAATATCAGCCGAAATTTCTGCATTTTCAAAAAATCTCCTGGCTGTATTCCCGTCATTCGAATTTCCGAAGCCTGGTTTTGGCTTGTCAACAATTAAGCCCAAACGCTCCCGAAATCGTTTTTGAATTTTTTTTTTGGTTTCGGCTACAACTTTTTTATGCTCCCCTTTTCTAGCTTGCCATTGTTTAATTTTTAACTTGTATGATAGGTGAAGGAGGCACTCAAAAAACCGGATCCACCCATGCATTTTAAGAGGCCTACAGTACCTAGTTGAACTTGGCCGAGGATTCTGCCAGATTATTTTTTCCCCAGATATCATACGGAGTGGAACAACGTATATTATAAATACTGATGAGTTATCAGCATCAAGTCCATGAAACGCTTGCTTATACGAACTGTGGCCCGAACTACCATCAAATCCCCACTTGGAGTATAAGCTTATAGTCTTTAGTTCTGCAGGCCTTAGAGTAACCATTACATCTTTTTGAACAGTTAGCAAACGATTAACTGTAAGGTCTAGCAAGCTTTGCAAAGTACTATGTACAGACATTTCCGATGTATTCATGTTTTGAGGCTCTGGATAGCAACTCTTTTTGCACTCTTGAACTACTTTGTATGAAGGAAATACTTTGGGGACCTTAGATCGTATGATTTCATACTGAAATCGTGATAAGTTTGCTTCAATTATCATTGATAAGGCTTCTTCCCCAGTCATTGAAGTAAGTTCAATTGAGTCCTTCAAAGCTTTTCTACATTTCTTAGCATGATTTGGTATTGTTTTTGCATCATGCACTAACTTTGCAGCATCTAGCTATCCAGAAGCTCTCAGACCCATTTCTGCTGCGTAAGTCAACTCAACTGTGGACGTGGACTTCCTCAACTGTTCGGTTTTTTGTCGTTTTGATCTTTCTGAAGATTCCTCAAATCCAACCATTGGACGACCACGTTTAGAGTCTATCAAATAATTGAAAAGTATGAGTGTTTTCAGCCATGCATTGTTTGCTTTTAAGAATTTGGCTTCTATTCGACAAGCTTTTTCCCAACGTGATTTAAATTTTGATTTAAACGCAGCTATTTTTTCATTGAAATCATTTTTAAGAGCATGGCTGCATCGGGCTCTTTTTTGTACTTCTTCCCTTAAAAATGCAATTTGGCTATCTAATCCCTTCAAATTTGAACTTTTCATAATATTAAACAGCTCTTCCCTTGAAATCGACAAGGTTTTGGAAATTGTTCGGTCTAAGGAGTAATTAAAATTAAATAAATAGAAAAAAAGTCGATATTTTTCGAGAATGACGTCACCAACAAGAAAGTCAACTGTACGAAAAGTAGCAAAAAGTAGCAAAAAACTTTACATATTCTAAAACTAGATAAATCACTTGTTACAAATAGATACAACACTTAACGGCAACTCACGGTCAACACATTTAAAACCCTTAGATATTTGACAAAATGCAAAAATTAACACATTTTTTTATACATTTTTGTATACCTTTAACCACATATTATGAGAACTAAATGAAAAATTTATTATATAAATAATAAACTCAACGCTTACTGATTCTATAGTTATAATTTTTTTTTTAAATAAAAACTTGAAAGAAGTTACACTTGATTATCCCAAGCAACACAATTACCTCTTAAAGATATCTTGAAAAGTTATTTTCCAAGTGTTTTCAACTCTTTGAACAATCTTAAAGAGGTCTGTAATACCCAAAAAGGCCTAAAGGGGAGGAGTCTATTGTATTGAACAAAGAGTTCTAAGTAAAGTATTTGTAAGACTTCATAAAGATCATTTTTTGATTAATCTATAAAGACACTTTCAAGTGGTTTTCAAGATGCTTATATTTTTGTGTAGAAAGATTGAACTGCGAAGAAGAAAAATGTATAAAAAATGTCTTTCTCTTTCACGCAAATACAAATTTAATGCAATTCAAATAAAATGGATTGACTAATATAAATACACAAACATGGCGAATTCTTTTCTTCAATAATTTATGACTGGATTTAAGATATTCATTGTATACCCTTTTTATGATCGTGTGTTTTGATTTGCGAGAGAAGATTTAATTTGAAACCGCATACTCTACCCTACTTGAAATTAACGCGCCTTCAAATAGAATAGTATTTACAAAGAAATATTCAGAAAAATAATGTTATAATAATAAAATGCCCTCAGAATAAAAAAAAGAAATGACGTTTAAGTATGCAATAGATATGGCCGATTCATGTATGTGTATGTATCGAAGATATTCCTACCTACAGGGTGCTTTATTTTATGAAAGGTCTTTTTTGTTCGATCTGAATAATTTTAAAATGTAAAATAATTTCAGCAAATAAATACAACTCAAAAGGTTTACAAACTGAGCGACATATTAGCACTTAGAATTTTGTATGAAATAAAATTAAATCAACTTTTTTATTGTATATGGCGATGTTCTAAGATCTCCTTTATACTACAAAACACGAAGAAACATAATAATTGTTTGAAGAATGATTCCGGATTTTTATTGCATTTTTTTTTCAAAATTTAAATGTAAGTTGACAGGTTTTAAACATCTTACAGAGAAAAGATACAAAAAGACATACTATATGAAAATAAGTAAAAATATATGTCATTCCTTAATTTTTATTTCACAAAGTGTTAAAATCCTTGGATTAAAAATCTGTTAGAAAGATATGCTTAGTTGACATTTAATTGTTGCGTCAACATTCTATCAAGATACAACATATTGAGTTCAACTGTCAACCGACTAAAGAATCACTGAAAATTCAGAAAATTTGATATTATACAATAATCAAAATAATACCTATTATCAATTTTATTTGAATTTGAATTTTATTTCAACATTTCTTTTATATTCTGCCAAAGTTCTTCAAATAACAACATTTCCTGCTTTCATTTACTTACATCCGTAGAAACTGATGACTTCGTATAGTAAATGATAAAACATAAAAATCTAGTAAATAATAATTTTATCTTCAATATACGTTTAACAATGTCACCCTTTACAAAATATATGTATTTTATACAGATGCGCCAACCATTTGTTAAGAACTCTTTAAAATATCTTAAGCACTTCACAATAAGATATCGAAACTGAAATTCAAAGCAAAGAGTGAAAAAAGTTTAAACAAAGAGTAAAGGAAGAATATAGCTGTTTACAATCAGTCAAATTCAAAGAAAAAAAGAGCAGACAAAGTGTAAGCAAAGAGTAAAAGAAAAAGATAACAAATTCACAACAATTAGGCTAGGCGCGCACATTCAATTTTTAGCTTTGCAACATTACGAGCAAATAAAAAGTTTGTGTTTTGACACAAACTAAACGATTGCCTGAAATGAGTTCGCTATTTTGTGTAACATATAATTATACGCACCTGCGCGAACATTCAACCAAATAGTTCATCTGTTTTCTATAAGCAACCAAACAGTTGTGCAGTTTTGCTTATTTTTTGTTAAACATAATTATATGCAATGGCGCGCACATTCAACTAAATAGTTGAGTTGTTTTCTTTAAACAGAAGAGAGAAAAAAAGATTCACAATTCACAATTGTTAGGCGAAACAAAACATTTTTTTTCAACCAAAGAGGAAAGTAGTAATTCTTGATGTTAAGCTTTCATAAATACGTTTTAGTGAAAACTTCCACAGAATATCTTCAAGATGTATTCGAAAGATTAAAATGAAAACCTCTTTCAGCATTTTAAAACTACTCCTTTTAAAGAGGTTTTATATAGGGTACATAGAGAGTCAATATGGTGACATTTGTCATGATTATCTCTAAGATGTTTTAAAGAGCATTTAATTATACTATAACAAAAAGAACATTTTAAAGAGCAAATTAGGAGGTCATAAAGTGAAATGGTATTAAGAAGATTGAACTAACAGCTTGTAAAGAGCTGATACATTTATTGAAGTACTCTCCAAGAGTTTATGTGTTGCTTGGGATTTGTTACCACTCAAAACTAAAAAAACACCTCTTACTTCAATGACAAAAATTATAATATTCTTCATTCCGGACGGTTTTGCAAAGATCACGTGATCCCAATTAACTGTTGCATTCTCTTTTCTCTCTTTTCTAATTCTCTATTATATTTACAATGAGAAAAAAAAGCACTTTACGTCAAAGCTGAACTTTAAAATTTGATTTAATGCCACGTTTAGTGGTGTTTTGCCCCAGTGTGCGTCGTCACTACTGCACTGTTTTCATAACTAATTAAAACAATTTCTCATACATAAATCTGAGAATCAAGGAGAACGATACGGATTTCTAAAACGCTTAAAATACAATTTAAGCATAAAATTAAAATTTTTTCGTCCAATTTGAGGAGCTTTTTCTTTCAAAAAATATTAATTTTTTTCACGCTTAAAATACATTTTGAGCGTTTTGGCATAATTTTTGTTTTTTTCTAAGTAGTCCATTCTATATTTTTTTCAAGCTTAAAAATTCGTTTTTGGTGTCATTTCGAACTCCATTTACCAATGGAGCGTTTTCATGGTTTTTCATTAAAAAAAATATTTTTTTTTCACGCTTAAAATACATTTTGAGCGTTTTGGAAAAATTCTTTTTCTTCTAAGCGAAAAATAATTTTTTCAAGCAAAAAATTAATTTTCAGTGTCATTTGGACCAAAAATCCATTCACCAATGAAATTTTCAAAGAAAAAGAAATATTAATTGCAAGGGGTTGGTTACGAAATCCCGCATCACAAAATCCCGAATCACAAAATCCTGCATCACAAAATCCCGATTCACAAAATCCCGAATCACGAAATCCCGAATCACGAAATCCCTCCATTTCAATACTAAATTGACAGCACTTGCAAATTTCGAAGTGATTAGCCAATCAGAATCAAGAACAAGGATAAAACAATGAGAATTAACGAGAATCTATTCAATACTAAATTGACAGCACTGTAATCATCATTGGAAACTTCAAAGTGATTAGCCAATCAGAATCAAGAACAAGGATAAAACAATGAGAATCAACGAGAACGCACCTATACCCAAATAAGTTGGTGAATAAAAAGTATAAAAGCGGGAGTGATTTCGGAATATTTTTCAGTACAACCGAGACTGAACAACCCGAGTCAAAAACCAAGACAAATTTTCATAATGCTAATTTTGAACCATGTACATTACAAATATTATAATTTTTAGAGTTTAAGTCATTTTATAAGTTAGGCCCCCTATGTGCCAACAAATTTCTACCCTATGCATATTATCCTCAAGTTTCACAATTGTATATATTAAGTTCAATAAAAAACCTTGAACCTTGAAACCTTGAATATTTTTCAGTTTGGATTCGAATTCCGTGGAGGTGACACCACGTCACAAAATGTGGGAATTCGCGAATTTAGCGAAATAAAATTAATAACGCTTGCATTTTAATTTTTTTTGTAGTTTTTTTTCTGTTTAGTTCGTTGAAAATGTCTATACAATCAAATGTAACTCACATTTTGTTCATATTTTATTTAAGTTTTTGTAAAATGAGCTTTGAAATGACAGGTTGTTTACACCCATGATAAACAGAAAACAAGGTATGCTCATTAGATTTTTGACAGTTCTGCTCTGACGTCACAATCATCTCGCTGGGAAATTAGATAGAAGAAAAAAAATTCATTTCATGTGATACTCGTATTTCTTATTATTTTTCTATTTTACAGTTTATGTCTCTTAAAAATAATTTGTTTAAATGCTTAATCCTAAAATAAGGTCTACATTTAAAAAATAATTTTTTTACACTTATATCTAGAGACACAGCTTCTGCTTTCTTTAAGTGAGTTTCCATAAACTTTCCTTGTGTATATAGAACTTCTTTATTATTTATCATAAAAATACTTTCTAGTAGGTAATTTAACTCTTCCAAGGAACATAGTGCTTGGTTTTTTAAGTCCTCCTTCTGATTTTTCGTCCACCCAAGTAAAACTTGAAGAAGTATTTTGGTCGTTGGTCACTTTGCACTTCTTTATAAGGAAACCTGCGAGGTATTCAAGGGCACCTTCTTTTAACTCGTCGTATTCAAATTCTGATATTTCTTCTTCTGTTTGTAGATCGACATCCTGGTCTTCATCATCGTCAGCTTCCAGGTCCATTCTTGATGCAAACACTTTGGATAGCATTTGTGCTACAAGTTGATCATTGTTGTAGTGATCCTCGTCCTCGTCTCTTCCCTCAACGTTGCTGTAGTCGCTAACTTGTTGCGTTGCATCTGATCGTCCTAAAAGTGAAAAGTTAAACTTTATGTTAGAGAAAATCAAGTAATTTATTGTATAATTTTGTTAATAGGTAACGTCTCAAGCTAAATTTTCTTAATAAAACTACCAATTACTAACTAACTGGGACAGCACAAACATTTATGTTTTATTGAATATTAAATTATCTTACCCAAAATGCAGGAACGTAACCTATACTTAAATTCTAAGGGTGTTGGGTGGTCATGAAGACCACCCTTAGACCTAACAACCCCAAAGAAGAGCTCTAAGTCATCCTGATTAAGCCTATTTGTAATAATATATTTTAAACTATGATTAACATTTAAATAATCAAATAAAAGAGGCAAAGATGCATTGCTCAGCAAAATACCCTTTTGAAAAGGGAGGAGTGACTGTCGTTTTGGTGTTCTCATATTTCGAATTGATTCACTCATTGCTTCAATTATTCCCCGCTGTTCTTCCAAAGCTAGTCCAAATGCTCTCATCCTTGTTCGAGAGTCGATGGATGGACATTTGGAATTAAAAACATCATACCAATCATTGGTCCCTTTGATGAAATCTGCGCATTCCGAGGAATTAGTTGGTAAGGATTTTCCTAAGGTTAAACATCGTCTTAATGATGCAGAAACGGAATGTGAGAACAGCTGCGTCGCATATTTGACTTTCTGGCGTTCACTTCGCTTAACGTCTAAATGCTTATTTGTAATCTTAAAGCAGATTTTTAAATCTTCCTTCTCTAGGTCGAGAAGTTTTCTAATTGGTTCGACATTAATAAATGTTCCGTTTAGGACAAACCCAGTATCAATAAAATGATTTCTTAAAAGTTTTATCATGTGGGGAACATCTGCAAAAAAAATACCTTTTTCTGGCGGTCGCAAGGATGAAAAATAAAAGGATGATTTTCCGAAATTTAAAGTTCTCTCCATAAGGAAACATTTGTGGGACCCATATCAGAAACTACAGCTACTACTGTGAAACAAATTTCTTCAAGCTTAGAAATGATAAATTTTAAAATAGTTGCAGTCATGGGTGCGTCAAGATCATAGTACATAACTTGTTTCCAATTTTTTACCAGCCCTCTTACCATAACAACCTGAGCGTATTTTTTCGGACACATAGCAATGTCATTCGCCTTGTCGTATTCGTAGATTGACTTGATCTTTACCTCGTCGAATGAGAGCACACATAACCGGTCGTTTTTGTTGTAATCCCACTTTGACATCAACTGAAAAATTTTGTTTAAAATACCTGGTTTGATTTCTATCTATTGAGCCCATCTACGCAAAGTTGAGGGGGAAGGAAAAGGGTAGTTTCGTTTCGTTAGAAGTCTATATGATCTGGCGCCAGCGGAATATAGGGACATTACTGAAGAGATATCGGCACTCCATCGTAGCTTCTTTCTGGGATGCTCCAACTGCTTCGTTTGGGATGGTGTAAATATTCCTCTTATGGGTGACCTCAAAGTCGCGTCCTTTTGTGTGTGATGATTCTTCCTCTTAACGGCTTTTTTTAACACCTTCACTTCTTTTTCCAACTGCATGATTCGCAGTTCTTTAGAGCAGTTGTATTCAACTCTATTTAAAAAATTAAAACATAATAGTTAGTATCTATAAGTATATCATCTCTTAACCGTGCCTTATTAACTTACTCTGTCTGAGTACTAATATCATTGGGATATACATACATAATTCTCCTGATTTTCCTGATCACAATCTTCTTCTGTTGAGGGTTTTAAAGAACTGTTTAAAACAAAGTTAATGAATTATAAAGAATAGTTTATGATTAATTTAATTTATTTACTTTTCAAAAGCATCCAAACATTCATTCACGATCTTTTTGTTTCCTCTGAGTTCTTGTCTCTAGACGATTGTTTATGCTCATTTGGCAATTTTTTGGATGGAACTGAACCGATCTTCAAAATTCTTTTATCTTCAGGGACATTTAAAAGTATATCCTGAAGTCTATAATCACTCTCAACAAAATGTTCCGAGCAAACCCGACTATTTATCAAGGAATATTCGTTTTTATTTCCACAAAATTTTATCCACATTTGGCACAATTCTTTGTCCTTTGGGAAGTAGTGAAATCTAAGTTTTTTTTCATTGTTTTTTCTTCCTGGGGAATTATTACAACCCAAAACAGCACATACAACCATTTTAAACTTCTATTTTTTATTTTTCAAATTTTAAACTTTATTTATTTAACTGCAAACTCACAAAATATAAAATCCAACTGAAATTTCCAACTAAACAAACTCGAATGTCAAAATCGGAGATGATTCCTACGTCATCACTTTTCAAGATGCCGACATGTCAGATGCAGTAAGCATACCTTGTTTTCTGTTTATCATGGTTTACACCAAAAAGTACTTTTTTTTGAAAATCATAATTTACAAAAAAATCTTTTGAGGAATGATGTATTGTTTAAATTTATTACAAATATGAATAAAATAAAGAGAAAAATTAATTATTATCAGAATTTACTAGTTTTTTTTTTGCAAACCGATATGTCAATGCCGTTGTTTATGAACTAAAGAAACTCCATTCTTAAAAAGGGTATTAAAACGTACAAGAAATTCTATTTCAAAGGAAGTTTTAAATTAGTTTTATTTCTAGAGAATCAATGTTTTTTTATATTGGTAAGTGTTGTATCACGAAATTTTTCTGGCATACATCATCAAGGATACCAAAAATTAAAAGAACCGAAAACTTCCTGTCGAAAAAATACAGTTTCACTGGAATAGACAGTTTTTATTTACCAATTCTGTTATTTTTGTAAAATAAAAAGCAAATTTAAAACAATTTTATTTTATTGTTTTGTATATGTTTTGTTTTTATTGTGAACAATAATTTTACCTTTACTATAATTTTAACTACATTCAACAATTCAACATTATGTATATACATATAACACATTTTATTTACATTTTAGATTAGTTTGCAATATCCAAAATTTCAAGAACCTTAGGCTCTAAATTACTTCGTTTTCTTTTAGGAATACACCTTAGGCTTGCTAGATATGGATCTGATGTAATAAGCAGCCTATGAAATCAAATTTTATGTAAAAAACAAAAGGCACTTTTGCTCTTCAAATAAAAAATTCGTTGTTTTTTATTTTTAAATTAATTTATTTTTGTTACTATTATTGAAACACCCTTTATCCGATATAATAGTTTTTTATTAATTGATATAGTTTCCGTTTTTAACTTTTTTAAATAACTTAGTTCTTTTTTTTTCTTACTGTTAACTTTGAATTTGAACACCCTGTATTTTTGTTGTAACTATCAAATTCACAAAATTATTTTTTTTTTGGAACACCCTGTGAAATAAAAAAAGTTTTTTTAATTTATAACATTCATGTTCTAACCAAATCCCTAAAAGATATTCGATTTTGACAGTATGGCATCATTTTTTTGCTGGATAGTCATTTAGAAACATTGAAAAAAAATATATCACAACATAATTGGGGTGTCAAATTTTAGTGATTCTCGATAGATAATAAATCAAGCTTTGCAGTGAATATTGTTTCGAGGCGCAATAACGCGGAATAACTAAAGTTTTGCTCTAATAAAGGTACAAACATCGAAAAAAGCACATGTTTTTAACTTCAATCACCAAAACAAAAATGTGAAACACCCTGTGAAATAAAAAATTACTTACATTCCTATACCTTGATATTTAGGAAATATAAACAAAATAAAACTTTTATTAAAACACACACCAAACGCACGAAACAAAATTAAGAGCAAAGTAATCTCTTCCAGCAAATACAGAATAAAAATCGCCAACTGCAACTTCAATGCAATTTTTTGTTTGTTTACATGATCCCCACCCAACAGTGCTTTTGTTATCACTTTCTACAATCTTTTAGCTTTAAGAAAAACCGGTTTTGACATCAATCGAAACTAGTCATTTTTCGAATTAAATTCCGCTAAATTTGCGAATTCCCACACTGTGGCGTCGGTCGTCGTAATGAATTGTGAATTAAAAAAGATTATTAAAAGGGATATTATTCCTGATTATATTTTGGTTGGTAGTGCAAAGACGCGATGCTTAGCTTAAGTGAGTTTTAATCGTTGAAGGAATTTTCCTTCGAAAGTTAGCTGAGTTCTTTCTAGAACCACTAAAAAAAAGATGATTATTGAAAGGGGTATTGTTCTTGATTACATTTTGGTTGGTAGTGCAAAGACGCGACACTTAAGTGAGTTTTAAACGTTGAAGGAATTTTCCTTCAACGCTTAAAAATCATTTTAGGCGATTGCAGACTCTAGGGAGAGTTGCTGTTTAAGGAAAATTTATTTTTTTTTGGAAATTCTAGGGGATAATTGAAGGGATAGTTAGCTGAGTTCTTTTTAGAACCACAAAAAATTGAAAGAGTAAAAGTAAAAGTAAAAGAGATGGTTGTCTGAGATTTTTGTTTGAAAATATTCGTTTTCAGTGATACTCTTCAGCGAAAAAATGACACCCTTCAGTAAAATTGTTTAGCAGATATTTTTTCAAATATTCAAATTACTGGTTAAAAATAATATTTTCAGTTACTTTTAATACGTTTCACAAGTTTACAGATGAAAAGAATATTATTTCTAGATTTTTTATTTTTTTGGCTCAAAATGTTTTCAAGACTTCATACAAAAAAAATTATTAAGCTGGTTTTCAAATTGTTAAAAATAAATTAAGTAAATATTTTTGTCGTATTTTGACCAAAAAAAGGGTTAAAAAGCCAATTTCTTATGGTTCGTTCTCGTTGATTCTCATGATGTTGATTCCTTAGGCTTAACTATCAAAAAAGTTATAAAAAGTGATAAAAAGTGGAAACAAAAAGTTTTTATAAAACAGTGTTCAACATTTTATGCTATAAAAATTGATAAAAAGTGGAAACAAAAAGTTTTTATAAAACTGTGTTCAAGATTTAATTCTTCCATACTTCAACATATATATATAAAAATATAAAATGGCTAATTTTTCCGAGGTAAGTTTTAAAATTTTTTTACAATAAAGTGATTTTAATGTTGGCTCGGTCTGGTTTTGTGTTTTTTTTTTAATTTTTGTAGTGCAGTTTTTTTTAAATATTTTTTTTTGTTTTGTTGCTATCCTACCTTTGTTTTTTTTTTAAGTGGTAAACATTCTGTTTTTAAAGTAAATTTTTTTTTTAATTTTATTATTATCTTTTTTACAATAAAGTGATTTTAATGTTGGCTCGGTCTGGTTTTGTGTTTTTTTTTTTTAATTTTTGTAGTGCAGTTTGTTTTTAAATATTTTTTTTTGTTTTGTTGCTATCCTGCCTTTGTTTTTTTTTAAAGTGGTAAACATTCTGTGTTTTTTTTTATTAATTTTATTTGGTGCAATTTGTTTTTTAAGTAAGTTTTTTTAATTTTATTATTATCTTTCTTTCCCTTTTGGTTTTCTTTTTTTTTTCTTTTGTTAATGTAAAAAAAGCCTTGAGTTAAATTTTCTCGCGTCTTATTTCCTTAACACTGCTTTCCTTTCCTCTCCTTTCAATATATTTCTCTATTACTAACAATATTAGGTTATAAGATCGAACAAAGGTAGGATAAAGTTGTCTAAGGATGGATACATTTTCCACCTGGAAAAAAAAGGAAAAGAAGGCATTTTGGTGTTGTTCTGAAAGGAAGCCACTGCTTTGCAAAGCAAGGATGCAAACTTTCGAGACGGACCTGAACTATGCCATCGTCCACCTAAACAATGACCACAGCCATGCTCCCCTCGCTTATGAGAAAGAGGTCGCCAAAACCAATTTCTTGGTGAAAACCCTTGCTAAAGGTCCGTTCCCTCCGAGCGTCATAGCAAGGGAAAACGTGGTTTTGACACCGGAGATTGCCCGACCCCATTTGCCATCAAAAGCCGCGCAAAAAATGAAAATCCACCGAGTGCGCGAAAACCAACTGAAGGAGCCGACTACCCTGGAAGCCATCAATATACCCGAAGGTATAAAAAAAGTAGACGGGGAACTATTTGTTCTCAAGGAAAGTGTCCACTCTACTGGGTCCGGCAAAAATATATTGATGGGTACCAGGACCAGTATCCAAATGCTGTCCGAAGCGAAGTTTTGGCTGGTGGATAGAACGTTTGCCGTGGTACCATCCATTATGGGGCAACTATTCTCAGTGCACGGCAAAATTGAAGGCACGGTGGTCCCCCTCATCTTTTGCTTGATGAGCAGCAGAACCAGGGAGGCATACAACCTGTTCTGGCAAGAATTGCTGTCAATCGCCCGGAAGAAAGGATTATCCCTGCTGCCAGAAGATATTATCTAAGATTTCGAGCACAATATAATATCATCAGCAACAGCCTTTTTTCGGCAGGCAAAGGCCCACGGTTGCCTCTTTCATTTCGGCCAAATAATTTGGAGGAGGGTTCAATACCTCGGATTTGCTAGGAAATATAGCTGTGATGAGGACTTTGCTGTGGAAGTCAGAATGTTGAAGGCTCTCACATTTGTACCAGCTGATGATGTTGAGATATACTTCAAAGCAGCATACGACTCCTTGGTAAGTGTGGAGGCAAAACCACTTTACCAATGGTTTCGAAAAAATTATGTTGGGACTGAAACGACACCGCCGCGATATCCACCATCATTTTGGACCATCGGTGCCTCTGCTGCTGAAAGGGATTTCCCTAGGACACAAAACAGCGTGGAAGTATGGCATCGACGCTTAAAGGTAATATAATTTTAAAATAAAAAAAATCTATAATTTTCTTATTGTTTCATTTTTCCACATTTAAGGTTGTTGTAGAAACGACATGCTGGCGTCTACAAAATTATTGCTGACCTTGGGAAAGAGTCAATTATTGCCAAGTCGACCATCATAGGCATAAGAATGGGTAATGCTGCACCGAAAAGCAAAATTGTCAAAAAAAATGAGGCCATTCAAGTTGTATTAGCAACCCGGCGTTGGATCGGCCATGTCGATTTTTTAAAACGCGTAGAACATAACCTCAACATTGCTTGAATAAAACCTTTCTTTATTTTTTTTTTCGTCCTTTGTTGACAAATCCGTCCTTTTCAGGACGACCGAAAATTTATAAAGAGATAATACTTGAAATTTAATTTCAAAATACTGCTGGATCGTTTTTTTCGAAAAAAAAATTGAAAGAGTAAAAATTTATTTTTAAAATAAAAAACAAGTTCAATTTTTTCAAAAAAATTGTGGAAAAAAGTTTTTTAAAAAAAATTGAAAGGTGAAACTCCCTAGATCACGAATATGCAATTTTTAACTCGCTAAGATGCCTAGTTTGGCCAAAAATCACGTTTGAAGTGTCAACTTTGGGGGGTCTACGAGGCTCCGTTTAGCCGCAAATCGTGTTTAAAGATAAAACTTTGTTTTTCGTTTCATGCGATACGTGGATTGAAAGGTGGCACTCCCTAGATCACGAATATGTAATTTTTAACTCGCTAAGATGCCTAGTTTAGCCAGAAATTACGTTTGAACATGTCAACTTTGGGGGGTCTACGAGGCTCCGTTTAGCCGCAAATCGCGTTTAAAGATAATAATTCGTTGTTCATACATTTTAATAGGCAGGGTGATGTAGTTACAGTTTTCTTGAGTAACAGTACTTTGGGTGGCCCGCTGCGCGGGTTTTCAGGATTTTAGCTCCCTTTTTCGGAGACACACCCGCTCACGCAACTCCGTTGCTCCGCTTAGGGTATGTAAAGTCGCCAGGCAGGCGCCTGCAGCAACAGTTTTCTTGAGCAACAGTACCTCGAGTGGCCCGCTGCGCGGGTTTTCAGGATTTTAACTCCCTTCTTCGGAGACACACCCGCTCACGCAACTCCGTTGCTCCGCTTAGGGTATGTAAAGTCGCCAGGCAGGCGCCTCGCCTGTAGCAACAGTTTTCTTAATCAAAATACCTGCTGTTCAAGAAAATTATTTCTATTTACAATGTTCAATTTTTTTTTATCTCTTAAAATAACTTTTTCTAGCTTAAAATCATTTGAGCAGCGTTTAAAGCTTATCGGGTAAGAATATCCCAACACATATTCTTCGTATTCACTTTCATCGGCATCAAAATCAGGCCGCCCCGTGCGTCGTCACTAATGCACTGTTTTCATAAATCTGAGAATCAAGAAGAACGAATGGCCAAATAAGTTGAACAATAAAAAGTATAAATACGGGAGTGATTTAGAAATATTCTTCAGTTCTTATCAGAACTCCATTGAGGTAAGACCTCGAGATTAAACAATTATCCAAAGGGATATTAGCTTGGTGCACTTTGGTTGGTTGGGCGACGCTGTAATTTTGAGCGTTTTTGAAGTTCTTAGATACGGACTTCTAAAAACGCTTAAAATGCAATTTAAGCATAAAATTAAAATTTTTTCGTCCAATTTGAGGAGCTTTTTCTTTCAAAAAAAAAATTATTTTTTTTCACGCTTAAAACACATTTTGAGCGTTTTGGCATAATTTTTTTTTTCCAAGAAGTCCATTCTATATTTTTTTCAAGCTAAAAATTCGTTTTTGGTGTCATTTCGAACTCCATTTACCAATGAAATTTTCTATGAAGAAGGTAAAAAATAATTTTATTTGAGGAGCGTTTTCATGGTTTTTCTTTAAAAAAAAATTTTTTTTCACGCTTAAAATACATTTTGAGCGTTTTGGCAAAAATTCTTTTTTTTTTAAGCGAAAAATAATTTTTTCAAGCAAAAATTTAATTTTCAGTGTCATTTGGACCAAAAATCCATTCACCAATGTTCACCAATGAAAGTTTTCAAAGAAAAAGAAATATTAATTCCAAGCTACTACCATCTCGGAGTTCTACAACGAACTGAATTTTTCCCGAACCAACAGTTCCTTAAATACTTTCCATTTGCTAAAGAATAAATCAAAATAAAATACTTTATTAAAAGTACTAAAATAGTATTGAAATCCCGTCAAATATTTCCAAAAATATCTGTCGGCGAGATTTTTATTTTCGTGATTCGGGATTCTGATCGGCGGGATTTCGTTACTCTCCCAATTGCAAGCTACTACCATCTCGGAGTTCTACAACGAACTGAATTTTTCCCGAACCAACAGTTCCTTAAATACTTTCCATTTGCTCAAGAATAAATCAAAATAAAATACTTTATTAAGGCTCGTATTCACCAAGCGCTCCTAAACGGCTCTTAACTTTACGAGGCTCTTAACTTGAAATTTCTGTGGGGTATTCACCAACCACTCGCAAGTGTTTTTCGAAGTTCGAAAATGAGAGCCACTCTCTCTTGTTCAGGCATACCCAAACTGTGAAATGTTGTGGAATGTTGGTCTTGACAGCAAATGGATACTCTTCTACTTGGCATTGCTCACATGGATTCGAGTCAAATACGTGCGTGGCACACGCACAAGCGAACAAACTTTCGAAGAGAGCGCTCGTAAGTTAGGAGTGGTCGGGACCACTCCTAACTTTAAAGAGCGCTCGTAAATCTTCACTAATATTGCTTGGTGAATAGGTTTATGAGCTTCTTAAGTTATGAGCGCTCGGTGAATACCGGCCTAAAAGTACTAAAATAGTATTGAAATCCCGTCAAATATTTCTAAAAATATCTGTCGGCGGGATTTTTATCTTTGGCGGGATTTCGTGATTCGGGATTCTGATCGGCGGGATTTCGTTACTCTCCCAATTCCCAAGCTACTACCAATCCAAAATACCAATATCTTTTATTAAGGAGCGTAAATCCTGCTAAATCGGAGCAGAAAAATCTTGCGGGATTTCGTTACCAGAGAAGTTTCTGTTATTAAAAGATCCAACAAAACAAAATGTTAAACGGCGGGATTTCGTTACGCGGGATTTTGTGTTGCGGGATTTCGTTATGATCCCTTGTATTTTGGTTAAATATACCGAAATTGAACAACGTTGCTTTGTTGGGTATGTAATAAACAAAACAAAACAAATATTCTTGACAAAAAAATATAACAACAAAAATCACAGAAGATCCCTCAAATTTCATTTTCTCATTCTCGTCTTTCTCATTGCCACGTGGCTAAAAAAATTGTCTCGTTCTTTCCTCAATTACTCAATTATTTAAGTAGGAATAATTTTGAAATTTGATTCTTGATAGGATTAGGCTTTTTTGAATTTTAGTATATCTACATAGGAACTTTATCTTAATATATTAGGTAACTTACCTATGTTGATTGCAATTATTATTATTTTTGTTATTCAAAAGTATAATAATTGGTGTAATTTTGAAGAACAAAAATAATAATTGCAATCAACTATTTTAACTGCCTACATTAGATGCAGTGGGTGGTAAGGTAGTGGAAATTGTTTTGTTTGCAATTAATATAATTATGTACATATATAGGTATAAAACTATTTCTTTAAGCAAATGTGATAGGTACGTATACCTATATTTTTATTAGAGAAAATAGCTTTTACATATATGTACATACCTATATAAAATATGGTATGGTAGAAAATAATTTTTATTACAAAAAAAATATTTTTATGCGTTCATAGGTATTTATATAATTAAAAATAAGAAAAAAGAAATTTGATATAGGTATAGACCAGTTTTTAAAATTTATTTGTAACGAGCTTCTTGCCGTCTGGTCCACACTGGCATTTTGGAACCCTTAGCTCAGTCGAGGGGGTGGTTCTTGGACCCTATGCTTGTTACAAAAAAAATTATGCCAGTCAAAACATCTTAGCTGGAAATGATGTGCGAGTAATGTTGCCCTTGCCCTCCCTACCATGGTTACTTTTCTCGCTAAAGCAACCCCTTAACTAGGCTTCTTCTCCTCCTCAGCCTATCATCCCTTTCTCCTCATCCTTCTCATCCCTTTTCCATGTTGTAGTTACTCACTCATTGTGAAATATATATTCTCTTCAAAAAAATTTAAAACCATTTCTTTCTTAATTTTTTTTTGTTCTTATATTTTCACTTTATCTTGAAATTACTATACATTTCTTCAGATTTTCAATTCAAATTTAAAAAAAATCAATTTATTCTATACAATATGAAATTTACTTTAATTTTATCCAAAAAATGAAATTTACTTTAATACAAAGCGACCAGTAATAAAAATTTTTATTATCATACCGCAACGTCTTCGATTTATTAGCAAATTTGGGATTTCTAATCCTCTTTTTTCTTGTCTCTATATATTTTAATTATTCTTTACTTTAAACACTTTAATCCCCACAAAATACCAAAAAAAAAACCCAATTATTCAAATCGCGAAATTTCGGAAATATGTATATGTATGTATATATGCACGTATTTATATATGTAAATATGTGTCCAAAATTTGATATTAAATGTCTTTTTTTTTTTATAAAGAAACTCACCCTCTTAAACCTCCAGAAGTGGCCACTGCTGCTGAATAACGATGGGTAGATTTTTTCTATATGCACCTTTGCTGTGCCTTTCCAAAATTATGTTTTGCATATACATATAATTCATATATATATATATATATATATCTATGTTCACTTTCACGATTTAAATTTTAATTCCACGGTTCGCGTTGTTGTAATTTTAATAATTGTTTTTATTCCAGGTGGAATTGCGCAATTGATAATTAATTTACTCGAATAAGATTTTAAAAAAAATTTAAAAAGTTAAAAAAAAATAAAAAAAATTTGATGTGGCTGGTGGGATTTGAACCCCGATACTTTCGATTCTCGCTCAGCGCGTTAACCCGCAGCTCTATAGTTCCTATTGATGATGCCGTTTCAAACGGAAGCCTTATTCGGTTTCCTTAAGTTACCGTAGCCGCCTTGCTTACGCTGCCGCTACTGCCTGCTGCTATTACTGTGTCCTAATAGTGGCACTTTTGCTTAGGATTTTTCCTGTCTGATTTTATCCTGAATCCCTATTCGGGATAACTGATCGGGATAGCTTTTATATCTGGATAGCTTTAAAAACTTCGGGCAGTCGGATATATGTATCGACTGCCAAATCTAATGAAGAAATCCAAAAAAAAATCACTAAATAAATTGGCCACACAAATTCTTCACTGTACTCTTACCGTGTATAAAAATTTATTTTTTTATTGGTAAAGATATCCTGGGTTTAATCACTTATTTGGTCGATTTAAATCACCAAAAAAAATTTAGAGTTAAACTTATTTTATTTCCTCGGGTAAAATTTAATGAAGTAATTCCAAAACTGACTTGCACTATCAAAAGCTGTTTGAATAAAGAAAATTTCTCCTGTCGCCAATTAATTTCAGTGGTAACAAGAGATTTTTGGAAATTTCTGCAAATTACCCCTAATTCCAGGATCATCAAAGCTAACAGGTAAAATATTAAGTTCGAGTCAAAACTTTCGAACATTGCATACTCAAGTTATACGACATCAATCTGTACGTGGAAAGTTTCATACAAATCTCTCTTTGAGTTATGCTTCAAAACGTCATCCGAACCCTAGAAAGGAGTCTTGCAAATATTTTTACTCCTTAGAGAATAAAAGCTTTGTCTTCCTCTTAATTAATAGGTTGCCTCTTGTCTTTCTTTCAGTATGTGTTTTATCTCAAACTTCAGCTCAAACCCTATCGTTGTCGCATAGTAGAGTAGTATCGTGCGCGCGTCGCTTTGACACTTTCCTCTTCGGTCGAACAAAATCTTATTTTGGTTTGTTTTTATTTTGTTTAGTAACAAAAAAAAATTAATAAAAACGTAAATTCGGTTACAGGGCTTTGCTTTTTCCAGATAACTCGCTATCTGGAATATGCAAATGAACCCACGCAATTATTATTCGGTCGGGAATAAAAAAAGTGCAGTGGTTGCATGTGTGCAAAAAAAAAGTGTAAATAAAGGGTGGTTGCAGTGCAGTGTGAGCAATTTGCCTAGGTATTCCGCCTCAGTGTTCAGTGAAATTAAAAGAATGGAATACAATTCTGTTGCCATAATAATGCAACTAGAATATAAAAGAAATATTAAAAATAATAAACAAGTGAAAATTTAACAAAAAATACAAAAAAAAACATACGAATTTGTTACCGTCGACTCGAAAGAGACGGTAATATTGCATTTTCCCCTAAATTGTGTGTGTCGTGCGAAATAGTCGGTAGTACCGTGCATTGATTTTTATAGTTCCGTTTAGTGTTCGCAAGTTATAAAGTAAATAAACCAGAACTGTTTACATATGTGCAAGCAAAAAAAAAAACATAAAAAACAACCGAAAATTGAATTATTTTGCTCATCAACAGTACTGTGTGTATTTACCGTGTAAAAAAAAATTTTTGTCAAAAATTTGTTTTGCCGTCGGGAAAACGGAAATTTAATTATTTTTGCCGTCGGGCCAAATTAATCATTTAAAATTTAAGTGCGTGTTTTGTTTAACGAAAAATTGTATTTACGGAGTGTAAACTTTAAACCAAAAAAAATTCTCGGTTAAACTAACAATAAACATATAACATAAAAAACATTATTTCTCGTCAACATCTGTCAACGTGGGTCGCGAACCCATATATCTAGCCGGGCTTTCGTCATTATCAGATAAGTTAAAAAAAATTTATTTTTCATCTTGAATCGATGCTTTGTGGTTCGTTTTGTTTTCTTTTCAGAAATTTCATTGCCGGATATCCTTTGCATGAAATATGCCTAAAGGTTTTCCTGCTCGGTCTTCAAGTTCATACATGCAGTTACCGATGACTTTGCGTATGCGTGATTTGAGAAATTTTGGAAGCAGTTTGGCATTCACACCTTTAACAAAATTGCTCTGAGCGAAGTTTCGATGGAACACCTCTTGCCCTTCTCGGTAAGTCACTTGTTTTGAACGTGAATTATAGTGGTTTTTTATCTTAACGTGTGCCCTGAAAGAATTATCCGACAACTTCTGTCTGGCAAGGGCAGTTTTTACGGCGCGAGGCAGGACTAACATTTCCGGGTCGTGTATAGCGTTTAAATCTCGTAAAACTCGGTACGTAGAGCCGTGTGATATCATGTTTTGCCCAAAAAGAGCATAATACGGTTGGCAACCTAATGAATCGTGCATGTCGGATCGTAAAGAACAAGCGATACTGGACAGGTGCACATCCCAATCATTCTGCTCGTTTGATATCAACACTCGGAGTTTGCTCAAGACGCTACGATTAACGCGCTCAGAAACGTTAGCCTGCGGAGAATACACTGCCGTTCGCACCTGCTGAATGCCGTAATCCGCCAAAAAGTTTTTAAACTCCTTGGACACGAACTGACGTCCATTGTCGGAGTGAATTAATTCAGGGGTGCCGAAAGTATGAAATATTTCAGTTTCTAAGAAACTTATGATTTTAGAAGAAGTTGCTTTGGGCATAGCTTTGAGAAAAACGAATTTTGTGAAGTGGTCTACCACGATGAAGACGTACACATTTCCTCGCTTCGTACGTGGATATGGTCCCAAGAAGTCGACGTACAGTCGTTGAATAGGCCTTTCAGTCACAATCTGCTTGGTGATAGGTGGACGAAGAATCGCATTAGGGGCCTTTACCATTTTACAGGTTTCACATTCACTCACGAATGCCTTGATGTCCATAACCATTTTCGGCCAGTAATATTTGTCTCTTATTCGGGCATATGTTTTTGCGAAGCCACTATGACAACTCAGCTTCGTATTATGGGACAATTCAATGCATTTGTGAGTGAGTGCGTCTGGCAACCAAAGCCGCCACAACGAATCCTCGTTCACATCACCAATCCTGAACCTAACTCTTTTGTATATATATTTTCCCGATACAACTAGGTCAGGAAGCGCAGACTGATTAGAATTGATGCTCTCTCTCAATCGGGAATATTGCGTCGAATCAAACTCAACTGAGTCAAGATCAATTTCACCACATGACATGATCGAAGAAACCTCACAAATCTCATTTTCTTTCACGTTTACATTCGCAGAAACCTCTTCCATGTCCATACGAGATAGAGTATCAGGCACTACGTTGAGGGACCCCTTTCGGTGCTCAATTGAAAAATCAAAACCTTGGAGCTCCAAACTCCACCGAGCAAGTCTACCACTCAGCTCCTTCATTGACATAAGCCATTTAAGGCTTGAATGATCCGTTATTACTTTGAATGGTAGTCCGTCAACGTAGGGCCTAAATTTTCGTATACTCAGGACTGCTGCAAGACATTCCTGCTCAGTAACCGTGTAGTTTTTCTGAGATTTGTTAAGCTTCTTAGACATGTACGCTATAGGTTTCTCATTGTCGTTCTCATCCAATTGAAAGAGAACACCACCTACTCCTTCTGAAGACGCATCACACTGGATAGTAAACGCCTTTGTGAAGTCAGGTTGTGACAACACAGGTGCCGATGAAAGTGCAGTCTTCAACTTGATAAACCCCTCCAATGCCTCAGGTGTTAATTCAAATTTCTTGGTCTTCTTCAAACAATCAGTTAGCGGAGCAGCCAAATCAGAATAATTCTTGATAAACCGTCGATACCATCCGGTCAACCCTAAAAATCTTCTAACTTGCCTTATAGTCGTGGGTACTGGGAAATTAACCATTGCCTCGATTTTGTCCGGGTTAGTTTTCAAAGTACCTTGGCCGACAATATATCCGAGATACTTAATCTCTCGCATGCAGAACTTGCTTTTATCGAGGTTAATAGTCAGATTCGCCCTGCGTAGACAAGCAGCCACTTCGTTAAGGATACGTATATGTGACTCGAAATCAGCCGTACAAATTAGCAAGTCGTCTAAATAGATAAACACATTTTCACGGAGCGAACTTGGCACCACCTGATCGATAACTCGACTCATCGCTTGACCAGCATTGCTCAAACCAAATGGCATGACCTTGAACTGGTAAAGTGGTCTACCAGGAACTGCAAATGCTGTCTTTTCTCGAGATTTTTCTTCGAGTGGTATTTGCCAGTACGCGTCTTTTAGATCTATTCCAGTGATAAAATGTGTATCTTTTATACGACTGAGCAATCCTTCAATATGAGGCAAAGGATACGCATCCTTAACCGTGACTGCATTGACTTTTCGGAAGTCTAAACAGAGGCGGACCTTACCGGGTTTCCTCACCAAAACTACAGGGCAACTCCAAGGAGAATTACTAACCTCAATAACCCCAAGTTCTAGCATACGGTCCAATTCCTTATAAACCTCTTCCTGACGAACCGGAGACAATGGATAATGCCGTGATTTGATCGGTACGGCGTTTCCCGTATCGATGGTATGACAACCGAGTGTTGTTTTTCCCAGACCTAGTACGACAAAGTTAGGAAATAATCTTTTTACATTTTCTAGTCGAAAATTCTGTTCGGGCGTAAGTTTTATCAACTCAGCCTCATCCTTAAAATTAACCTCTTCTTCACCTTTACCGACGTCGGCCTGTATTTCGCTAATTTGAGGCATCAGGTGAAATTCGCGCCAAAAATTCATCCCCAAATACAGTTTCTGGGTGAGGTTGGGAATTAAGTAAAAAGAAAGAGGTTTGGTGATACCGTTGTAGTCGGTTTGAATTTCGCAGTGACCTACGATATCATGTGCATTGCCATCTGCAGTACGAACAAGATTTTTGTACGGTTTCACGTCCACTCCTATTCTTTTTACCAACTCCCAACAATCACTACCTAGCACAGAGATAGATGCTCCGCTATCGAGTAAGCCAAAAACTGACTCTTCGTTTAGTTTGACATTGGCATACATCCTACCATCTGTATTTGAAGATATGATTGTTTCTACAATCTGTTTGCGAAATTTTTCCCGCTCACGAAACCGACGCCGGCATTTTTGAACTCGAGCGCTAGCTAATCTGCTACTAGTCCCGAAAATTCGAGAACGAACTTTGTAGTAATTAAGCTTACGCTCGTGAAGGGATTTCAGATTATAGGTATTAATAGGATGAGACTGAGAGATTTGAGAGCTGAGAGGCTCTTCTCGTTCCAAGATCTTATTTGGAACGACTTCAGCTGTTTTGCTAGGAATTACTTCTACTTCAGTGGGTCGGGCTTGTTCCTTAAGGAACGAATTTCCCCACTCTTCCTTTCGTCCCTTGGTAAGTTTCCCGCATGCTTACCACATTCGATGGTATTAACACCTTTCGCACCACAGAGAAAACAGAATAAATTCCTCGTATGCGAAGGACAAAAATGATATGCGTGCCCTTTTTGGTCGCAATTCCAGCAAACATAATTCGCAGTTGAAATGGGTTTTCTCCCCGAAGATATGGCCGCGATTTCCTCTCCTTCCTGGTCTAGATCGAACTGGTCATCGTCCACCACGATCTCGTGAACAGTTCTAGGCAAAGAAGTTCGTTTCGCCAAGAACCTCTCAGCTTCTCTGGCCTTATTCCGCAGCTGCTCTAGGTTTTTAACATCAGCTGCCAACAAAATTTCTCCTAGTTTATCTTTAGCGTTGTTCCGGATGACATCGACAAGTTTCCGATCATCAAAGGGCTCTTTCAATCGGTCGTTAAGACCAACGACTGAGTTATAAAAGTCGTCGAAAGATTCCTTGACACCCTGCTTTCGAGTTAGCAACCTCATATAGATATCGACGTCGCTTTCCAACCGCCCAAATTCCTTTTTCATCGCCATCTTAACCTCCGCTAATTTTGCGAATTGGTTTCTACGCAAAAAACCCCAAAACCATTTATTTGCTCTTCCACTTAGCAAAATGTGGAAATTAGCGGTTATTTGCTCGTCGGTGTAAGATGACGATGATTGCATCCTATCTACCTTGAAAAGGAAATCTGTTACGTTCTCTGTCCCGTCGTACTTAATGTTCCATCTATCAAGTCTGCAAGACTCAGAAACGCTGAACGTAGATGGAGTGACAGAACTTCTAGGTCTTGGGAGCGGTTGAAAAGTTTCAGAGGTTCTCGCTTCTTGACCTGTAACTCTAACAGGAGTGTTTGATGTCGGTGCTGCGATATTCAAATTTTCTAGCTTCTTAATTACATTCACCATGAACACATCCATCTGCTGAAATAGCCTAACTTGGTTATCAACCATGCTCCTCTCTATTCTAGTCGCCAACTCTTCCGTTGGATCGGTTCTTTGCATACTGTTACCCACCGGCTCATTTTGCGATGCATTATGCAACTCATCTTGACTACCGGACGAATTATTTTGGTTCGACATATCGACAGTCGAGTTTGAAACAACTGAGTTTAAACACTCTGAAAAACTAAAAGAGGACTCTAAGTTATACCGATCAATTGTGTTTCGAAATCGGCTACAAAACTCTTCGAATCTAGCCTCTGAATGCGTTTGATAAACACTAAGGTCGTCGTGAAGTGATACTCGACGCCTTCTGCTCATGCCTACTCAAAAAGAAGCCTGCACAAAACCTCCTCGCTCAAACTTCAAGTCAGAGCCCAAGTCCTGCAAAAATCCGAAGTCCAAACTCGAAAAACTAATCTTTCACCTAATAAAATCAATGATCAAGGAATATTAATGCAGTTCGCAGAAACTTCCAACCAATCAGCCACAGCCGAAAAAAAAAATTGGAAACAAAAAAAAAATCCTCTATCCACTACCACAATTGCCAATCGCAATAAAAAAAAAATTAAAATCCTATATTTGTACGGAATTCAAAGAAAATAAATATCTATAAAAAAAAACGCTGATCAAAATCCACGGTATCGAAACTGAAAAATCGCTGATCCCAAATCACCAACAGCCAAATATAAAATTCAAATTATAAAAAAAGTTAAAAATATATTGTTGAAATATTTATTAAAAAAATAATAAAAAAAATGAAAACTGAAAATTTCAATTCGAAATTTTTCGAAAAATATTGTTTATACAATTATTTGTGTTCAAATTCATAAAATAAAAAAGGAATGAGAATTCAAACTTGAAAAGAATGACAACTGATCTGGAGAAGAAGCCGTAGTTCTGCGAGCCGAAAAGTTAAATGAGCAAAAAAAAGAAACAAAAAAATGAAATATTCTAAATATGTAAGTTACTTTAAACTATCTATTGACTCTACTTTATTTATTTAAAAAATTAAAACTTTTTCTAATTTTCAGGACTTCAGCAAACGACTCCGTCATCTGTGAAGGCTCTGACAATTTTAGAAAAGAAACCGAAAAAAAAACCTTTTAAAAGAACCTTCGAAGACGCCTCTCGCATCAACTGGTCTCTCTAAAAACATTGTTTCTAAGTGTGTGCTAAAGTATCCTGCCATTTGGGTACCTGTTATACAGATATCCAAAGACTCGAATACTCTAGCCCACACTGTTTTATTTGCTGCTCGTTGGTTGCACTTTCCTTGTCGCAACGCGGTACCGAATGCTTTACATTCAGTAACCGGGACTTACAAGGAAAGTACAACCAGTATCGATCAATGCAAATCGAAAAAAAAACTAAAAAAAAATATGTAAAATTACTAAAAAATTTAAATATATAAAAAAAAGAAAATGAATTGAAATGAATGAAACGATTTGACTCGAAAATTAAGCCTCACTATCATTTGATAGTGGGCTCCACGTTATGGGCGCCATTTTGTAACGAGCTTCTTGCCGTCTGGTCCACACTGGCATTTTGGAACCCTTAGCTCAGTCGAGGGGGTGGTTCTTGGACCCTATGCTTGTTACAAAAAAAATTATGCCAGTCAAAACATCTTAGCTGGAAATGATGTGCGAGTAATGTTGCCCTTGCCCTCCCTACCATGGTTACTTTTCTCGCTAAAGCAACCCCTTAACTAGGCTTCTTCTCCTCCTCAGCCTATCATCCCTTTCTCCTCATCCTTCTCATCCCTTTTCCATGTTGTAGTTACTCACTCATTGTGAAATATATATTCTCTTCAAAAAAATTTAAAACCATTTCTTTCTTAATTTTTTTTTGTTCTTATATTTTCACTTTATCTTGAAATTACTATACATTTCTTCAGATTTTCAATTCAAATTTAAAAAAAATCAATTTATTCTATACAATATGAAATTTACTTTAATTTTATCCAAAAAATGAAATTTACTTTAATACAAAGCGACCAGTAATAAAAATTTTTATTATCATACCGCAACGTCTTCGATTTATTAGCAAATTTGGGATTTCTAATCCTCTTTTTTCTTGTCTCTATATATTTTAATTATTCTTTACTTTAAACACTTTAATCCCCACAAAATACCAAAAAAAAAACCCAATTATTCAAATCGCGAAATTTCGGAAATATGTATATGTATGTATATATGCACGTATTTATATATGTAAATATGTGTCCAAAATTTGATATTAAATGTCTTTTTTTTTTTATAAAGAAACTCACCCTCTTAAACCTCCAGAAGTGGCCACTGCTGCTGAATAACGATGGGTAGATTTTTTCTATATGCACCTTTGCTGTGCCTTTCCAAAATTATGTTTTGCATATACATATAATTCATATATATATATATATATATATCTATGTTCACTTTCACGATTTAAATTTTAATTCCACGGTTCGCGTTGTTGTAATTTTAATAATTGTTTTTATTCCAGGTGGAATTGCGCAATTGATAATTAATTTACTCGAATAAGATTTTAAAAAAAATTTAAAAAGTTAAAAAAAAATAAAAAAAATTTGATGTGGCTGGTGGGATTTGAACCCCGATACTTTCGATTCTCGCTCAGCGCGTTAACCCGCAGCTCTATAGTTCCTATTGATGATGCCGTTTCAAACGGAAGCCTTATTCGGTTTCCTTAAGTTACCGTAGCCGCCTTGCTTACGCTGCCGCTACTGCCTGCTGCTATTACTGTGTCCTAATAGTGGCACTTTTGCTTAGGATTTTTCCTGTCTGATTTTATCCTGAATCCCTATTCGGGATAACTGATCGGGATAGCTTTTATATCTGGATAGCTTTAAAAACTTCGGGCAGTCGGATATATGTATCGACTGCCAAATCTAATGAAGAAATCCAAAAAAAAATCACTAAATAAATTGGCCACACAAATTCTTCACTGTACTCTTACCGTGTATAAAAATTTATTTTTTTATTGGTAAAGATATCCTGGGTTTAATCACTTATTTGGTCGATTTAAATCACCAAAAAAAATTTAGAGTTAAACTTATTTTATTTCCTCGGGTAAAATTTAATGAAGTAATTCCAAAACTGACTTGCACTATCAAAAGCTGTTTGAATAAAGAAAATTTCTCCTGTCGCCAATTAATTTCAGTGGTAACAAGAGATTTTTGGAAATTTCTGCAAATTACCCCTAATTCCAGGATCATCAAAGCTAACAGGTAAAATATTAAGTTCGAGTCAAAACTTTCGAACATTGCATACTCAAGTTATACGACATCAATCTGTACGTGGAAAGTTTCATACAAATCTCTCTTTGAGTTATGCTTCAAAACGTCATCCGAACCCTAGAAAGGAGTCTTGCAAATATTTTTACTCCTTAGAGAATAAAAGCTTTGTCTTCCTCTTAATTAATAGGTTGCCTCTTGTCTTTCTTTCAGTATGTGTTTTATCTCAAACTTCAGCTCAAACCCTATCGTTGTCGCATAGTAGAGTAGTATCGTGCGCGCGTCGCTTTGACACTTTCCTCTTCGGTCGAACAAAATCTTATTTTGGTTTGTTTTTATTTTGTTTAGTAACAAAAAAAAATTAATAAAAACGTAAATTCGGTTACATATTCATATAAACTTTGTTTGCAAAAAATATAGAAAATGTTTAATACTTTTTATGTTTATATAAACAATTTCAGAAATGTATAAATATTCACATAAAGCAATTGTGAAAAAAAAAATCAAATAAGTTTTTCGAGAAAAAAATAATTTTAGGAAACTTAAATTAATTAAAAAAAAATTAGAATAAATAGAATAAAATTATTATTGACATAATATTTAAAAAAAATCAGATACCTTTCTTGGAAAAAATAGGTTGTCTGCATTTACATATATACAATAAGCAATTGTAGAAAAATTAACAAAAAAAAAGAAATATGGTGTCAATTTTAAAAAAAATTATTGATGCACCCCACATGAAAAACTTTGAAAATAAAAATAAACGTTTTTTTATAAAAAATAGTTTTTATCCATATATTTTGTAAAAAAATAATATATTCGCCCTGCGAATTTTGAACAAAC
Source organism: Philhelius festivus (assembly GCA_963931855.1). Lineage (NCBI taxonomy): Eukaryota > Metazoa > Arthropoda > Insecta > Diptera > Syrphidae > Philhelius > Philhelius festivus. The sequence continues at coordinate 133,053,604 of OZ007554.1, read as the reverse complement.
AAATATTTCTTTTAATGTTTGTCTACGAATTTTCATCAAATTTGGAAATTATTAATTCATTAAAATAATAATTTTGTTTTTTTTTGTATTTTGTTAATATAAAAAGTACGAATTTATGCAAACAAAGTTTTAAAAACCTTTTATTATTAAACTAATTTTAAATATAAGAAATTTCTTTAAAATTGTTTTAGAAAAAAATTTGGGATATTAATTTTAAGTATTTAAAAATAAAGATTCTAGGAAATATTTTCAAAAATTAATCGCTCAAACTTTTTCAAGACATTGATTTTTCAAAAACAATTTTTTTAGATAAAAAAATATTTTTTCGTTTTCTCTATCATCGTAAAGTCAACTTTGATCAAAATCTCGAGTTAAATTTTTTCCACATAAAAATATTGAACCGTTTTTGAGATATCGAATTTTCCAAGAAAAAAAATACTTTTTTTCCAAAAATTAAAAAAATATTTTTTTCAAAGCTTTGAGACGCAATGGCCCTTAGTAATAGACATTCATAGAATCGGTTTTAAAGTCACTTTTTGTTAGATGTAGAAAAGTTGCTTTTAAAATTTCGTAGTAACAGATCAAATTTAACAACAGTCTTATTTATACCAATAATTGTGACTCATTTTCATAATTTCGTTATTGTGAACTGATACACAAACAGATTTCTATTAACCAGATTCGTAAAGTTCTATTGTGATTCTATCATTTTAAATTTGACTTAGTTACAGGAAAGCCGCTTTTAAGTATTTATACTTGAAATTAGTTTTATTTCTACGAATTTTTGGTTAAAATCGAACTTAGGCTAGATTCGGATCTATTACTCAGGGCCAATGTTTTTAAACTTTTTGGAAGCATCTCTATAGAAAATTTCGATAATTAGAAAATTGTCAAATGTCAAAATTTGAAAAAATGGTTCTATGGTAGGTACAAGCTGTAATATCTTAATTTCAAAATTTAAATTAAAGATCATACAAAGAAAAAAAAAATGTATCAAAATTCCAGGCGCCGTTTTCGAGAAAAATACGATTTTTGAAAACCATTTTTTTTTTTTTACATTTGTATGGTGGGTACCTTTATTTTTAGGTTAAATAAATTTTTTTTCTCACATCTTGTAGATTATATTGATAAACTTTTGCTTACAAAGTTTAAAAAAATCTAGCATGGAGTTTTCGAAATATTGAGTTTTGAAAAGTGTATTTTAAAAATTCAAATTTTTTTTTTTGAAAATTTTAATACTCGTGCACAATTCTATTTAAGTTTTTGGGGAGCTTTAGCGGTTGTACCGTTTTTGATACAATGAAAAACAAAAAAAAATGGTTCCATGGGGGGTACAAAAAATACCCATTTTTTGAAATTTTTTTTTCAACCATTACCTTAAAAATTAATAACCACTGCCAATCGCACAGACAATAATTATGAGAAAAAAACGCGAAAATGTATTGGCAATTAATGTATAATGCTGCTCAAACACCTATACATATCCATTTGCCTCTAAAAAACGGCTGAAATATGAAAAAATAAGACATGGTTGCCACATTTAAAAATCGCCATGTTAATTATTTTAGCAGAAATTTTTTTTTTCTGATTTAGTAGTTGAAGTTTTTCTATTACAAATTAACCAAAAAAAAAATACATTTAATACATACATATATTTTTCTTCCATTAGAAGTAAAAAATGTGAAAATATTTTTTTTTTCGAAAAACAAATGTTTATCTTTAAATGCGATTTGCGGCTAAACGGAGCTCTCTAGACCCCCCAAAGTTGACATTTTTAAACGTGATTTCTGGCTAAACTAGGTATCTTAGAGGATTAAAAATTGCATATTCTTGGTCAATCCACGTATCGCATGTAACGAAAAACAAATGTTTATCTTTAAATGCGATTTGCGACTAAACGGAGCTCCGTAGACCCCCCAAAGTTGACTTTTTCAAACGTGATTTCTGGCTTAACTAGGTATCTTAGAGGATTAAAAATTGCATATTCTTGGTCTAGGGAGTGTCACCTTTCAATCCACGTATCGCATGTAACGAAAAACAAATGTTTATCTTTAAATGCGATTTGCGACTAAACGGAGCTCCGTAGACCCCCAAAGTTGACTTTTTCAAACGTGATTTCTGGCTAAACTAGGCATCTTAGTGAGTTAAAAATTCCATACTCGTGATGTAGGGAGTGATGTATCACATGATTTTTTTTTTGTTATTTTACATTTCAAAATTCTACTTCTCAAAATTTTGAATTTCAAGATTCTAATTGATAAAATTTTAGTTTTCAATATACTACTTGTCAAAATTAAAGTTTTCAAAATTCTGCATTTTGAAACTCTACTTCTCAAAATTGTGCATTTCAAAATTCTACTTCTCAAAATTCTGCATTTCCAAATTTTACTTACTAAGTTTTGTGCATATTAAAATTTCCCAAAATATGGCATTTCAAAGTTTTACTTCTCAAAATTTCTTTTTCAAAATTCTGCTTTTCAAATTTTACTTATTAAGTTTTCTGTATTTCAGAATTCTACTGCTCAAAGTACATTTTTCAAAATTATATTTCCCAAAATTTTGCATTTCAAAATTTTATTTCCTAAAATTCTGCATTTCAAAATTTTATTTTCTAAATTTCTGAATTTCAAAGTTTTGCTTTTTAAAATTTTACTTAGGTGCTAAGCTTTCTGCATTTCAAAATTCCTTTTTCAAACTTCTGTTGTTCAAAATTTTACTTATTAAGTTTTATGCATTTCAAAATTTCATTTCCCAAAAATCTGCATTCCAAAATTCTACTCTTCAAAATTTTAGCTTTCAATATAATTTTTCTATACCTATTTCAGAACTCTAATACTCATTCTCGAAATTCTGCTTTTTAAAAATCTGCTTACAAAAATAATATTATCTTACTACCTATACAAAAAAATTGTTCTGAGTGGTAATCGTGTATTTGAATTAAAATCCTATACTCGTACCTACATACATATATTTATTTGCTCCAACATAGATACAACACAGCGAACGAAAAAAATAAAACCTTCATTCCAACAATATACCGTTTTTCTCTATGCGTGAAGCAAAAAATGCCACATCATACTTATTTGTATAGAAAATGAATAAAAACAAAACAAAAGATAGCTTTCTTGTTGTCGCTTTGTTCTACACCTTCGGTTTGCTTTTACCGAAAATATTATCACCCCTTCCTGATTATCGTCTGTCCTTACTCTCCACAACTCTACGTAAAAAGTTATGGAATACGCTCGTATGGCGCCGCGTCGTTCGTTCCTCTTCATGAGAGTACTATAGTTTATATATACAATGGTAAGTCCCCTATTACACGATGTCTCACGAGACGAGGCTCACGTCAGTGTGAAAAAGAAAGCAGATATGAGGAAATGAGATGCAAAAAAATATTCCCGGTGAGTACCGGGCTGATTTTTAGTAGTCTCATTTTGACGTTTCTTTTTCTCAAATTCGTTTTATGTTGTGTTGTGCATTAAAAAATACGAACAACAGTCAAATTTGAGACATGAGTCTCATGAGACATGAGTCAACGTGTAATAGCTTTTGCCTCACGGGATAAAAATTTAAAAGGAAAGTCAAAAATGAGACATGTCTCATGAGGCAACTTGTAATAGGGGACTAACCGTTTAAGAATTTGAATAAGAATCCTACATTTGCTTCAATATAAATACAACGAAAAAAGTCAAACCTAACAATATACCGTTTTTTCTCTATGCGTGAAGCAAAAAATTCCACCTCATACTTATTTGTATAGAAAATTGATAAGAAGAAAACAGAAAATAGCTTTCTTGTCGTCGCTTTGTTCTGCACCTTCGGTTTGCTTTTACCGAAAATATTATTACCCCTTCCTGATTATCGTCTGTCCTTACTCTCCACAACTCTACGTAAAAAGTTATGAAATACGCTCGTATGGCGCCGCATCGTTCGTTCCTCTTCATGAGAGTACTATAGTTTTTATATACAAGGGTTTTTCTTCACCTTTCGATCCGGCTGGTCATATACTTTAATCGATATCTCAATTCAGATTCGATCCGATCTCCAAACCCACTCATGTAAACGAAGTATAAAGTTTAGTATCCTTGGATTGGACGCACCGATTTCGATTGGTTTGTTTTTGTTTTTAATTTCTAGTAATCGGTGTGTAATATAATAGGAGAAGAATATGAAGTATGTAGAATCTATTAATTATTTAAAAAAAATACTTTTTGAATTGCTCTACATACAGGCTAAGCATTGACGGTCTCGAAGTATATTTTCCGTACGAATACATCTACCCTGAACAATATGCATATATGGTCGAACTCAAAAGGGGATTTGATGCTAAAGGACATTGCCTGTTAGAAATGCCTTCAGGAACTGGGAAAACTGCCACTTTACTTTCATTAATTGTCGCCTACATGATAGCGCATCCTGAGAATGTACGGAAGCTAATATATTGCTCTCGTACAGTTCCTGAGATTGAAAAAGTGGTCGCCGAATTGAAGAGTTTATTGAATTATTATGCTAAGAATTCACAGTCGTTTCCAAAGATGACTGGTTTAGTTTTGAGTTCAAGAAAGAATATGTGCATTCATCCAGAAGTTAGTAAGCAGCATGAGGGCAAATCAGTTGATGGAATGTGTTATAGCCTCACGGCAAGCTATGTTCGTGAGAAAGCAGAAATCGATCCAAATGCACCTACTTGTAAACACTAGAAACATATATTTAAAAATTAAGTTTTACCAAAAAATCTCAGGTCAATTTTATGAAGGTTTTAACTTGGAAGGTAAAGAATCAACGCTTCCCGAGGGTGTTTACAGTCTTGATGATTTAAAGGAGTTTGGAAGAGCAAGGAATTGGTGTCCCTATTTCACTGCACGATATGCTGTAAGTATTGGGGGTATTATTAACCTAATTGAATACAATGGCGCAAAAATTAAGTTGAATTAGTACGATATTAAAGCTGTTTTAGTATGAAACTAGGTTAAAACGGAGATTTTGCAAATTTTAATCAAATATATTTATACTTTCTCTACCCTTATATTAAAGTTAAAATCATTGAACACCTATTTTATGTTTTTAGTATCGTGCTATCTTCATATTACTCTGACATTTACAAACATCAAAACTGGTCTGTTTTCTTATGTCGATTTCCTTTACACATTGAAAATCAATTTCTGTGGGAAGATTTTGGTCTCGACAGATTTAACTGTCCTTCACACCAAAAAACTCGATTTTTTTGACATCAAATTCTTCGAATCCGTATTTGAAGAGGGACTTACACGGATACGAAATACGCACACGAAAAGAAAAAAATTGACAAAGGATCGAAATCCCTAGTGTGTAAAAGAAATCGACATTAGTTTTTTGCATAATTTCATTCATAATGTCTACTTAAGGTGTGTTCAGAAGCAATTCATTAAAAAAATAGCCTTAGCACGATACTAGTTAGAAAATGTTTAAAATTAAGAAAGAGTTAGTAATCTACTAAAAAGTTAGCAAATTGTTAAGTAGTATCATACTAACCCCTTAATACTACAGTTTAAAATTTTGCGCCAATATGTTTTAAGCTTCATTGAATATTAAATGAAAAAAAAATTAAACACAAACGGTGCAGAAAAATAACTTAATTTTTTGAAACGAAGTCATTTGGTCTGTGGGGGTCATAGGTGCACGGGATGAATGTTATTTTTTTTTCTTTAGCACTATTCACATGAGAGCGACCAACGACCAACGAATAAAAAAACAAATGGGATTTAAAACATATATAAACATAAATTCTTCACAAAAACTCTACAAAAGGGTAGCAATCTAGTATAACTTAATGTTAATTTATAAAAATTTGGGTTGTAATTGCTAAAATAAGAGAAATTTGAAAAAATAAATTGGTCGTAGCAATCATATTGCAATTCGCGACGACCAATTTATTTTCTCAAATTTCTCTCATTTTAGCAATTACAACGCAAGTTTTTGTAAATTAACATTAAGAAGAATTTATGTTTATATATGTTTTAAATCCCATTTGTTTTTTTATTCGTTGGTCGTTGGTCGCTCTCATGTGAATAGCCCTTTATGTATGTACTTCTGAATAGACAATAACAGCAGTATTAATAAAAAACGCTTATTCCACCTATATTCCATGGTTTTGCTAAACTGTGGAATAGAAGTTAAGCCATGGGGCTTAAATATTCACATTAATAAAAACGAAATGTTCGAGGAATAGTTGAGTGACGTTTATCAAAAATCCCTTAAGAAAATCTACTAAAACAAGTAAGCCACCTCTTTTTTATATTCTGTGTCTGCCTAAAGTGATTGTCATTTGCTTGTGTTTTATGTCGTTTTTATTTGGCAATCCGGAATCTCTCTCTGATTCGGAATCCCAACTGTATACTTTTTTTGATTCTGGTGATTCTGAAGTTTTTTGTGATTGTATATGTGAAACATCAAATTTAGAGAACAATGAAAATCAAGAATTATGTTTGTTGAAAAATACTTTTCGCACAATTAGGATGCAAAAAATCACAGCTGTGGAGTTTGATGTTTAGATATATTAATCTGTGGGTGCTTCTGGTTTCGATTCTGATTTCAAATCCAGAAGCAAATTTCTCTTCTTTTCAGAATCAGAATTGTCATTTTTTTTTCAAGTGAACACTTTCAGAAGAGTCCAGAAGGCTTGTCGGTCTTTTATATATACGGGAATCTTGCGTGCTTTCATGGCAGTGACAATTGACTAACTATCTCCATTATTTTTACATTGACGGCACAAGCTGCCTATGTACGGAGGGTAAAAAGATAAGGAAGCAAAATTAAAAACATGTTTGGATTTATATTTATATAATTTTTATTAAGCTGTCTTAATTTACTTCACATTCACATATTATTGACCGCTTTCTCCTGCCTGTTTTTTTAACCATAATATGGGTGCTGTGAAATGCTCCTATGACTCATCGAAATCCACTTATGACATTAAATCCTTTCGTATTTTTCATTTTTTTAAACTGCTTGGCTTTCAAAACAAAAGCAACTTTTAATTGCTATCTCTCTTTTTCTTATTAATAAAGAGAAGTTAGACCGTTAACTTAAAAATTCATTGCTCATAGTAAAGGTGTTGGCAAAAAAGTGCAGTTGAATCTATTTATAAGATATTATTCAGTTCACGGGCAAGCTAATCAGTGTTTGTAAAATGGCCGGAAACAAATACTCTAACGAAATAAAAGAAAAAAATATAAAAGAATATATAAGTGGAAGGAGTCAAATTCAATTATCGGAAAAATGTTCCATTCCAAAATCAGTGATTTGCCGATTAGTAAAATTTTATAAATCCACAAAGTCATTCCAAACGGTTCATCGAGGTGGCAGACCAAAAAAAAAAAAACGATAAGATTCTGCTATAATAAAATCAATTAAAAAATAACCTTTTTTATCATCGCGAGAAATAAGAGTCCAACTCGACCTGGGCGTAAGCGCGAGAACAATCCGGAGACGAACTGTTGATTACAACCAGGAATGAACACCCTGAGGACAATACAGTCAACCGACCTTTTAAATTTAATTTTTTCGTCATGTAAATTTTATATAAAAATAATTAAACTTAAGTCACTGTAAATAGTTAGGCCCTATGAGCCAACAAATGTAAATTTTCATACATTATGTAGTATCTTATTAGTTGTAAGTCAAATTGTAAATTAGTATGTTCAATAAAACAAAATTGATTGAATTGAGCTGTTAATGGTGGACTAAAATCCTTCAAAGCTGTAAAAAAGCCTTTTATTTCAACCAAAAACAAGCTGGCGAGATTAAAGTTTGCTCATGACCACATCAACTGGACCGTTAGAAAATGGAGGATCGTACTCTTAGGACGAGTCCAAATTCAATTTCAAGGGTTCCGATGGTTTCCGTCGTGTTCGCAGACCAGCCAAATAGGCACTAAATCCACGTTACACCAAAGCTACTGTTTAACACGGAGGAGGAAACGTAATGGTGTGGGGATGTTTTTCAGGGCATGGACTGGAACCGATTCATCAAATAGATGGTACAATGGATCGTTTTATGTACCGTGACATTTTGCAAAGTGTAATGTTGCCACACGCTGAGGATCAGTTGCCTCTGAAATGGATATTTCAGCAGGACAACGACCCAAAGCACACGTCCAATACGGTTAAGACGTGGTTTCAAGAAAACCGGATTGACGTGTTACAATGGCCAGCACAGTCCCCAGATATCAATCCCATAGAAAATCTATGGGAAACTGTAGATCGACGAATTGTAAGGACTAATTGCAAAAATAAAAGTGATCTGAACAAATTAAATTGGCTTGGGAAAGTATCCCAGACAGGATAATAAACAATTTAATTGACTCCATGCCTCGAAGATGTGGTGAAGTGATAAAAAAGAAGGGGTTTGCTACAAAATACTAGCAATATTTTTTATAGTTTAAAAAAAATATAACTATTACAAAAACCATTTTATTTTATTTTCCATTAGAAACTGTAAATATTTATTTAAATTTTAAAAACAAAAATATACCATGATTGATTCTTAAATTTGTTTTTTAATTACTTAATAATGGAGGTAATTAAAGTTGCTTTTGTTTTGGCTAACACTGTATATGTAGAGATTCGCCCAATAAATGAAAATCAACTACGTGTTTAATATATTTAATTCGTAATAAATAAGTATTTTTTCGGATTATCAGCGTTATTTGAAATTTAATATGAGTGCAATTTAGGACTCACCCCGAACGTTTCGTATGAAATTACATTGAGCGTGGTCACCGGGAAACGTTCGGGATGAGTCCTAAATTGCACTCATATTAAATTTCAAATAACGCGGATAATCCGAAAAAATACTTATTTATTATGTCCAACAACCGCGAAAACCTTAAAAGTTATATATTTAATTCACATTTATTATACTAAAAAACGAACGGAAAAAGAAAAATTATTTGAAAAATCTTGTGATACAAAATAATTTTAAGGTAAATCAAAAAAAGAAGATTATTGTTGGTCAAAGCGAACGATTTTGTGACGCCTGTTTGTTGCAGCTCTGCTTGTCGGAGGTTATTGACTTGCTGTCTACTCGTCATGGTCATTGTCATATTCTACGTCATCTTGCAGGATATACGCAGGTTTAAGCCGATCAATAGAGATGGGAACGTTTTTTCCCTTAACCAAGACGAAATACCTTTCATGCTTTTCTTTGACTGTATACGGACTATCGTATTGTGATGCAAACGATTGTCAAATATGATCATGTCGAGCAAAAACATGAGAAGAGTCTGGGAGGTTTTTAAAAATAAAAGTTCCTGGCTGGCCATGACGAGACATTTGCATGGGTGTTAATTTTCTGAAGTGGTCGCGTAAAATTTTAATTAATTCCGGAGCCGTAGTGTCGGTGGTTGAAGGGTGCAGGAATTCGCCTGGAAGTCGAATTGGCTCCCCGTATACAAGTTCTGCAGGAGTTGAGCCTAGATCTTCTTTTCAAGCAGCACGCAATGCAAGAAGGACTACTGTGGGAGTGCATAGTTCCATGATTCTCCGTGGCACAATAAGGCTGATTAAAGCTGTCTGTGCAAGCGTTGTTTTGATGTGTTTGCAACCAAGGATCTTCATGAGGTTTCTGAAAGTATCTGATTCGAATTGGCGACTGAGATCTGATGTATTTTGACACCGAAACGAGTAATTCATGATGAAATCAAAGCTCGAGCAACTTTTTCTGCGGTTATATTTTCCAATGCAACAGCCTCTGGATACTGTATGATACTTAAGCATTGGTTAAATTCCTTTGACACGGAAAGAGAAATCAAATCTATATGGATATGTTCGAATCGTTGTGATGGTGGTTAGAATTTCTGTATCGTCGAGACAGTGTGGCGCGTGGTTTTGTTTAAATGCATGAATAAGTGGCTTATGGTCTGTGTATATTGCCACGTGTCGTCCCTCAAATATGTGTTGAAAATGTTGTACTGCCTCGTAAATTGTAAATTCTCGGTCATACGTAGATAATTTCATGGTTGAAGGTGACAGCTTTCTAGTAAAGAAAGCCCAAGTTTGCCACGTGGAATAGCAACGCTGCTTCAGGACTACTCCAATTGCTTCTTCCGATGTGTCTGTAAATATGGACCATTCAGCATGAATGTTTGGATTAGCTAAATGAGTTGTCGATGCAATTGTGAGCAGGTGTTCATGAGACGGGTTGTGAGCTTTTTATTTTGGAACCTTCTAGCTCTTTATTCATCAGCGCTCGAAGCTGTGCAGCTCCTTTTACAAATTTTTGGTAGAAGTTGATTGTGTCAACGAAAGTTTTTTTTTACAGTCTGTGGTTATAGAAAGTTCAAAATCACAGAAACGCTTTCAGCGAGAGGAGAAATTCCGCTTGATGATACTTTATGTCCAAGAAAAGGTAGCTTTTACAAAACCCGATTTTGCAACATTGATGACTAGACCTGCGTTCTGGAGACGTTTTAACAAGATGTTGTGATACTCGAGGTGCTGGGATTGGCTATCTGACGCTATTAAGGTGTCGTCGATGTAAGTAAAAACAAATGGAAGGTCTTTTGTAACCTCGCCTATAAATCTTTGAAAAGTTCGCACAGCACTGCACAAACCAAATGCCATGAATGGAAACTGAAAGAGCGCAAAGGGCGTGATAATCGCAGTTTTTTGTCAATGGTCAATGGTTGAAAATATTAGTTTTCCTTATAGGTTATATTGTAGTAGATATATGTATATACGTGCATCGTGCAGTTCTGCACAATAGTTACATGTAATATAAAGAGTTAGTAATAAAACGTAGTTCAAACAAGACGGTCGTTGGTTTATTTGCTCTGCCTCGGATTGACGTTCTTTCGGTACATTACATGGCGACCGTGACAGCCGTGACCGCTCAACGTTTCCACACCAAATCTCATTCCGATTTTAGGTTTTCTCGAAAGTGTGTAAATTTATATACAATTATAATTAAGTTTTGTTTGTTCGGAAAGAGCGTTTTTCAACAAAAAATACATATTCTAATCTAAATCCATATGAATATATATGTATATATATATATGCATGTAAAAAATAAGAATAAAGTGTGTGAAAACATAAGAGAAGAAGAAAATACAGAGAGAAATCTTTTTTTTCCCCTCAATCAACTTGGTGCGACAGAGAGAAAAGCAAACAGGGAATAAAAGAACAAAAATTCTTTGTGTATTGTGCTTGTGGAATGCAAGACAACGGATTCTTTTACTTTTATTTCCCTCATTTTGTCCCCTATTGATTTCCCTTCATCTCCGCCTGACCTGCATCTTTCTATTAAATGTTCCCACGACTCTTGTTCACCCTCACATACCCTGCACACCCTATCTTCTTCTCGCCTCCAGTACCACCTTTCTCTCACCTCATTTCCTAGCCTTACTCTTGCTATTCTCCTTGTCCTTTCTGTTTTCCATCCCTCTGTCAAATATTTCGGTATTCCCTCAGTCATCACCTCTTTATACCACTTGTTATACCTGGATTCTTTGATTAGGTCTCGTCTTTCCTTCTCCTGCTCTTTTCTGCTTTCCATTTCCAGTCTCTCATATCCATTCAAACTATCTTCTCTTCCCTCCCCTTCCTTCATTTCTTCTCTCTCTTTTTCCCATCGTGATCTTCTCCCCCGTCCATCTCTCTGTCTCTCTTTAATCTCCTCCAAACATTCCCTAGCTATTTCACTTCCTTTTCCAGATGCTAACTTCTCTTCATAATTCCATGCCCTTTTCCCTGCTCTTATCATAATCTTATCTCTTTTCGTTTCCTCTCTCACCATGTATCCTGGAGATGTGGGAAATATTATTATTGGTATAAACTACATCTAGTATGAAGTTAAATATCCCGATATATGTAAATAAAAATACAATCCGCAAAATATAATCCATCAGTTTATTTCTTCCTGACGTGTGAAAACTATTAGCAAGCCAAATTTTGCCGCTAGTCGAAGATTAATCCAAGCAAAAAACACCATTGTGCTCACTTGAAGAAAATGTTTTAAGTTCACGAATTTTACTGCAAAAGTGTCAAAAACTGTGCTGGTGAAAAAGAATTAAAAAGAATAAAAAAAAAAAAAAAAAGGAAATTGATTTTGTTTTGGGGAAAAAATACATGCTATTTTCCTGACATTTTAATTAAAAAAAAAAAAAAAAACAAAAAAAAAAAGTTATAAATTAAATGTGATAAATGTGATTAAAGCAATGACCGTTCATTTGATTACGTTAATATGTTTTCCTGAAGAGCCCCTAGTGCTAAGGTATATACCTATACCTATTTCGAAAAAAAAAAACATATCGACAGACTGATTACCATACATACATAAAAACAAAAATTATATTTATATTAATAATAATACAATTGAAAAAAGACAAAAAAAAAAAATAAGAACTTATGATATTGTTTTAGATATAACAAAAATATAAACGAAATATCTTTAAAATTAGGAGATTTAGTTTTGTTAGAAAACGCAGCTGGGCATAAGCTAGATAGTGTATTTAAGGGGCCATATAAAGTCACAGGCATTGATGAAAATAAAAATTGTCAATTAGAGGACAAAGATAAAAGAAGATTTAAGGTACACAAGAATAGACTGAAAAAGTATATGTTGACATGAAAAAAAAAAAAAGTAAATTAACAAACCATAGATTAAACTTAAAATAAATTAAAAAAAAAAAAAAAAAGAAAAAAAAAGAAGTTCTTTGTGTTTACAACGAAGTAAGAATTAAAAAAAAATATATATATATAAATATAAATATATATATATGTAAATATATATATGTACATATATAAGTAAAAATAGAAAATTAATAAAATAAAAAAAAAAAAATTACAAATTCAAGGCCTTGAATAATAATAAAAGTAAATAAATATTTTTTTTTATATTATATAAATATAAAAATATATATTTTTATTAGATACAATTTATTAACATAGTTTAAGTTTAAAAAATTATTACATATTTTCAAATTTAAAGTAATTTGAATTAAAATACCAATATGTATTTTTGAAATAAAAACAAATAATTATTATTTTCAAATTTAAAGTAATTTGAATTAATATACCAATACTTTTGAAAGACAATAACAAATAATTTATGTTAAAAAAAATAAAATTATTACTTTCAAATTTAAAGTAACTTGAATTAAAATACCAATACTTTTGAAATAAAATCAAGTAATTGTTTAAATTACAAACTATACCTAAAGTAAAAAAAAAAAAAAAAAAAAAAGAAAACAATGTTTAATAAATTAAGTATATTATTTGTAAAAGAAAAATAATAATTGTAAAAGAATAATAATAGATCATTCTTTTCTTAAAAAGGGAGATGTAGTAGATATATGTATATACGTGCATTGTGCAGTTCTGCACAATAGTTACATGTAATATAAAGAGTCAGTAATAAAACGTAGTTCAAACAAGACGGTCGTTGGTTTATTTGCTCTGCCTCGGATTGACGTTCTTTCGGTACATTACAATATGCAGTCTTTAAGATAGTGTACGGGGTACGAGTCGGTTATAGTGCGATCGCGTCAGCGTCAGCGATATTTTCGTTCGTTGTTGATGCTAAACTGAGACTTCCGAACTAGTGTCGATCAAGAATTTGTCCCCAGACGATTTATCGGTAGCAAAAAGGCGAGAATGAGATGTGTGAGAGTCGTGTATCGCCACTTACGGCCCTCGGCGGAGTTTTCCGAAAATCGGCAACCAGGTTGGCAGTTCCTCGCATTTTTGGCCAAATCTGGAATGATGTCGACATAGATTGGTGTTAGGTGTTCGTTGCCTGGTTCAGGAGCTACTTCTGGGGAGTTTTTAAATTTGCCTTGATGATTTGGACTTCTCGATCTTGATTCTCGTTTTGACGATGGGAGAGCAGCGACTGTAGAAGTTAAGGTGGCTATTTGTTTGGAGATGTCCGACAGCTGTTGATGTAGGTCTAAAGAAGCAATTGCTGCTACGCTGTGAGGAGAAAAAACTTCGTACAATTTGTCAGCAAGATCACCAAGTACAGCGATGGAAGCTGATTTCTGTGCCACGGATGAGACCAGCGGGCTTTAAGTACTTGCTCATCTATGTCTGGAACTAGACTGCGGAGGTGCCGTAGATGCTGGGACGGTGTGCGATCTCCAACAATTGAAGAATTCTTGCTCCCTTAGACTTTAAAAAACGTGAGATGAGAGTATTTATCACAGTTTTATGCGGATTGTCAACGGATGGATTTATAATTAAACCCTCAACTTCTGATGCGGAGCGAGTGTCTATTAATGGAATTGTGGGAAAAAATTTATTAATTTCAGAGTTACACCACGATTAATAAATTGGGTCTCCAGTTGTGCAAACCACAACGCTGGTTTTTCGGAGAAAATGGTGGAGCTCTGACATCAGATGGCAAGACCACTCTGATCCCCGATAGCCGCATCTTTTGTAGTGGATGAGGCCGGCATCGTGAAAGAAGAAATTATGTGCACCCCGTATCGGAAAAAAAATTATTTATTCGAAAGCACGATTTTTTTTCGCGAGCGCTCACTGAGTGAAAAAAAAATTGTAAAACCAAAATAATGAGTTTAAATTACGTTGGGGTCACCAATGTAGAGACTCACCCAATAAATGAAAATCAACTACGTGTTTAATATATTTAATTCAGATTTATTATACTAAGTTAAAGTTCTAAGTAAACGCGTGAAAGGTTCGTTGTAGATATGTGAAAGACTGACTATGACTATGTTTTTGACTTGTTACACAGCAGCAGAGCTGATGTGGTTGTTGATGCATATGCAGGCGTACGCCTGATATAGGTACGTAAATAGGAATCGTAGCCGGGGATTCCGTTATTTGTACTTGAGGAATTCCTCTTCATCTACATTCTACATCTTTCAGAAAAAAATATTCAATGAATATTGCCCAATTTTTAACGTTTCGGAATAAATTTTGTGTTTCAATACTTAGTCCATAATCATTTGTTTTATATTACTTGCAAACAAACGTACTTTTTCTAAATTTTGAAGAAATTGGGAATTCGACCCTACTTCAATTCGAACCCGAAGGTTATCACTCATCAGTGTTGGATGGATGATTTTTGTTCCGTCGGCGTCGTTTGACGCTTAACTTGACGAACTTTGAAGTTTGAATAATCGTGTTGATATAATCAACAAAGCTTTTTTCTAAAATTTAGAGCACTATGTAATTAAAATTGGTTTGATGTAGATCGTATAAAAGCAATGAAATTATCGTGTAAATACCTCAACCTTCTAACGTCCCGGAATCTACACGGTCTCGTACATGCACATTTAACTCTGAAATGTAGGAGACTCAGTGGCTATTTTGAGTACTCGATGTAATATCAATTATTTTGCAATTCGTTACAATTAGCTTATCTGAAAAAACATCCCTAGACAATAATATTCCCTACACTATGCTTAACTGCGGCCTTTGTAAAATGGGGATTATAAAGCGTTGGCCTTTTTGGCTTCGCATTGTACGAGATCCGTCATATTTCTTTAAATTGAATTTGGGTTGATCTGAAAATAGAACTAGTCTAAGAGCTGGAAGCAGATTTTACGACTGGAGGTATAACCAAAATTCATATATGTATGTAGTTGAATGTGTACATATACGCAATATTATACCAAATTCATTCATCTTGTAGGTTTCTTTTTCAGCACTGTGTAGGGTGCGGGTTTGAAAACGCTAATTTTTCCGAAGTATAACCACTTGAATTTTGTTTTTACATTATGTAGTGCATTTTTTAGTGCGGATAGTTCGGAGTTAAATGTTTTTATATTTGTTTTAGCGTTCAAGCATACTGATACAAGTTCGTTTACTTTTAATTGAGTGATTTCAATGGAATGTTTTATTTCAATAATTTGATTATTAATATTATCCGATATTCTTTTTTCGGAATCGGTTATGTGTTTCGATAAGAGTTGTATCTTGTATATTATAATTATTTTGCTCTTTGAATTGGATTCTTCAATTTTCCCGATTTTTACAGATTTTTGGGGTGGAAGTGGGGGAATTCGTTACGGGAGTGTTAATTTTGCGAGTTGCTCCGAAAGGAGACATTTTAATGCAATTCAAAAAAAAAAGAAAAAAGGTGCAATGTGAAATTGTGAAACACTAAATAAAATATATAATTTGTTTATATTGATACTAATTAAATAAAGCGCCTTTGAAACAAAATCACAATTTATTATGAAATAATATGCACGACTGGGTCGAACGAACTTGCTCTTATGTAAAAGACTAAGAATTTCAAAAATGAATGTTATCGATAAATTTGGACGGAAATAGTAAGCTACCTAGTCGTTCGTCTTATAAACATTTTCTCCTTATATGTTAAGTGTTAAAACTTTACCAATGTAAAGCTGTTTTGTTTTTGTATTTTACTTCGTTTCTTTAGTTTCGAAGTCAAAGCCATATTTACTAATGTGTATTACTCACTTTTACTTTAACTTTTCGAAATCGCCCGAAGACCTTTATGAAAAACAAATTTATAAAAAGAAAACGTTCATTATTTTCTATTATATCAATTTGCTTCAGTACAATTGATCACATTTTCATACTTAAATTCTTTTTTTTTTTCAAATTTTTGTAACGCGGAAAATTTAAATTATTTTTTTTTGTTAAATCGAATGATAGGATTCGATAATATTTTTTCAAATTTCTTTTTGAAAATACTTGCGTATAACAACAATAACTAATCAAAACCATACTTTGTTTTGAAAAATTACTATTTTTTTGAGAGGATACCCAAATCCGATATTATTAAAATAAATCATGAGTAAAAAATCCAATAGTGGAACTTTTCCTAAAACCAGCAGGCAGTCGGCTTTTGACGCCAACAGAATGCAAACACGTAACCGCGGTCCATGTGATAACTTATCACTATCCGCAACTCAAGCGGTTGGTAATCCTGTTAGACATTCGCCCCTCAAGGTGTAAACCTGGCTGGAACAAACGTTCTTCATTCACCTAACTTTGACCTTATTCATAATGGAAGTATCTATCACATCAGAAACCAAACCATACCAGAAAGTGTAGTTACGTCTCCTACTACACCCAACAATGGATTACATGCCATAGTCACAACCAGTCTAACAAATCAAGTTACCTTAACCACATCTACTACTACTACATCTAGTCCGATAATGTCACTCCTCCCTAACGATCTCATTAACGGTGCAGCGGCTCTAGAAAAACGTTCGCTTCCAGATCCGAATCCGTTGGCACTACAATATCGCGATTCGAATGGAGTCTCGTTATCAGACAATGATGACATAAATAACGGTGTACCAGAAATCAACCTCAACTATATTGGGTACAACGCCCGTTCAGATCAGTCAATAGTGACTTCCCATTCCCAAAAGCAGTATCCAACTTCTAATCGTCTTCATAACCATATTAAGAGTGTGGTAGATGCAAGCTTGAAGGACCTACAAAAGTCTCTTTTCAAAGATTTACCTGGTCTTATCCAACTAAATGTAGAGCAAAGCATGAGAACTTTGTTACCCCCAAAAGATCCCCTCACCGGAATCGGGAAACAAATGCTTCCGCAAACCCACCGTTCAGTGAATAACCCTAATTTATTGGGCCATTTTAGCAATCTATCCACAAGTTCTCGGTTTCGCGATCTTCCAAATGATTCAAACAGACCTCAAAACCCCAGAAATTTTCAAGATCTGTCTGGAAGAAATCAGAGAGAATCATTTCATCCCCATCCTAAAAATCAAAATCGCAATCAGTTTGAATTTGATAGGGATCAATATCTTCGAAATGACCCCCGAGTTCATTTCGCCCAATCCAATCCGATTCAAATGAATTACAATCGATCTGACACAAATAGACTTGATCAACCACGAGATTATACTTTTTACATTCGTGATCCTATGGATTTCAGTAACTATGATTATGTTATGAGATACCATCCCGGTGATCGCAGACAAGATTTCGGATTCTCTAATGACAGACCATATTCACGTCGCTTTGAGACGTTGTGGAGTGTTCGCTTTGATGACACGACCAAAGGTATGCCGATTCGAGAATTTGTTTCATGCGTCGAAATCTTGCAGGATAAATACAATTGTCCCTGGGAAGAAGTGCTTCGAAATTTTCACCATCTTTTAGTTGGTACGGCTTCCGATTGGTATTTCGAGTATCACCGTGAGCGTCGATGTGTCGATTGGCCGACTCTTAAAAACGCTTTGCTAAAACAATTCCAGATAAACGAAAGTGATCTCGAAATTTTGAAAGCGATCATGGATCGTAAACAATCGCCACAAGAATCTTGATGATTTTTATACGGCCATAATCAGCCTAAAAAGACAGTTACGTGATCCAATGAAAGATTCTGACTTAGTACCTATTTTACGGAACAACATTAACGCCCGCCTGATGGCATTTGTCTATCCAATGACCATTTATTCTCTAGAACGTTTCCGTGATGAATGTCGACGAACAGAGAAAATGTTGCAAGCACGTTATGCTACACAAAATCGTACGAATTTCGTAAGAAATGTACATGAAGTACACTGGCCAAATGGTACTTATACCGACGAAACTTTTTTCGGGCCAGATGCTGAAAACCTTGCTGCTTTCTCTTTTAATCGTCCGACCAATCAGGAAAAAAAAACCCTAAAAGTACAATTAAGTGCTACATCTGTAAAGAAATGGGACACCTCACTACAAGTTGTCTCGCTAAAATCAATAAGCTTATCTACTGCTAACGTTGCGGTTCAGAAAATTACACAATTCGTGACTGTCCGAATTCTAATACAAATAAGGGAAACTCAAAATCGAGCGTGATGCCGCCTGGGGAGTCACGTTCGACCCAAACAAACCCAGTTTAAACAAAAAAGATGCCTCGACCAACACCTCCAATTCATCGGATGCTGGTCGAGATAACCCTTCAGTCTCTACGTTCATCGAGACTGAAAACTCACCTGAAAATGACCCAAAATTATCGAAATCTTTCGATACTGAAACTAAAGACATACCTGATAAAATACCTTTGTATAAAAAGTCATTCGAAGAAAGACTTATTAATTATGAAAAGACTCGAAATCGTATCTTTAACCTAGAAGAAGTAACCCACCCTGACATTCCATTGAAATTGCTAAAAGCCCGTCAAAGAAGTACGAAAAGATCCGCTTTCCGAATCCTTGTAGAAGAAACCACTCTAGGAGGAACTCCTCAATACCTCAGGCCGTATGCCAAAATCTCAATTAAAAGACGTAAAATGGCTGGTCTTCTAGACAGTGGTGCCTCGATCTCCTGTCTAGGCAAAGGTTGTATGGAGTTGGTTAAATCTCTAGACATTCCCATCATCAGTATCAAGGCAGAAGTAAATACAGCTGATGGCAAAGATCAAAGAATTGTAGGTCGCATTTCCGTACCGGTGGAATATGACAAGGTAGTAGAACTTCTCGAATTATATCTAGTGCCCGATTTACTTCAACCCCTCTATCTTGGAGTGGACTTTTGGTCTAAATTTCAAATCGCTCCGTATATCATTAGCGAAATTTTCGGCTTCACAGCTGATAACGAAAAACATGATTCTGAAAACTTTGACCGAAAACCACCCGAGCTTCAGGGTGTTTCAGCCTTTATAAGTGAATTATTCTGTCCACCTGGCAGCAAAGATTCTGTTGAAGAAAAGATAAATAAGCTTAAACCGCCCATGCATGAGCTCACATTAGAGCAACAACACCGTTTAGATTCAGTGATATCCTTGTTTCCTTCATTTGCAAAGCTTGGGTTGGGTAAAACCTCCCTTGAAGAGCACGTGATTGACACAGGAGACGCTAAACCGGTGAAGCAACGAAATTACCCCATGTCACCAGTGAATATGGAGATAATCAATAGGGAGCTGGATCGTATGCTTTCTTTGGGAGTAATTGAAGAGAGTCACAGTGCTTGGAGTTCACCATAGTTCTTATCAGAAAACTTGGTAAGGATCGAGTATGTCTGGACTATCGCATGGTGAACTCTCCTACAAAGGGAGATGCGTACCCACAACCTCTTCTGGAGAGTCTGCTCAGCCAACTTGGGGATACACACTACATAAGTAGTGTGGATCTTAAAGATGCGTTCTGGTAGATTCCTCTAGAGGAGAAGTCAAGCAGAAGACCGCATTCGCTGTGCCAGGACGACCATTGCATCAATCCACCGTCATGCCATTTGGGTTGTGTAATGCACCCCAAAGGTTGTGTCGGTTAATGGATAAAGTGATCCCCTCGGCCCTTAGGGAATTCGTGTTTGTTTATCTTGATGATCTTCTGATTATCTCCCCAGATTTCGAATCCCATCTGAAAATCTTGTCGTTGGTGGCGGAGCACTTGAAATCGGCTAACCTGACTATCAATGTCGAAAAATCCTTCTTTTGCTTGAAAGAATTGAAATATCTCGGATATATTATCGGTCAAGGTCATGTAAAAGCTGATCCTGAAAAGATTTCAGCCATAAAAGAGTTTCCGTTACCAACTACACAGAAACAGGTGAGGAGATTTCTTGTTTTTTTTTTTTATAATTAGCGCGCACTCAAGGGGTTATTACTACCCTTAAAATGATTAACACAGTACGAGCGTTAGGAAAACGTTGGTCGTTAAAACTGCAAGCATATACATTTCACATAAAACATGTAAAAGGTACAAAAAATCTAGCGTCGGATGCGTTGTCCAGAATGCACATGGATCAGCTGACATTATCGCCCATTACCGAATCCTCTGAATTTAAGTCACAAGAATATCTTGCTCTCATTACATCTATTAGCAAAAACGACAAAAATCTGCCTGATTTAAAAATTCAAAATGGTATTATTTACAAGAAAATTATTCCCAGCCAAAACAGTAATTTAGGTACAGACCACCTTTGGAATCTTTGGTTACCAGCTGGCTTAACACACCAGTCATCAAATCAAATCGTGTGTTGATGGGGTCACATCGTTTGAGGATTGCTCTCCACTTCTCGTTTAAATAAAAAGAAAAATCAATAACTTTTTCCTACAAAAACGAACTATATATAGTGTAATTTTTTATTTTTATAAGAAAAAAGTTTTTTTTTTTTTTTTTTGAATCTAAAAATGAAGTGTGCTTTGTGTGATTTAACTATTGATCGAATTGATCTTAAAATACGATGCAAAATGTGCAATAAATATTGTCATGCTAAGTGTGCAAAATTAGATAAATCTCAAGTTGAATCTATCCTAAAGAATAAAACTGGCTACAAGTGTGATAATTGTCTCAAACAACGACGGGGTTCTTTGTTGCTCCCTTTACCGCCTTTTTCCAACAATCGTCATAACTCTTCGATTTCGAGCTCTCCATCTGCTTCCTCCTCTGCTGCTGTTGTTGTTGATGCCGCTGCCTCACCTCTCTGCGCTGCCAACCAAGTGCATGGTACTGGATCTCTTGATGACATCGCTTCTGCGAATTCCATGGTCGTTCTTGATGTAAACAGAACAATAACTCTCGATGTGCTATATGACGAGATTAAGAAACTACAACATCAAAACATTATCGCACATAATGAGATTATTAAACTACAGAATCTCAATACAGAAGCAATTGTAAAAATAAAATGTTTAGAAGATAGTAATGCTGCACTTGTCACAACAGTAAACCACTTAGAGTCTAAACTTAATGCGTTTGAGCAAAAAGAAAATCAATTAGCAGTCGACATTGTTGGTATACCTGGTGTTAATAATTCGAATGCAACGGATAAGGTCATTGATCTCATTACAACTGGTGTTGGCGTGCAAATAGATCGAAACGACATCGAAACCTGTTTTGTGAAGAATATCAATGCGAAACGAAACACCCAAAACAATTCCAATGATGCTGCTGGCTCGTCGTTAAGCATTGTTTGCGTGAAGTTTTCTTCTCTATCTTGCAAACAAACTTTGATGCAGAAACTGCGTGAGGACAAAATCAAATTGCAGGCGGATTTATTTGGCGACAACAATAATAAAGCTCGCATATTTATAAATGATTGCCTCACTACATATACAAGATCTCTTCTTCAGAAGGCAAAACAATTGAAACGACAAGATAAATGCAAATTTGTATGGATAAGAGACTCAACTATACTTATTAGAAGGAAGGAAGGCGAAAATGTAATTAAAATTAAGAATTGTGAGGATTTTATAAAGAATAATTTTGTTTTAAATTCTTAATTTAACCTTTGAAATGGTAACTCTTGATAATTCAAGTATTTCTTTATCTGATCCTCATAACAATAATTTAAGTTATTCTAGCTTTTCCTTATTAAATAATAGTTTATCAAACTGTTTTTGTATCAATCATCCTAATAATGAATTATATTTAGGTTTATCAGTAATTCAACAAAATATTCGTAGTTTACGTAAAAACTTTGATGCTTTTCTTGCTCATCTTGCATCTTTAGATCATTTACCTGATTTTATATTCGTGTCTGAAATATGGATTTATGAATTTGAAATTTCAAATTTTAGAATTCCTGGATTTACTTTTGCTGCTGCTTGCAATAATTCGTATGCAGCAGGTGGGGTGGCGGTGTTTTATAGAAGTGATATTGTTTGTGAAGTTTCAAGACCCAACCTATTAACTGCAGATTTAATTTGCTTAAATTTTTTAATATCTAACGTTCGTTACTTTTTTGTTGGTGTATACCGATTACATCTTCACCCTATAAAGGCTTTTGTGGATGAATTCTCGGTGTTTTTGGATAACCTTAGCTGCAAAAATGTTGTTCTTTTGGGTGACTTCAATATTGATATTTTGTCTTACACAAATGATACTGAATATTTTCTTGCGGTACTTTCTTCATTCGGTTTTACCTCTTTGATTAACATACCCACCAGAGATCAGTCTTGTTTGTTGTTTGGACAATTTGAGTGCAGTTTACCAAGAATAAAGCATCAAAAAAATGCAAATACTTTTCAAAAAATAAATTTCTCTGCTCTTAAATCAGCTTTGACTTTTGAATTTTGGGATGAGGTTTATAGTGCTAGTGATCCATCTGTAGCTTTTGATCTTTTTCTTAAAAGACTTCAATCCTTAATTTCAAATAATAGTCAAGTTACTCATACAAAATTTAAAAAATTATGCTTTCTAAAACAGTGGATGAACTTATCACTACTCAAAAAAATAAATAAAAAGAATAAACTTTCTGCCAAAGTTAAGAAACATCCTCAAAATATAAGACTTAAAAAATGTTTCGATAACCTTTGTAAGGAACTTAAAAATGAAATTCCGCTCTGCAGAGATAATTATTTTAAGAGTAGACTTCTTGAAAATGTGGGTAACTCAAAGAAGGAATGGGAAGTTGTTAATGAAATTTTAAATAAAAATAAGCAAAAAGTTGATATTTCATTACAAAACGGTGACTCTTTAGTCAATCATCCTTCAGCAGTTGCCAATTTATTCAATGAATACTTTTGTAATATAACTCAAAACATTGATTTACCTTCTATTTCAAATGAATGTCATTGTTCAGAATTTATTGTCCAAGAAACCGTTTGTGCTGAAAGTTTTTTCTTTAATAATTTTTCCTCATTGGAAATTCATAAAATCATTATGTCTCTTAAAATGTCTAACTCTTCATCTGATGATATGATTTCAGCTAAGATTTTGAAAAATATTTCCTACTATGTTTCTGATGTTTTGAGTTTCATATTCAATCTTAGCATTACAAAAGGAATTTTTCCAGATTCGCTCAAGTTATCAATAGTTATTCCAATGCACAAAAAAGGGGAAACTACTAATTGTAATAATTATCGACCTATTTCGCTTTTGTCTGTGTTTTCAAAAGTTTTTGAAAAAGGAATAAAATCAAGAATGCTCTCCTTTTTAGACAAAACTAATCATTTTAGTAATTCGCAATTTGGATTTAGAAAAGGAAGATCAACTGAAAATGCAGTCCTAAAACTTTGTGGTGAAATCTATGCAGGCTTAAATGAATCTGACATTCCGGCTTCCTTATTTATTGATATAACTAAGGCATTTGATATGGTGGACCATGCATTGTTACTGGAAAAGCTTTATAAGGCGGGATTTCGTGGGTTTGTTAATGATTGGTTTGGTTCGTACTTAAATAACCGTAAGCAAAAAGTAAAGATTAAGGACTCTTTTAGTACGGAAAGTAGACTAATTTTAGGTGTTCCACAAGGTTCAGTTTTGGGCCCAATACTATTTTTAGTTTTTGTGAATTCGCTTTTTGTGCAAAAGTTCAAAGGCAAAATAACAGCCTTTGCTGACGACACTGCTTTATCATACTCGTCTAAAAACTACTTTAATTTATTTGTTGATATCAATAATGACTTAGAGATACTTCGTCAATGGTTCTTTCATCATAAATTAATTATTAGTGCAAAAACTAAATTCATGATATTTAACCTTTCGGGTTCAATCTGCGATGATGTGGTACTGAGATATCATGCACCTAATTGTTCTAAGTATCATTTGAAAAATTTTTGTGAGCATTATTTTGACACAGAAACATATAGCTCTGATAAAAATTGTTGCATTGGCTGCTTTAACATTGAGCGGGTTGACAGTTTTAAGTATTTAGGTATCCTTTTAGATAATAGGTTGAATTGGAAAGTTCATACAACTAGTTTAACACAATACTTAAATATCGTCATAAGACATATCTACCATCTCAGCCTTTATTGTAGTCAACCTGTCCTAAAATTAGTTTATAATGGTTTATTCAAATCCAGGCTGCAATATGGGTTGACTTGTTGGGGTGGTACTCATTTTAATAAAATTGAGCCCCTGCTCATCAAACAAAAGCATGCAATTCGTATTTTGTGTAAGGTTAGTCGTAGAACGCATAGCTTTGAGTTGTTTAAAAGCCTTGAGATTCTGCCACTAAAGCATTTATACTTTTACAAAGTCTTAAAAACATTTTTTGTATGTTCTGGGTATTCGGCTTCGAGACTGTATGATTCTTATAATTTACGGGTGAACAACCGAAATCTTGTAACTATACCCATTGTTAAAAAAACACACTTTTCTCTTTTCTATAATGTAACCGCACCTCGCTTGTTTAATAGTTTGCCTGAAAGCTTAAGATGTGAGAGAGTACAATCGGTTTTCTTAAAAAATATTAAATCGTTGTTATTTACTTTTAACCACACTGAAATAAACACATTTATGAATATAATTATTTGATTTACTCTTTTCGATCATCTTTTAAACTGCACTAATATTGTACATATATATTTTTGTTTATAATATACTAAAAATTTTTTTATTTTATTTATTTAAATCTATATTTATATTGATCCCCATCAATATTATAACTAATGAATTTTTTCAATTAATGGTGCATTCGACTCTTACCTTTTGGTAATTGAATGCCCCTAACTATTTCATTTTCCTAATCATAGTAAGCATTTATTTTGTAACTGAAAGTTTCTAATTAGACTTAAGAAAAATGTTAGCTTATAAAGTTTTGGTTGTATGAAATAAAGTTATATGAAAAAAAAAAAAAAAAAAAAAAAAAATCATAGTCCAAAACCACGAACCACCAAATTGTGCCCATGGCGGCATTCAAAAAACCCTTGAAAGAATCAAAGAAACCTATTTTTGGCCTAAAATGGATCAGCAAGTACGTGATTTTGTCATTAAATGCACCAAATGTAAAGAAAATAAATCCCCAAACTTTATTATGAGACCTCCGATGGGTTTTCAACAAAATATAGAACTTCCCTTCCAGAAAATCTATATAGATTTTATGGGACCCTACGTGCGAAGCAAAAAGGGAAATTTATTTCTATTTATTGCCTTAGATTACATGTCCAAATTCGTATTTTTAAAACCTATGCATAAAGCTACCTCAAAACTCGTAATCGATTTCCTTGAAAAAGAAATTTTTCTAAAATTTGGTGTGCCAGAGTTCGTGCACAGCGACAACGGCAAGCAATTTGTTTCTCAGGAATTCCAAAACTTTCTTTCCAAACGCGGAACCAAACACATTAGAAATGCCCTATATTCTCCTCAAGCAAATGCTTCGGAGAGGGTTAATCGTTCCATCCTATCGGCCATTCGAACCTACCTAAAAGAAGACCAAAGAGATTGGGAATTGCACTTGCCGCAAATCCAACAAGGTTTGTGTACCTCTGTACACCAGTCGACAGGCATGTCGACTTTAAGTAATGGTGAGATTGAAGTATTGCCCTCTCCGAACGCTTTGCAACTGATGCGAGTAAAAATTAAAGAAAAATTGCATGATGCGTATACACGAAACCAAAAGTCGTATATTGCAAGGTCAGCTATACGTATTTTCCAGCCTGGAGAGGAAATTTTCCGAAGAAACTTTGTTTTGAGTGACGCCTCCAAAAACTTCAATGGGAAACTCTCAAAAAAGTTTGTCAAGTGTAGAGTGGTGAGTCGAAACAATAATCTATATGAGATAGAAAACCTACAAGGGAAAAGAATTGGCATTTACCATGCAAAAGACCTGCGTCGATAGTTTCTTAACAAGGTAACTCATTTCGAAAGAAAAGAAAAGGATTGCGAGTTTTTCGTTGTTTTTTTTGTTGGTCTTGGTATCACCCAAATCCATACACTCCCAAAACAAACAAGAGTAGAGATGTGAGGTAGAGAATTCGTATAAGTCATCTTCTTGATTAGCAACCAGAAATAGAAAAACTGAAATAATTAGTTATCAGTACATTCAATGATAAACCACAAAATACACAATTGGTATACTCACTTGGATCATTGCACAAGATTTAGCCAACTGAGATTTCGGAGATCACAGGGATCTCCACTATTTTCAAATTTGTGATGAATTTCAGCTACTTCTGGATGGGCTTGCCGAATATTCCAATTAGCTTGCTCAATTTTGTTTTGTTGTGAAACAATTCTAGACAAAAACAAAACTTAATCGTCGCCTGAACAAAATTCAAATTTACTTTTTGTTTGTTTTGACAGATCGACAGGATTGTTGTGAGGTTGTGGATTCTGTTTGTTAAAGCGGGTAGCACACTGATCATTGAATAAGATTTGTGTTGCAAAGCAGTTTAGATTTTTTTGATGTTGTTTAAAAACATTTCTCGGCACGTAGGTCATGTCTTTTGACGATACGAGTACTGTCCCAATCCATGATTTTTGTAGCGGTCGCCTAAATGTTTCGCAATGGCATAGACGAGCCTTTAACGATTATACAATTTACCGAACGCACACCAAAAAATGTTATTGGGCAGCATTTTTTTTTTGGCTTTCATTCACTGAACGAAAGATTTTTTTTCTTCGTTATTCGAAATTGAATATGATCATAAATTTCTTTCTAAAATCAAATATGATCATATATATCTTTCAAAAATCTCTATGTGTTCTTGAACTTTCTTTTTAAATTTAATTTAAATAAAATCTGTATTTATTGTGAAAAATGAAATGTTTTGCGAATTTCTTTTTGAATATTAAGCGAAGGACAATGATGATGACAATGGTGGCCGTGGCACGATGGTTGTGTGCTCGCCTGCCAACCTCATCATCACAGGTTCGATCCCTGCCGTCGTCTATGTCGTTTTAATTCCATTAAAACCTTCTAAAATTGTCATCAATGGGTTGCGGTTTACTCTTTACATGTTGTTTAGGCATAACACTAACAACATGTGATTGAGTTAAACTAGTATGCCCAACAAGGATGAACATGAATAAAAAAAATAATGTGAATTATAAACGTCATAGAAATAAAAAAACAGCATTTCTCCGCTTTAGCAAAGCCGCCATCCCTGGAGATAAAAATATCTGAGACAACCACCAACAGTCTCAGAACATCGTGCCACACATCTTTCCTATCCTTCTTTCTCTTCATTAACTTCACGCCCGCGCTGTGTTGAAACATTTAAAGGGTAATCATAATCCCTTGAGCGCGGGTAGATTATAAAAAAAAAAAAAAAAAAATCCCTTAATGGGCGACGTAGGTAAGCGAAGGTAAAAGTGTAGAATAAAATGTTTATTTGAAATCGTGATAGGGGTCGTCAACAAATTCCGGCTTTTAGAAGACCAAGGAGCCCTGACACGTTTAGTCAGTGGTTAGGGTGGGTACAGCCTGGGTCAACAACACCGACCCATCTTTTTGTCTCGTGTTCGTGTTTCACTTTCCTTTTCCCTTCTTGATAAATAAGCCTCTATGCTGATTTAGTCCTCATAGGTACGCTTACCACCAAACTTTATAAAATGGTGGGCTTTCTTTTTTTTTGATGAATAGGTAGTGCTTACTATAAAATCAACTATGCCTTTCCTCTTCCTCATACCCTTTAAGTTTTAGATCGGCATGAATTTATTTTGTCTTGTTACCTCGACTGAGCTCTAGCCGCACAACTGCCAGCATGCCGAAAACCTCCGCTGGGTGAAAAAAAAACGGTTTGCTTTAACAAAAGGTTTTGTTTTTTACATCACACCTTTGTCTATCATAGACACCCAAACGTGGTGTTATAAACTCCTTTAGTAGTTTGTAACGAGCTTCTTGCCATTTGGTCCACATTGGCATTTTGGAACCCTTAGCTCAGTCGTGGGGGTGGTTCTTGGACCCTATGCCTGTTACAAAAAAAAATGTATGCCAGTCAAAACATCTTAGCTGGTATTGATGTGCGAGTATTTTGCACTTGCCCTCCCTGCCTTGGTTACTTTTCTCGCCAAAGCAACCCCTTAACTAGGCTTCTTCTCCTCCTCAGCTTATCATCCCTTTCTCCTCATCCTTCTCATCCCTTTTCCATGTTAAATTTACTCACTCATTGTAAACTGTATATTCTTTCTATTAAATTATTTAAAACCATTCTGTTTTAATTTTTTTTGTTTATATTATTATTATTATTATTAATTTATTAAACCAGCAATAAATTACAGGCTAATAATAGTTTTATGAGCATCTAGCTGCAAAGGCCTACCGCTCTATGATACTTAATTCTAATTAGATATTAGTTTTTACATATTTATAGTTTAATTCCTGTTTTTACAAAAATTTCTCTTATTTTATCCAAGTTGAGTTTATTTGGGTTTTTTAGTACTTCTATTATATCTTCTCCTTGTAGTATGTTGTTGATGAATGGTCTTAATCGGTTGCAGTCGTAGAGCAGATGATGAAGGTTGGCAATTGTGTGGCAGGTAGGGCAGGTTGGAGGACTTTCCCTCTTAAGGATGTGGAGGTGAGTCGCAGAAGTATGACCAAGACGGAGTCTTATAAAGTCCTTTATTTTGGATTTTTGAATATTTGTAGGATAGATGGGATGATTTTTATTGGGGTTGGTTTTAGCATAGTGGTGTTCGTATTCACTCCATGCGGATTGATCGGAGGTGAAGAGTTTATTCTCGATTGTCTTGATGAGGTCGGTTTTGGTATATATATTGTACAGGTAAACTGGTGCTTTACTCGCGAGATTGGCAGCTTCATCTGCCAGCTCATTACCGCGGATGCCAACATGGCCAGGAGTCCACATTATCTTTGTTCGAAGATGAGATTTTATTAGGAGATGGCGTATGTTACAGATGAGTGCTGTGTTGTTATTGGTGTTTCGTATAGCTTTAATTGTCGAGAGGCTATCAGTACAAATAATGTATTTATTTCCCGTGTTTATTGCCTCTTGGAGGGCGATCTGGATAGCTAGAGCTTCAGCTGTGAAGATGGATGCAGATTGTGGAAGAATTCCAAGTGTTAATATAGTGCCTTCCTCAAAAGTAATTGCGAATGATGTGGCATTTATGGTTTTTGATCCATCGGTAAAAATGAAACTCCAGTCATTAGCCTTGTATTCTGTAGAAATGTCTATATAAAGTTGTCTATATAGGTTATTTCCTGTATTTGTTTTCCCATAAAATGATAGATCCATTATGAATGAGTCCGAATTTATGAACCATGGGGGTTGAAAAGCTGTGGGTTTGATTTTGTTCAGTTTTGGGAGTTCGATTACTTTGTTGACTTGAAGGATGGTAAATATGGCTGACGGGATCCTTTTTACCTGTTTTCGTTCCAGCGTAAGATTTATCACCTTATCGATAACTGATTTGGATGAGAAAGCAAGCTTGGCGTAAAGTTTTGATACTACTCTATCTCTTCGTTCTTCGATAGAGGGGAGTCCGGCTTCTGCCAAAATGTTTTTGATGGGGGATGTGGGAAAGGCCCCAACACTGCACCTTGCTGCCTGATGATAGGTTGCTTTAATAATTTGAAGAGTTGATTTTGGAGAGTTGCCGTATATGAAGATGCCGTAATCGATTTTACTTAATATAATTTGTTTGGTTATATTACAAAGTGTGTTAACATGAACGCTACTTTTCCTACTAGATAGATACTTAATAATATTGGACCTTGCAGCTATAGCTTTCTTAAGTTCTAAACAATGGTTACGCCAATTATATTTATTATTGAATAACAAACCTAGAATTTTTAAATTTTGTACATTTTCAATTTCTACATTGTTAATATTAATTAGGAGAGGTGTGCAAGAGTGTTTGCGACAAACATGTAGGATTTTACATTTTGGTAACGAAAGCTTAGCTCCGGAAGACACAGTCCATATTAGAATGTCGTTAAGAGCATTTGTCAGAACTGTTTTAGAATAGTTTATATTCTGACTCTTAGAAAGTATGTATACGTCATCTGCGTAACAGCAGTATTTTAATGATTTGTGCTCAGATAAGATGTCGCAAATGTATTGAAATGCTATAGAGAACAAGACGACAGATAATGGAGATCCTTGGGGGATTCCGTTATGAAGTCGATGTGTAGGAGAATAGCAGTTGTTGGTTTTAATGCAAAACTTTCTATTGGTAAGAAAAGCTTTCACATAATTGAAAATCTTGGGGCCTATACCCCATTCCTTTAGTTTGTTTAGAACAATATGGATGCCTATTCTATCAAACGCTTTTTCGAAGTCTAGGGTTAGTATTGAGACATGATTTTTGGAGCTGAGTGCTCTAGAGATATAGTCATCTATGAAGAGTAGGGCATCTGTGCACCCTCGGTTGGACTTAAATGCGACTTGGTTAGGGCTCAAAAGTTGTTTCGTTTCTGCATACCAAAGTATTCGTTTTGCAATTATTTTTTCTAATGTTTTTGCTGTACATGGGAGAAGCGAAATAGGCCGATAGCTATCTGGTGTTAGTTTGTCCTTTTTGGGTTTGGGAATAGGAACTATTGAGGCTATTTTCCAGCTTTGGGGGATGACGGCAGTTTTAAGGATATTGTTAAAGAGATTAAGAAGTCTATGAGTCATCTCAACTGGGAGATTTTTAATCATTTGGTACGATATTCGGTCCCTACTAGGAGTTTTTCCTTTTAGTTTACAAACGCAAGATTCAAGTTCGACTAGAGAGATATCACCCTCAATGAGTTGGGCATGGGAATTACGTGCAGTTGAGACGGTGGATTGAGAAATGGTATCATACTTCAATATTTTGAATTCCTCTGTAAAATTAGAGTCATTAGAGTAGTTAGACCAGCATTGGGCAATGTAATTACCAATTTGAGAAGGGTCTGAGAGTGGGCCAGATGGTGTAATAAGATGGTTGATCCTGAGTGGAGTGTAGGTGCCAGTTAAGGCCCGAATACTATTCCAGATTTTTCCTGGTGAGGTGTCCGGGTTAATTTTAGAGGTAAACTCCTCAAAGCTTTTTGCTTTTTCGATCTTAAGCTGCCTTCGGAATCTGGAGTTAGCTTTTTTGAATGCTATTAAGTTTTCTTGGTTGGCAGATCTTTTAAAAGTTTTCCAGGCTGACATTTTTGTTTTGCGGAGTTCAGCTAGTTCAATATTCCACCATGGGGTTACCTTTTTATGGTATTTTGGGTGTGTCTGAGGGATAGCTGTGTTTGCAGCAGACCTGATAGCTTTTTGGATAATTGCCGCT
Organism: Philhelius festivus; assembly: GCA_963931855.1. Taxonomy (NCBI): domain Eukaryota; kingdom Metazoa; phylum Arthropoda; class Insecta; order Diptera; family Syrphidae; genus Philhelius; species Philhelius festivus. Next base: position 133,021,782 of record OZ007554.1, on the reverse strand, counting down.
TCTTTGTTGGTGTTAGGTGCTGGTGGCTTCCCGAGAAGAACTTTTCTTATTTCAGTTTTGAATGCTGACCAGTTAGCTGAATCGAGTTTGAATTTAGGAAGGGGGAGAAAAGGATTAATATATTGGTTTAGATTTATGGTTGTTATTATTGGGAAGTGGTCGCTATTGTGAAGGTCTTCAAGGGTATGCCAGTGTAATTTGGGAAGAAGTTCGGGAGAGGAGCAAGTTATGTCGACATGGGTGAGGGTGTTATGAGTGGATAGGTGGGTTGGTGAACCGTCATTTAAGATCGAAAGGTCAGAATCTGAGATAAAATTTTCGATAGTTTTACCTCTAGAATTTGTAACTGGAGAACCCCAGAGGGTATTCCATGAATTTACATCTCCTGCTAATATCACTGGGTGGCTTACTTGATTTAAGATAGATTCAAGGTCAATTTTAGAAAAGGGTTGGTGTGGTGGGATATACAATGATAAAACACAGATTTTTATAGGTAGCATAATTTCTATGGCAGAACAGGTTAGGTTGGAGTTGATGGGAATTTCTTTATGAGGTATATTGTTTTTTACAAGGATTGCGACACCTTGCTTCGCATTTGTGTTGGAAGGCAGATTCTTAAAATAAGCATTAAACCGCTTAGGAGAGAAAGATGTAGAGTCGAATTGACAGTGGGTTTCTTGGAGGCATATTACCGTCGGATTTTTTTCTTTTATTAAGATGTTTAGCTCATCGTAGTTATTTACGTAACCTTTGAGATTCCACTGGAGAATCTTAAGTTGGGCTTTATCTTGCGGAGGTAAGGGCTTCTTCACAGTATGTAAATGTACATATTGTGTGAAGTCCTTTTGATTGGAATTTTGGGGTTGATCGTTTTGATTTCGACCCCGACGTACGGGGGCCGGGACAAGCGGGCTCGAAGGTGAGCTCAGTTGACCCAGCCCTCGAATGCCGGGGTCATTATTTTTAAAGGGATTTATATTATTATATGGCATCATCGTCATCCATTTGTTCGGGGTCTTTTAAAAAGTATTTGCTTTGTTTGATTTGTTGTTTTGTGATTTTAGTTATGGGAGAGGGAGGAGGGGATGAGGTAGGTATTGTATGAATTTGCTGTGTGCGTTTTGGAATGCTGGGTGGAGATGAGTGATTTAAATTGTGTGAAAGGGTTTTGGTTTGATGGAGTGAGGTTAATGTAGAAGGAGATTGATGATTAGTATGATCATTAGAATTTGCTGTAGTATTTCGATTTTCATAATTAGAATTACCAGTATGGGAGGTCGGGGTTATGAGTGTTGTGGTTTGTTTTGTGTTTGAGCTTAAATTTAGGGAGGTTGTAGGGTCTTTACCTGTTTCATTGTTGCTGTTTTTTGGGTTTTCCTGTAACTGGGTGGAGAGTCCTGGGAGGTTTTGTTTAGTAATTTCAGAGTAAGTTGTATTAGATGCTTGGGGAGGGTATTGTTCCAATAAAACTCGTCTGGCTTCAGCCATGGTACATTTCCGAACTGTTTTGATTTTAAGTACTTCCTTTTCTTGTGTGAACTTAGGGCATTTTTTATAAGAAGATGGGTGATTTTCATAGCAGTTTGCACATTGCACACGTGTGCATTTTTCAGGTGAGTGCGGAGGAAGATTACAACTTTCACATGATGGATTGCTTTTGCAGCGTTTGGCAGTGTGTCCGAGTTTTTGGCAGGTGCGGCACCGCATAGGATTGGGATAGTATTCATCGACTTTGATGTTGTACCAGCCAACGTTAACTGATGTGGGGGGTCGGAAGAGATCGAATGTGAAGAGGATTAGACCAGAAGGAGATTGTTTCCCATCTACAGTTTTGTTAAATTTGTAAACTTCCTTGACGCCTTGTGATTTCATTTCGTCAACGATTTCCTTCTCTGGGACGTTAATCAGACACGGTGCATAGGCAGTACCCTTACACGTGTTGAGTTGATCGTGTAATTTGACAGAAATTTCACACAGGTTAGAGAGTTTTTTTTTTGATAGAAAGATATTTGCTATTTTTTCAGATTTTGTAAGAATGAGGAGGCTTCCATCACGCAATTGGTTGATACTTTCGTATGAAGAGCTTATACCGTCGATTGCTTTTTTAAGGAGGAATACACTGAAATCAGTTAGGGAGATTTTGGGGTCTGCAGGTGAAATTACTATGAATTTCGGGTTATTATTTGAGGTAGTAGCAGATGGTATTGTGTCAGGTCTTTTACGTCTTTTATTTTTGGGCTCAAACAGCATTTCTTCAGAAAGAATGTTGAATTGATTACCCTCAAGAACACCACGTGGCCCGTGGGCCATGATTTTTTTTTTTTTTAACTATATGTAAATTAATTTGATAATGCACTAGAGAAAAAAAAAAATTAACTAGTGGGAGTGAGTGAGAAAACTATTGAAATAGCGGAAAAGGCACCAACGAAATAGAGGCGAGAACTATACAAGAGAACGATGTTGTCGGCTCGAATGATAGTCGGTGACTGTTGTTTATATATTTTCACTTTATCTTAAACATACTAAATATTGTTTTTGATTATTATTTCAAATTCAGAAAAAGTTAATTTACTCTATGCAAAAATGAAAATTTACTTTATTTTATGCAAAAAATTAAATTTACTTTAATGGCAACGCGACCAGTAATAAAAATTCTTATTATTCACAACGCAACGTCTTCGATTTATTAACAAGATTTGGGATTTTCAATCCTCTTTTTACTTTTCTTTATATGTTTTAACTATTCTTTACTTTAATTACTTTACTCCCCACAAAATTCCAAAAATAACCCACTTATTCAAATCGCGAAAATATTACAATATATCAGTATACATATATATATGTATATATGTAATTATTTCCAAATTATTAATATATGCTTTTTTTTTTTACCAGCCACTGCTGCTGAATAACGATGGGTAGATTTTTTTATATACAGTGGATCAAAAAAGAAATCGGACATACAAGTTTTGTCTCTTTAAATCACAAAATAAAATTGATGAAGGTTTGAAAATAGCGTATTTCTGCATTTATACATAGTTTTTACTATAAACTCTGGATATTTACCAAAAATTACAGTTTTATTAACAAATTATCATCGTAATTCAATATAAAAGAAAATAATCGCAAATTTAATATCAAAAAAGAAATCGGACACTCTGTGTTATACTCATTTTTTTATTTTTAACGGGACAAATATAACACTTTTAGGTTCTTAATATACCGTTACATTTGTCAGATGTTTATTTGATTTGAATTTAATGCGTTATTATTAATAAGGTCAAAATGGAAGAACAATGTTGATATACAACGATAGAAGTACGAAAAATAGTGATACAAATTTTTTAAAAAGGTAATTCTGTACGTGCTATTGCAGAAATTGTAAAAAGAAGCAATTCTACGATAGGGGACATCATAAAAAGATTCAAAACAACAAAATCTATTGAAAATTTACAAAAATCTTGAAGACCAAAAAAGTTTACTGCAGGCGATGAACGTTGGATATTGTAATAAGTTAAAAAATAAACCCCAAATAGGTGCACCAAAGTTGACGGGCGTGGGTAATGAAATACCTGCACTAAGATATTAACCCTGAAACCGTAAAAACAGTGCTGCGAAAAAGTAATTTTCATGGAAGAGTGGCAAGAAAAAAACCTTTTATCAACAAGAAAAACCGAACCAAGAGAAATAGTTTATAAGGAGCTACCAAAAGACGGATTTCTCATTCTAGAATCATGTTTTGGTCTCTGTTATATTAAATTTACTCTCGTCAGAGACAAAACACGATTCTAGAATGAGAAATCCGTCTTTTGGTAGCTCCTTATAAACTATTTCTCTTGATTCGGTTTTTCTTGTTGATAAAAGGTTTTTTTCTTGCCACTCTTCCATGAAAATTACTTTTTCGCAGCACTGTTTTTACGGTTTCAGGGTTAATATATCTTAGTGCAGGTATTTCATTACCCACGCCCGTCAACTTTGGTGCACCTATTTGGGGTTTATTTTTTAACTTATTACAATATCCAACGTTCATCGCCTGCAGTAAACTTTTTTGGTCTTCAAGATTTTTGTAAATTTTCAACAGATTTTGTTGTTTTGAATCTTTTTATGATGTCCCCTATCGTAGAATTGCTTCTTTTTACAATTTCTGCAATAGCACGTACAGAGTTACCTTTTTAAAAAAATTGTATCACTATTTTTCGTACTTCTATCGTTGTATATCAACATTGTTCTTCCATTTTGACCTTATTAATAATAACGCATTAAATTCAAATCAAATAAACATCTGACAAATGTAACGGTATATTAAGAACCTAAAAGTGTTATATTTGTACCGTTAAAAATAAAAAAATGAGTATAACACAGAGTGTCCGATTTCTTTTTTGATATTAAATTTGCGATTATTTTCTTTTATATTGAATTACGATGATAATTTGTTAATAAAACTGTAATTTTTGGTAAATATCCAGAGTTTATAGTAAAAACTATGTATAAATGCAGAAATACGCTATTTTCAAACCTTCATCAATTTTATTTTGTGATTTAAAGAGACAAAACTTGTATGTCCGATTTCTTTTTTGATCCACTGTATGCACCTTTGCTGTGCCTTGCCAAATTTTATGCTTTTATGTATATATTATATATATAAATATATATATATATATATATATATAGTGCATGTTAGAGGAGGTCGGTCGATGTCCTAGTGCCGTGCTCTGTATCCGTTCGTAATTCTGCCTCCGTCCCCGTTCCCGTCGCAGACACATTTAAATTTAAATATAAACAAAAAAATACACAATACATACAAAATACATAAAACCAAACAATACAAAAAAAAAAACAACACATTAAAATAGACAGTTTTAATTAATAAAAAAATTATAACAACACTCAATAGGTGCGTTTTATTATTCACAAATCTATCGGGATCCGGATCTGGATTAAGTTTTAACATGTATTACAAAAACAATTTGGGATCCTGTTTTCTATCGGGATCTATTTCAAAGATCAAAAAATTAGTTATTACACTGGCGAGTAGATGGCTTTTATGATAAGGTAGTGCAAGTTATAGTGTAAAGAAAAAAGACAAGAAATAATTTAAAATTTACAAACCAAAGGATAAAAAGAGACGGACTTATAACACTGCTGTCACTAAGATCCGTATCGTTTTATTTTCAAGGGAAGATCCAGATCCGGATCCAGATAGATTTGTGAATAATAAAACGCACCTAATATATAAAACGAAACCCATAGAAAAACCAACAACAGCAAACAAAAAAAACACTCATACCTAGGGGATAACAACAAAAAATACCTATGTTTGTCAGAGCACAGTAAGTGACATTTTCCTTTCTCCTCTTCTTTCTTCCTACAGTTGTGTGGCTTAGTGGGTGCATGCATTGTGCTGAGCTTAGGTATATAAGCTCTCACAGTTTTTGCATCTGCTGGGTCGTACGATAACAGATGTATAGAGAATTACTGTTCTGATTGGTAGGGTTCGGATCGATTCAATGTCACTACTAAAGGCATAACACTTTTTAGTGATGTTGTGTTGAAACAACTTTTTATTAGTCTTACACAGTGATTTTCTTAGATTTCGTCTGTTTTGGTTTTTGTTATTTTTTTTATATTGCAATGGCTGGTTATTTTAGAGTAGACTATTGTAATATTCGTGGGCTGAGAGCGAATTTTCTGGCTGCGTATATCCACACTGTTTCTAACAGGCCAGCTGTTTTGGCACTGAGTGAAACCCAAGTAGGTGAGGATTCCGATCCTACTGAATTTTTTATTCATGGGTATAGCTTGGTGCCTTTATTCTTTTCCCACCATGGTCTCGCCATTTACATTAGGAATGATGTTGCATATCAGTTCTTACCACAATATGGTCGCTGCACCAACTCCTTCTTCAATTTTATGTGGTTTAAATTTTCCATTAATAAGCACATCATTCACTATTGTTTTCTATATCGAAGTCCAAATCTGGATAGAGTTTCAACTTCTCACGAATTTGATACTCTATCCGACTCCATCCAAAGAATTGTTTTCCTGTATCCTCACACTGAAATCGTTATTACGGGCGATTTCAATGTTCACAATTCTTCTTGGCTTCTCCATTCGGGCCAGACAACACCCGAAGGAATGTGTGTTGAGATTTTTGCTGAGTTTAACCACCTTACTTAGCTTGTCAACGAGCCTACTCGAATATCGGACGTTAATGGCCGAGCAGAAAATACTCTTGACGTGTTTCTTACCTCTGACCCTGATAAATACACAATAAGTGTATTGACGCCTCTAGGCACATCTGACCATAGTGTTATATCTGCAAATTTCTCGTGTCAAACAAATCCAGTTAGAGAAAGAGCTCCTAGAAGAACCGTATGGCAGTACGAGAAGGCCAACTGGAACGGTTTGAATAACTTTTTCAGGATATTTAACTGGTCACTATGCTTCCTCGATAGTGACGTAGACTCCAGCGCAGATATGATAACTAATATTATTCTTTTGGGAATGAAACATTTTATCCCGAATAGGGTTAAAAGTATCAGACCCAAGAATAATTCATGGTTTGATTTGAGCTGTAAAGAGGTTATCAAGGAAAAAGAGGTAAGCTTCCGGTGTTTTAGAGCCAACCCAACTGAAGAAAACCGGAAAAAGTTCAAACAAGCCAGGAAGGCCTGCAACGCCCATATTCGACGGACCAAATTTTTACATGATCAAAAATCAAGGCAAAAAATACTGCAATGTCCCAAAGGCAGTAAGAATTTTTGGTCATTTGTAAAAAATATGAGGAATTCTTCCTCTTCCTCGGTTCCTACGCTTGTTGTCAATGACACTCCTTTCGTTAGCTCTGTTGATAAAGCTAACTTGTTTGTAAAGCAGTTCGCCGCAAATTCCACCTTGCCAGATAGTGTCATGACTCCCCCAATTCTTGAGCGCGTTAGTGATTCTATGGGACAAATCTTTTTTTGCACTCGTACCGTGGCAAGAGTCCTGAAAGATCTCAACATTCATAAATCCGCTGGTCCGGTTGGTATCCCCGCTATAATTCTGAAGAGGTGTTCTTCCACGCTAGCAAAACCCCTGCGTAAGCTTTTCCATCTGTCCTATTCTTCAGGGCTCGTTCCGAGTAGTTGGAAAACTGCATTTGTTCAGCCAATTCCCAAAAAAGGCGAATCTTCTTCTCCCTCTAATTATCGACCGATCGCACTAACGTCCCTTCTTTCTAAGGTCATGGAAACGCTGATTAATTATCAGCTTAAGAAATATCTTGCGGAACGAAAGCTTCTTAATGACCGGCAGTATGGCTTTCGTAGCAATAGGTCCACAGGTGATTTGATGGTTTATCTCACCGAACAAATCTTTACATTGTTTCGGAGAAAGTAAGATTATTGCACTTGATATTTCAAAGGCATTTGATAAAGTCTGGCATCTTGCTCTTTTATCGAAAATGCGTGCTTTCGGGATCGACGAATCCCTACTTCTTTGGATTAGAAATTTTCTTTCGAACAGTTCAATACAAGTTGTACTAGACGGATTCAAGTCTGAAACCCACAATATAAATGCTGGTGTGCCCCAGGGCTCCGTTTTGTCCCCAACCCTCTTCCTCATTTTTATTAATGATCTCCTGTCTGTAACTTCTAATCCAATTAATTGTTTCGCTGACGATAGTACTCTTAGCTTTTCATATTCGTTTTCAGACTCACATCCCTCCTCTTCGGATGTGGAACTGCAACGACAAAATATAATAACCACATTAAATTACGACCTAAACAGCATTGTGCAATGGGGAATAAGAAACCGTGTCGAATTTAATGTTTCGAAAACCCAATGCTGTCTTATATCGTTTAAGCGAGATATACCCCCCTCACCACTATCTATGAGTGGCACTTGCATCAATGAAACTGAACATCTCGATATTCTCGGTATGTGCATCACGAACCACCTCTTGTGGAACACTCACATACGCGATGTTGCCAAAAATGCCGCAAGATGTTTGGGTTTTCTGAGACGGTGCAAGAAATTTTTCTCTCCTTCTGATCTGGCTACAATCTATAAAACCTATATACGTCCAAAACTTGAGTATAACTCCCATCTATGGGCTGGTGCTCCAGTAACTTATTTAAGTCTCTTGGACAGTATTCAAAGAAGAGCTTTTAAAATGATTGGTGATAATAACATCATTGACTCATTTACGTCACTCCAACATCGTCGTAATGTTTCTTGCCTCACCCTTTTTTTACCGTTATTTTAACGGACTATGCTCTAGTGAAATAGCCAGCTGCATTCCTCCCCTTAAACAATTTAACCGTAATACTCGCACTTCTAGGAATGCCCATCAGTTTACCCTTGAGCCCAACTTCGGCCGTACTGTGAAGTACAGAGATTCGTTTTTTAGCCGTACTACGCGAATGTGGAATTCTTTGCCACGCTCTGTCTTTCCCAGTCATTGCAATGTTCAAGAATTCAAAACCAATGTACACCGACACCTCCTTTCTAACCCTTACCTTTTTTCTTAATGCTCACACTGTGTCTCTGGCACATTAAGGGTATACAAACCCCTTGAGTGTGCGCCGATTACAAAAAAAAAAAAAAAAAAAAAATATATTCACTTTCGCGATTCAAAATTTAATTTCACGTTTCGCGTTGTTGTAATTTTAATTATTATTTTTATTCCAGGTGGAATTGCGCAATTAATAATTAATTAACTCGAATAAAATTTTAAAAAAATTTAAAAAGATAAAAAAAATAAAAAAAATTTTGATTTGTCTGGTGGTATTTGAACCCAGGCAAATTCTTGCTTAGAGCGTTAGCCCGCAGCTCTATAGTTCCTATTGATGATGTCGTTTCAAACGGATATCTTATGCGGTTTCCTTGTTACCGTAGCCGCCTTGCTTACGCTGCCGCTACTGCCTGCTACTTTTACTGGGTCTTTAAGATTTTTCCTGATGGATTTTATTGTGTCCTTAATTATTGTGGATAACTTTAAATCGGGATAGCTTTTAAATATTCGGGCAGTCGGATATGTATATATATCGACTGCCAAATCTAATAAAAAAGAATTAAAAATTCACTAAAAAAATTGCCACAAAAATTCCTCACTATACACTCTTACCGTTTTGATGTATAAAATTATAATTTTTACTGATTTTATCCTGTCTCCTTTGAATATTCACTTTGTTATTAGGTTTATAATAACCAATAATTATTAAATTTAAATTTAAATTCTAATTTAGCCAATAGTTAAATTTAAACAAATCAAAGCCAAACTGTCTTCACTTATCAAAGGTGTTTGAATAAAGAAAATTTCTCCTGTCGCCAATTAATTTCTGTGGTAACAAGAGATTTTTGGAAATTTCTGCAAATTACCCCTAATTCCAGGATCATTAAAGCTAACAGGTAATCGATTAATAAGTTCGAGTCAAAACTTTCGAACATTTGCATACTCAAGTTATACGACCTCAATCCTTACGTGAAAGTTTCATACAAATCTCTCTTTGAGTTATGATTCAAAACGCAATCCGAACCCTAGAAAGGAGTCTTGCAAACATTTTTACTCCTTAGAGAATAAAAGCTTTGTCTTCCTCTTAACTAATCGGTTGCCTCTAGTCTTTCCTTCAGTATGTGTTTTATCTCAAACTTCAAATCAAACCCTATCGTTGTCGCATAGTAGAGTAGTATTGTGCGCGCGCCGCTTTGACACTTTTCTCTTCGGTCGAACAAAATATTATTTTGATTGTTTTTATTTTGTTTTAAAATCAATAAAAACATAAATTTGGTTACAAGTTGTAGCTAAAAACAGGATGCTATGTGATTCAAGCAAATATTAGTTTATGCAAAAACAAAAATTATAAGTCGTTAAAGTGGTTTCTTAAATAAATAAGCTTTTATATATAAAATTTTTAAAACATTTTTACTATAGCACGAATAAAATTTAAATTCCCGAAAAAATATTGATTCGTTTTTGAGATATCGAATATTCCAGAAAAAAAAAATAATGTAGGATTTCAGTATTTCGTAGTACTGCCTGGGAAGGTCCCTATGCAGTTTGTACTCAAGTCCCAAGTGCCAAACCTTGTCAAAAGCTTGAGCAACATCTAAGAATAAAGCAGATCATACTTGTTTTTCTTCAAGTGCCTTTTCCACAACATCCGTAATTCGATGCACTTGTCTATCTGGAATGTTTATTTCTAAATCCAAATTGATGGCTTGGAATTATTCTTCTTTCTTCAATTATTTTGCTAAGCCTTTTCAGTAGCAGCTTTTCAAAAACTTTTGCCATGATTGGTATAAGCGATATTGGTCTGTAAGATGTTACTTCTGTTGGTGGCTTACCTTGTTTAGGTATAACAATGACTTCTGCAATTTTCCAATGATGTGGCACGTATCTTAATTTAAGGCATGCGTTTATTATAAATTGGAGTTTCTTGAAGGCTATTAGAGGCATTTCTTTCAAAACCTGAGCAGTTATAAGATCGTACCCTGGTGATTTTTTGTTAGACAACTTATGTTGACACATGCTTCTTACTTCTTTGAGCGTGACAAAAGGTATTTCACATTCGTCGTTTCTGTCAACAAACTGTAAGGTGTGTTTGCTAGGAATGGCTTGAAAACATTTGCGAGATGTTCAGCGAAGAGATCAGCCTTTTGTTTCGGGCTTCCGATCCATTTACCATCTTGAGATTTTATTGGCGGGTTTTGTGTCTGAGGTCTTTTTAGGCGCTTAGCTGCTTTCCATAAGGAGTATTCGGTAGAAGCATCCGTCGTCAGACTTTTCAGGAATCTACTTAGTGACTCATTTTTAAACTCACAGTTTTTTTTTTAATTCGTTGTTAAGACGGTTAAAAACTACCTTATCATCTGGGAATCTCGTGGTTTGCCATTTTCTTCTAGCTCTTCTTTTTTCCAATATCAACTCCTTTATTTCGATAGGATATTTTATACCTTTTTCTCTCGCGCTCGAAATAGTTGGAGTACTTTCTTCTGCAGCCTGCTGCACATCAGCAATAAATTGTTCTACTTCATGATCAATTTGTTCAATTGTTTGCATAGGGGATCTTAGGTTTATAAAACTTTCAAGTTTGTCTCTGAATTCGTTCCAGTTTGTTCTGTTATTCACGAGCTTGGGATTACTTTTTTCTATTATTTCTGCTTCGCTCAGTGATAAAATTACTGGAGTATGATCTGACGATAAATCGTAATTACCTTCGACACTTATATGATTTCGTTTAATACCTTTAACTACTGGTATTTTGTTAGTATCAGATGGCCAATATGTTGGCGAACCAGAAGAATAAAATTCGCAGTTGTATTTTCGGCCTGCTTGGTAAAGCCGTTTACCTTTTGTTGTTATGAGCCTAGATCCCCATTGGGTGTGTTTAGCATTGAAGTCGCCACCAACAAGGAAGTTATGTTCTAACAAATGTAGGAGTTCTGCATAGTCTTCTTCAGTTGGAGAGCGCCTCGGAGGGCAGTATATAGCTGCTATTTTAAATCCTTTCTTTTTTATACCAATACTAATTGTTGTTAATTGCATGTTTTCATTAGTGAACTTTGGTTCTTCATAGTGTGTTAAGCACTTTTTCATAAGTATTGCTGATTCTCCCCTAGCTTTGTCAGCTGGGTGCGGAGCGTGATAACATGTATAGTTTGGTAATTTATTATCAAGACTTTGTTCAATAACGAGGTGGGTTTCGGACACCAAACAAATGTCTATATGCTCTATGTCTAAAAAGATGTTTAGTTCTGATACATGCTGTAAAAGACCGTTTGCATTCCATGTTGCGATTTTAAGTGTTCTGTCCATCATTGTTTTTTAAGAGCGACTTCTTCGCTTAGCTGTTTTATGTTTAAATCTTGTTGGTCAATCCTTTTCAGGATGAGTTCCAGCATTTCTTTTATAGAAGTTTCCTCATTCTTCCGCACATTTTTTACAATCTGCGAATAGGATTTATTTTCATCACTTTTGCTTAGTGCAATTGCTTTTGCCGGTTGATTTTTAGTAATGTTATCGACCGTTACTTTTTGCTTTCAACTACTGGTTTTGTGTTGGTTGAGTTTCTAAGCTTGTTCCCAGTTTTGTTTTTTCCTTTTGTGTCTTGGAACTTTTTTGCTACTGGACATCCTCTGTAACTTGCAGGATGATTGCCTTGACAGTTAACACATTTCGCTTTCTGTTCTCTGCCCATGGGACAGTTTTTAGTTGCATGCCTGCCTCGCATTTAACACAAGCAAACTCGCGATTGCAGTATTTTTGTGTATGCCCAAAGGCTTGACAGCGCTTACATTGTGGAACAGTTTTCGACTTTCGCAGTGGTTCAATTTTGACAACTATGCCCATGATTGATTTAATACTGTAAATCTTATCGAGACTTTCTTTATTTTCAAACGTGAGCATAAATAAAGGTAGAGATCTCTTTTTTATCGTTGATACCCCAGTGGAGTCTTTGACTATCTCATTTTTAATAAGATTATTGGCATCGAGAGCTTGAAAGCCTTTTTGTATAAGGTCTTCGACAATTTCTTTGGCAACACATGAAGGGTGAAGGCCTCTTGCTACTACTTTTATCGATCTTGTAGCTTTATTTTCGTACGAGTGCCACTGAACTTTCTTTTTGTTCAATTCTTCAGTGACAGATCTATATGCATCGGCGTCTTCAACAATGACTTTCCAATTGTCTTTATTGTATGATGTATATTTACATGCCTTATTCGTGCATTTTTCTACTATGCTCTTTAGCTCGCCAAACATTGCCAATCCGGAGATCATAATTGGAGGTGGTGCAGTTTGCCTGGTACCTTTAACGTGAGACTTATTTTGGTGTAAATCTCCTATTTGACCGATCTCCGAAGAGAGTGGACTTACCAGTTTATCTGGATTGCCACCTGGGGTATTATATCTATTTGTTTTACTCATTGCCAAATTTTTTTTTGTTTTTGTATTTTTTGTTTTGTCCCATAAATAGCTCAGTTACCTCTTCTATTTAGGTTTCCTGGAGAGCTGGTTCTTCAGAGCGATTATCTTATCTTTTGCTCCTAATTCCTGAGAAGATAGCTCAGGTGTCTCAGCTCTTGGATTCAATAGATCCAACGGTCGTCGTTAGTTCACCTTACGGTTATCCATCGGGCATCACTTGTAGGTGACGACGCGATTTTGCTCCGCCAGTGTTTAATATAAAATCGAAATCTGTCGTTTATATCGGTGCTGCCCCACACTGTATGATGGGCGTTAGCACCACTAGCAATGATGAGGCCAATCTTTTGCCTGTCTGCTTCAGCGATTAACCTTTTCAGGGTGTCTCCTCGGAGAGGGCCAAGGTAATCATGGCCAAGATAAGCCGACGCCAGCCAGAGGGTTCCTTTGACTGTTTGCAGTCTTGCGACGCGACGGTAACATCTCGATCACTGAAATTAGGGAGTAAAAATACATTTAGGCTACTTTTAACTAGTATGCAAAATCTGGGTTCACATTTATCTGATACATACAGCAAGTAGTAGTTTGGAGTCCCCAGTTCCCGAACGATGAATTTCACAATCCAGGGTTTTTGGATTAGGACGATGTCTTCTCTGCTGCTGGATAGACGAAGAAGCAGGGAGGCCGAAGCCTTGATGGAGTGATGGAGGTTGAAGAAATTGCAGCATCATTGCTATAACCCTTTCGATCAGCCTCCAGCACGGTAGTGTTGGGGTCTTCCAATTCAGACGATAAGCCCAGAAGAACGTCCTCACTCAGAAGATCATTGTTCTTGTCGTCTTCGATTTTCATGTCGGAAAGACCGCTGACTTTCTTAGACATCTCCACTGTTGCTGAAGATGACCTGGATGCCTCATCTTCTTCCAGTGATGGAAAGGTGATAGATGCACCAGGGTCTGAAGCAGCAGCTTCGATAGCGTCAGATGAAGGGGATGCACACGTAACATCCGCGTCCTTTTTATACACTCTGAGTGTGATGGTCTCAAACCCAAACCTAATCACACCTTTAGTCTGCGCCAGAGGAGCAAGGGACTCCTTATTGGTCACAATAATTGCACCTCTATAGGGTCCCTTTTTCTCTTCCAGTTTCGCAACTTTCTAGTTGTGAGTAGGAAGGGATGGATTTGATAGCCGGATCATCTGGAGTATTACGTCCCAGCTGGAGAATTAGGATGTAACCATGGTGCGAGCTGTCGGTCTGCACGTGATTTTCTCCTTGGCAACAACCTCGAGCTTAGCACCAAGCCAGACCTCCCCCAACCGGCTTCCGGCTAACAATAGAAGATCACACGATCTCTGATCGTCACAAACCATGAGCTTGACATGTCCTTGATGCCAGCCACCATCGTATGTGATGGGAGGTGGTCCTGGGTTTTCCATCATAATACTCATAAAGCTCAATTGGAGCTTCCCTTTGACCACCTGCCAATTTTCCACAGAGATCGTGCTATCATCATCGCCTCCGTCGATGATCGCGACTTATCTTTGATAACATCACTGAATGTCTTTTTCCCTCCACAGGGATGCGATGGAGCACTGATGTTGTGCACTTTGGGGCGTACTGAAATTGTGCCCTCCATAGACCTTTGACGCTTTGACTTAGAGTCTCTGCTGGCCTGGACGCTATTGTTAGCTAAAAAGCTTTTAGCCCACTTAATTTTTGCGTCATGCTGAGAGTTCAACCCGGCGCGCAGTGGGTCCTTTCCATACACATCAGTGCTCAAAAAACAGTTCTTAATTTTTGTCTTTAAAAAAATAAAAATGCATAATTAATATACATATTATAACACATGTCATTTGTAAGTATTATCTTTCTTCTCTGTCTAATGGCTCAAGTTGAGTATTTGTCATTGATTTTTATTAGACATGCGCAAGTTTTAATTTTGTGCAGTTTTATTTTATTTTTAAAAGTTAACTTCGTTAAACAAAAAAAAAATTAAAAATATGTTGTTTGTTCAAGAAGGCATGCAGATTGCAAATACATTTTTATTTTCGTTTAAAGGTGTTACATAGTGTATAAAATAAATAAATGGATTACGAATACAAATTATTCTAAGTCACCTTAAATTGATTTCACTTATTTAATGAACTTTACTCAAAAAAAATATAAATAAAAATTATTAAATAAAGCTCACGAACCTTGAATGCATTTCGAAACACGTTCGTTTCATCATCAGCATTGCACTACTAAAGCTGTGGGTGTTGGCGGCTTGCACTTCTTGTAGGACAGCATCAACGACGAAGAAAGTATCAAAAAGGAAACACGAAAATATTTTTTGACAGCGGTCAAATTCACTACACACAAGAATATAAAGATTGATTGTTTCACACTGTTCAACGATCAATTTGATTTAAAATGGATTACGGCTTTACTCACGGGCAATGAAATTTTTAAAATGAATTTTTTTTAATTAGCGCAGAGAACTTTTAAATCTAAGTATACAGCATGAAAGAAGAAATATTTGTTATTAAAAATCCGAAGACAGAAGTAAAAGTTGGTGCGCTAATTCGAAATATCACTGTTTGAGTTCGCGGTTCAATAAATAAATAATACAAAGTATGTGGACTTATGTATATGTATGTTTATCATGATATCAAATCCGAATATTTCGGAAGGTTTTTTTCTTAGCCTTGGGTAGGGGGTAAAGGTGAAGTTCAAAACTATCTATTTTTCCTATTCTTGTTCCAGGAACGTAACCACTTATATAAATATAAAATTTAAATATGCAATTTTATGCTCTGTAATTAAACCTAAGCTAAAATACCTGAATGTTGACCATCCGACTGATAGAACTTAAAATATAAGCTTTTTAGTGAGTCATATCGAAATTTTTGTTAATTTTTTGCTTAATATAAGATCGGTTTTCAGATACATGCGGAAAGATTAAGGTGTTTTTTCCTAGAAACAGTTCGACCCTACGTGAAGCTCTGTCCTTGGTATCTCATGACCACAAGTCTGTACCAAATCCTTATCAATGAAAGCGAAATAATGACTCATGCCCTACTTCCAATTTGCCAGTTAAGCGAAGAAGACCAGGAGGTGCGAAATAGAGATTT
Source organism: Philhelius festivus (assembly GCA_963931855.1). NCBI lineage: Eukaryota > Metazoa > Arthropoda > Insecta > Diptera > Syrphidae > Philhelius > Philhelius festivus. Next base: position 133,005,758 of record OZ007554.1, on the reverse strand, counting down.
TCATATATCGGCAACAATTCAGCGGGAAGACATCCCAAAAAGAAAAGAAGGATAACATGTGGGATGTTATACATAAATAGGTTCTTTATTTCTGCCAATCCCTTGATAACATCGCGCACAACGACAGTCATTCACCGAAAAATGTCTTATCCTGAAGTCATAAATATGTTACTCGAAGAACAATTTTTTTCTTAAAATAAATCTATCAATAACGTTGAAAATATTTACTATAGTCAGAACTATATTCATTATTAATAATATTTTCATTTTCAACAGCAGTTAGTATCTATTTATAACAGTTCTTAGCATTTTAAACAAGATTTTGAAGTTTGAGCACTGCTTAGTATGAAGGGGACCCATTGTGCGGCGCCAGGTTGTTCACCAAACACCTTGAGAATCCTCTTAGCGTTTCGCATATCCTTGTAGACGGTCTTAGAGGGGTTAAGCCTACGCCCACTCCCCCTAGGGCCTTCTTTAGGATTTGTGGTGTCTTAAGAGGTGGAGAGACCATGCTTTATAGTCCTACCACAGTTGAAATGAGGCAAAGAAGTGCGGGGATGTTTACGCAGGACCATGTTTCACAGTCTTACTACCACTGAACCGAGGCTTGGTGAGGTTTACTCTCAGAAGTAGTAGTAGAAAAGAAAGACGTTTATGGTGGTAGAGGATCTGGTAACATTGGAAAGCTTTTTCGCCATTCCATTGTGGGAGAGGGAAGGATATAACGAGGGGTAAAAAGAAGACGGGGGTCCTTTGGTTTCAGAACTCATGTGGAGAAGACCTCTCGAGAATCATTGACCCTACTTAGATTCTACAACTCGGCAAGTTCGACGCTCAGGTAGAAGGTTCTTAGTTGTAACTGGAGAGCCTTTAATTTTTAAATTATTCAATATAAACTCATTAACACCTTCAACTATCTTGTATTTATCAAAAGGCATCCATTTTTCGATTTTTTTTTTATTTTCTATGGTTTGACCTTAGCCTGCAAAAAGTCAAATATTTTGAAGGTTAGCAAGAAGTAGTAAGGAAAGTAAACATTTTCTCAAAGCACAGAACAACAGAACATAATGACATAAGATATTTTGCTACAGTTTGCTAACATATTTTTAAAAGCTGAACTTTATACAATTTGTAATCCTCAAAAAAGAGTATTTTTTTCAAAAAATCGCAAAAATTCAAATTTATAAGAAAAATTGAAAAACAACAATTTTTAATTGGTCGTTATTAATATTCAAACAAAAACATGTATATAGCCAAAATATTTTTCTTACGCGACCTAAGCTAATTCGCACAAAATTGCAACTTTCACTTACATTGCAGCTTAAATTATCTCAATTGCTCACAAAAGTCCCGCTAATCCAGGAAGAAGAAAAAAAAAAACAAAAATTAAAGAAAATTAAATTTAAGTAGTTCAAGATGTTCTAAAACAGGTTTAGAGCATAAACATAGAAATTGTATTTTTATTTTTTTGTTTTTTTATTTTTTTTTGTTTATTTTTTTTTGTTTATTTTTTTTATTTTTTTTTTTATTTTTTTTTTATTTTTGTCCACTAGTCGACGCACCGTGCGCCGGCCCAAAATCCACACCAAACGGTGTCACTTCGTGAACCTCGTTATTATATATATGAAGGGCTTATTTGCATAACATGATAAGCCACATTTTCAAATTATCGAGATAATAGCATTTTAAGTTAAGACAAAAAGAATCAAATAATATGAGGGTGATTTTTATTTCAATTTATTTTTTTAAGATTAAGTAATATATATAGTGTTCATAATATTATACCTTAATAGTGTGTGAAAAACAATATCTAAATAATATATATATAAACAAAATTACTGGTGGCTTATCACGTTTTTGCACAGAAAAAAAGAACAAATAATTTCAAAAATCAAAAAAAAAAAAATTAAAAAATAAAAAGTTTTTTTAATAGAAGTAGTTTATTAGGCTAGTCGCGTACTGGCAACTGTGATCGAAATCAAATAGTTTAATCACCAGTTGAAAGGGAACCGCGCACTGGCAACTCTTTACTCACGCTCGCCCTCTTTTCTCTCTTGCACTTATAAAAAAACAGCTCAACTGTTGCGAGGCAATCGTTTAGTTTGTGTTAAAACACAAACTTTTTAGTTTCGAGAATCGAGTTTCTCTAAGTGCGCGGTTTTCCATATAAGCCCATATGTTTCATTTTAGCAACTAAACAGTTGCGAAACTAAAAATTGAATGTGCGCGCCTAGCCTTAAGGTACTAGTACAGTCTAGAATGCCAAGAAAACGCACGATTTTTGGGATTTTTTTTCTCGGAAACCTTATTAGGTAATAACATAAAGGTTTCTTACGAGACAATTTACCACAATTTGACCAAAAAATTATGAACAAAAAAAAACGGCGACCCAAAAATGGCTAAAAAAAAATTCCATTTTTTAAAGCTCGATATTTTTTTTTTCGTTTTGACTTTTTAAACAAATTGTGGTAAATTGTGTCGTAAGAAACCTTCCTTTAAATAACCCACTTTGATTTTTTGGTTTCAGTCCAGCCAATTCTGAGATTAACTGTCCGCCATGGGACCATGTATTTTTTGATCAGTCGACGTTTGCGCCCTCTATAATTCGGCCAAATTTCGAAAATTAAACATTTTTTTTGTACTCTTGACGCATGTGTTCATTATTTAAAAAAAAAATATGTTATTACCTAATAAGGTTTCCGAGAAAAAAAATTCCAAAAATCATGCATTTTCTTGGCATTCTAGACCGTACTAGTACCTTAAGGAATTTTTTTATAGATATTCTTATTAAAATGTATTATAATGTTTCATTGTATTATAATGATTTTATTAAAAAGTAAGCGTTAGTAAAAAAAAATATTTTCATCAGAAAACCGTTGGTAATTTGTATCACATCTTTGTCTCCAACGAGATGTTGAAGCTTTTTCTGGTGTAGCCTCATTATCTCTTTTTAGTTTCTGTGACGGTGCAGCGGAAGAACTACGTTCGTGTTCACTTTCTGTCGATTCCTGAAAAAATGACTCTCATACACTATGATATGCAACAGAAAACACAGGAAAAGGAATTTTTGCTTTTTTAATAACATGATAAGCCACAAAAAAACATGATAAGCCACAAAACAAAATTTTAGTTGATTTTTTTATAACAACATGATAAGCCACAAAAACAATAATATCGCACATACCTCAGCAATTTCTGATGATTGATTATCATCTGATGGTCTAAAATCAGTATCAACAATACTATCATCGCAATCTTCCGAAAAACCGTCGCTATCGATGGTTTCTTCGGGAAAACTCATTTTTTTATAAAAACACTTTTAAAATTTGATTAATTTTAACTTGTGGCTTATCACGTTATGACTGAATAATTCAATGAAAAGTCTTAATTGAAAAAGTCTCTCTAGTGAATACCAACGACCTATTTCGGGGAATAGCCATAAGATTAAAAGTGTATGGAGATATACTATTTAACAATAGATTTAACTAAAAAACAGTGTTTTTGAAAAAGTGTGGCTTATCATGTTATTCAAATAAGCCCTTCATATATATACCGCAATTTTGGTTGTTGTTAACAAAGCCATTCAAACAAAAAACGCCTCGTCGCTAATGATGATTTTTAGGCCGAAATTGGGGTCCTCTTCCAAACGCTCCGAGGATCAGTCAGCGAACAAACGTTGTTGTCTATGGTCATTAACAAGGAATCGACTGTCTCGAGTTCTGCTGTACACTTTCACGGACCGCGTGGCCACCAAACGTTGAAGAATTCACTGTGAAGTGTGACTCTAAAATGAGCGCAACGTTTGCATTAACGAACACTCATTTTGATAAAAAAGTTTCATTTGGATGAGCTGTTAAATCCTGTAACTTGTTGATTTAGAAGAAATCTACCCAGTTGAAAAACCGTTAATATTGTTTGCCTTAATATTTGGTCATGTACAAATTTTGTTCGTCTAATATAACCGTTGCAGGTTTTCCTACTTGTTGGAACTAATTCAGTAATGTCGATCCGCCCCTGGTTACTTAGAAAAACATAATTGAATCACCAATTGGAAGAAGGCATTGCATTGACTTATTATATATTATATCTAGTATGTCAATGCCTCATTGACAATAGGGGGGTTCACATTCTCAAATATGTTTGACAAATCCGGTTTGATTGACTCGAATTTGAAAATGTGAACGCTTCATCAAACGGATTGTCAAACATGCTTGATGATATCAAAATAATTTGATATTTTGCTGATTTGACAATCATATTTGAGAATGTGAACGCATGCTTGTCAAATCACAAGCAAATTTCATTTTCAATGAAGTTCTCGAGCTGTGCATATCGTAAGAAAATATTTTAGAATGAGTCATATATGCAATAGGAGTAATTCAGGTGGATTTTATTAGATTAATATAAGTTTTCTGCAGACTTCCAAATATAAAAATGGTAGTAAATTTGCTCAAATAATATTTCATCTATGATCTCAGTTGGTCCGCCATGGTAAGAATTCTAAGGAGAAGTGATGTTTGACAGCATGTTTGACCAATGTGAACGCAAATGGTTTCAATCCGTCAAATATTCATCAAACCATATTTGTCAAACATATTGGAGAATGTGAACCCCCCTAATGCCTCATTGACATACTAGATTACAGAATGGTCCAACGGATTACCAAACGACACTAGCCCTCGTGCCGACACTGACGGAAAATTTGAGTACTATGAAATGGAACCAGTGCTAAAGGGGCTAATGTGCAAATAGTCCAATTGCCAAATCTGAAAATTTCCCTTTTTAATTTTCCCTTTTTCATTTTTGTTTTCAACGTATAAATATATATACTGCAACACAGTTTTCGTTGCATTTACTTGTATTATCTATTAACAATTATTATTGTTTGTAAAAATACTTTTATTAAAGCAATTAGTTTCACTTTTACAAATAATTTTAATTTTTATACTAGAAATCAAGAGATAAGCTAAGATCTTTTTGGCTAGAGCGAAAATATTTGCAAAAAATTAGTTATGCAAATAAATCCTAATTTTGATTTAAATTAAAAACTCACTTTAGAGAAAAACCAATCCTACAATTTGTATCAAATTTACAAAAAACTTTCTTTAGGTGCTTTTTATTATTCGCAAATCTATCTGGATCCAGATCTGGATCTTCCTTTGAAAATAAAACGATACGGATCTTAGTGACAACAGTGTTATAAGTCCGTCTCTTTTTATCCATCTTTTTAGCCATCTACTCGCCAGTGTAATAACTGATTTTTGGATCTTTGAAATAGATCCCGATAGAAAACAGGATCCCAAATTGTTTTTGTAATACATGTTAAAACTTAATCCAGATCCGGATCCAGATAGATTTCTGAATAATAAAACGCACCTTATCTTAAACTAGAACTGTAAGGCTAAGCGCGCACATTCAATTTTTAGTTTCTCAACTGCTTGGTTCGAGCAACTAAAAAGTTTGTGTTTTGAAACAAACTAAACGATTGCCTAAAATGAGTTCGCTATTTTGTGTAACATATAATTATATGCACCTGCGCGGACATAAAATCATTAAGTAAACCAAAATGATTCATAAAATATTTTAAAGGGGATTTTTTTTCGAGATCCCTTAGCACTATTCTCAGCCGATTATCTCTCTAACCATAGACTAGCACCGTTTCTTCAAAGCAATGTCAATAGATGTCCTTAGTTTCTATGAGTAAACATTTCTGTTGGCACTAGTAGAACAAGAGATGGCGTTAAATATGTTGTTTATTTTTGTCACTAGTGTCGGCACGAGGGCTAGTTTCGATTGTATCCGTTGGACCATTTTTGTTGCAAATTTTGTATGAGAATTATACACAACTAGCAGTCCATATATAATAAGTCAATGGAAGAAGGGAATAAAGGCCACAATTTCCAAAAATGACATTTTGATGCAAATGTCATCTCTATACCTATACTCTGTCCAACAAAAATTGTCAGTACAGGGAAGATAGGACGTTTGTCTCTCATTCTGGTTGCATTGCCATGCATAAGTGTGTCGCCTTGTAAAGCTCTCACAGGGATTCCGTAGCTTACATTATAAATCGCCGCAAATGATAGTAAAAAACGCGTAGGGCTACCGTCTGCCGATTCAAAACGACTGAAAACAATATTCAATTTACCTTTTCCCACAACACCAAGTGGTAAGATAATATGCGCGTTTTTTTTTAAGTTGAAAAGCAATGTGACAACACTCAACATACTCTTCTTCTTAAAATGTGCTCTCAAAAGCTTCAAATCCCAAAAGCTCCTTAATAAAAACCACTGAAAAAGCTCCTTGCTTGCAATTGAGAATGATACTGGTAACTCTGTTTTGATGTAGATAAAGAGCGCACGATCGTATTGAGTGACACTTGACACTCTTGTAATCTTGTTAGTATCTCATCAGCAGTGGGATACGACGGTCGTGTTGGGGTGTACAACTTTTTGCAAAGAATTACAACAACAATTCCTTAAGAAAAGTCAGTGGCTTGCTCTTTTTTTAGTGTCATTTTTCCTAACGCATTGTAGTGAGGGTGCATCAGGCGCCACTGCTTTAGAAAAAGCTCTCCCATAAGGCCTGTACTGACAATTTTTGTTGGACAGAGTATAGACCCATCGGTTAGGCCGAAGAAAGAAACAAAAACCCGTTTTTCTAATAGAAATATAGGTGATTTCAAAAAAGCATCTTAGAACAGTCACAAACAGAAATTATTCAGTTTTTTGCGTTTTCCCAACAATTAGATCAGATGGATTTATTCCCTTCTTCCAATTGGTGATTCAATTCATAAATCTGATATCAATCTTATTTGTTATAGATTATAGAGGTTATAACACATTGGTCTAGCGGAGCCGTGAGAGAAAGATAAAGAAATGTAATGTGGAACATCTAGCTTGCGTTTTTTTTTTTTTATTATTTTATGGAATTTATGAAACATTAGCACTATTTATTTTATTTTCGCGGCGGGATTAAATTATTCTATACATTAATTCTTTTATTTCCTAAGAGTGCAAAGGAAATAATTCACAATAAGATTTTTTTTTCTTTCGTGGGCAGGTGAAGAACCTTGAAGATCAGTGGCAAGAAAGAAAGAAGATTTCTTTTCGTTCGGAGACTTTCCCGGTTTCGGAACCATTAAAACTTCCGCGACTTTCCATTGGCGTGGAATGTATGAAAGCCTTAACGCCGCATTCATAAGGTGCTGAAGTTTAATTGCTGCTTTTCTGGGTAGCTTTTTAAGCGCGCGAGCATTCATTAGGTCGTACCTAGGAGCTTTATTATTTTCAAAATTTTTAATAGCTTGATAAAGTTCTGATAAGGTGATATTCCGAATAAGAAAATTTTCAGATGTCCATTGGATATCACCATGTTCATTTATCAACGCCTGACCGTCAAAAGGTTTAAAAGTTTCCTCTAGATGTTCAGCAAATAAATGGGCTTTGGATGTACCCCATCCACCATTATTTTGTCTGATTAGTGCTGAATGTATTTACGGCCTTTTAACATCTTTTATAGCTTTCCACAATAAATAGTTCGTATTCGCAGTCAGACCTTCAAGATAGGTAGAAATCTTCTGATTTTTGAGTCGCGGATGGCATATTTGAGTTCATTCGAGAGGCGGTTTAAGATGGTTTTGTCCTGAGGTGCTCGGGATTGATGCCATCTTTTCCGTCTGTGATTGGATCTCTAAATTTGTGTGGAATGTTTTTCCATGTAGCGTCTTTTATGACTTTGTTACAATTTTAATTCGCGAACTTTTAACTTTTAATTATTAAAATAAAATCAAACGAAATGACGAGAAAGAATCACGACACGCCGACGCGATCGAAACCGAACAACAACTATGTAATTAAATTAACCAAAGAGAGCGATGACGAACTGTCAAACTACCACCAGACGAGTTCAGCGAAAAAAATTGCAACTGATAGCAACAATGTATGCTACCACCACGGCTATGCTCAGCAAGGGGGTGGGTTCACGATTTATTATTTTGATGATGTTTATTAATTAAAATAATAAAGATTGAAATAATTTATTTTCAATTTACGCAGAGGCGTAGCTGAAAATGAAAAAGGGCGCCAGTGATTTTTTTTGAAGATAAGGAAATCACAAACCTTTGAAGCGGAACCGACGGTGAAAGATATTTTAAATAAAAGATTTAAATTTATTATTCCGAATGGGAATTTTAAAATTTTATTGAATTGCTTGGGAAACCTTGCAATTAAGTAGGGCTAAAACCCAAGATCTTTTAAACAATCAGAACACAGTAAAAAATTAAGTTATTAAGATGGACCGTTAACACTCGGTCCCGAAAGCACAAAAACGGTGTTAAGAAACGGGTCGCGCGTTCCGCAATATCGGAATTTTTCGGTAACAAAAACCAAACGAATATGAAACTGAATTTTTAAGTGAAGTTATCGACACGAAAATGAAAATTCTAAATTACAATTTTGATTGAAAAACCACTATACTTAGCTTTATTATACCACCAAATTCCTCTCTAGTCCTCGAGTCAACTTTAACTTTCTATGCAAATATTTTTCCAAGTTTTCCTCTGTTTCTCGAATTCCTTCCTAATTCTTCAATTTTCGATATTTTAAAATAAAAAAAAAATTCCTTTTTTTTTCTTGTTTTCAAAAAAAATTTGCTGCTAATAATTTTAACACTCTTGCTAGATTGAATCTCCGTAAAGAAGTGTCCTTCCAGGCTTTCACCTTGCCTGGAAGACCTCTTCTCTTTTTAAAACCCAGTGCTTTCCGCCAATCAGTGACGTGGGCTTCGATCGCGTCATTTATCAGCAACACTCAGCACATTGGCGAGAGTGCGCCAACGCAGTTGGAACCCATCAGCCTTCTCGTACTCGCACTTTACACCCAGCTTTATGCACAGTCATCGTCATTGAATTCGCCGACCTCCGGTATGACTTTCCAGTGGCGGGCAATTCAATGGGTGCATTCAGCCACCTAACATCCCCATACAAGTTTTAAAACAAAATTTTCTGAAAACAAAAAAAAAGGAACTCAATTTTTCTAACATAAAACCCGGTAAGAAACACTGGAAAACCTGTGCAAAGAAAGTTGCTATAATTTAAAAAATACTATTTAGAGGAAGTTGGTGGTAATTTTCTACATCGCGAATTTACTTGATTCGTTGGGTTTTTGCGCAGAGTTGGGGAATTATAGGGACTAGCCGTTAACGTTCCATCTTTTACATGAATACAAATATTAAGATATGGTTTAGGTTGGGCACGCAGCCATTCTCACCAGGAGTAACTTCAACATTTGGGAACAAAACTTCGCCAATGTTACTTTTGTGCAAATTTAACACAGACCGCCCGTCTGTTTCTGTGACCAACTGTCACTAGCAATGGCGATTTGAACAGACCACCCGTCTGTAGTCCATTAAGTTTCAAAATTGACCACGCTGGTATTTTGTTTCTTCAAGTTACTGAGCGAGTGAACCGATGGCTGATGGACCATGGCTGCCCTTCTCTCTCTCAGTAAGTTGAAAGAAACACCTGTTTCAAGAAAGTTATTAACAGAAAGGAATAAGGATAGTGGACCGAAAGAATGATTCTTGTTACGGAAAATTTTACCGTAACAACTTTAATATATATATCGACTTCATCTTCGCAATGTACTCTGAATTTATCCCATTTAGTTCTGTTGCTACATAAAAATGGAACTCTTTCCCTTTTGACTAGCTTTCCAATTACTGTCAACATGACTGATGGATGATCGGTGGAAAGGTCACAGTTTTCTTCGATTTTCGTGTAAATTTTTTTTTTTTTTTTTTTAATACACTATCAGAATTGGTCGAAGAAAGCTTATAGCAAGCTCCGTCTTTCGACCAATGGTTTGCCAACACAGAGAACTGTGTTATACCGGCTCATCATTTAGTGCAGTGTTAGTTGTTAGTAGGCAAACTCTATTACAATTAACACTGACACAAGAAAACATGAAAATAAACAAATAATATTACGTAAGAACAAAACAATAACATAACATGAAACAAAGAACATTTAGGAGCGTGGACCACTGGTTTTGAGAAGGTTTTTTAATTTACATTTATTTATATTAAAATCAAAAATATTTGAGCTCCAATTTACAAGCCTACCCATACGTGTCAAGGGCTCATGAATGCCATAGTTGGTCCTATGTGTTGGGACCTTAATCATATCGAGGCCTCGAAGATTATAACCTCCTCCCCGATAATTAAAATAAACCGAACATAAAAGATCTGGTACATCTGTGACGCCTGTTATTAATTGGTGGAAAAATACCAAATCATTGTTTGTTCTTCTTTGTTCCAAAGTTTGCATCTGAAGAATAGATAATCGTTGGTCATAAGAGAGGACATACGAAGGATCATTCCATTGAAGTCCTTTCAAGGCAAAACGAGTAAAGTTTCTTTGCACAGATTCTAATCTCTCAATATGAATGTCATAAAGAGGAGTCCAAACCTAGTCATTTTGCAATAAAGAAGTCTACAAGGTCTGGCATTTTCGCTTCAGTTGGCCAGTATGTTGGTTTATCTGTCGAGAAAAAAATCAACACAAGATGCCTACAAACTTTTAAAAGCTGCCTGCTTTTAGTTGAGATGCACCTTGATCCCCAGAAAGTGTGTTTGAAATTAAAAAATGAAATTAATTTCGGCCCGAGAACTTCAAATATATCTAAAGTCGTTTTTCGGAATTTTACTTCTAGGAGGAAAGTAGGACAGTAGACAGTAGATCCTTCTAACGATATACATAATAATAGTATCTTTTCTTCTATGAATTATGATAAAATTAATTGTCTCTGTATTGATCATCTTAACGTAAATTCTTATTCTGGGTTCTCTGTAGTACATCAAAACATTCGCAGTGTTAATATTGATCTAATATTTCTGTCTGAGATATGGATTTTTGATTATGAGGTAGATAATTATTCAATTCCAAATTTTACGTTATCTGCTTATTTTAATAATTCTTACGCTGCTGGAGGTGTGGCAGTGTTTTATAGAAGTGACATTGTGTGCGATATTATCTATCCTAAGTTAAAAGTTGCTGATTTGATTGTCGTAAATTGTGAGATATCTGGTATTCGATTTTGTTTTGTTTGTGTTTACCGATTTTATTTCTTCACTATAAAGGCTTTTGTGGATGAATGTTTTGCATTTTTGGAAAATCAAAGCTCTAAGAACCTAGTCCTCTTAGGGGACTTCAATATTGATATTTTGTATGAATCGTTTGATGCTGATAATTTTCTGGCTGTTTTATCATCCTTTGGTTTTGAGTCTTTGGTAAATAAACCTACCAGAGGTACTTTATGTTTGGACCACATTTTCTTAAGATTAAATAGAAATACTAATATGAACTACAAGGCAGATGTATTTGACCTTTAAATAACTGACCATAATTTAGTTGGTCTTCATTTTGATAATTTTGTCTCCAGGGCCAGGGAGTTTTATTCGAAAAAATTTCAAATAATTAATTATGTTTCACTAAAATCTTCGTTGACATATGAGTTTTGGGATGAAGTTTTTGCTGCAGAGAATCCGTCGATTGCTTTTGACATATTTTTAGACAAACTTCAATTCTATATTTCGAATAATAGTCTTTTTCTAGAAAGAAAAGATTTAAAGCTAACAGGCCGTAAGCCTTGGATGAATTTGTCACTTCTAAAAAAAATAAATGAAAAGAAAAAACTATTTGGTTGTCTTAAAAAACATCCAAATAACACGAGACTAAATTTTTTTTTTATATTTTTTTATTTATTTATTTAACTTTATTTCAGATGAAGACTTAAAGCTACAATATTTACAATTTATGACCAATAATTAAATAAGCAATAGCATTAAACTTTAAATAAAATAGTTAAGAACATCCTGTTGCCCAAAGGCAAGAGTTGGATGAACCATAAAGTTACAAAATTAAACTTAAAAAACAATTGATGGGGATCATTTATAATGTAATAAAAATAATATAATTATTATAAAGCAAATCAAAATCAAATCATGCAAAATGCAACAAAGGAAATTAAAGTTATTTTTTTTTTTATTCTCAAACAATTACATTCAAAAATCTATCTATGTCATTGTAGTTCAAAGAAAATAGCAAAAGTTCAATATTTTTTAAGAATATTGTTTTGCCCCTCTCGCATCTAATATTTTCTGGCAGGTTATTAAATAAACGAGGTGCAGTAACCAAATAAAAGTGAGAAAAATGTGCTTTTTTAATAGTAGGTACAGTAACCAAATTCATACCGTTAACACGCAAACTATGAGATCCATACAATCTAGCAGCCGTATATCCAGAATTTTCATAAAAAATTTTTAATATTTTATAGAAATATAAGTGCTTAAGTGGTAGAATATTAAGGTTCTTGAATAAATCAAAACTTGATGTTCTGCGATTAACCCTAGCAATAATTCTAATAGCATGTTTTTGTTTAATTAGTAGAGGTTCAATTTTGTTATGATGCGTTCAACCCCAACAAGAAAGTCCATATTGAAGCTTAGATTTAAATAAACCATTGTAGACCAATTTCAGGATAGGCCGACTACAATACAGACTGAGATGGTAGATTTGCCTAACAACTTTATTTAGATAAACTTTTAAGTTAGAAGTGTGGTTTTTCCAACTCATCCGTGCATCTATAAGTATGCCTAGGTATTTGAAACTTTCTACTCGCTCAATAACAAAACAACCATCACAGCATAACAGGTTTTCGTTATAGGAAGTAGTAGAATCATGCAGGCAATCATTATTACAGACAGAAAGGTGAATGATAACTTAGAGTAATATCTTTGCAGATATTACCCTTTATGTTAAAAATCATAAATTTTGTCTTGTCTATTATAATAACTCGATGACTATGGAACCATTTTCGCAGTATCTCAAGATCATAATTGACATCAATAAATAATTGGAAATAATTTTTCGAAGAATATGTCAAAGCGGTATCGTCAGCAAAAGCTCGAAATCAAATCATCAGGAGAAGAATTTGAATTTTTCAATGACATTATGATATTATGTATTTCTTCCGAACTAAAATTAGCAAAGAAGAAAGTCCTTGGTTGAAAACTATCATTTATTATAGTGTTATTACAACATCTCGTTTTTTCAAAAGATGAAAATTTTGAAAAATTATCACCTCGGTTTTGTTTCTGTTCAGAATACGATTAACTATTTCCCATTCTTTTTTGGGGTTACCTAAATTTTCAGCAAGTTTCCTACCATAATAAGTGTCTCTACAAAGGGGAATTTCAGTTTTAAGCTCAAGACAAATTTTTTCATAGAGAGTCTTTAGTCTCGTGTTATTTGGATGTTTTTTAAGACAACCAAATGTAACGAGTTTTCTTTCGTTGAGGATATGCTGGCACCAAAATATAAGTTCCCAAGCTAGCTCTAAACATGGGTCCTTCATCCTCCTCGTTAGCAAAATTATCAAATGCCAGTCTTTATCATCCCGATGTTATTGATGCGCGAGATATTTCACCTATTCCCACCCTACCTGGTTGTTCTCTCGCTGAACAACCCCTTTAAATAACGCTCCTCTTCCTCAGCCCCTCTACCCCGATTTCCTCATCTCCTCATCTCCCCTTTTTACGAAAAAAAATCTAAAGATTCATGATTTTAACTCAAATTAACATAATTTATTAAAAAAAAACTGTTGATTACAGTCGATAGGTACATTTTACATTTTAAATCCAATTAAAATCTTAATTTATGATTTGAAACGTTAATTCCAAAAATTAACTGCTTATTTAAAGTACGAAAAAAAAGGTAATGTAAAAAAAGAACTGAATCACAAAAAAAACCGTGGTAAAGTTTTAATTTCGCAATAATTATATGTTTTGTGCCGAAACTGGGCAATAATTATATTAAATTTTTAAGTCAACAGGACACTATATAACACGAATTCACTCACCCCAAAATAATCGATGCAGTGGCCACTCCCTCGAAGGATCTTGGTTAGATGCGGCGATCTTTATTACGCCCTTTTTTTTTTTTTTGTTAAACGATGGAAAATTCTTATAAATATTACCACTTTTCAACTCCAAAAAGAATATAATTTATGCTGTTACCTATGATATATATGTATATATATATATATAAATCGTTATATATAGATATATATAGACATATATGTAGGTATGTATATATGAATACCACTTTCGTTTTAAAATTTAAGTTTTACTTAGAATTTGCTTCTTCTCTTTTTTTTTTGAAATATTAAAAAAAACACCAATTTTTAGTACTTAAGCACTTGAAAATAAAAAGGATTGAACAATAAAAAAAAATAAAATGATTGAATCTAAGTTTTAAATTTCACGAAATACATATACACTCATATGTATATAAAAATTTGATTTGATTTGATTTCCTTTGCTTTCTCCTTTTTCGTTTTGTTTGTGATTTTCCTTTTATTTGATTTGATTCCTGCGGGAGTTTGCAGGAAGATTTTAGGATCTCGAAACTTCTTTATCCCGTTACTGTCCCTTGGTCAAATTTGCTCCTTTGAAAATAATTGAGGCCGTTAAAAAGAATTTTTAACGACCTAAACACACCAAAAAAAATCATTTTTAATTATTTATTCTCTATTAAAAACCTTTTAATCAAGAATTACCTGATTGCGTTTATAGATAATATATATATATCTATATATATATATGTATATATATATATCTATATATATATATGTATATATATATATATATATATATATATATATATCTATATATATATACTGAAAAGGCGAACCTTGCGCAAACGGATAATTTTCGAGTTTCTGCGGATTGTCTTTAACTTCGATTTCTCGATTCCCTAAGACTATTTAAAAAAAAAGAACACTTGAAATACTAATTTGCACTTAACTTGAAACTACTTACATTTCAAAATCTTGAAACTAATTTCCTTTGGCGTCGGTCGATCGGTGGTACTTTCTCTAATTATCTTAATTTGTTATTCCAGCTTCTGGTGTCTCGGGTGGATCTTTTTGAAAAGAAAGTACCTGCCGACGGCTTTTACCAAGGAACCCTACCTCTACCCATTTGCACTAATACAACCAATTCAGGATTTTCCAGCCTTTGTCTTCTGCCTCTCGTTTTACACCCACACAATTACGCATTATAAATATTAATTTTATAATAATACATTAATTGTTTTATGCAGGTGTGAACATTGGTGGGCGTAATTTACACTCTTGTTGCGAACATCTTTTAATGCGAATCGGATTCATAAATGTCATGACACCGATCGCATCCTATTTGTTTCATGCAACAAAGGTGCCTTTCTCCACCCATCGCAACATTCCCAATTGACATACATTTATATTAGGCAAAGCGCTGACCATTCCAAAATTATGGCAAACCGCTGACAATTACTCAATTTGTGATTTGGTGTCAGCCATAGTTTTTCTCTTCCTGACAAAAAGGAAAACCCTATAATCCTGTGCTTAACCCCTACAGGTGGGAGCGAGGTAGCATTACTCCGGAGTATAATGTTTACAATGAATTGTCAACACAATAACCAGACCAGATGCAGTAGCAAGTCGTGTCGTCGTCGTCGGTCTCGTCCAAGTTGGTGGTGGGTGGTTTTTTTTTTCTTTTATTTAATTTTATTTTGTTTAATTTAAATTAAATTTAATTTAAATACCGCCCATTCGGTTACAGGGCTTCGCGTTTTTCAGATAAAACTTATCTGGAATATGCGAAATGAACCCACCTTTCCTTTTCGCGCGGCCGGGTAGTGCATTGTGATCAGTGGTCGGAGGTAAATAAACAGTGAAAATTCCAAATTGCCGGAATGAGTTCATCTCAGGCATAATGGTTTATTTTAAGTGTTTTTGTGTAAAAAAAAATCATTGTTAAGAAAAAAAATCAAATATTAAATAAATAGTGCAAAAGAAATAAAGTGTTTACTGCAAAAAAATCTGAAATGCAGAACGTGAATGTCGGTCGGTGCGACGAGGACAAACATAATAGCCGCGAGTGAGATACACGACGAAAATCCGCTACCTTCACCAAAACGTAAACAGTGAAGTTAAAGCTTAAAGCCAAAAAAAAAACAGAGGTCATCCACCTCTATTACCTATGATGGTATTCGTGGCAAAAAAAAATTATTTTGTTATTCGCGATGCGAGTCGTTTTGCCGACGGAGTTTTAAATTTCGATTTTTCGTTATGATTGTGATTTCTTAAATAAGGAAATCATGCGTGAGTTTCTGTGTCTTAAGGATAAAAATTTTTTTATTTCGGTTCGGGTTAGTTTCTAAAAATTTTCGAACTTCTTTATTGTGTGCCAGCTGTTACTTTAGACGTGGGGCGCGAACCCACTTACCAGAACGAAAGGATAACGTCAGATAAGTTAAAAAGTCTTTTTTTATTTATTTGAAAACGATACTTTGTGTTTGTTCTTTTTTTCTTTTCGTTTCAGTCATTTAGTTACTGACGAATGTCTTTGGCATGGAAAATACCAAGAGGCTTACCTGCTCTGGATTCCAGTTCGTACATGCAGTTGCCAATGACTTTTCTTACGCGGGATTTTAGGAATTTTGGAAGCAACTTGGCATTAATTCCTTGTGCAAAATTACTTTGGGCGAAATTTCTGTGGAATACTTCCTGACCTTCGCGGTAAGTGACATTCTTGGATCTTTTATTATAAGTGTTTCGTGACTTAACGTATGCCCTGTCCAAATTCTCCGACAACTCCTGTCTGGCCAAGGTCAATTTGAGTGCGCGGGGTTTGACCAACATTTCGGGATCGTGTAGAGCGTTTATTTTACGTAATATCGTGTACGTTGAGCCGTGATTGATCATGTTTTGTCCGAACAAAGCATAATAAGGTTGACAATTTAGGGAATCGTGTACGTCGGAACGCAACGCACATGCTATACTGGATAGATGAAGATCCCAGTCGTTTTGCTGTTTTGAAATCAGAATTCTCAACTTACTTAGAAAGTTCCGATTAACCCGCTCCGAAATGTTGACCTGAGGTGAATACACCGCCGTTCGCACATGTTTGACGCCGTAATTGTCCAGAAAGATTTTGAAGTCTTTGGACACAAATTGACGTCCGTTGTCGGAGTGGATTTGTTCAGGGGTCCCGAAAGTGTGGAAAATTTCTGATTCGAGATATTGAATCACACGATTTGACGTAGCTTTTGGTAAAGCTTTGAAAAACATAAATTTTGAGAAATGGTCAACCACGATAAAAACGTATATGTTTCCTCGCTTTGTGCGCGGATACGGACCTAAAAAGTCAACGTATAGCCGTTGCATGGGCCTTTCAGTTTTTATCTGGTTGACTATCGGTGGACGAAGAATTTCATTTGGAGCCTTGACCATCTTACAGACTTCGCAGTTTTTCACGAAAATCTTTATATCTTTTATCATTTTTGGCCAATAATATTTTGATCGTACGCGAGCATAAGTTTTATCAAAACCACTATGGCAACTTAGCTTGGTGTTGTGGCACATTTCAATACACTTTTGAGTAAGATTATCGGGAAGCCATAAGCGCCAAAGTGAATCTTCTTCGTCTACACTTCCGGTTCTAAATCTCACTCTTCGGTAAACGTATTTCTCGGAAACGACAAGATCTGGAAGAGTTGCCTGGTTTTGGGCAATGTTCTCTCTCAAGCGGGTATATTGTTCCGAATCAAACTCAGCCGAATCTAAATCGATATCATCGCATATCATTATCGAAGAATCTCCACAAATCCCATTATCCGCAGCAATTACGCCTGCCGCGATTTCCTCCATGTTCATCCTCGATATACAGTCTGGCACTACGTTTAAGGACCCTTTTCGATGTTCAATCGAGAAATCATACCCTTGGAGTTCTAGGCTCCATCTAGCTAGTCTACCTGATAACTCCTTCATCGACATAAGCCATTTAAGGCTGGAATGGTCGGTAATGATTTTAAAAGGCAATCCGTCAACGTAAGGCCGAAATTTTCGCACGCTTAGCACGGCGGCGAGACATTCCTGTTCCGTGACAGTATAATTCTTCTGGGATTTGTTGAGCTTCCTCGACATGAAAGCAATGGGCTTCTCATTACTGTTCTCATCCACTTGAAAGAGAACACCACCTACTCCTTCAGACGAGGCGTCGCATTGAATAACGAATGGTTTTGCAAAGTTAGGTTCAGCTAAAACTGGAGCTGAAGACAGAGCTGATTTTAGTTTCTCGAAAGCTTCGAGTGCGTCAGGAGTAATTTCGAATTTAGCCTTTTTTTGAAGACAGTTGGTTAAAGGCGCTGCCACATCGGCATAATTTCGAATGAATCGCCTGTACCAACCTGTCATGCCCAGAAACCTTCTAACTTGCCTAACTGTAGTTGGAACTGGGAAATTGACCATGGCTTCTATCTTGTCCGGATTGGTTTTCAGGTTTCCTTGACCTACGATAAACCCTAGAAATTTTATTTCCTTCATGCAAAATTTGCTTTTTTCGAGGTTGATTGTTAAATTTGCTCGACGAAGACAGGCTGCCACCTCTTTAAGGATGCGTAAATGTGACTCAAAATCCGAAGTACAAATCAGTAAGTCGTCTAAATAGACAAACACATTATCTCGGAGATGACTAGGAATTACCTGATCCATTACTCTACAAAGAGTTTGTCCAGCATTACTTAAACCGAATGGCATTACCTTAAACTGGTAGAGCGGTCTACCAGGTACAGTGAAGGCTGTTTTCTCTCGCGATTTTTCGTGTAAGGGAATTTGCCAATATGCGTCCTTTAGGTCTATCCCCGAGATAAGGTGAGTGTCCTTTATCCGACTTAACAAACCTTCAACATGAGGCAGCGGATACGCATCCTTAACCGTGACAGCGTTGACTTTTCGGAAATCTAAACAAAGACGGACTTTACCAGGTTTCCTTACCAACACTACCGGACAACTCCACGGAGAGTTACTGACTTCAATGACTCCCAGTTCCAACATGCGGTCTAGCTCCTTATACACCTCGTCTTGGCGAACTGGCGATAGCGGGTAATGCCTAGACTTTATCGGGACAGCGTTTCCGGTGTCGACGATATGACAACCGAGGTCAGTTTTTCCCAACCCAAGGACAACAGAATTCGGAAATTGTCTTTTAATATTTTCTAGCTGAAAAGACTCTTCAGCTGAAAGTTTCATCAGCACGGCTTCATCTTTAAAATCTTCTTCTTCGTCAAAATCTACTTTTAACTCACTTATCTGAGGTAACAATTGGAAGCTACACCAAAAATTCATGCCCAGATATAACTTTTGTGTCAAGTTTGGTATAATATAAAATGTTAGGTTTTTCGAAATGCCGTTATATTTTGTTTCTATCTCACAATATCCAACTATATTATGAGATTTACCATCTGCCGTACGTACTATGTTCTTATAGGGTAGTATTTCAACCCCTAGTTTTCGGACTAACTCCCAACACCCATCACCTAAGACTGAAATAGATGCTCCACTGTCGAGCAGTCCAAACACTGACTCATTATTCAAAAAGACATTGGCATACATACGACCATCCGTATCCGAAGATATTATCGTTTCGATTATTTGTTTTCGAAACTTTTTCCGATTTCGAAAGCGATGACGAGCTTTTTGAATTTTTAAACTGATTGGTTTAAGGTTGGTTCCGAAAATTCGAGATCGAATCTTTTCATAATTAAGTTTTCGCTCGTGAAGATCCTTAAGATTGTGTGATTTCATCGGATGAAACTGATCAACATCAACGTTGGACTTTTCCCTTTTTAAAATTTTGATCGGGATTGAATTGTTGTCAGCTTCATCGATGGAATTCATTAAGTTGGAAGTTTTTAATTTTGAGAGTGGTTCGTTGGGTTCCTTGAGGAACGAACCTCCCCACTCCTCGTTTCGTCCCTCGGGAAGTTTCCCGCTTGGTGTTTACCACATTGCACCGTAGTGACGCCCTTAGCGCCACACAGGAAACAAAATAAATTTCTGATTGCCGATGGGCAAAAGTGGTATGCGTGTCCTTTCTGATCACAATTCCAACATATATAATTTGCGGTTGAAACTGGTTTTCTGGAAGAATACATGGCCGCGACTTCATGTTTTTCTAATTCTGCATCGGAAGAATCGTTTTCGACTGCGATTTCGCTTACCGATCGATGACCGACGGTTCTCTTGTTTAAAAACCGTTCAGCCTCACGAGCTTTTTGTCGGAGCTGTTCCAAATTCTTAACCTCGGCCGACAACAAAATCTCGCCTAGCTTTTCTTTGGTATTACCCCTAATTATTTCGATTAGCTTTTTGTCATTGAATGGTTCCTTTAGACGGTCATTCAAACTCGAAACTGAAACATAAAAATCATCGAAGGATTCTTTTGGACCCTACTTTCGACACATAATTCTCATATAAATATCGATTTCCGATTCCATTTTACCAAACTCTTTTTTCATGGCTTCTTTTATTGAGGATAAATCCGCGTTCGGATTTTTCTTCACATAACGCCAAAACCACTTGTTTGGTCTACCGTCAAGCAAGATATGGAAATTTGCTGCGATTTGCTCATCGCTATAAGATGACGACGACTGCATCCTTCCTATCTTCAAAAGAAAGTCGGATACATTGTCGGAACCATCATATTTGATGTTCCAACGATCCAATCTACATGGGCCTGAAGTACTGAACGTAGTGGAAGCACATGAGCTTCTTGGTGGAACAGTTTGGGTCATGGAAGAGCTTTGTCTTTCGACTTGAGGAGGGTTGATTCCTTGTTGCGAAGGTAAACGCAATTCTTCCAGTTTTTGCAGCACGTTTCCCATAAAAATGTCCATTTGCTGGAAAATCCTAACTTGGTTCTGAACCATACTTCTTTCTATCCTCGAAAGTAACTCTTCCTTTCGACCAACATCATTTTCAGCACAATCTGCTGGCTCTCTATTGCCGCCCTCAACTATATTGCTTGGGTTGTTTTCCGAACCTTGAGGATCTTCTTGATCCGCCATATTAAATGTCGAATTGGAAATAACCGATTCTAATTCTTCTGAGAAACTAAACGAATTGTCTAGGTTAAACCTATCTACTGTGTTGCGAAACCTTTGGAAAAACTCTTCAAACGTGACTTCGCTATGAGCGTTTATAACATCTATGTCGTCGTGAATTGAAATTCGACGACTCCTACTCATACTTAGTTCGTTACCTACCGATTCTTACTCCCTATCCGCAAGCAAAAAAAAGAAACTTTCGATAGGAAGGATAAAACAAAATAATTGCAAAAAAAAATTTGCGTTTGAGAATAACTTATAACTTTGACTTTGAGTTCTTTGCAGCTTTAATTGCAATTGAAGAATGCACAAAAAAAATCCAAATCAAATTTTATACATAAAGCGTTTTAAAACTGCGATTCGAAATATAATTAAAAAAATAAAAGTAAGAAAAATGTTTTTATAAAATAGATAAAATGTTTATAAAACAAATTTAATAAAAGAAATATAATTCAATAAAAAATGTATATTGAAAAAATAAAAGGCGTATGAATATTTAATGGAAACAGTATTTCAAAAACGTATGTTTTCAAAAAAAAATTTATTCGGTGTATTGAAATCCTTAGAATCTCAAAAAAAATTGCTTGAGTTGTAAATTATCATAAAAACCAAAAAGGGAAGACGAGGTATGAATCCGGAAGCGAAATACAAGTGCCGAGGATTGAAAAGGAACGCTATTTGAGTCAACAAAAAATATGTGTATATCAAAAAAAAATAAAATATACTAGTGCTTGCTATTGTTTTGTATGGAATTTAAGTTGTAGTTTTCAAGATTTTTCCAGGACAATACTTGACGATCATCATCAACCAAGACTCTGGAGAATATAAAAAAAAAACTAAAAATTGAAAATTAAGAAAATAGTGAATATTTAAAGGACCATCCAAGACAGCTTCTGTATCAAGAGGTCTCTTTAAATTGTGATGGTAATTAAAAAGTATACCATATCCACCTGCAATTTGGGTGTCTTTTCTTCAGATGCCCAAAGACTAAGTTTGTATGGTTCTTTTGTTTTATACTTAGAAATCATTTTCAACATTTTTGTTGCAACGCGGTACTGGGTAACCGACCTTTATAACCGGGACTCACAAAGATGTTGAAATCGAAATTTGTTAAGTAAAAATTTAAAAAAAAATGTAAAATGTTTTGAAAATAAAAAAATTTTGACTCATAAATTAAACAAAACATTGCTAGCTTTCACCATCTTCCGATAGTGAAACACCACGTTGGGCGCCATTTTTGTAACGAGTTTTCTTTCGTTGAGGATATGCTGGCACCAAAATATAAGTTCCCAAGCTAGCTCTAAACATGGGTCCTTCATCCTCCTCGTTAGCAAAATTATCAAATGCCAGTCTTTATCATCCCGATGTTATTGATGCGCGAGATATTTCACCTATTCCCACCCTACCTGGTTGTTCTCTCGCTGAACAACCCCTTTAAATAACGCTCCTCTTCCTCAGCCCCTCTACCCCGATTTCCTCATCTCCTCATCTCCCCTTTTTACGAAAAAAAATCTAAAGATTCATGATTTTAACTCAAATTAACATAATTTATTAAAAAAAAACTGTTGATTACAGTCGATAGGTACATTTTACATTTTAAATCCAATTAAAATCTTAATTTATGATTTGAAACGTTAATTCCAAAAATTAACTGCTTATTTAAAGTACGAAAAAAAAGGTAATGTAAAAAAAGAACTGAATCACAAAAAAAACCGTGGTAAAGTTTTAATTTCGCAATAATTATATGTTTTGTGCCGAAACTGGGCAATAATTATACAGTGCGTTTCATATTTATAACCCACTTCAAAAACCTTAAATTTTTTTTCCGTCAATACAAAATTCATAAAAAAAATTATGGGATATAATAGTAACAGCCATGTTAGTAAATTTAAGCAAACAATTCACTTTAAAAACTCCACTACAAATATTTTATTCTGTATTAATAAAAAAACAACAAATTCAAGTGTTTCATATTTATAACCCATGGTTTTAATAACTTATAAAAATAAATGAAAAAGGGAAACTAATAATTTATCTGGGAACCTTTAGCAATAATCAAATCAAATATTCATTTTTTCATGGATGTGATCAAGTTTTTTATGACTTTTGGATCAATTTTGAGCCATTCCTCACGGAGATCATGTTTGAGCTCTACAACGGTCGCATACGTCTTTCCTTCTGCGTATATTCGCCTGATTAGAATGCCCCAAAGATTTTCAATGGGATTTACATCGGGAGAACATGCTGGCCAGTTCATTAAATTAATGGAATTTAGTCCCAACCAATAAATTGTTTGTCTACTGGTGTGAATTCTGGCGTTGTCCTGCTGAAAAATCCATGATTTCTCATGGTTATCTGCCAAAAAAGGAACCAAACTGCCTCGGAGTACTTGAACGTAATCGCTACTGTTCATTTTCGATGAAGTGAATCGCATCTCCAGACACCCCTCTGAAGAGAAAGCACCCCACATCATCACTGAGCCTCCACCAAAATTACGCATTTCGAAATATTGTGGTTCCTTCCGTAAGTCGCGCCAATACGAGTGCAATCCATCAGGACCATCTAAGTTCCATTTTTGCTCATCAGAAAAAATTACCTTTGAATCGGATTTGTAGGTAAATGTAACAAAAACAGATTAAACAAAAATTCCATGAAACTGCATATTTAAACTTACAGATGTCCAATCGGTGTCCATATTATCCTCTGCGAATTGCAGTCTAGCAACCTTGTGTCGATCTAAAAGACGTGGAGCACGATTCATTTTAGACCGGCACAAGTTTGGATTTTACTGAATAGCTCTCCAAACTGTTGTTTTCGACACTTTTGTCCGAACCATCGCTGCTAATTTGGTGCAACTTACGGTTGAATTGCTCGCGGCGCGAGCGATTATTCGCTCTTCACGGACACTGAGCTTTCTTTTTCTTCCTGCTCGTTGCACAGTGCCATAACTGTCCGGATTTTTTAAGAAATTGGCTATAACCCTTTGACTTCTACAAATTCTTCTCGAAATTTCACTTATGCTCCAATTGCCTTCATTCAATGTCAAAATTCTACCTCTTTCGACGCCGGATAGTAATTTGCCACGCGGCATGTTTTTTCAAAAACTTATTTTTAATAACTTAATTTAAGAACTTTAATTAAAACACACTAACCTTCACGCTAATAGAGTTCGTTGTAATGTGGGTTATAAATATGAAACACTTCAAATCGACCTAACAACGTAGATCAATTCAAATATAACGGATTTATATTGAAAGAAAAATCAAACAAGAAATTGCGGTACTATTGAACCATTAAAGTCTACAAGTTATGTCACCTATGCATATTTTCTTCATCTTTGAGAATCTATTTTTAATTTTGTTGAAAGTTAAAGCTCTGATTGATGAGTGGGTTATATATATGAAACGCACTGTATTAAATTTTTAAGTCAACAGGACACTATATAACACGAATTCACTCACCCCAAAATAATCGATGCAGTGGCCACTCCCTCGAAGGATCTTGGTTAGATGCGGCGATCTTTATTACGCCCTTTTTTTTTTTTTTGTTAAACGATGGAAAATTCTTATAAATATTACCACTTTTCAACTCCAAAAAGAATATAATTTATGCTGTTACCTATGATATATATGTATATATATATATATAAATCGTTATATATAGATATATATAGACATATATGTAGGTATGTATATATGAATACCACTTTCGTTTTAAAATTTAAGTTTTACTTAGAATTTGCTTCTTCTCTTTTTTTTTTGAAATATTAAAAAAAACACCAATTTTTAGTACTTAAGCACTTGAAAATAAAAAGGATTGAACAATAAAAAAAAATAAAATGATTGAATCTAAGTTTTAAATTTCACGAAATACATATACACTCATATGTATATAAAAATTTGATTTGATTTGATTTCCTTTGCTTTCTCCTTTTTCGTTTTGTTTGTGATTTTCCTTTTATTTGATTTGATTCCTGCGGGAGTTTGCAGGAAGATTTTAGGATCTCGAAACTTCTTTATCCCGTTACTGTCCCTTGGTCAAATTTGCTCCTTTGAAAATAATTGAGGCCGTTAAAAAGAATTTTTAACGACCTAAACACACCAAAAAAAATCATTTTTAATTATTTATTCTCTATTAAAAACCTTTTAATCAAGAATTACCTGATTGCGTTTATAGATAATATATATATATCTATATATATATATGTATATATATATATATATATATCTATATATATATACTGAAAAGGCGAACCTTGCGCAAACGGATAATTTTCGAGTTTCTGCGGATTGTCTTTAACTTCGATTTCTCGATTCCCTAAGACTATTTAAAAAAAAAGAACACTTGAAATACTAATTTGCACTTAACTTGAAACTACTTACATTTCAAAATCTTGAAACTAATTTCCTTTGGCGTCGGTCGATCGGTGGTACTTTCTCTAATTATCTTAATTTGTTATTCCAGCTTCTGGTGTCTCGGGTGGATCTTTTTGAAAAGAAAGTACCTGCCGACGGCTTTTACCAAGGAACCCTACCTCTACCCATTTGCACTAATACAACCAATTCAGGATTTTCCAGCCTTTGTCTTCTGCCTCTCGTTTTACACCCACACAATTACGCATTATAAATATTAATTTTATAATAATACATTAATTGTTTTATGCAGGTGTGAACATTGGTGGGCGTAATTTACACTCTTGTTGCGAACATCTTTTAATGCGAATCGGATTCATAAATGTCATGACACCGATCGCATCCTATTTGTTTCATGCAACAAAGGTGCCTTTCTCCACCCATCGCAACATTCCCAATTGACATACATTTATATTAGGCAAAGCGCTGACCATTCCAAAATTATGGCAAACCGCTGACAATTACTCAATTTGTGATTTGGTGTCAGCCATAGTTTTTCTCTTCCTGACAAAAAGGAAAACCCTATAATCCTGTGCTTAACCCCTACAGGTGGGAGCGAGGTAGCATTACTCCGGAGTATAATGTTTACAATGAATTGTCAACACAATAACCAGACCAGATGCAGTAGCAAGTCGTGTCGTCGTCGTCGGTCTCGTCCAAGTTGGTGGTGGGTGTTTTTTTTTTTTCTTTTATTTAATTTTATTTTGTTTAATTTAAATTTAATTTAATTTAAATACCGCCCATTCGGTTACACAAATAATTTTTTCTTTTCACTTATTTTTTTTAGAAGTGACAAATTCATCCAAGGCTTACGGCCTGTTAGCTTTAAATCTTTTCTTTCTAGAAAAAGACTATTATTCGAAATATGGAATTGAAGTTTGTCTAAAAATATGTCAAAAGCAATCGACGGATTCTCTGCAGCAAAAACTTCATCCCAAAACTCATACGTCAAAGAAGATTTTAGTGAAACATAATTAATTTTTTGGAATTTTTTCGAATAAAACTCCCTGGTCCTGGAGACAAAATTATCAAACTGAAGACCAACTAAATTATGGTCAGTTATTTTAAGGTCAAATACATCTGCCTTGTAGTTCATATTAGTATTTCTATTCAATCTTAAGAAAATGTGGTCCAAACATGAAGTACCTCTGGCAGGTTTATTTACCAAAGACTCAAAACCAAAGGAAGATAAAACAGCCAGAAAATTATCAGCATCAAACGATTCAGACAAAATATCAAGAGGACTAGGTTCTTAGAGCTTTGATTTTCCAAAAATACAAAAAATTCATCCACAAAAGCCTTTATAGTGAAGAAATGAAATCGGTACACACAAACAAAACAAAATCGAATACCAGATATCTCACAATTTACGACAATCAAATCAGCAGCTTTTAACTTAGGATAGATAATATCGCACACAATGTCACTTCTATAAAACACTGCCGCACCTCCAGCAGCGTAAGAATTATTATTATTATAAGCAGAGAACGTAAAATTTGGAATTGAATAATCTTCTACCTCATAATCAAAAATCCATATCTCAGACAGAAATATGAGATCAGGTAAATGTTTTAAAGATGCGAGATGAGCCAAGAAAACATCAAAAATTTTTGTAACACTGCGAATGTTTTGATGTACTCGTACTACAGAGAACCCAGAATAAGAATTTACGTTAGGATGATCAATACAGAGACAATTAATTTCATCATAATTCATACAAGAAAAGGTACTATTATTATGCATATCGTTAGAAGGATTTTCTAAAAAATTAATATTGTTATTAGATATCATTATTTACAAAATTAAGAAATTTCAAAATTGTTTTTAGAAAAATCCTCCGAGTTTTTAATTTTAATTACTTTTTCACCTTCTCTTCTTCTGATGAATACTGATGAGCTCCGAACCCACACATAATTACATTTACCCTGTAGCTTCAGCTGTTTAGCTTTCTGTAGAAGCGAACGTGTGTATGCTGTTAGACTATAGTTTATGAAAATTTTAGTTTTTGCTTTTCCTTTATTATTGTTCTGATCACCAAAGATATTAGCTGACAATTTGACTTTGTCTGTTCGCAACTTGTTCATTATCTTTAATTTCTGAGATATCTTTAAAAACTTAACGCAAACAATATTAGACACAGCATTATTTGAGTCACCACTCTTTCTCTTCAAGGTCTTAACGTAGCATGATTCTATGTCATCTCTTCCAATTTGCTCACCTACACCGGTATTAATAAGTTCAAGAACCTTTTCAGTGGCGTTGGTTGAATTCACATCTGGGATACCGACAATGTCAACGTCACACTGCTTATCTCTTTGTTCCAATGAGTTTAATTTTGACTTCAAAATATTGGTGCTTATTTTGACATTCTCTTTCGTTAGAAAGTGAGTCGAATTCGTTGAAACTTAATTTTGAGACTCGGCGATTAGAATGTTAATTGAACAAATCGAAAGTTCACCCAATCCATAGAAAGTTCATTCATTTGCGAAAGCTAATTCAATTTTGACATTCGAAAGAATAGAATTAAATGTCATTTTTGTGTCGTTTGAATTTTTCTGTCGAGTAAACAACAAAACATGTAAGTTTTTAATTATTTCATGGAAAATAAATTATTATTTATTATTTTTTTTTGTTGTTTTATGTTAAAAGGTCGCATTCCAACTGGCCAAACCGCGAACAAAAGCAAAAGTTAATTAAAATAATGGAAGAAAACCCGGAGGTAGCAAAGGTTTTTTTTTTAGCACTCGCGTTGATACGGAAAGAAAGAAAGCATCCACTATCCTTCTCCTCTGCACTTCTTCAACACCATCTTAATTTATAAACAACACAAATGCCATATTTTTATTTATTATTTTATGTTTTTATCCAAGAAATTTAAATTATTAAACAATACACAAAACAATTACAAATAAACAAAGATTTCACCTTTTGGTTTTGACATTTCACAAACACTTCTCTTTTGTTTTTGATATTTTAGTGTGACCAAGTGTATACGAAAACAAAATAAAAATTTAAAACGCGTCATGAACAACTTATTTTTTTAAGAATAGTTTCAAAACAGCTGAGTTGACACAAAAAATTTAATAAATATGTAGTTCTTTATGGTTAAACTTTACTTTATAATGAAAAAGTGTATTATTTATTTTGTTTCTTGATTATTTATCCAACATCTATAAAATGTTTACAAAAAAAAAATGTAAAACGGTCATACTAATTCAAATAGAAATATAGTAAATGTCAAACAGCTGACAATGAAAATGAATCTTTTTTGAAGTTCATTTTATGCTATCTTTCGCAAATGAATGTTATTCGTTCGAATCTCAAAATTAAGAAAGTTCATTCGAAGGAATAGAATCATTCTAACGAATAGACTATTCATGAGAATGTCAAAATAAGCATGATTAACGGTGTCAGTCAGGGTATCGTTGCGCTCTTCAAGAAACCGAATTTTTTCTGGAGCATCACTGTTGAGAGTTTGAAGCTTAAGAATTTCGGTGTGTAATTTCATACTTTCAGCATAGAGCATTGACAAAGTTATTGTCTGCTCTTCATTCAACGAGGAGAAAGCGGCAGAGGATGGATTGATTGTTGCAACTGGAGCAGAGGAATGAGGTGACGTTTCAATTACATGCACAGGTGACACGATGTTATTTGGCAAATGCATGGAAAGAGACTGAGAACCAGATGCGGCAAGAGCATTTTGATTTTTTAAAGAGTCACTTAGCTGGCTAATAAGGCAAGTTTCACATTTGAAGCCATGAGAGCTCTTTGCCAAATTTTTTATGTCACGTTTATCTAATTTCAAGCACTTTGCATGAAAAAACAAATTGCAAGATGTGCATTTAACTTTGAGATCTTCATTATCAATTATACGAGAATTACACAATATACAATTCATAATTGATTATTATCTAAATAACTTTTTTACTTTTGAGATTTGTTAAAGACTGATTATTAATGACAATTTTAAAAGACAAGAATTATTTCTCAAACGATGTGACCCCATCAACACTCGCGAGAGAACTTGATGGTAGTAAACTTGCTGAAAATTTAGGTAACCCCAAAAAAGAATAGGAAATAGTTAATCGTATTCTGAACAGAAACAAAACCGAGGTGAATATCAAAATAGAAACTGATAACTCTAGTGAAACAGATCCTAAAAAAGTTGCAAACCTGTTTAATGTTTTTTTCTCAAACATTAGTGATATTTTTCAAAATTTTCATCTTTTGAAAAAACGAGGTGTTGTAATAACACTATAATTAATGATAGTTTTCAACCAAGGACTTTCGTCTTTGTTAATTTTAGTTCGGAAGAAATACATAATATCATAATGTCATTGAAAAATTCAAATTCTTCCTCTGATGATTTGATTTCGAGTATAACTCTCAAGAAAATTTCGTTTTACATTTCTGATATTCTAAGCTTCATCTTTAATTTCAGCCTGCAAAGAGGAATTTTCTCTGATGCCCTAAAAAAGCCATAGTTATACTACTTAATAAAAAAGGTAGCACTTCAAGCTTAAATAATTATCGTCCCATATCATTACTTTCAGTTTTTTCAAAAATTCTCGAAAAAGGCATGAAATACAAAATGTTATCTTTTTTGAAGAAACCAAACTTTTTTAGTGACTGCCAATATGGTTTTATGACTGGTAGGTCTACGGAAGATGCTGTTTTAAAACTCTGTGGGGAAAATTATAACAGCTTGAACAATTCTGAGGTACCTTCATCTCTGTTCATTGATATAACTATATAACTAAAGCTTTTGATAGGGTGGATCATATTTTGTTACTTGATAAATTGTATAAAGCCGGTTTTAGAGGTACTGTTTATGATTGGTTAGAATCTTATTTAGTGAAAATAAAACAAAAGGTAGAGATTTACTTATATTGGTGTTCCGCAAGGATCCGTATTGGGCCCTATCCTTTTTTTGTCTTTGTCAACTCGCTTTTTATTCAACCTTTTAAAGGTAATAAAGCTGTATTGCTGACGATACCGCTTCGACATATTCTTCGAAAAATTATTTCCAATTATTTATTGATGTCAATTATGATCTTGAGATACTGTAAAAATGGTTCCATAGTCATCGACTTATTATAAGTGACAAGACAAAATATATGATTTTTAACATAAAGGGTAATATCTGAAATTGGTCTACAATGGTTTTTTTAAATCTAAGCTTCAATATGGACTTTCTTGTTGGGGTGGAACGCATCATAACAAAATTTAACCTCTACTAATTAAACAAAAACATGCTATTAGAATTATTGCTAGGGTTAATCGCAGAACATCAAGTTTTGATTTATTCAAGAACCTTAATATTCTACCACTTAAGCACTTATATTTCTATAAAGTATTAAATATATTTTTTGAAAATTCTGGATATACGGCTGCTAGATTGTATGGATTTCATAGTTTGCGTGTTAACGGTATGAATTTGGTTACTGTACCTAACATTTTAACTTTTATTTGGTTACTGCACCTCGTTTATTTAATAACCTGCCAGAAAATATTAGATGCGAGAGAGTCAAAATAATATTCTCAAAAAAATATTGAACTTTTGCTATTTTCTTTGAAGTACAATGACATAGATAGATTTTTGAATGTAATTGTTTGAGAATAAAAAAAAAAAACTTTAATATCCTTTGTTGCATTTTGCATGATTTTGATTTTGATTTGCTTTATTAATAATTATATTAATTTTATTACATTATAAATGATCCCCATCAATTGTTTTTTAAGTTTAATTTTGTAACTTTATGGTTCATCCAACTCTTGCCTTTGGGCAACAGGATGTTTCTAACTATTTTATTTGAAGTTTAATGTCATTACTTATTTAATTATTGGTCATAAATTGTAAATATTGTAGCTTTAAGTATTCATCTGAGATAAAGTTAAATAAAAAAAAAAAAAAAGATTGACGCAACACTATAGTACGAATTTCTAAATTTAACAGTTACTGAACTTATTTGCATTATATCGATTTCAATTATAGCTCTAGGTCTAGTTAAATGTTCGATAGTATCCTTAATAAATAGAGTGGATCCGCCTCTTACAAGCATGCTTAATTTTTTAAATATAAGTTTATTCTTTCTGCTTTGCAATAAGATAAACCAAAATAAAAACATGTTTAAAGCCTTACTGGAAGGTTATCTGTTACAAAAATCTGTTCTTAAAATATGATATGAAAATATGACCTTCCACTACATATGAACGTGCAATAATATTGAATAATAAGAAAAATAATATTTGTTAAAATTTCAGATTGCTTATGCCACAATTGTTGTTTACAGTTATCATTACTTACTAGATCCGAAAATTGCTGAAGTAGTTTCAAAAGAATTACAAAAGGAATCTGTTATAGTCTTTGATGAAGCACACAACATCGATAATGTATGCATAGATTCTATGAGTGTGAAAATAAATCGAAGGATTGTAGAGAGAAGCACACATGCCATCAACAATTTACAAAAAGTAGTACGAGAGTAAGATAGTTGTATTTCATAGTATCTTTATTTTGATGTACAAAATTATTATATTTTCAGTATTCGAGAAAAGGATACAAATCGATTAAACTACGAATACCAAAGAATGGTGCATGGTTTAAGGGATGCGAGCGAAAGAACAGACACAGATATGATGTTAGCGAACCCGCTTTTACCAGCAGATGTCTTAACAGGTAATCTATTAATTTATATAATATGTAGTAAAGTTGATTTGTATTTTCGGACTGATGTACATTTGAAACCGATTTAATAAGATCCTATTGGTCTTGAGAGATTCAAAATTAAGATATTAACCGCCGGAAAGAAAATTCGCAACAATTGATAATGTAAACCTTAATTATAATTAAAAGCTCAAGTGACCTCAACTCCAAGGCGCGTTTCGCCCAGGTACGACAGTGGGCTCACCAGTTAGATGCTGCCATACCCTTCTAAGACGCAAATATTGGTCGATGTTTACCGACTCTTATAAAATTTACAGCTTTAATAGACTG
The DNA here is from genome assembly GCA_963931855.1 of Philhelius festivus. Taxonomy (NCBI): domain Eukaryota; kingdom Metazoa; phylum Arthropoda; class Insecta; order Diptera; family Syrphidae; genus Philhelius; species Philhelius festivus. Next base: position 132,973,360 of record OZ007554.1, on the reverse strand, counting down.
TGAATTTTATTTTTCTAGGGGAATTTGATTAAAATCAGACACCAATATTTGCGTCTTAGAAGGGTACGGCAGCATCTAACTGATGAGCCCACTGTCGTACCTGGGCGAAACGCACCTTGGAGTTGAGGTCACTTGAGCTTTTAATTGAATTTAATTCAATCACTCCACTTAAACAGAAATTACTTTCTATCTTAATTGCCTTAATTATAATAGTAGTTGCTTATTGTTAGGAATGCAAACTCTTGAATCAAGACTTAGAATGTACAGTGTCTTGTTTGTTCGTGGTATTCTTTCAAATGATATTGGCAGTGAGTTTTTGCTCTCTTAATTTAATATTTTTTCGCCAAGACCTTTGAGAACGAGACATTTCATTTTTGAAACACATCATTCAACAAATTGTGGACAGCGTGACCCTATTTCTCATTGTTGTAAATTGTTTAATATGTATTACAATGATCTTGATGTTTACTTTTCAAGAAGTCAATTTAAAACTATTGTTTTTATTATTACAAAACAATCCTTTGTAAATTATACTGTACATATATACCAATCAGTTTTTAACATGTATATAATTTTAGCTCTAAGCGAATCTGTGGAATTTATGCAAGAACAAAAATTATAAGTCGTTGTAGTGGTTTCTTAAACAAAAATAAGCTTTTATATACAAAATTTTTAAACATTTTTCAGAAAAAAATTTGCTACGCCAACCTTAAGTTTTTATTATGATTCAAATAAATATTAAATTTCCAATAAAAATATTGAGCCGTTTTTGAAATATCGAATTTTCCAAAAAAAAAAAAATGATTTTTTTTTTCAAAAATTCATAAAATACTTTTTTTAAGTTTTGAAATGCAATGTTTTTTAAACTTTTTAGAAGCATCGCTTTAAAAAATTTGATTAAAATCCGTTGCCGATAATGAGTAATTCAAAATTTGAAAAAATGGTTCTATGGTAGGTACAAGCTGTAATATCTTAATTTCAATTTTTTTTATTATATTAAAGACCGTAAAAAATGATTGAAAGAAAAAAATTTCTAGCAAAATTCTAGGCGCCGTTTTCGAAAAAAATACGATTTTTGAAAACCATTTTTTAACATTTGTATGGTGGGTACCTTAATTTTTAGGTATTGTAGATTATATTGAGAAACTATTTTTTATCAAGTTCAAAAAAAATCTAGCATGGGGTTTTAGAAATATTGAGTTTTGAAAAAAAAAATTATTTCTTTTTAAATCCAAAAAAAAATTTTTTTGAAAATTTGAATACACAATTCTATTCAAGCTTTTGGAGAACTTTAGCAGATCAAAATCGGTGGTACCGTTATTCGGAAAATCGAAAACAAAAAAAAGATGCCTTGGGGGGGTACCCTGAATATCCATTTTTCCAAAAAAAATGTTCAACCATTAACTAAATTAGGGGATGGCCGTGGCGCGATGGTTGTGTGCTCGCCTGTCATGATCACAGGTTCGATCCCTGCCGTCGTCTATGTCGTCTTAATTCCATTAAAACCTTCTAAAAGTTGTCATCAATGGGTTGCTGGTTTACTCATTACATGTTGTTCAGGCATAACACTAACAACATGTGATTGAGCTAAACTAGTATGCCCAGCAAGGATGAATACGAATAAAATAATGCGAATTATAAGGGACATAGAAATAAGACACGGCATTTCTCCGCATTAGTTCAGCCACCTGTTACCGAATCTATTTATTTTAGAGATAAACGATTTTATTATAAACAAAAACACACAAAAATAAAATATGCGACGAGACACCAGACGACATAACTAACTTAGACCGGACGAAGACGAAGTGTTTGTATGTTTTGTTTTTATTAGAACATATGTCAATTGAAATATCGTAAAAGGGAAAATGGAAGAAGGGTGAAAATTTAAAAACGTAATAGATTGTTGGTTCGATCTGTCTGTGGAATAGATTCCTATTTCCAAATTTAGACATAACTTTTGCAGATCTCTCGATGCAACTTTTGAGAGCAGAGCGAGTGGCTAGGGTTTCTGGAGTTTTTTGACTCAAAAATGAAAATGTTGCTGGATTGGGTATGTGCTCCTGGAAAATGCGAGCTTTATCCAATTTCCATGGTGCAGTTGAGAGTTGAGAAAGAACTCGAAGACTTAATAAGTTTAATTCAAATTGATATCCAGAGCAAACAGTCGTGCTTACTATAACCACTATAAATTTTAAAATAAAGCAAAGTTCGTTTTTAAACTTAAATTCATATTGTAAGTTAAAGTAGTTCCTTTTAATAAGTAATTTATTTAAAAACCATCAAACAAAGACTTATCTGTTTTATAAAAAGAAAATACCTAACGAGATATTATTACAAGCGAAGACAAAATTAAAGAGGTAATTAATTGAATTAAGTGCTAGACATATAGCAAAATTTTTTTTAGATTCCTTGAAACTCAAATTTAATTTCCTTTGAAATTTGTTTCAATAGGATTTAAATAAATCTGGCGGTGTGAGATAAAATTCCACCAAACATCTTTTGCTTGGAGACTCCAAGGAATTAAGGATATCCCATAACAATAGCCAACGAACTTGCTACCGTTTATTGCTGAAAAATTTGCTGTGAACAGTTGTGATTATACCAGCCGTTAGATATCCCAGTTTAACATCAAACAGTAGCCTGGGTTAGGAGGCTAAATTTGAGAACAATTGTACGAAGTTCAAATCGCCAAAATTCTAATTTATTTTTACTTGCGATATAGGTACTATAGGGCAAGTTCTGCATTTGGAAAAAAAATCGAACTCGAGATTTTGATCAAAGTTGACATTACGATGATAGCGAAGACGAAAAAAGTGGGTCCGACAATTCCGTCTGTCTGTCTGTATGTCTGTATGTCTGTATGTCTGTATGTCTGTATGTCTGTATGTCTGTACCTCGAACTACAGCCTAAACTACCGGAGGTATTTTCTTCAAACTCGGTAGTTAAGGGTCTTTGGTGGGAAATGTTATTAGGGGTACCTGTCATAGAACGGTTTTTTTGATTTTCGAATTTCTCACCAACGGCTCTAACGATTTTAACCAAAATTTTTATGCAGGAGCTGCTTTGCATTTGAAAAATTATAAACTAAAAAGTTTTTCGAAAAAATAGTTTTTGGATTTTTATAAAAATAATACAATTTTTTTTTTGAAAATTCAATATCTTGAAAACCGATACACGATTAAATTTTTAAATTACGTTTTAAAATGTATTTTATTAAATACTAACAATTTGCATATCAATTTTTTTTATAAAAATTTTAAGGAAAATTTAGTACACAAAAAACATGTTTCAGTGTGTCTGTATGTCTGTACCTCTCACTACAGCCTAAATCACTGGACCTATTTCTTTAAATCTCGGTAGTTAAGGGTCTTCGGTGATTCCCTAGAGGAAAAATTGAAATTTTTTTTTTAGCTCCAAAACTAAGGGTACCCCCCATACACCCGTAATACAAAATCTTATTTATCTCGAAAACGGCTCTAACGATTTTGATAAAAAAAATTAGGTGTGATATTATGGACATGGACTACATTTTGGTCAACAAAAATTTTGGGGAAAAATGTTATTAGGGGTACCTGCCATAGACCCGTTTTTTTTATTTTCGACTTTCTCATTAACGGCTCTAAGGATTTTAACCCAAAATTTTCAGCAGGAGTCCCCTTAAGTTTAAAATAATATTGTATACAAAAATATTCGAAAAAATATTTGTTGGGTTTTTTTGAAAAAAATTTTTTTCTTAAATCAATATCTTCAAAACCTATGAACGATTATTTTTTGAAATTATTTCCTAAAATCAATATTATTTAATACTTAAAATTCGCATCCCACATTTCTTTCTTGAAAAATGTTAGAGAAATTTCTTATATAAAAAATTTATTTAATAATAAAACGTTTTTTTTTTTTAAGTTTATTTGCATAAATTCATACTTTTCCGGAAACCAGACGGCAATTTTATGCATTTGAACATTATTATCTCATTAAATCCGTGTTTTATATTTATAAAATGTATCTTAAATTCCAAAGTACTTTTACATAAGAGCAAGTTCGTGCGATCCAGTCGTGCATTTTATTTTTTATTGAATTAAATTTAAATTTTAACGTAACTTACTTACGCTATTTTGAATCAGTAACTTACTTACCTTGTAATATTTTAACCAAAGTATTAGTTTTTTTGATCAATTCATTAAAGTAAAGAAATCGGTTTCAAGAGCATAAAGTGTAGTGCTAATTAACGATAATTTTCTTTGAATGAAGTATAAATAGACTTATACTTCCGTACATATATAAATTGATATAATAAAGTGAATTAAGTGCATAAGTACGGAAAAAGGTCTCATCCAATCTATCCAGTTGCAGTGGCCACAGCATCCAGGAGTAAAGAGGGTGAGTTTTATATTAAAAGAAAGAATTATATTTGCATTTGATCTTGGCGCACAATTATATAGATTTACGAGGGCAGTTTGAAAAGTTCTCGGCCTGACCAATAAAACGCAATAAATTTTAAAACTTTTTTTTAATCTTTTTCTACATATTCTCCTCTTATATCAATGCACTTATTTCATCTGTATTCCAGTGCTTCTATACCCATTTTATAGGCCGATTCCTCCAACTCTTCGAAAAACCGCTCCGTCTCAGCAATCACCTCCTCGTTGGTGAAGAATTTGCGTCCAGCCAAATTTTTTTTTAAGTTAGGAAAGAGGTAATAGTCTGATGGTGCCAAATCAGGTGAATAAGTGGGGTGGTTCAAGAAAAAGGATCTTCTTTTTGGCTAATCCTGGTCTTTTTTCGGCAACTTTTCCAGCCAATTTGTCCAACAGGTTTGCAAAGTATTGACCAGTGATAGTTTGGCCCTTGGGAAGGTAATTAATAAAAATAATTCCCTTGTAATCCCAAAAGACTGACGACATCACTTTCCCAGCTGAAGCACACGACTTGGCTTTCTTCGGTGGAGGAGAACCGCTATGCTTCCATTGTTTCGATTGTTCTTTTGTCTCAGGAATATAGTGATGAATCCATGTTTCTTCTGTGGTAATTAATCTTCTCAAGAAATCGCTGGTATTCCTCCGAAATAACGCTAGATTCTCTCTAGAGATTTAAACTCGATTGAATTTTTGTTCTTCGCTCAGCAAACGCGGCACCCACCTTGCGGACAATTTTTTCAACCCCAATTCTACGGTCAAAATGTGGTAATCCCGCTCAGAAGAGATCCCCATGGTGTTGCTTATTTCTCGCACTTTTAACCTTCGATCGTCTAAAACCATTTTATGAACTTTATCGACGTTTTCTGAAGAGGTGGATGTTGTTGGCCTCCTGCTTCTGCGATCATCTTCGACTGCTCACTTTTTGACCATGGAATACGAAGGTGCGGATTTCCCCAATGTCTCATCGAAGTCATCTTTAATTTGATTTGGTGTCATATTCTTTTTAACCAAATATTTAATGACGACTCTAATTTCATTTTTTTCCATTTTCGTTGTTAGCAATAGGTTCGTTCAAACAAAAAATTGCACTGATATAAGTACGTGACCAATTTTAATGAAACTTCACATACAATTATTATATAATTATATAAGGCTATTTGAGGAATTAAAATTTATTTATTAAAACAACGTCTTCTATGTTAGGCCGCGAACTTTTCAAACAGCCTCCGTATATGTGTGAATAAAAGATAAGAAAATTATTTTAACATCGAAGAGAAATAACGTTGCAGAATTAAAGTAATCTAGGAAAGAAAATTTTGATTAAAATATAGTTTTTTTTTTGGTTTTTGATCAACGTAATATAATAAATTAACGTAATTTATGATAATATTTTTTTTAATAAATAACCGATTGTTAAAAATTAATAAAAATGAAAAATTCGTGTTTTTATTGAATTTGAAAAGATAATAGGAACAATGTTTTCTGAGTAAATTTTTTTTTAAAGGGATTAGAGAAGGGATGATAGAAGGATGATTTAGGAGATAGAGAAGAAGCCTAGTCTAGGAGTTGCTTTGGCGAGAAAAGCAACCAAGGAAGGGAGGGTAGGAAAAATAACTCGCAATATCCAATAACACCCTGGAAAACCAGAATAAAGCCTGGTAATTAAATAATTTTTGTTGTAAAGAGCAAAAGGGTCCAAGAACCACTCCCAGGACTGAGCTAGGGGTTCGTTATTACCAGCAAGGATATACAATTTTATTTTTTAAATCTGTAGAACAGTTTTTGAGAAAAAAAAATATTTATAAAATTTCGAAAATAAAGGTTTATAAAATTTCGAAAAAAATCGTATGGTAGGTACCGTTATTTTTTGTTCGAGTTCGATTTTTTTACGAAGACATAACTTGTCTTATAGTACCTATAAGTCGCAAGTAAAAAATAATACATTCGAAAATATAAAAATTTATTTACCTTATGCAATGGCTTAGTTTTAAAGAATATAAATGAAGCGCTGAAAGGATGAAAGTTTTGGTTATAAGCATTTAAAGTTTATTTACTATAACTTTTTTTACCAAAGTGGTTGCATATAATATCTTCATCTTTGGCTAAATATGAATCTATAGGCGATAGAAGAGTACAGATGAGTCAGAAATATAAGTTTCCATATAAGACTTTCATGTGTAAGAAAAAAGCCAAATTTCAAAAAAAAAAAATCACTTAACACCATCCTTTCAGCGCTTCAAATATATATTTTACATGTTAACTTAATATTAGGAGTCGGGTGACTTTAATGTTCTCGGGGTGTTCCGTCCCGGTTGTCCAGTTTGGGTTTGGATTTGATTTGGAAAAATGTTGGCTTTTAGCCGCGGCGATAGGCTGACCCTGTGTCAGCGTAAAAGGGAACGGCTGCTTCGCCGTTGTCCATTAAAATAGTGTCGTCCAGGGTTTCCATCACACTGAGGTACCTCGGCTCGGGATGTCGTTGCTCGGTGGCCATCCTTCTCACCATGTGATTAGGGTGATTGACCAGCTTCTTTGCCGAATTAAGAATGTAATTGTCAAGCGGTATTATTTTTGCTTTTGTGTAAAGGTCTTCGTTCCTGTAGTGTTTTGCTCGCTGCGGGTCGAATTGGAGTCCGGTGCAGATCCTTAGCATCTTCTTCTCGAAGATTTGGAGTTCCTTCATCGTTGTCTTTGAGATCGTAAACCAGACTGGAAAACAATAGCTGATAACTGGTCTCAGAAGTTGTTTGTAGATGAACACCTTCGTCTGTTGGCTAAGTCCTGATCTTCGCCTCATCAAAGGGTGTAGCCGGTGGAATGCCCAGTTGGCTTTTCTGAGCATACTTCTTGAGTGCGGGTTGAACTTTAGCAACTCGTTGAAGTTGATACCCAGGTAAATGACGTTCTTTTTGGCTGCAATGTTAGATCCATCCGGAAGTTTCAGAACTAAGTTTTTTGCAGGTGGTTGCTAAGCGAGATTTGCGCTCATTAGGTCTCCTGAAGCAGACAAGCTCCGATTTGTCGGTATTGATTTTGATGCCCCATTTTTTGTAAAAATGAAACAGTTTGTGGATGTGATGAGCCTCTTCTTTCCGGACAGCGACTAGTGGTAACATTGAGGTTGCATATGTGAGTGAATTATCAGCATACAGTAGGTTTTCACAACCGGCTGGGATGGGCTGGTCTGATGTCATCAGATTGTAGAGGAAGGGGCCAAGTTTTGAACCTTGTGCGACTCCGGCTTTGACGTTTTTCATGGTAGAAGAGGTGTTTCCTAATTGCACGAAGAAGATCCTGGAAGAAAGAAACGAAAAAAGAATTTTTATTAGTGGCGGGGCAGATACAGTTTGTGTATTAGAGCGTCTATCCAGACGCTATCGAATGCTTTCACGACATCCAGAAAGCATCCGACTGTTACACGATGACCGTTGAGAGCTATGGTGGTGTCATGCTGGAACTTCAGGAGTGGATGTAATGTAGAGTACTTCTCTGTAAAGCCAATATGCATGTCAGGTATTAAGATGTTCTCACTGCAGAACTTCTTAAGTTTCCTTAGTATCAGCTCTTCCAAAATCTTGCTTAGATTGCTGAGGAGCGATATTGGCCTATAGTTAGAGATCATTTTCTTGAGACCTTTCTTTGGGATCGCCACGATCTTTGCAGTTTTCCATTTTTTGGGGAACTAGTTGTTGTTGACAGAGTTGTTCAAAATGATAGTTAAAAGGATCAGTACTGTCTCTGGCATCCTCTTGATAATAAAGTTCGATATCCCATCTGGTCCGGTTTATTTCTTAGGCCTGCAGCTACTGATTATTTCAGCTATTTCTGCTGTGTTGCTCAGGTTTAGTGTGTCAACTGGGTCACTCGCTCGGGTCACTCACTCGGGGGTCTATTTCCCCCCGTTTAGGCGGGAGGGGCAATTTAAGAAAAAAATCACTTAAAACAGAAAAAAAAATATTAAAAAATAACGGTGATACCTACAGAGTAGTGCTATAGCATTTTGAAAAGCCAGAAATACATTCTTTAATTTTGTTTTTAAATAAAGTTCTTCGAGTGAATAGTTTTTGAAAAATTAATTTTCAAAATCAAAATTTTGAAAAAAAATGAAAATTTTGTTTTTAAACAATTTTTTTTTCAAAATTTTACGTAATTAAGTATTACTTTTTTATTCAATATTCAATGCTCTTATTAATCAAACACAAAAAACCGGATGTCAAAATGTTTTGTAGTTTTTGAGAAAATTAAAAATAACGAAAACTACTTTTGTTCTAAGAAAAGCCTTTTATTTTAGTTTTTGGATTCTTAGGTGAATTTACGATTGAAAGGATTAACTTTCTTTTTACTATTTTTTTAATTATCGGTCTTATAAGCATACAATAATGTGACAAAGTACTGGATTAATCATATTTCACACATTTTTTCATTGAGAACACCTGCGTGAGAGCATTGGTTTATAATTGACCTGCCACTTTTTTATTACGGTGGGGTCGGCTTGGCTTAGGTGCATTTACGAAAGAAAGGATTAACTTTTTTTGTAAATTTTTTTTATTATCAGTCTTATAGGCATACAATAAAGTGACAAAGTACTGGATTAACACATTGATGATCGTGATTGATTGAAAGACAATTTGTTAATTTTTAAAACATTACTTTATTTCTTAATTTAATTTAATATACAAAAGTTTGAAATTAATACTGCTTGCTTGGCTGCCTATAATCAAGTGAAGTCGAGAATGGTTTTCTTATAATACTTACATAATACATATGTATATATATATCACGCCATACGATCATGCGATATTATGTATTCACATTTTACATAAGTACATAATGAAATCAGTATAGGGTAATGATGGGTAAGAATGTAACAATCTTCCCTTCCTTAGATGATGACCACCTAGTGTACAAGATTCAAAATATAACTTATTTAGTAACGTTTATTTAATACAATTTTTCGAATCCATATTTTATGACTATTTAGATGCATATCTATCAGGTTTTTGCTTAGGCCTTTTAGATCGCCTTAAGGGCTTTACATTTTCATTTTCGTATTCTTCTCTTTTACGTTTTTTATTGGTTTTTGTTTCAACTATATTTTTACTTTGATTTTCAATTTTAATTTTAGGTTCAGTACCAATAATATCTTTTATATTTTTTGAACAAGAATCAGCCATACAAATTTTATCGTTTAAAGCAGAATATCTTAGCTGATTCTCATGAACAAACTTAATATAATCATTTACTTTTATTAAATATGTTAGTCTGCTTAATATTTTTTCGACTTTAGCAGGAATCCAACGAACAAAATTTCTAAAATCGCTTTTAAACATTACAAACTCTCCTACTCTAAATTTGTTACCTCTTTGAAATTGTGAGCTTTTTAGTTTTTTTTCTTTTAACATTTCATAAGAATTATTTTTACAAAATTTTTTATTATAATCAAAATTCATTTTTACTTTAGAATTCATTATATCAAAATAATATGTTGGTTTGTAAGAAAATATTAATTCTGAAGGTGTCTTGGACGTTGAAGTTGTAGGAGTATTTCTGTACGTGAATAAAAAATTTTTAATTTTTTCTTGACAAGACGTATCCGTTTCGAGACAAATTTTTTTCAAAACATTTTTAACATTTTGAACTGCACGTTCAGCTAGTCCATTTGACTGGGGGTGGTAAGGAGGCGAATGTGTTAATTTTATTTTGAACTTAGAGCAGTAATTTTGAAATTTAAAGGAACCAAACGGTGGTTCATTATCGCAAACAATTTCGGAAGGAAAACCAAAAATAATAAAAAATTCTTCGAGTTTCGAAATCGTCTTTTCAGCAGTTGTATTATTCATTAATTTTATTTCACAATATTTGCTATACGAGTCGACAATAATAAGAAAACTTCTTGCTGCAAAATAAAAAAAATCTATATGAACGCGTTCTAAAGGCGAATTAGTCTGCGGCCATTTAGTTGTCACTATTTCCCTTTTTACATTTTGCGTCTTTTGACAAATTTCACAAGACTTTGAAAAGTTTTCGATATCCTTATCGCAATTAATCCACCATACATAGGAACGCGCAATCATTTTCATACGCTCTATGCCTGTATGATTTGCATGCAAAATTTTTAAACATGAATTTACAAGACAATTTGGTAAAACTATACGATTTCCTCTAAAAATACACCCGTTATCTGTAGAAAGCGTATTTTTCAATTTAAAAAAAGGAGAGTAAATCTGTGGAATTTGTTTGGGCCATCCACTCATTAAAAACGAATAAACACTACTTAGAATCTCATCATGCAAAACATGCTCTTTAATAATTTCGGGCTGGAAAAAAAAATCTTTTTCAGACGAAAAATAATTTATGCCAATTGCTTCTACGTTTGTACTTCCTTCGATTGGCAAACGAGAGAGACCATCGGCATTTAACATGAGTGACCCTCGTTTATAAGAGATTGAATAATCGTACATGGACAGTATAACTGCCCAACGCTGAAGACGGGAAGCAGCTACTGGGGGAGTTCCCTTTTTCGGATTGAAAATCTCGCGGAGCGCTTGGTGATCCGTATAAATGACAAACTTTTGACCATATAAATAATTGTGGAACTTTTTGACTGCGAACACGATCGCTAGAGCCTCTCTATGGAGCTGGGAGTAGTGCTTTTCAGACTCAGAAAGAGTACTGGAAGCAAAAATGACCGGCTTCTCTACCCCATTGACTATGTGCGAAAGCACAGCTCCAACACCATACGGACTGGCATCAGTTGATACAATTATTTCTTTTGACGGATCGAAAAGTTCAAGAATGTTATTTGTTAAAAGCAAAGTTTTGCAATTTTGGAAGGCATTTTGTGCCTCTGCGCTCCAAATAAATTTAACATCCTTACGAAGTAAATTATATAAAGGTTTTAACTTTGTAGACAAATGAGGTATAAATTTATCATAATAGTTTATAAGACCTAGAAATGACTGTAACTGAGTTATGTTTTGAGGTGCAGGTGCCTCAGAAATAGCTTTGACTTTATCCTCTTTTGGACTTATACCTTGGACAGAAATATTGTGACCTAAATAAGCGACAGACTCTTCCAAAAATTTGCATTTATCGATATTTATGCGGATATTATGTTTACTTAATTTTGCTAACACATCAAACAAAGTTTTTTTACACTCATCCTCTGACGCACCGCCAATGAGGATATCATCGATGTAGCAAAAAAACGTTTTTAAAACCAAGAAGCACACGGTTCATTATAGACTGAAATATCGCCGGACCACTCGCGACCCCTAAAGGCAATCAAAGACAACGATATAAACCTTTTAAAGTGTTAATAACTAACACATCTTGACAAGCTGGGTCGATGGCAAGTTGTTGGTATGCACCTGTGAGGTCAATCACACAAAATACCGAACAATTTGCTAAATTTGCATAAATATCTTGTGGATTAGGCAAGGGATAAAACGCGGTTTCTATAAACTTATTGATAGTGACCTTGAAATCAACGCAAAGACGAATATCCCCATTTGGTTTCGGAACAACGACAACTGGACTCGCCCAACGACTATATTCGACCGGTTCTATGACTTTATCATTACACATTCTTTTTAATTCGGATTCGACTTTATCGCGTAGTTTATATGGAACGCTATACGCGGCGTGAAATATTGGAATCGCATTTTCTTTTAAAACAACATTCGCTGTAAACCCGACAATTGGACTTGCTAAATTTTTGTCTAAAATACCCGAAAATTTTTGTTTTATTTCATGAACTAAGTTTAACTTATGGTTACTTACAACTTGGACACTTCTTGAAAAACAAAAATGTTGTCTCCAATTAGGAAAAAGGCTATCTAGCCACGTCCGACCAAGTAAAGGCTTCTTAGGCCATTGACCTTCAATCACGATTAACTTTAACACGAAACTTCTTTCTCCAAGACTGACTTCAGCATTCATACTTCCAAGTTCTTTTATAATGCTACCTGTAACAGAACAAAGATTATTTTCAGAATTTATTAATTTTTCTTGAGGGAATCTTAAAATAAACTCAGCTTCGCTAATAATTGATGCAGTTGCTCCGGTGTCGATTTCCATTGTAACAGGTTGACCATTAACCAATAGTTCACACTGAATTGGTCCCTGTGTACATGTTGTTGATGACGCTATGGTATTTACACTCTGCGCTGGATTTTCGATGATAAATGTGTTGACAGCATTTACACGATTTCTATTGCTCTTTTTGCAGAGAGTAGATGTGTGACCCTTCATATGACAAAGAAAGCATTCCCAATTTTTTGCAGGGCACGTGTTTGGGTTATGATCTCGCCCACAGCGATAACACGCTGACGATGAATTGTTGTACTCGAAGCGACGACTGGACTGATTGGACTGACTTGACTGATTTGACTTGACTGCTGGTTGCTGTAAATTGCTTTTCCTTTGTGCGTTGTGATGACTTTGACAATTGGAATTATGGTAATTCTTTTTTTTTTATGATAAATTGCTTGTTGTGGTACAGCTTGCAATGACTTCGACGTTTTTTGAGACAATTCCATATTTAATGCTTTTTCTCAGTATTTGTCGAAGGTAAGCGAATCATTATTTAAGAGAACTTGTTGAATTTTTTCATCGCGAAGACCAATAATAAAACGATCCGTGAGATTTTCATCTAATATTTTGAGCATGTGCTCGGCCATCATTTTGTCTGCGGGGTCGATTTTCAGAAACTCTCCAAAATCACATGTTTGAGCCAAAGATTTTAATCTCACAATATAATCGTTTATTGGCTCACCTTCTTCCTGTTTAGCTTTGTAAAATGCATACCTTTCAGCTCGTTTATTTTTCTTTGGTGAAAAATGATTCCGCAGCAAAGACATCAGGGTTGGAAAATCCTTTGTACTTGGAAGAGTACATCAAGACTTCATAAATTTCAGCTCCAACAATGGTGATGAAAAGTGGAGTTTTATTTTCTTCCTTAAGTTCATTCACTAAAAAAAATTGTTGGATTCTGTCTTCGTATGCATTGAAATTTGCCCCCGGCACATATGGATCGATGTGACCAATCAACCGATTTGACATTTTTAATTATTTGACTTTTTTATTTGCACAATTTTCTTTTAATTATCCTCGTCACCAGATTTGTTATGATCGTGATTGATTGAAAGACAATTTGTTAATGTTTAAAACATTACTTTATTTCTTAATTTAATTTAATATACAAAAGTTTGAAATTAATACTGCCTGCTTGGCTGCCTATAATCAAGTGAAGTCGAGAATGGTTTTCTTATAATACTTACATAATACATATGTATATATATATATCACGCCATACGATCATGCGATATTATGTATTCACATTTTACATAAGTACATAATGAAATCAGTATAGGGTAATGATGGGTAAGAATGTAACAGTCTAAGTCCAACCTACACGCCCTAGCTTTTTCTCACACCTTATGCAAATCACCCTGTATACTATCTGGTAGTTGTTGTTCGTTGTGTTCAGTTCACGCTGGTGGATCCTTTGAAGACGTTTCCTTAACCTTTGTCGGTGATTGTAAAGGTTTTGGTTATACTCGGGAAGGTGCTGGTATCTGTCCCTTGACGTCTTGGGCTGTTTTTGCATGTCCAGACAGCAGATGGCTGTCTCAATTTCTGTATTTTGCAGATTCCTGTCTTAGGGTGGCAGCGTTATGGTGGCTTCAATGTCTCTTTGGAATCTTTCTATATCCAGTCTCCTGTAGTTGATGATGTGCTGAGTTGGTTCTGTCGTCAGGAAGATTGGTTGTTTCAGTTTGATAGTTAGCTGAACAGATTCATGATCCGAATCTGAGTTCTGGAAGTATACAAGAAAAATTAGATGTAGAAATAAAAAAATCAAGTGTCGATGGTGTTTTGGGATAGGTTGGTTTGTGTTGGGAAACAACGACTAAGGAGTGCTGTTCATGGTTGGCGTCAAGCCAGTCAACAATCGCCTTGCCCTCAGCTGACATCGTAGTATCCAGCCACATGTAATGCCTGGCATTGAAATCACCGCCGATGAGTCCATAAGTGCTTCTCCCGAGGACACCGTTGAGAATTTGGAGGTCAGTATGAATATTTCTCATGCTGGAGTGGCACTTGAAATAGACACTGATGATGGTGAGTGTTTCATTTTTTCCAATTCAAGGGTGATGGCAGTGGTTTCGCTGGTTTTGAGACTTGTGATGAAATTTTCGGTGTGTTGAGGGAAATCTTATTTTTTACGTAGATTGCCGTCCCTCTATTTTCCTCAACCTTGTCCTTTCGGAAGGTTTTGAAGCCGGCCATGTCGATATTGTTGTGTCTGGTGACGTTGGTCTCAGTGATGAGAGCGATGTCCGGGTTGTTGTTTTTTATCCACAAATTAAATGTCGTCCTCTTCTGAAGTCTGTCCAATGAATTTACATTGCGCCACGGACTTCTCCAAAAATCCTTTAGACTTCCGTGTTCAGGTTTACCGGCGCTGGTGTTTTGGCTGGTCCAGTTTTCGCTGCCATGGTCCTTTGTACAGCTGGTCGAGGTGCGGTCATCTTAGCTGGCGTTCTCATTTTTTGCGTCTTTGGGGGTGCTGGGCCTCCTTTCACCATTTTCGTCAAGCTGACTGCAACTGCAGGCCGGGTAACCGCGCATGCTGATTTTGCCACAAATGCTTGATGAGTTTTCCTTTCTGCTAGGATCCTGTTTCGTTCTGTTTTCTGAAGATAGCTGGATGTCCTTCCTTCTGGCAATTGGCGCACCAAACATCCAATCCAGCGTTCTCTTTGCGTTTGCACTGGCCTGGCTCGTGGTCTTCCTTGCATTTTACGCACACATATTTTCGACCGCAATTTGTGGCAACGTGCCCAAAGCCTTGGCAGTTTCGGCACTGCACGATGTCGTTAGACTTGAGGCGCTCTCAGTGCATCCTTTGGTTCTTTACCAAAGTCTTGGTATAGACCCCGGTAATGTTACAGTCTTTGCTCAGCTCAACGACAAAGTTGTTGTAGGTTTTACCCTGCGCCTTCCTTGCATTGAACTGGGAGACCTTGATGACTGGAAGCCATTCAATCTTAAGCTCGTCCTCCACTTCTATGGCCGCATATGTATGTATGGTGGTATCCTTTAAGTAGTAGGAGGTTCTTCCTTTCCTCTCGTGGCGTGAATGTATTATACTGGATTTTGCGTTCCAGCAAGAATTTCTTTATTTTACCAAATGCCTCCTTGTCCGCCGCGCTGATTATTGTCATTTTGGTGTTTTTGTTTTTGAATGTAACAGCTAGGCGGTTTGTTTTTTAAAACCTGCTGATCTCAGCGATGTTTCCGGAGACTGGCATATTAAGAGTATACAGACCCCTTGAGTGTGCGCCGATTATAAAAAAAAGGCAGAAGTTTGGCGGCATTGCTGTTGGCTTGGCTGTGTTGTCCTTGGCTTTTGGTGGTGGTGGTGGCTGGGTGACGGTTGTTGTTGCTGCTGGTTGTTTCGGTGGCTGGGTGTCGGTTGTTGTTGCTGCTGGCTGCTTCGGTGGCTGGGTTGGATGCTGTTTTGCTGGCGTCGGCTTTGTAGTTGGTGGAATCGCTCTCGATGTCGATGATGACTCGGGTTCCAGCTGAGGGCGTTTCGTAATGTTCTTGTCATTTTGCGTTGTCTCCTTTTTACTTCGTCTCTTCTGTTTAGGTAAAAGAGAATCACTAAAATCGGTGCTGTTCTGTCTCGTCTTCTCTTCTATATCGTCCTCACTTGAGGACTCGACACTACTGGCGGTGGTAGAATCTTCATCACTGGTAACTTCTTCCGTCTCCATGTTGCCTTCTTCTTCGTCGATGTCTTCAATTTGTTTTGGACCGATGAACTTGCTACAATCCTTTCTCATATAAACATAACGGAATCAGCTTGACATTATTTGGCGGAATTCCAAATTAAATTTAAAAAATTTGTTTGGTTTAAAATATTTATCTTCTCTTTAACCACATTTCCCTATTTCAACATTTCTTGGAAATATCGTCATTCATTTTCATTTAGAAAAACTCGTAAAATATTCACACTTAACATTTACTCGTTTTCGTTTGAAATTTCAATTTTATTGATACCAACTGTAGACTTTTATTTTGATGCAATTTTTACACTTTATAAAGTGCATACATAGCAATCTTGGATCATCATTCTACAATCAAATAAAAAGCACAACTGGACCGCACGTACTATATTCTTACTCTTATGTGGGTGATTCTACAAAATTTGATGGGTTCACTTGTCAAGTTTCTAAAACCTTTTAAATTGGGCATAAAAAAAACTTGCCAAGTGCTTACTTGGCGTACTTTTAGATCTCAGTACTTTTCACGGCTGACTTGTTCCACAAAGGTTTTTGTATAGAAGAACTTAGCTCTTTTCTTAACATTTATGTCTTTGGTCTGATCTCACTCCTTTTTGCAAAGATTTTAATATTTTGCCATGTCAAAGCTCGAAAAAACGGAAAGATAGAAGGGTGGACTCTACCTACTAAAATCAACTAAGTTTTAGTTTCCTATTTCTTTTGGTATATTTTCTTTTTGTTATTGGTTGTTTTGATTTCCGCTTCAATTGTTTCTTCTTGTCCTGGCAAGATACCGACATTAATTATAAATACTAGTACCTACATCCGCTCAAAGTCATAAAAAAGCAATAATTGTTGAGGATGTTTTTGTTGCAATTTTAACTCCTCTTTTTAAATGAAGGTAGCCCACCAATTAATAGCCTGATTAGTGATTTTTATTATAGTTCACATCACAGTTAAGAGTTTTTTTTTATGTAAACTCATAATTTTTTCAGGTATGCAAATGTTTTCTTTTTTCATTCATGTTAACATAAACATAACATAGAGTACCAAATCGAGCACTCTAGTTCTAAGAAAAGTCATGAATTTTCAAGATGCATGTATAGTTTCAAAATGACAATAAAAAGATACTTCGAATGAAAAATCTTAGATTTTCTATTCTTGGCTTTGAATGTACATTAAGATATACCGCTCTAACAAATTTCATTGTTCTACTGCAATCGGAAATGTGCCATATCAAAGGGCACGGTAGTGCCCAACCAAGTTCTGGCACTACACCCTTTTTACAGGAACAAACTCAGGCGACTTTTGACCCCTCCCTATCTTCAGTACCAATGAAGTCAGAAACTTAAAATTCCTAATATTTGCTAAGCTAGTCAGGCACAGGCGCCTCACCAAATTTCAATTTTCTAGCGTAAGCGGGTCCTGAGATATAAGGCCTCAAAAATCACAAAAACCGTAACTGACTGACTGACTCACTCACTCACTGACTGACAGATCATCAAAATTATGGAGCACTTCCCGACATCGTAGAATCTTGTAATTTTGCACAACGGTAGGTCTTGTCATGCAAGCAGAGGAAAAAATTTGAAGTTTTCCATTCAGGGGGTGTGGTATCCGCCCACTTTCTCGGAATTGGTGTTGGTTGAATGGAG
Source organism: Philhelius festivus (assembly GCA_963931855.1). Lineage (NCBI taxonomy): Eukaryota > Metazoa > Arthropoda > Insecta > Diptera > Syrphidae > Philhelius > Philhelius festivus. The sequence goes on along the minus strand of OZ007554.1, from coordinate 132,955,488 downwards.
CACTTCCGACTGCTGTCGCGACGTTGTGTTTCGTAATTAATGGGAATGTTTGCTCTTACTCGTTAAACCATTATATTTATTTATTTCATTGCATTTTTAAACAGAAACTTGTATTTGGCTCACCCTTTTCATGACTGCATGACAATTTAACCCCTCTTCGGCAACTACAACTAGAACCTTTACTACCGTTACAACATTTTGTTAAAAGAAGTTTTATCAGGTACTTAGGGGTGGCCATGGCACGATGGTTGTGTGCTCGCCTGTCAACCTCAATATAACAGGTTCGATTCCTGCCGTCGTCTATGTCTTCTTTAATTCCATTAAAAACCTTCTATAAATTGTCATCAATGGGATGCTGGTTTACTCATTACATGTTGTTTAGGCATAACACTAACAACATGTGATTGAGTTAAACTAGTATGCCCAACAAGGATGAAAAACGAATAAACTAATGCGAATTATAAGGGACATAGAAATAAGACACGGCAATTCTCCGCTTTAGTTAAGCTGCCATCCCTGGAGATACAAAATCTGAGACAACCACCTTAGTCTCAGAACATCGTGCCACACATCTTTCCTATCCTTCTTTCTCTTCCGTAACTTCACGCCCACGCTGTGTTGAAACATTTAAAGGGTATTCATATTCCCTTGAGCGTGAGTAAATTATAAAAAAAAAGCAGGTACTGGCAGCTCCACAACATTATTTCTTAATGCCCATCCCCAGTTTTCAGGATTAGTACTATCTCTTCCAAGCCAAACTTGAACTTGATAATACTCTATTAAAGTGTTGTTGAGCAGCAGCAGATTTTGAAGTGGGGAAGATAATTGTATTGCTTTGATGAGCCTGTTTAATCTGATAAATGTGGAATATCGTAGAGCATCGATATCATCTTCTTTCGAAGGTGGTTTTAAAAAACAATGTGTAACGAACTGCAACTCAAATGTTTTTTTTGTTACAACGAGTCCTTATATTAGCCACTACTATCCTACCTTTCAAATTAAATGTACATGTATGAGACCGTGTATCGCCACCGTTCCCGATCGGCGATATTTGCCCGTATAAACTGATTGGTAGTTGTAGATGGCTAAGAGATTACGGTTGCAAAAAGAAAAAGAAGTTTTTCCTTGGAAGTCTAAAGACCTACATTATAGTCAATTTGCATTTTTTTATTTAAATTTACTTTCATTTTTAAAAGAAATAAAAGTGAACCTGAACGAAAAATTTAAAGATTCTCTAACGCCTCTAGTAGAAATATTACAAAAATAGGAAAAAAACAAAAGAAAGCTAAACTACTTAATAAACGCCCCTAAAGCTTCAAATTAAGTTTTGAACCACAAAAAATGGTCCAGTGGGCTAGGCGTTTCACCCGTAGGCATAGGGTTCCGGGTTCAAATCCAGTCAGCAAAAACGACTTTTAGCTTTTTTTTATTTTTTTATTAATTAACTTAACTCATTTTTTTTTTGTGATAACTTCATTGTTTTTTTTTTTAATAACGTAAAGAAAGATTTAACGCATATCGTGGGTGCGAAGTAGATTTTAACTGGCTACAGGTATCAAAATTTGTGTACATACTTATAAATATATATGCAATGCTACTTGTTTGCACCTGAAATTTAGTCATTCTTGTAAGGGAAAATAATTATTGAAAGCATTATATATTTTTAAAGCAGTGTAAAAGTGATAAAATCAACAGATAAGTTCATCTCATCAACCTGGATGCTGTGGCCACAACATTTGCAGCTCGATGTTTAAACACCGAAAATAAGGGTGAGTCATTGTTCTGAACACTTTTATATTGAATTGCATTTAAATATATAAAGTCTTTCAAAGGGGTGGGGAATATTGTTAAAAATCGGTAGTTGCGAGTGAAGTGCACTCAAACGATAATTCGTGCATATACATGCATAGTTATCTACTATACGTATTGCGCTTACCTGTGGAACTAGTAATAATTTACGTTCAAATTTACTTTCGTACTTGCCTATGTGCTTTTTGCTTTGATACATAATTTTAAATTAAACTTACTAGTAAATTTTCAGAATTTGAAAAATATAGTTCAATTGATTTCTTTAAATAATTTCTCCTTTTAATTAACTTGCGTAATTATAATTTGTTTTGTTTGAAACCAGATTAATTGGGGGTGGCCGTGGCGCGATGGATGTGTTCTCGCCTGTCAACCTCATGATCACAGGTTCGATCCCTGCCGTCGTCTATGTCTTCTTTAATTCCATTAAAAACCTTCTAAAAATTGTCATCAATGGGCTTACTCATTACATGTTGTTCAGGCATAACACTAACAACATGTAATTGAGTTAAACTAGTATGCCCAACAAGGATGAACACGAATAAAATATTGTGAATTATATTAGAAATAAGACACGGCATTTCTCCGCTTTAGTTCAGCCGCCATCCCTGGAGATAAAAAATCTGAGATAACCACCTTTAGTCTCAGAACATCGTGCCACACATCTTTTTTTGTATAATAAAAATGAATCGTGAATTCAATAATAATGATTGAAAAGATATCTTCATTGAAAATGGGTTTATAATTTAGAGGATAAAGGATGAGGATCGATGGAAATGGTAAGAGTGTGATGAGGAAGTGAAAGATGGCGAGGTAAGGGGTAGCTTAGGCGAGATAGGTTACCATTGCAGTGTGGGTATGGAAAATATTCTCGTGACATCATAACACCGCGACGTAGAGCCTCTCATGATTTTGTCTGCGCGGTTTTGATAGGGGTCAAGAATCTACTCCTTCCGACGAGCGTGAGGCCGGTCAAGCATGCTAGCACAGACCCCGACGGCATCTAAGAAACCCGCAACAAATGTTGGAGTGTTAAACTGCTCTGGTAAACACTTCTTCATATATTATGTGGTCGTAACTCTTTTCAAATAGCTTGCAGGAATTTAATTCGCATTTGATGAAAGCTAACTATATTAGAATATGGCATCATTGTTGCTGTAGTCTTATACTTGTACGACTAAATCTGAAATTTAACTGACTTAGAATTGATGGGGATGATATTGACCCATTAATAATTCCAACAATAAAACAAAATTGTAAATACCTTCTATGATTAGTGAGTGAAGGAAGGCTTATTAAAGCGAGTCCTTGAGAATAAGGAAGTGTGTTTGCTTGTGACCACGGAAAAAAACGAAGACAGAAACGCGAAAATCTTCTCTGAATTGCTTCAAGTCCTAGGACCCCTTTAGCTTTTTTAACTATGTAGTTTAAATGATCATTAAAAGTTAACTTAGGATCAAGAATTACTACTAAGTCAGAAAACACGGAGACTTTACTTAAAGGATATGCATCAAATGTATAATTAAAAACAAAAGGAACGTTTTTGCGTGTAAAACTCATTGCTTTACACTTTAAAAAAGACGATTTTTATTGCAACATTCCCTAAATATTAATAAGTCTTCTTGCAAAAGTAAACAGTCAGAAGTAGATTTAATACTTTTGAAAAGCTTAATGTCATCCGCATAAACAATGACGGACGATTTTTTTATGATCGGAACCAAGTCATTTATAAATAAAATTAATAAAATTGGACCTAAATGGCTACCATGAGAGACGTCAGAGTGGACAACAAATTCATTCGAATACTAATTACGAAAAACACAAGGTGTGTTTTTTTGGCAAAAATATCCGCAGTGAAGTATGATTTTACACGTATTACAAATACAAACTCTTCACTGCCGATAAAAGCCGAAGTAGGATCCAACTGCGGATAGAATTTTGACGTTTGCTCGAGTCTCGAATATAAATGTTGGTACAATTGAAAACTCTTGTGTATCTCGAAGGCATGCTCGAAGAGTACGATGAGTAGTTTGTTGTTTACCAATTTTAATTTGGTGCGATATATAAGAGTTACGAGTACTAACGCGACAAAGCCTTTTTCTGAAAAACGCTGTTGAGAGATTCAAAACAAACTAAAGTCTACGAACAGATCCCTTGACTTTTGTTTTGATATTTGTCAAACAAAAATACACAAACAACTTTTGTATTATTAGGCTGGCCAACAGAAAAGGTAAACAAAAATTGATTTAAATTAGAATGAATAAAAAAAAAACACAATACAGTGGTGGTCCAGTATAACGAATGCCGATATAACGAATGATCGATATTACGAACACTTTTTCAAGTCCATTAGGTATTCTATATAACGAACAAATAACGAATTTCAGAAAATGAAAAAAAGAATACAAACAACAAATTTGAAAGAAACGTGTTAATATCTACTTTATGATGTTATTGGAAGATATGGAAGATACACACACAATTTTCCATTACTCAAGTGTTTTTTTTTCACTTGCTTTGTTATATCCTACGTATTAGTCTTCGTGTATATGTAAACAAATGCTCAAATTTTCGTTCGCTATGCACAAAACTTTACCGGATTTTTAGTCGCATTTTTTGTTGTTTTACGTTTTGTGGCGTCCGGAATATTTTACATATTCTCTCATTTTCATATCTGAGGATGATATTCCTCTGTCAGCTCTCCGTAATCAAAACGATATGATCGTTGAACAAATACAGTGGCTCTCATGAGAAATATTTTTACATCAGTTTTTCAGACTGAATTCACTACACATGATTTTGATCCCTGAAATAATGCAGATGGAGTAATTCTTTAACCCGAAAATATTGATAGCAACAATGTTGAAGAAATCGAAATTGTAGATAATGATAGGGATGAAAATGCTAGCTCAGAAACTGAAGTTCAAAGAGTGAGTCATTACGAAGCTGTCAGAAATTTTGACAATTGCATCCAATGGACAGAACAAAATGGCATTGAAAACTCTAAAGTCTTAGTTCTAAGAAGTTTACGGGCAGAGGCATTCTATCATAACATTCCAAAAAAAAAAAACAAATGCATATCTGTATGTACATAATTTGAACAAAATTAATAAGTCTACTTATATGTAAATGAAGTTAAATATGTTTGTTTTTTCGTTCTTTTAAATGTATAGTATGAAATAAAATAATGAAAAATACAATTGTACTTTCTATTTACCTAAAGATTTGTAAAAATAACGTATTCGATATAACGAATTTTCGATATAACGAACTGACTCTGGACATTATATCATTCGTTATACTGGACCACCACTGTATACATATATTTGCAGAAACAAGAAAGTACATGGAGCAAGGAAGGCACTTCTTATTCTCAGCCAGGCAAAAAGTTTTTGTTGTTTTTTTTTGTTCAATTAAATATTTGACAATTAGTCAGTAGCACCAAATTTAAAGTTGAAAAATCGCACAACTGCGGATACGTTTTTTTGGGAAATCATACTTCATTACGGATATTTTTGCCAAAAAAAAACGCACCTACTGTAAATTCTATTTTTTAAATACGATGAGATCCAATTTAAGAAATTGTTGTTAAAACCTTGCTTGCTAAGCTCTAAAATTTATGTATTGTGACACAATTTGTCAAAGGCTTTATTAAAATCAATCAATATACAATCGACTTGTCCGCGTTTTTCAAAAACATCTAAGCAAAAAGACGTGAAATTCATTATTTAATTTTTAGGACCTTTTTTTCTGCACATGTATAATGAATGCACTCTTCCAGATATTAGGAAAAAGCGAACTTTTTCAGAACTCATTAAAGAGAACACATAACGGATATGACAAATAAGCAACACATTTTTTAATATAGAGGATGGATGGGCCTGGATTAAAACACTCATCCAATTTCATGATACTCTGTGCAACGATTTTTCGTTTATTTCAAAATTAATTGAGTTTAAGTGAGGGAAATTTACCCCAGAAGAAGAAAAATAAGTGCATGGTTTGTATCTTCTTCTGCAAACATCTTTGCGATAACCTTAGGCTTATGATTAGTAGACGATGAATTAGACATAGAGTTTGGGTAGCCACTAGTTTTCCTTTTACAATTTACAAATTTCCAAAAGCTATCTGGATTCGATTTATGATTACATTCAATTTTAGAACTATAATTTTCATATAACGAATTAGAATACTCCGTAAAAAGTTGTTTTAGGATTAAAAAAGTTTCACAATCTTCATCAGCTTTTGTTCTATTATGTGTTACCCATGCTTTGTTTCTTTTATTTTTAAAGTTTTTAAGATGTAAATCAAACCATGGTGGTACATTGGAGTTTCTACGAGCTCTTTTAAAAGGAATTATTTTGTAAAAGCAGTTAAAGAGTGTATTATAAAAAACGTTGCACATCATTAATGTTGTAATTAATAAATAATTTATTCCAGTCAATGGTACGGAGGCTGTTTGAAAAGTTCTCGGCCTAACATAGAAGGCGTTGTTTTAATAAATAACTTTTAATTCTTCAAACAGCCTTATACGAGTATATATGTATAATAATTGTATGTGAAGTTTCATTAAAATTGGTCGCGTACTTACGAACCTATTGCTAACAACGAAAATGGAAAAAAATGAAATTAGAGCCGTCATTAAATATTTGGTCAAAAAGAATATGACACCAAATCAAATTAAAGATGACTTCGATGAGACATTAGGGGAATCTGCACCTTCGTATTCCACGGTCCAAAAGTGGGCAGCCTTATTTAAACATGGCAGACAGAGCGTCGAAGATGATCGCAGAAGCGGAAGGCCAACAACATCCACCTCTTCAGAAAACGTCGATAAAGTTCATTAAATGGCTTTAGACGACCGAAAGTTAAAAGTGCGAGAAATAAGCAACACCATGGGGATCTCTTCTGAGTAGGTTTACCACATTTTGACCGAAGAATTGGGGTTGAAAAAATTGTCCGCAAGGTGGGTGCCGCGTTTGCTGAGCGAAGAACAAAAATTCAATCGATTTGAAATCTCTAGAGAGAATCTAGCGTTATTTCGGAGGAATACCAGCGATTTCTTGAGAAGATTCATTACCACCGACGAAACATGGATTCATCACTATATTCCTGAGACAAAAGAACAATCAAAAGAATGGAAGCAAAGCGGTTCTCCTCCACCGAAGAAAGACCAGTCGTGTGCTTCAGCTGGGAAAGTGATGGCGTCAGTCTTTTGGGATTACAAGGGAATTATTTTTATTGATTACCTTCCCAAGGGCCAAATTATCACTGGTCAATACTATGCAAACCTGTTGGACAAATTGGCTGAAAAAGTTTGCCGAAAAAAGACCAGGATTAGCCAAAAAGAAGATCCTTTTTCATCTGGATAATGCTCCAGCACACAAGTCGGTTGTTGTCGTGGCTAAACTCCATGAACTTCGATTTGGTGTACTGAACCACCCCCATTATTAACCTGATTTGGCACCATCAGACTATTACCTCTTTCCTAACTTAAAAAAAACATTTGGCTGGACGCAAATTCTTCACCAAGGAGGAGGTGATTGCTGAGACGGAGCGGTTTTTCGAAGAGTTGGAGGAATCGGCCTATAAAGAGGGTATAGAAGCACTGGAACACAGATGGAATAAGTGCATTGATATAAGAGGAAAATATGTAGAAAAAGATTAAAAAAAAGTTTTAAAATTTATTGCGTTTTATTGGTCAGGCCGAGAACTTTTCAAACTGCCCTCGGATATAACAAATTAAAATGTTCATCAAAATTACACTTACTAAAATTAAATTCAAATTTGTTAATAGCTATATTATGATTTTTTGTTTTGCTGAATTAACTTTTATATTTTATTTTACCTTTTGTTTTTCTTCATTTGATTCAATTAAAAACGCATTTCTTTATTTAGTTTTTATATGTATATATATTTCGAGGACTTATTTGCCTCATCATCAGTACCTAAAAATAAATACATGCGTTTTGTATTAACAAAAATATATATGAAATTTAATTATATATAAAAATTACCAAGATTATTTTATAGAAAATTATTTGATAACAATCTGTTTTTAATATTAGACATTTGTTTTTGAAATTAAAAAATTAAAAATTAAAAATCATTGAACAAATTTTCTTATAAATTTACTAAGTATTTAAAGTGTATAAATTTATTTAATTTTGAACTTGATTGTTCTGTAAATTTGCATTAACTATTAGATTGTAGTATGTATTAGAATAGTCTTTTTTGTCTGTTTTGTAGTTACACGCAATGCCCTCATTCTTTATAATTTGGTTAACTTCATGAATTTGTAACTTAAATTTGTTTCTTTCTAATTTTAAAATTTTAGCACCATTAAAATCAAAAGAATGTCCATTTTTCTTAACGTGATCAGCTAAAGCAGCTATATTTTTGTTTGCTGATCCTTCGTTAACTTTTTGACATTCGGTATTGTGTTGATTCATTCTTGATCCCAGTTTTTGAATAGTTTCTCCAATGTATATTTTTTCACAATCATTGCATTTTACAGAGTAAACTAATCCACTGTTTTCTGTTTTATTAATTTTTTGTTTTGTATTTAGAAAGAATTTTGAATTTTGTTCTGTTGGCTTCATTGCTGCTTTAACATCTGGTATAAAATATTGGCACACTTTTGCTAAGGACTCACTTAATTTTGGTACATATGTCATCGCTGAATAAATTTTCTTATCTGTATTTGATGAATCTTTTGTCCGAACATCATTGTTAGATAGAAAGCTGTAGTTACTTTGGTCAAATCTTTGAGATGAAATAATTTTGGCTTGTAGATTTTCGTTTTTAACTGATGAAATAAGTTTTTTGATTATATTAATTGGATAGTTGTTTTTTCTTAATATATTTTGTATCCTTATTATATTATTATTAAAATAGGTCTTATGGCTAAATGAGAATACTTTACGAATAAAGTTTTTAACCATATTATATTTCATTTGAGTAGGATGAGCTGAATAATAATTTAATAATCGATTTGATGCAATTGGTTTATGAAACCAATTTGTGATAATATTACCATCATTGTTTCTCTTGATTGTAACATCCAAATAATTTATTTCATTTTTAAGTGTGTCTTCCAATTCATATGTAAAAATAATATTTTTATCAAAAGATTCCAGAGCAGATTTAACTTCGTCAATTTTGTTTTTTGGAATGGCTGTTAAATGATCATCTACATATGCTATCCAAAATTGTGGCTCAAAATCTATTTTATTTAAAGCATTTAATATTACTTCATCCAAAACCCATTCAACGAGAATTGGAGCCAAAGATGATCCCATGAAAAGTCCTGTTTTCATTCGAATATATTGATTTTTAAAACAAAAATAATTACAATCAGAAAGGCAAAATTTTAACATGATCATAAATGTTTGTTTTGGAATTTTAGTTTTAGGTTTGATACGTAAATCAAAGTTACGTTCAACAGTTTGTAGTGCCAATTCAGTTGAAATATTGTTAAAACAATTTGATACATCGAAAGATACAAGTATATTTCCAGGTAGAATTTTGGTTTTTGTAATTGTTTTTACAAATTGTTTTGAATTTTTGATTGTAAATTTTGATTTATAAGATTCTTTAAGAATGTTAGCTAAATATTTTGACAATTTGTAACTCGGAGAATTTATTGTTGAAATAATAGGTCGGACTGGTAAATTTTCTTTATGATACTTGTATTGTCCAAATGCACGAGGTGAAATAGCAATATATGTACGAAGGTGTTTAGACTCTTGTTGGCTTATTAATTTTCTATTTTTGTTAAAAATAGTACTTATTAGGCGATTATTTTTAGCTTGTAGCGATGACGTGGGATCTGAAGCCAAAACTTCAAATTTATTAGTATCATTAAATAAGTTTACTAATTTATCATCAAAATCTGTACGTTTGGCAATAATGGTCACATGATGATTTTTAATTTTTAATTTTTTAATTTCAAAAACAAATGTCTAATATTAAAAACAGATTGTTATCAAATAATTTTCTATAAAATAATCTTGGTAATTTTTATATACAGGGTGATTGGCATAAGGTGTGACAAAAATCTAGAGCGTGTAGGTTGGACTTAGACAAGAAAAAAATCGTATGGGAGGGGGGGGTCTATTTCCCCCCGTTTAGGCGGGAGGGGCAATTTAAGAAAAAAATCACTTAAAACAGAAAAAAAATTATTAAAAAATAACGGTGATACCTACAGAGTAATGCTTTAGCATTTTGAAAAGCCAGAAATACATTAATACATTAATTTTGTTTTTAAATAAAGTTGTTCGAGTGAATAGTTTTTGAAAAATTAATTTTCAAAATCAAAATTTTGGAAAAAAAATGAAAAAATTTTTTTTAAACAATTTTTTTTCAAAATTTTACGTAGTTAAGTATTATTTTTGTATTCAATATTCAATGCTCTTATTAATTTTTGATCAAACACAAAAAACCGGATGTCAAAATGTTTTGTAGTTTTTGCGAAAATCAAAAATAACAAAAACTACTTTTGTTCTAAGAAAAGCCTTTTATTTTAGTTTTTATACGTCTTTGGATTCTTAGGTGAATTTACGATTGGAAGGATTAACTTTCTTTTTACTATTTTTTTAATTATCGTCTTATAAACATACAATAATGTGACAAAGTACTGGATTAACCATATTTCACACATTTTTTCATTGAGAACACCTGCGTGAGAGCATTGGTTTAAAATTGACCTGCGAATGTTGTTTAAATAATGCAACGTTACACGCCCTAACTAGTGACAGAAAAGTGCAATTGCGAAATAAGAACAAGAATGTTCCTGAATCTTGAAATCAATTAAAATAAGAAATACATGCATATTTAGATAAAATACATAATTACTGTTTATTTAAATTTTTAACTTTTTTTTAACTAAAGCTTATTACAAAAAATTATTTAAAAAACATTCGCAGGTTAATATTAATCCATGCTCTCACGCAGGTGTTCTCAATGAAAAAATGTGTTAATCCTTTTTTTCGTAAATGCACCTACGCCTCAATGAAAAAATGTGTGAAATATGGTTAATCCAGTACTTTGTCACATTATTGTATGTTTATAAGACGATAATTAAAAAAAATTAAAAAGAAAGTTAATCCTTCCAATCGTAAATTCACCTAAGAATCCAAAGACGTATAAAAACTAAAATAAAAGGCTTTTCTTAGAACAAAAGTAGTTTTTGTTATTTTTGATTTTCTCAAAAACTACAAAACATTTGGACATCCGGTTTTTTGTGTTTGATCAAAAATTAATAAGTGCATTGAATATTGAATACAAAAATAATACTTAATTACGTAAAATTTTGAAAAAAAATTGTTTAAAAAAAATTTTTTCATTTTTTTTTTCAAAATTTTGATTTTGAAAAATAATTTTTCAAAAACTATGCACTCGAACAACTTTATTTAAAAACAAAATTAAAGAATGTATTTCTGACTTTTCAAAATGCTATAGCATTATTCTGTAGGTATCACCGTTATTTTTTAATAATTTTTTTTCTGTTTTAAGTGATTTTTTTCTTAAATTGCCCCTCCCGCCTAAACGGATGGAAATAGACCCCCCCCTCCCATACGATTTTTTTCTTGTCTAAGTCCAACCTACACGCTCTAGCTTTTTGTCACACCTTATGCCAATCACCCTGTATAATTAAATTTCATATATATTTTTGTTAATACAAAACGCATGTATTTATTTTTAGGTACTGATGATGAGGCAAATAAGTCCTCGAAATATATATACATATAAAAACTAAATAAAGAAATGCGTTTTTAATTGAATCAAATGAAGAAAAACAAAAGGTAAAATAAAATTTGTTAATAGCGTTATAATATGGAGAAGATATGTTTAAGTTAGGCGCAATATCTAATGCGGGATGATGTCGATCTTCGTCTATTAGCTTAACAGCGGAGGCAATTACTGCAGTTTCAGCGCTTACGGTATCGGAGACGAATACTAAATCTAGTGTTCTTCCTAAACGATTATTCACTCCGTTGAACTGGCTCAATCCACATGAAGATACCATCAATTAATAAATGCTCAATAGGACTGGTCGCATTAATCGGAACGTAGAAGTTATCGTCATCAATTTTAACCCAATCCAGGTTTGGTAGGTTAAAGTCACCTACATCAAAATTTCATCTTCAGGTTCCAATAGGACATATACTTTCTATGCAGTCAATCAGTTTTTCATAAATAGATCCCCGGACTCCAGTTTAATCATCATGCATAAAACTTCAATATTGGAGGACCTAAAGTCGTCGATCAGGTAGCAAATCAGAGAGTTTCTTATCGCAAAAAGAATTCCACCTCCTACAGTGTTGGAGTTAATTAAGTGGTGACGATCACGTCTGATAATATGGTAGGAGGTATCGAAAAGCTCTGAGTCGAAATAGAGCTATTCAGTCAAGTTTCTGTCAGTATAATGACGTCGTGAGGAAGATTGTTTACATTTTTGTAGATCATATTGGTCTTTGTCCGAGGTCCATTTACATTTTGATAATAAATTAATATCTTATTAATCAACTTTGACGTTGATTCATCGTTGTCCGATTTAGACGAATTCTGAGTTTTACGACGGTTATTCGGTCTATTCACAAATTCATGAATTATGACACCAACTGGCCAGAACGATGTCGAATTCAGTATATGGAATACAGAATCAGGGACACGTATTTTGAAAGAAGAGTATTTTGCGTGGTTACGGTGCAGAATTTTTTCAACATTTGTGATGAATGTGGTTCCCAGTTTTTCTGAGATATAGTTTTTGATATCAAAGGCGTTCGTTGGGGGGCAAGTTTAGAAAGAAATAAAACTTTTTGTCCTTCTACAGCCCTTAGTCCAGATAAAATAGGATATTTATGGTGTCATTAACTTGATTAATATCATCATTTGTACATTTTGGAGTGACATAAGGTGGCAGTTGTTTAGATTAAGCGCCTGTTGATTTGGTTGAAGTTAATGATTGCACTGTTGTGGTAACGCAGGAAGTCTTTGACACTATGTTATGTATTGGTGCAGAAACCGTAACAATCGATTGAGATGTTAATGGTAATGATGACGAAGAAATGAGAGGATTGAATAATGAGTTACCATTTTGAAGTTGTGAAAATTCAATTATATTTTCAACTTTGTCAGAGATAAATAATAATTGTTTTTCCAAATTCTCTAACTGCTTCATATTTTGCAGAACATCACGAACAATATTATTATCAGCGAACGAGTCGCATTTGTCACAAAAATAGTAGAACGTTTTCTTTTTATGATAGAGTTTAAGGCAACTAAACGGAGCGTCAATACTACAAATAATGGAGTCAATCATATTCCGAGATTTTATCTCAAGATGAACAGTTTGACATATTATTTCGCTAATTTAGGAAGATTTCAATAAATTTTTAAAATATCAAGTTTTCCAACTTTTAATTATTTCAATCCGTATGTAATAATGATGACCCTGTGCGGAGATTCAAATAACGTCGGTAACGAGGATATTACTAGGATACGACTGGTGGCGCTTTTTAAATCACCCTGAGGACAATACAGTCAACCGACCTTTTAAATTTTTTTTTGCCATGTAAATTTTTTATAAAAATAATTAAACTAAAGTCACTGTACATATATAGTTAGGCCCCCTATGAGCCAACAAATGTAAATTTTCATACATATGTAGTATATTATTAGTTGTAAGCCAAATTGTAACAAAATTGAATTGGCCCTTATTAAATGTCAAAGAGCAGGATGATGACAGACGTCAAACAGCTGATGTAAGAATAGTAATTATAAAGAGAAAACAAAAGTATTGTGTGTAGTAGGGTGTGTCACTTTTGTATGGCCGCAAAAAAGTACTCTTATTTTTAAATGTAATAGTGCTCAAAAGTTGTATTCTGAGGTTTAAGAATATAAAAAAAAAAAAAAATAAGATATCGTTCGTCTTTGGCTCGCTCAAATCGGTTGAAGGTGAAAAAAAAAAAATTAATTTACAGTAAATTTTTTTTTTTACGTAAACTAAAAAAAAAAACTTAACAAAATACAGAAAGAATTTTTGTCTTTACAAAAAGATATACCACGATATTGTAGGTGGTTCCGTTGATTTTTAAGAATTTTTTTATGTAAAAAAAAAAAAAAAAACGATTTTACATAAAAAATGATTTTTCTTCCTTCTTTTATTACTTCATAGCTTCTTTATCAAGTATTCAATTTCAACAAATATAAGCTTAAAAGTGTTTCCTTGCTATTATCTTTGACTTGAAAGCCTAAAAATATTTTATATAATTTTTTTGTATCCACACGGCGCAATTTAAAACAACACATATTTCAAAAATCTCGAAAAATCAAAATTTTTTGGATTTCATCCAATTTTTGAGCGAGCCAAAGATATTAATTACGAGTAAAATGAAAATGTTAAACGCAGGATTTGATTTTGATAAGCAATGCAACTTTTAAAAGCTATTACATTTGAAAATACCATAGTTGAGCACTTTGACACACCCTAGTGTGTAGTGTCTTGAAAAATTATTCGGCAGAACATAGGCTAAAGTTGAACTCACCAGGGGGGAGATAATGATGACTTGAAAATGCAATGGAAAAATGTATAAGTGCGGCAGCAAATTGGGCAGAGACAATGCTCTCTAAATGATGATTGTGGTAGATAAGACAGATATGATAATCCAACTTTCAGTTTATTTTGATATTACTTGTATCATTCAATAAAAAATAAAATATAAACATTTAATTACTCGCGTAAAAATTACTAGGCTATTAGGATCGAAAAATTCTGTTTAGCAACATGGGCAAAGTTATATAATTAAAATTTATCTTAGATAAACCAATGAAAATTTGGAGAGCAAAACTAAAGAATTCACCTGTCTTGATAATATACTGTGATTTTGATAGTTATTTCATGAGAATACTTAAATTGAATATTTTAATAAAGTATTATTATTATTATAATTTATTAACATTACAAAGAAATTACGATGCTAATAGTGGAAAAGAGCACGAGCTACTGTGGCTTTCGGCTCTGAGATAATTAACTTAATAAAATAACGGGTGATTTTTTAAGAGCTTGAGAACTTTTTAAAAAAAAAAACGCATAAAATTTGCAAAATCTCATCGATTCTTTATTTGAAACGTTAGATTGGTCCATGACATTTACTTTTTGAAGATAATTTCATTTAAATGTTGACCGCGGCTGCGTCTTAGGTGGTCCATTCGGAAAGTCCAATTTTGGGTAACTTTTTCGAGCATTTCGGCCGGAATAGTTGCTGGCTTATTTGTGTAGACTTTAGACTTGACGTAGCCCCACAAAAAATAGTCTAAAGGCGTCAAATCGCATGATCTTGGTGGCCAACTTACCGGTACATTCCTTGAGATGAATTGTTCTCCGAAGTTTTCCCTCAAAATGGCCATAGAATCGCGAGCTGTGTGGCATGTAGCGCCATCTTGTTGAAACCACATGTCAACCAAGTTCAGTTCTTCCATTTTTTGGCAACAAAAAGTTTGTTAGCATTGAACGATAGCGATCGCCATTCACCGTAACGTTGCGTCCAACAGCATCTTTGAAAAAATACGGTCCAATGATTCCACCAGCGTACAAACCACACCAAACAGTGCATTTTTCGTGATGCATGGGCAGTTCTTGAACGGCTTCTGGTTGCTCTTCACTGCAAATGCGGCAATTTTGCTTATTTACGTAGCCATTCAACCAGAAATGAGCCTCATCGCTGAACAAAATTTGTCGATAAAAAAGCGGATTTTCTGCCAACTTTTCTAGGGCCCATTCACTGAAAATTCGACGTTGTGGCAGATCGTTCGGCTTCAGTTCTTGCACGAGCTGTATTTTATACGGTTTTACACCAAGATCTTTGCGTAAAATCTTCCATGTGGTCGAATAACACAAACCCAATTGCTGCGAACGGCGACGAATCGACATTTCACGGTCTTCAGCAACACTCTCAGAAACAGACGCAATATTCTCTTCTGTACGCACTGTACGCATTCGTGTGGTTGGTTTAATGTCCAATAAAGTAAACTGAGTGCGAAACTTGGTCACAATCGCATTAATTGTTTGCTCACTTGGTCGATTATGTAGACCATAAATCGGACGTAAAGCGCGAAACACATTTCGAACCGAACACTGATTTTGGTAATAAAATTCAATGATTTGCAAGCGTTGCTCGTTAGTAAGTCTATTCATGATGAAATGTCAAAGCATACTGAGCATCTTTCTCTTTGACACCATGTCTGAAATCCCGCGTGATCTGTCAAATACTAATGCATGAAAATCCTAACCTCAAAAAGATCACCCGTTACAAATAAATTCAGTTTATATAAAACTAATTAATATGAAAAGAGATATGATAGAAAGCAAGGATTTATAATACAATTTTTAGATAATTTTGAAAAATGTAATTAGATGTCTATTTTATGTTTTTTAATGAAGTTGTAAATTTCGACAATGTTTTCATGACTTGGTTTTTTTATGGCTTTGTTGAATGATAATGATTGTAATATTATATGTCTGTGGCAACAAGGAAAAACAGCATAAGTCGACTTATGTCGAAAATGAGTTTTTGATATCATCCGATGCGCAATAAGCGTATTTTCGTATTTTTATCTCAAACCGTTAAGGAATTAAAGACAAAAGAAAAACGACATAAGTTAGTATCTACAGAACTTGCGTATGGAAAAACAACATAAGTACAATTCTTTAATTTTTCTTTTCTACTTATGACTTTATTCCATAAAGAATAACCAAATCAACAGACACATAAGTTTACTTATGCTCTTTTTCCAAAACAATTATATTTTTTAATCGCGATCATAAGTTTACTTGTGCTCTTTTTCCAAAGTATAATTGAAGCTTACACGCAGATAAGTTGACTTGTGTAGTTTTTCCAAAATCCTTTACGTAAAAACTCCAGACACAAGTTGACTTGTGTACATTTTCCTTATTCCTTATTTAAAGTTTAAATAAGAAACAACGACATAAGTCATGTTTTTTATCAGAATTAGCTGTAAATTGACATAAAACTAATTCTTTTTAAATTCAAATAAGATCTTACAGTGATTTCAGTAATTTTCGCGTTTAAACTTTGTCCATAAGTCTTGTACCTGATTTGTAATTGCAAACTAAACATTCAAATCGCTCTCCTGAAAAGTAGCAAAAACTGACTTATGTCGTTTTTCCTTGTTGCCACAGATGTATTTATTTGGGCTTGAATGATCGATGAGGTGGATGCAATTAATAAAAAAACTACTAATTCATCTTATGTTACCCCACGTTTCGCTGGCTTTTTTTCCGGCTTCTTCAGGGGTTTTTTTGTTTTTATTAATCTAAAACAACCAATTATACAATATTATTTAGAATATTACTTATGGACATATGTAATTATTATATAAAAGTGAATATGGAAATTTTTTTAAATTAAACTTACTTCTGATGTTTAAAAATAATGTTTTACATTTTGTTTTAACTGGAATTGAAATGTACGTTGAATTTTTTAATAAATTAACAAATAAACAATTTAACACTTAAAAAATTGACATTAACATTAACACTATTAGAAACAACAAAAAATTAAAACTAGTATCACTTGGTATCACAGATTTGAAATGGCAACGCCATATATCGAGCTGATGTTGTCAATGTCTTCTTGATGGTTCATCGTTGTTTTTATGTTCTGCTCAATCCGAAGACTTTCTAGAGTGTAGCGGGTGGAAGTGCGGCTCTCCTTGTCAAGTACTTTGACATTTTCGAAATCAGCCATATGATCGTTGTCAGTCATATGTTGTGAGAGTGCTGTTGTTGTTCTTCTTCTTCTTATATCAGCTTCATGCTCTGAGAGTCTGACAGACAGTTTACGTTTTGTTGTTCCTATGTATATCATATTGCATTTTTTACATGCAATTTGGTATAAAACGTTGTGTTGATCTTTCTTGTCTATTGTTGGTTTTGTGTTTGTGAATATTGTATTGAGTGTTGAATTGGATTTGTGTGCGAACGATGTTTTTTTCTCTTTCAATTGGTATTGTGTTGTTTAGTGTTAGATTATCGGTGAGGTGCGGGACGTATGTTACGGAGTAATATTTAGGGTTGCCAGGTTTTGCTTTTGATGATTGTTGTATATTATTTTGATTTTGTAATTGTTGAAGTTTGTTATTTATGAGTTCGTTGATTATTGTGTTTGGGTAATTGTTCATTTGTAGAATATTTCGTATTTTTATGGTGTTATTACTATGGTAAATGTTGTCACTGATATCAAATACTTTGTTAATGAGATTTTTAGCTGTATTTATTTTGTATTTAATTGGTTGAGAAGACACATAGTAAATCATTCTACCTGATGAAATCGGTTTACTATACCAGTCGAACGAAATTTGATTATTGTTTTTTATTAATTTTGTCTCCAGGAATGGAAGTTGGTTATTATTTTCTGTTTCTATTGTAAATTGTAATTTTGAGTGATATTCGTTTAATGTTTTTAGTATTATATCTGTATCTTTTTTATTAATTATTGCAATTATGTCAAAATTACAATTTACAACAGAAACAGAAAATAATAACCAACTTCCATTCCTGGAGACAAAATTAATAATTAAATTAATTTATTAAACAATTTAACGTAAATTTCAATTCCAGTTAAAACAAAATGTAAAACATTATTTTTAAACATCAGAAGTAAGTTTAATTTAAAAAAAAATCCATATTCACTTTTATATAATAATTACATATGTCCATAAGTAATACTCCAAATAATATTGTATAATTGGTTGTTTTAGATTAATAAAAACAAAAAAAAAACTTTCTTTCACTTTATTCTTTCCATTATTTCACAGGTACGACCGTCTTTGTCGAAGTCTGATTTATCTCTAAAATAATATTGCTTCTCTTTTAGTTCTTAGCATACATATCTCTTGGCTCTCAATTCTCTTACTAATACTTAGAATATTCTATAAAACATCGACTGCGGAGTTGCCAGGCTCAAGCAGTTCGATACAGTCCCGGCGAAAACCTACGGTTTTCCAAAGGTAAATAAATAAATAAATAAATAATAATAAAAGAAAAAATATATAAACAATAATATAATAAAAAATTAACGCAGCATATCTTCTGCACCGGTCTCGTTAGTTGATTGGTTGCTGTCTGGATTACCACTCTACGTACCAACCCATCTTTACTCAGGAAAACTCTCAGAAAATTCTCGCTTTTGATTATGCACAACTGTCCCTCTTTCACTGAATCTTTCTGTTTTCGCCATTTCTTTCTCTCAAATAGAGTAGATAAATACTCTTCTTTCCATCTTGCTCAAAAGTGTGACAACATTCTCTCTCTCTCCATAATTTTACTCCGTGAACATTCGGCATCTCATTGGTCACAAATGGAAGTGATAATACCAATGGCTCACCAATCAAGAAATGTCCCGGCGTTAACGCTTGTAAATCACTTGAATCATCATTCAAATGCTGTAGCGGCCGTGAATTCAGAATCGCCTCTATCCCAGTAAGCAAAGTTAACAATTGCTCTTCTCGGGTAAACATCTATCTCTCTTCAGGTAGGTAATTTCCTTGCTGAAGTACTTCTCTTGCTCTTTTATGATTAAATGCTCTATCGCTTGCTTCTTTTCGCATGAATTTGGTTGAACAATCCTCATTCTATCTCTCCTTATAGTCTGTCGTTTCGAACGTCTCTGTCTCTTGCCGTATTTTCCCTCTTCCTCTTTCTATAAATTTTATTTTTTCTCTAATCGTTTTGACAAATCTGAATATGAAACTAACTATATTCAGCGCTTTCTCTAGTGTAAATGCGTATTCAATTACTGAAACTCTCTCTCTCAAATCTTTCGTACATATAGATAATGGTTTTGTAAACTCCATAATCGTTAAAACTTTCTCTTCTCTTATCTCATCCCTTCCCCCATCTGAAGTATTTGGCACATAATTTTCGGATTTCCAAGTAGTTCGGGGTTTTGAAAGGCATTCCGGACCGTGCAGCCATAGCTTATTGTCAACCAGTACTCTCTCAATCTTTCTCTAAGGCTTTCTCTCTAAAATATACGCTGGAGATGCCATAGTTCTCTCGCAATTCTCATCATTCGAAACATCATCTTGATGTCCGCACTTATAGCAATTCGATGTCTACGAAATCGCATCAGAATCTCATGTAAATCTTTCTGTAGCTTCTCTCCGAGCATCTGCATTTCATTTAGCGAGACACCTTTGATCGTTTTGCAGCTAGCATGAAAAACAACTCTGGGGTGGAATCGCGTAAGGTGATAGTTGATTATCAATTTGTTGATTGTCGTTTTGAACATCGCTCTCTCTATAATTCTTAATTGATATGAAAGAGACAGCTATAGTCAAAAACGACAATCAACGAATTGATAGTCAACTATCACCTTACGCGATTCTACCCCTGAATTTCTTTGTCACGCAGTGATGGGGTATATGGTATACCATACTGCCTTCTGTCTCTTCTGTAACTGGACGCATGTGTCCTTCTCTCTCATATTCTCTCATGAAGTTAATGTATAGCTTGAACCAATTCAGTTGGCCAACGGCCGGTTGCGCAGAGAGAGGATTTAAGAGAACAAAAATGGTGCACAAGCTATTTAATGAGTAAACATTTTTCCTTAAATCTTACAGTGCCTAACTCAACTTTGCTTTGACAAATAGTTTAGGGATTATTGTTTATTTCTATGTTTTATGGTTTGTGGCTTAGCAACAGAAAGGTTCCGGGGGCGTTATGTTTATATTTATTCTATGGTGTTAGTGTTTATTTGATATATGTATTTATAATTTTTTGATCTGTGGGGTTTTGGGATTAATTGTAGATTAGTGTTAATTATTTAGATTAGTGTTTACAAGTTTGAATAATTTTTACCTACGAGTTTTTAAGAATTTATTTTACCTTAAAATAATTATTATAAATTTGTACTTCAGAGATAAGTATGAAACATAATAATAAAATAAAAATAATATAAATAAGAATAATATAATTTAAATAATAAATGTTTATTTACATATATGTACTTAGTTTTAAGAACTAATGTCGCTTTCATAGTCGGTTGAAGAATCGTCACCTGGATTAATTATAATTGAATCCGAAATTGTGTCCCACGTCAGGTCGTGAGAAAAGTATTCTTCCTCAGTTCTTATGGCTTTTTCACACACTTTTAGCCAGTCTTCAGCCGTTATTTTTGAAAATTCCTCCTCTGCTAATTTTTGAACATCCAATAAATTGAATGTTGTGTTTCGTGAACCTACTCTTGCCTTTACAGTTGCCCAAATATTTTCAATGGGATTGAGATCTGGATGATAGGGTGGTAAACGTAGAACCTCATGTCCCATGCCGTGAATGATATCGTCAATCTTATGCTTTGGGTTGTGTGTAGCTCGGTGTCTTTTTATTAGCTCATACAGTTCAAGTTTCAACATATGTATAGTATGCGGAATATTCTTTTCGTTTAGCCATTGTATCATCTCGGATTTCTTGCTAGCAGAAGTAATTTGATTTTCTTCTAATTTATTGTGGTACGAGGCGTTGTCCATTACAATAACTGAAGGTTCCTCCAAGTTATTCAAAACTTGTTCTTGGATCCATTTGCAGAAATTTTCGAAGTTCATGTCGTCGTGATAGTCTCCCGTTTTCGTTCCAGATTTGAATAAAAGTAAGGAGTTTTTCACGAAACCTTTGTCACCACCTGCATGCGCCATTATCAGCCTCTTTCCCTTTGAAATTGGCGTCTTCAACCCACTGCTACTGTCATCAGTCCAAGCCCGTGGCCTTGTATGTGAGCTATGAATATAGCTTTCGTCCAAATAAATGATATCATATCCTCTTGTTCTGTATTCCCGGATTTTTCTCAGATACTTCACTCGCATGAGTTTAATATCATTTCTTTCACAGAGAAGTTTCCGGTTGTTTTGAGTTTTTTTGTAGCTAAATCCTTTTCTTCTTAGAATCCTGTTGAGAGACGTAATACTTAAGTTAAACTCCAGATCTTCCTGTACTCGTTGTCTCAACATTTTTAAGGATATCATCATTTTTTCCTCCTGGTGGAAGTTGTGCATTATACGCCGAATAGCTGCGATGTCAAATTCGTCTAGTCCAGTTTTCCACTTCGTATGCTGCACTTTTTTATTTGGTGACTGTACAACTCCTGTCTCTTCGTATTCCTTAATAATCCTTCTGATTGAACGTTTAGAAATTCCAGTAGTTTCCACTGCTTGCGTTGTTGCGTAACTCACAGGATTTTCAAGAAACGAATTCTTTGCTTCTTCCAGTTTGTCATTATATATCTTAACAACTATCTTACACGCCTGGCTTCCAATAGGTTTTCCTTTTCTGAATGGATCCATTACAATTTCTTTTAAATGTATTTCAATGTATTATTCTTGGTTGTTTTTTTTAAACTGAATTGTAAACCAAAGCAAATATCATTTAAATACGTTAATTCCCTCTGATGCAAAAATTGTTCAAACTCGTAAACACTAATCTAACTAATTAACACTAATCTAAAATTAATCCCAACCCCACAGGTCAAAAAAAAATATATCAAATATACACTAACGCCATAAAATAAATATAAACACAACGCCCCCGGAACCTTTCTGTTACTAAGCCACAAATCATAAAACATAGAAATAAACAATAATCCCTAAGCTTTTTGTCATTAATCCTATGTCGCAGCTCGCAGGTAGTTTTTTTTTGTCTGACCCAATTGCATTTTGCAATAGACTTATTTTTTATTATAGGTGCACTGAAATTTGTCCCAGTAATAAAAACAAAAATTATTAATTTTATTTTTTCGAAGTAAAGTTTACACCTAAAAATCTTTTCCTTTTATCTCACCAGAGATGAAATAGTTTTTTAGACATCAAGCTATGAAAGAAAAGTAAACCATGATCATATCTTATTCAAAGAAAGTCCATCACTGGAAATTCATTTCTATTTTACTCTGAGCGAAGCTATAAACAAAACTCACCCTCCTAAGTGCTTCAGTATGATGTATGATCGCAGCAGCGTCATTGACAACAACGCCGGCATGTACATCTTTTTTTTCTTTTTTTCAGTGATTTTTCTGTCTCTTTAAGAATTAAAGAGTAGAGCAAAGAAATTTAAAGAGACCTGCGCAGTAGAATTGCCAACTGAATTGGTTCAAGCTATACTTCTCTCTCTTCTTCAGGATCTCGTTCTAATTTTCTTTCCAAAGCAAAGAATCTGCGCCTTGCTATTAGCTCTGAACTCCCAAAATCTTTCTCTGAATCTATCTCAAATTGCTTCAAGGGAATCGTTACAACGAACCTTCCTGAAGAATAACGTGAATAAGTATTTATGAAATTCGCTTCTACTAACTCTTCTTCCTTGGAACGGAAAGGAGTCGATCTAATCTCATCCGCTTCCCACAATCTCTTGAGCATATCATGTAACTGATCGTTATCAACGGTTACATAAAACGCTATTTGCTCTCTATTAATCTTTCTCTCTTCTTTCTCTATTCGATGCTCTCCGAAGATTATTTTCCCAAATATAGTATTCATACACAGTGCACCTTGTGGTTGTTGACCTAATACTGATCGAAATACCTCTGCTAAAACTCTGCATCCAAGTAACAAATCTACCGAACCTGTCCTTCCACAGTCAGGGTCCGCCCAGGGAATAACTGGAAAATTGTCTTCCTCTGTCGCTTATAAGTCTCTCTCAAGCACTAATAGTTGCCATTGATCTTCTCTCGGTAATATCCAGAACAGAGCCATTGGAATCGAACCACGGACTTAGTCTCAACGTAGTTTTGTGTTTTAATTGGAACGGTTGTCCTTCTATCCCAATCAATCTCTATGCCATTGGCTTTCTTGACAAACATAAACGCTTCTGCAGTTGAAGGCTTACCAAGTTTGGTTGAGCCCCAGTATCTAAAAGAGCCCGAATTGGACCATATCGCTTCCCATCTATCTCTATTCTGACCTGTGCCGTCGGCATCAAAGTCCAACTTTCCCATCTATCGCTTTTAATAACATTAAAACAGTTTAAATAATTTTTTTTTTTAAAACTCTTGTCTCTATATTCTTTATTTGATAAATTATTTCGCTTAAAATCTTTCCAAAGTTTCTGATCTTTGTTATCTATTTCATCTATCCCAATCTCATCTATCTCTTTTTCTTATCTATCCCAATCCCATCTATCTCTTTTTCTTATCTATCCCAATCTCATCTATGCCTATCTCTAAGAAACTTTCCGAATTGCTAAAGGACCTCATCCTTTCGATAGCATGAATTGCGGGCAATCTTAAGCTTGTTTATTGTACCAACAACTAGAGTTAATCTTGAACTTTTGATTTTAAAAGAAGGCATTCCTATTGATTTATTAACCCTGAAAAAAATGTTCATTCAATATCATGAATGTTTTGATATTTCACCCCTTCAAGTAATTAATGACCTCTCAGCTTACGGCGCTCAAACTAAGACCACACGTTTCCCAAAATCAGTTTTTTCGTAACTAAAAATATCCCTTACAAACAAACCTCCCATGTACTCGTATCAAATAGTCATGAATGTCTGTCTATTTATTATCAGAATGTACGAGGTCTTCGTACCAAAACCACCGAAGTTTATCTTAACTCAAAAAAACTTCCATATAATTTGTTTGCCCTTACTGAAACAAATCTTTCCCAAGACATTGAGAGTAATGAGCTTTTCACCTCGGAATTTACTGTTTTTCGGAAGGATATCTTAGTTCCTGATAGTTCCAATTTAGGTGCTAATAACCCTGTAGGTCGTGGTGTACTTTTAGCACTCCATTCCGATTTGGATGCATCGTTAATTGTTATTCCCAATATTTTAAATTTGGAACTTATATGTGTCAAGATAAACCTGAACAATCGTTGCATTTACATCTTGTGTTGCTACATTCCTCCGTCTCAGCCCACACGCCGATAACACTGTATTGCCAACTTAGCCCAGCCACTTACTGCACTCTTCCAAAAGTCCATTTCAACAGGAATTTTTCCCCAGCTTTGGAAAGATGCTTTTATTATACCTGTGCATAAGAAAGGACCTAAAAATGATATAGTTAACTATAGACCAATTGCAAAACTTTCTTGCATACCGAAACTCTTTGAGAGTATTATATATGACAATATGTTCTTTTTTTGTAAGCCGATTTTTTCAACTAAACAACATGGTTTCCTAAAGGGCAGGTCCACTACCACTAGTCTGGTAGATTTTGTATCTACTACCCTGTGTGCTTTAGTAGTAGGAAAAGAAGTCGATGCGATAGCTACTGATTTTAGCAAAGCTTTCGACAAAATATCCCATAATATAATATTATTTAAGCTAAAACAACTCGGCTTTCCGGCTTTAATGATTTCATGGATTCATTCATATTTATCGAAGCGACAATACAACGTTATATTCAGGTCGTGTATATCTACCTCCATCCGTGCAACGTCTGGAGTTCCGCAAGGTAGCCACCTAGGACCACTTATTTTCGTTCTAACCACTAATGACGTTAAAAAAAATATTTTCGAACTCTGATCTGTTAATCTACGCAGATGACATGAGAATATGCCGAAAGATCTCTTGTGCCGATGATTCCAAATCTCTGCAAATCGACTTGGACAAATTCTACATTTGGTGCCAAAAAAACCTCCTGGAACTCAACGTTAATAAATGTCAAGCCATAACATATACCCGCAAGCGTCCTCCATTAGCTCAAAGACAATATTATATAAATTACGAACCCATTCCCATTGTTACTTCGATCCGTGATTTAGGTTTATTATGCGACTCCCAACTGAACTTTCGCTCTCACATTGATAACATTATAAATAAAGTTAACTCTTCACTTGGGTTTATTAAACGCTGGTCCAAAGAATTCTCCGATCCCTATGTTACAAAGTCCCTCTACATGACTTTTGTCCGAACACTTTTGGAATATGCATCTCAGGTCTGGTCGCCTTATTATCAAGTTCACATTAATCGCATTGAAGCCGTCCAACGAAGATTTTTACGTACAATACTACATTTTTTTAATATTGAAATATAAATCCTCTTTATTACACCAGTCAACTACGCAATCAATGTTTATTTGTATTTTACTGGCATCTAATGGAGATCTTACACAGCTACAAATTTTTAGATCATCAGCATAAAGAAGACGGAATAGGAAATACGATTTGGCAGATCATTAATAAAAAGGAGTGGACCTAGGTGACTGCCCTGAGGAACGCCAGAAAGGTTTTCAATTTCATTTGACATATTGTCTACGTCCAACCAAATAGCTTTTAATTCATTTTAAAAAAGCAGAGTAAAAACCAAGCAGCTCAAGTTTTTTTATAAGAATGTTGTGTTGTACACGATCAAAAGCCTTTGAAAAATCGGTATAAATTACGTCGACTTGCAAGCGATTGTCCAAACAATTAAGGCTGTAATTCGTTAATATTGATAAATTATTCACCGTCGATCTTCCACTCATAAATCCATGTTGATGCTGGGAAATATGATTTCGAACTAAACTATAAAGTTTATTTTTAACGATTCTTTAAATACTTTAGGGATAAGCTGAAGTTTAGCAATAGGTCTATAATTTTCCGCAGCTCCCTTAGACCCAGTTTTGTGCAGAGGAGTTAAAAACGAATGTTTTCAGGTTCAAAAAATATACCTTAATGTAAGGACATATTGAAGATATAGCACAGTGGTGCTGCTAGAATGTATTTGCAGAATTTTAAAAGAAATGCTGGACTATTATCCGGAGAAACAGAGACACTGTTGTCCAGAGATGTTAAAGCTTTCAACACATCATCTTTAGATAAACATAGATTCGCCACAATTGAAATTACTAAAATTTTGATCATAATTTATGCTTAGATCGGAGAAATTTGATTAAAAAATAACGCAAAATTATTACAAATATAAAATTTCCGATCTGCATCTCACCACGAGCGCACGCGTGGGAGTGTAGTCCATTTGTCTGCTCGTTGCTTTTTCTCACTGCCTTTAAAATTCACCCATCTCAATCAAATCAATAAAATAAAACAAAAATAAAATAATTGCAAATAAAAAAAATATTCCTAAATAAAAATACCGCACCGCGTGTGCATAGTTTATAATCAAACAAAAAAAATAGTTCATTTAATTAACTAAAAAAAAAAACATACATACATACAGTTTCTCTCTTCTCAAAAAAAAAAAAAAAACAACACAGCGAGTTTTCATATGTGCCTCCCTCCCACTCCGTTTCCCACACCGCTCATAGTTGCTTAAGTATAGCCACTGCATACACTGTGTGGCTAACGCCATACAGTGTTGCATTGGACTATATATATAGCAATATTGGATATATTGCGGATATTGTTTTAGGGTATTCAGGGGCGGATCAGTGCAATTTGCAATTAAGGCATAACACTAATGGTGAATTGCAATTGTGAAGTCTTTTGGTGCCTAAGAATAATACCTGCATAGTTAACTGTCTAGTTTTGGTTTTTTTTTGTGTTTGTATATTGCAATGGCTGGTAAGTTTTGTGTTGAGTACTGTAACATTCGGGGGCTCCGAAAGAATTTTTGTGCTGTGTACGTTCACTCTGTTTTAAACAGGCCAGCTGTTTTGGCACTAAGCGAAACCCAGGTTGGTGAAAACACCGATCATACGGAGTTCAACCTACACGGTTATAGTTTAGTGCCATTATTCTTTTCTCATCATGGCTTAGCCGTATACGTACGTAATGATGTCGCATATCAGCTTCTACCATAGTATGGCCCCCGTATAAATACAAATTTTAATTATATGTGGTTTAAATTCACTGTCCAACGGCGAACCATTCATACATGTTTTATTTATCGCAGTCCAAGTTTGGATTGTAATTCGACTTCTAATGAATTCGATGCCCTATCCGACTCTATCCAGAGAATTGTTTCCCATTTTCCGCACAGTGAGATCGTTGTTACGGGCGATTTCAATGTACACAATTCTTCGTGGCTGCGCTATTCTGGTCAGACAACACCCGAAGGAAGGTATGTCGAGATTTTCGCTGAGTTAAATAACTTGTCTCAGCTTGTTGACGAACCAACTCGGATTCCTGATGTTGTAGGTCAATCAGCCAACACTCTAGATTTGTTCCTTACCTCTGACCCTGATAAATACACCATAAGTGTTTTATCGCCTCTAGGTACGTCAGACCATTGTGTCATATCTGCGAATTTCTCGTGTCAACAAACCCCAGTTAAAGAAAAAAGCCCTATGAGAACCGTTTGGCTGTACGAGAAAGCCAACTGGGAAGGTCTCATCGATTTCTTCGGCAAATTTAACTGGTCACTATGTTTCCTCGATAGTGATGTGGATTCCAGTGCAGATATGGTTTCAAATTTGATTCTTTACGGAATGAGAAATTTTATTCCGAATAGGATAAAATCTATCAAACCGAAAGAGAACTCCTGGTTTGATTCGAAATGTGAAGAGGCTATCAGGGTTAGAGAAGTAAGTTTCCGTAGTTTAAAAGCCAACCCTTCTGAGGAAAACCGGAATAAGTACAAATAAGCTAGAAAGACCTGTAACGTGATTATCCGACGAACTAAATTTTTACATGACCAAAAATTACGGCAAAAAATACTACAATGTCCCAAAGGTAGTAAAAATTTTTGGTCATTTGTAAAAAAACGTACGGAACAGTACGAAATCCTCAGTTCCAACACTCGTCTTCAATGACACTCCTGTTTTAAGCTCGATAGATAAAGCTAATTTGCTTGCAGCGCAGTTTGCTGTTAATTCGACGCTACCAGAGAGTGACATGACTCCTCCTGCACTTGAGAGCGTAAACGGTTTTATGGGACGAATCTTCTTTCGCACTCGTGCAGTTGCAAGAGTTCTAAAGGATCTTGACATTCACAAATTCGCTGGCCCGGATAGTATCCCTGCTATTGTTCTGAAGAGGTGTTCTTCAACGCTGGCAAAACCTCTGCGTAAGCTTTTCCATCTGTCCTACTCTTCAGCTCTTTCCGAGTAGATGGAAAACAGCATTTGTCCAGCCAGTCTCTAAGAAAGGCGAATCCTCCTCCCCCTCTAACTATCGTCCGATTGCACTTACGTCCCTTCTTTCCAAGGTCATGGAAACACTGATCAATTTTCAGCTTAAGAAATATCTTGAAGAACGAAAGCTCCTTAATGACCGGCAGTATGGCTTTCGTAGCAATAGGTCCACTGGTGATCTGATGGTATATCTCACCGAAGAGTGGAACAAATCTTTACATCGTTTTGGAGAAAGTAAGATTATTGCACTTGATATTTCAAAGGCATTTGATAGAGTATGGCATCAAGCTCTCTTATCGAAAATGCGTGCATTTGGTATCGACGAATCTCTTCTTCGTTGGATTAGAAATTACCTTTCGGACCGTTCTCTTCAAGTAGTATTGGACGGTTTCAAATCTGATATCCACAAAATAAATGCTGGTGTGCCACAGGGCTCCGTTTTGTCTCCGACACTCTTCCTTATATTCATAAATGATCTTTTGTCTGAAACTTCTAATCCACTTAATTGTTTCGCTGACGACAGTACCCTCAGCTTTTCATATTCGTTTTTAGATTCACATCCTTGTCCTTCGGATGTGGACTTCCAACGGCAGCGTATGATAAGCTCATTAAATTCTGATCTTGACAGCATTGTCCAATGGGGAATCAAAAACCGTGTAGAATTTAATGCCTCGAAAACTCAATGCTTTTTACTGTCGCTTAAGCATAACCCTCCCTCAATGCCACTATCCATGGATGGCACTTGCATCGAGGAAACTGAACAGCTTTCAGTACTTGGTATGTGTATCACAGACCACCTTTTGTGGAACGATCACATATATGATGTCGCCAAAAACGCTGCTAAGTGTTTAGGTTTTCTTCGCCGATGCAAGAAGTTTTTTACCCCTTCTGATCTGGCTGTAATCTATAAGGCCTATATTCGTCCAAAACTTGAGTACAATTCCCATATCTGGGCAGGTGCTCCAAAAACATACTTAAGTCTCTTGGACAAAATTCAAAAAAGAGCTATAAAAATGATAGGTGACCCTTGTCTAACTCAAACATTTGAATCTCTCGAGCACCGCCGCAATGTTTTATGCCTATCATTATTTTATCGGTATTTTCATAAACAGTGCTCTAGTGAAATAGCCAGTTGCATTCCTCCCCTCAAACAATTCAACCGTAATACTCGTACTTCTAAGAATGCTCATCAGTTTACCCTTGAGCCCAATTTCGGACGTACTCTCAAGTACAGAGATTCTTTTTTTAGCCGCACTACACGAATGTGGAATGCTTTACCCGGCTCAATGTTTCCTACTCATTGCAATGTACAGACATTCAAAATCAATGTGCATCGGTATCTCCTTTCTCATCCTATCCTACTTTCTTAATTGCTCGCACTGTGTTTAAAATTATAAGGGTATTCATAACCCCTTGAGTGCGCGTATAATATAAAAAAAAAAAAAAAAATCCGTGAATCATATTGCTTTCCAATTCTCACAGATTCATTAAAAATTTTGAAACGCAAAAAGGTGCCAAAACAACTCTATCTTATATAAAGCATTAAATTTTTCCAATAATATTGGCATCGTACCAATGTGAAGAACTCGAACATCGAAAAATATCCTCCTTGGCTTCTTCCGAAAGAAGCTATTAACATCCGGATATCCAAGCACAACATCAACGCTACTCCTAAGGAAACTTTCATCCAACTCTTCCATGATCTAATAAAGAGCTTCCCCACGAACATCTGGAATGTTTTTTGGATGGCTCTGAAAATGACATGGGCACAGGCAATTGCCAACAAAAACGGCGAACTTTAATCGGCAGAAAGACTCCCAACCTACTTTTCCATATTCTCAGTTGAAGCTTTAGTTATTCTTAAAGCTACACACATTGCAACCAAAAAATTCAGACAACTTTAATTTCCACCGACAGCCTTTCTGTTCTTTCCGCCATTAACCAAGCACCAGTCATAAAACAAATTCGAGACAACATAATATTCCTTGGTACTAAAATAAAAATTGTATAGGTGCCTTCACGCATTGGTATAAAAGGGAATGAATCATCAGATATCAATGCAAACTAGCAGTTACGGATGTGAGCGCAGAAGTAATATCTAATCGACCCAGCAAAAACCATTTAAAGAAATTAATACAAACTCACTGGGATTAAAGATAATCTCAATTATGGAACAAATATTTTAATCATTACACAACCCACAATCCTAATGCAACACCTATTTCATATCCAATGCTCAGCACAACTTATAAATAAAATATTCTTTCAGTTCTTTCTGAACTAAACATAAAAATTGTATATTATGATAAAATATTACAAAACCTGGAATTAGACAGTCAAATTTAAATGAAAATATGTATTTCTTCCTTTGGGGCGGTCGGGGGTGTTCAAATCGAGAGTTATGTTACTCTTGCTTTGATTACCCCCGACCGCCCGCAGGAATTTCTTATTTCATCATAATTTTATCTAGCCCCAATGCTAGCGCTGTAGTTTTAAGATTGATCAAACTCTAGTTGTAGCACTCCAATTAACCAGTTAATAAACATATATAATGATAATAATAAATTCTGTAAATCAAAATGTCAATTCCAATAGTTTCAAAATTAGTTTTTTCTCACATTATTTAAATTCTTAATTTTGTGTTTATTGCTGTATCACTAATGTTTAACTTATCTTTATAAATTTGAATGTTATACATAAATCATTTATTTAGTTGCGTAAATAAAAATATAATTATTAGTTTGTACATTTATGCAAGATTAATAAAATAATTATAATAATAATAAAATAATTTTAAACTTTTCTTTTGCTTGTTGGTAATGCTGACATGACTTAAAAGAAGCGGGATGACTACAGTTTGCACATAATGTATGGGTGCATTCATGTGATCTGGGTCGAGATCTCTAAACCGATTGCCCGAAGGCACACATGGCCCAGAGCTTAATTAAAACTACTTGTTTGTTTTAATTTGCACACACGATATGGGAAGATAAGAAATTGTACAGTTTGTTTAAGAAGTTTGTGGGTAACGGGATCGCACAAAGCATAAGTAAAAACATTATCGGTAAAACGATGTAACCGGTTGGAGTGTAAGTCGGTGGCTGAGAAAAAATAAAAATAATTTGCACTGTAAAATGTTAATATCTTTTTTTAAGAAATAATTAGAATAAATATAATAAATTTATATTTGTCATTGTAAATAATATTTTTCCAAAAAGTGGAAGTGGAATAATGTACAGTACCATTATACCCATTTAGTGATATCCAGTTCAAATATTTAACATTGTCTCTCTTTTTCTAATTTAATATTGTCGTACCTTATTGCGGTAGTATGATTAAGTTGGAATTGGTTGCGGTGGTTGATAAGAGGTTTGTTCATGAATTATTATTGTTCATTATTAGTATTGTATGTTCTTGATGTTTTTGATGAACTGGTGAATTATTATTGGTTGGCACGAAAATAGGGCATATATCATTATTATAAATACAATATATAGGTATTGATGATTTTTTTGACATAAAGAGAACAAGTTAGTAGACTAACGTCTCGAAGTTAGGTTATCTGATCATATTGAGAATTAATTCCATGAATATCTTTTTTGAGCAGGAAAATGCTAAAATCGTGGTAGAATTACTTTTAGGTCGAAAAAATTACAATACATTTAAAGTCATCACAAAGAGATTTTGTTGGAAAAGCATCCATTGGCAAAGAAGACAAAATGTTCTTCATTCTTCTTTTGGTTTTAAGATCTAAATTTCATGAATGATTACCCAAAGGTTCACGTATACAGATTTGTATTTAAAGTGTCCCTTATCTCACGAAGTGACGTATCTGCGTTTTTAATATTTTACAGGAGAGCAGTTTTTAGTTTTGTTAAACCCTTCTATAGGTGTTATTTCTGTGTCTGACAACGGTTTTGGTATTTTTTTTTTTTTTTTGTAAAATTGAAAGAATTTGTTGTTTCAAATGATATGAGTTTCAATGTAAATACTAAACTAAAAACAGTTAAAAATAATTGATTAACCAGATACGTCACTTCTTGAGAAATTATTTATCAATATTTTCAGAAAAAACGCACTTATGACAATTTAAAAATCTCAAAATCAATATCTTTTTCCAGATTGAAAACTCAAAACTCATTTTAATTTTTAGTCTTACTTTTATTAAACAATTTTCTTAAACAAAATGTAGTGTGTATTATTATAATTTCTTAAAACACTATTATTTTTCTTACTCTGGTTTCAATGAATTATAAAATTGCATGTGTTCATTGCTTCTTATTATGGGTAACTCTCCAGAGCAGAGTGACAAAAGATCTTCCCATTTGGCCTTTGGAATTTTAAGCTCAGATTGATTAAGTTTTTGTAAAGTTACGTCTTTTAAATTCCGTTTTAATGTCAGTGAACGAAATTCTTCCTCTAAATGGCTATTTTTGAAAAATATTTGTCCTGGTTTTTCTTTAATAAGCTTCAACTCCGCAATTTTCGGCCATTTAATGCATTCTCCTTTGTCGTCTTTTCTTATATTTAATATTCTTAGATCTTTTGAAAGGCTTTTGAAGTCAAGAAAATCTGAATGTATCAGCGGCCTTACCTTATAAGGTTGGGTTTTTCTAGCAAGTTTGAATACTGGGTAAAGTTGGCTAGGAATCATTATCTCCCCAGCTTTTGACATGGCATGAGAAATAGCACTATGCGCTGAATCACCTTCATTTTGGCCATGATTTGCTTCAAAAAACCGAAGAGAAATTTGTGTAACATTTTTAGAGTTCTTTAAAAAATAAATAAACATAGCTGGAATAATTGAATTATGATTTTGTCCAGAACAGCCATCTGAAAAAAGTTCAACTTTATTTATTCCCTTGATATCATATTCTAATAGGGTCTTGTAAACGGCTGTGGCAATTTCGGACGAGCCCCTTTTGCTTTGGCTCTCGTGCCAGGTATAACAAAAAACGTCTTTGCTTGCAATATCATAAACAGTGAGATTGTATACAGAAAGTCGCCTTTTATAAAAAACTGCGCTTTGTTTTGATATTGATATATAGGGATATAACCTGTTGTAGGTCAAAAACGGCTGTTAAAATTGTTTTATCTTTCATAGACTTTTCTTTGGACATCGATTTTAAACTTCTTACTTTATTTTTTTTAAGAATATGAGTCTCAAATTTAGATTTTAATTGTTCCTTGACGTCATCTTTACTCTCGTGGTAGGTCATACACAGTGAACATTGATCTTTTATCGGATGCAAAAAAGATAAGTTCTTTGTTTTAAAAACTCTTCTATATGTTGAAAAACTAGTCGGCAAAACATCTTCGTCTTAAGGTTGATTTAAAAAAATGTCGTACATTTTCCGCAGAGTTAGATCAGGCTGTAAATATTGTCTGGTTGATTTGTTGCGACAATAATGTGATTCAACGCGAGGGAAACGTTCAATATGGTCTTCAACCGCCTTTATAATTTTCGCTTCTAAAGCAAGTTTTTCATTTGAACGTTGTCTTCCACCACGTTTATCAGGTTCCAGGAAACCTGAAAAATTTATCTTTTCTAAAGCTGTTCGAAGAGTTCTCTCAGATATACCTAAGGTATTGATAAAAAAAGTTTTGCAAACTGTAAGCTTTAATCTTTTGATGTTAAAAAAGTATAAATGGCTGCATGCGTCTATAATTTGCGTTTTTAGATGTTCTTCTTTTCACTTCTAAATGTTCAATGTGCTGTATGATATAGTTTCGTTGCTTATTGAGATCTGCAAGATCGTAATATTGATTAAAAATTGACTGTCTTTGTTTGTCCGTTACAAGGTGGCACATTTTTCCAGTTCTTTTACAAAACTCTACTTTACATCTGTTTCTTATTTGCCTTTGAGGAACAAGTTTTTTTGATTTTAAACTTGTATACTCCTTACCCAAATCCCTTAACTTTTTGTTTTTTTTTCTGTTTATTTGTTCTTTTTGATTTAATATGGGAAGACTCCTTTGGACTGCCTTCTACTTCAAATTGCTCTGGAGTATCAATTTCCATGGAAGCATAATTTGCTAGAAGAGATCTAGAGATTTGGAGCTGGTTTCTGCGAGCTTTTCTTGTGGCATTTCTATTTTTATACTCTGTGTTAAAGCTCGAGAATGCCTCATGGTGAAACTCCGAAACATGATCTTCGCATGTATCATACGCTATGAAGTGAGAATAGCATAACAATATTAAACATCTTCCACAAGCACTGTATACCTCCGCCTTGCAGCTTCTTATTTCACTGCTCTGCACATAGCTGAAGTCCGATTCTGAATCAACTTCCATCGAATTGCAGTTAAGATCAAACATACTAGTTTTTCTTACCATTTCTCTATTTGATGCAAGCCTTGCAAGTGGAATTTCATCACTAGAACTGAACTTATAACTCGATTGTACTTCATCCTGTGTTTCCATCTTGTGTAAGTGTTCTAAATAAGTAGGTAAAATCTGTTCTTAACTAGCCCTTTATATTTATCAAATTAATTTAATTAGGTACTTACAAAAATGTTTAACTGTAATTTAAATAAAGATTTTAACTTGGTTTACAAAAAAAAGAGGATTACTATTTTCTTAAACATTCAAATGTCAATTGGTTATCCATTGATTAAGACATTTTTTAGTAAACAGGAAGAACCGAACGCCATTTAAATTTATTTTAGTAATGGGTGTATAGAAACAATAGGTGCGTTTTATTATTCACAAATCTATCTGGATCCGGATCTGGATTAAGTTTTAACATGTATTACAAAAACAATTTGGGATCCTGTTTTCTATCGGGATCTATTTCAAAGATCCAAAAATTAGTTTTTACACTGACGAGTAGATGGCTTTTCATGGTAAGGTAGTGTAAGGTATTGTGTAAAGAAAAAGGACAGGACATAATTTAAAATTTCCAAACCCAAGGATAAAAAGAGACGGGCGTATAACACTGCTGTCAGTAAGATCCGTATCGTTTTATTTTCAAGGGAAGATCCCGATCCGGATCCAGATAGATTTGTGGATAATAAAACGCACCTAATAGGTTTACATCTTAACGTGAGGCATATTATTTATACTCACCGATAGATGGACCTAGTACAAGAAACCGCTGTATTTACATAATAATTTGCAGTATAATGGAAAACTACTACCCACATAATTACAATTACGCCTGTTCGTGAGAAATTTTTTAACAAAAATTGCAGTTATGCCAACTATGTCATAACGAAGTCAGCCATGTTCCAGACATTTTTCAGGAAATCTAATGACGTAGAAATATGTAATCAAGTATACCTAGCACATATATGCCCAAATCTCAAAAAACGACAATTTGCGAGTTACGTCACTTCGTGAGATGAGGGACGAAAGGTGTATAATGTTAATACATAACTTTTTCTCTTAAGCATGAAATTTATTTATTAATAAAAACTGAAAATCTTGCTAATAACAGACAAATTGTATTTTTTTTTTTAGAGGTTGTTCCTGGAAATATTCGCAATGCCGATCATTTCATCAATTTTCTTCGGCGTTTCGTTGAAT
Source organism: Philhelius festivus (assembly GCA_963931855.1). Classification (NCBI taxonomy): domain Eukaryota; kingdom Metazoa; phylum Arthropoda; class Insecta; order Diptera; family Syrphidae; genus Philhelius; species Philhelius festivus. The sequence continues at coordinate 132,919,129 of OZ007554.1, read as the reverse complement.
ACATTAAAACTCGTCTTCGTGTCCATAACGTAGTCCAGGAATCGCCAGCAAGCTTCCTTAAAGATATTGCTACAAAAATTTGTGCAGATAGGAAACCTTTAAGATTCTGTGCTGAACGACTAGCAAGTCTCTTAAGGACGCTTGAAATAACCGACATGACTGAATATGGTGCTCTTGTTGTGGTAATAAAATTATTTTTATATGCATTCTTGTAAACCATGCATTATCTCAAAAGCTTTGTAATTATTTTTCTTTTTTAAGATAACGCACTTTGCTACTTTGGTTTCAACTTACACCAAAGGTTTTACAATTATCATTGAACCCTTTGATGATAAAACTCCTACCGTTGCGAATCCTATTCTACATTTCAGCTGCTTGGATTCATCAATTGCTATGGCTCCAATTTTTTCGCGGTTTCAAAGCGTTGTTATTACTTCAGGAACACTGTCTCCAATGGATATGTATCCTAAGATTTTGGATTTTGATCCTGTGGTTTTAAGTTCCTTTACTATGACACTGGCAAGACCATGTTTGTTACCAATGGTAAGTTTTATGAGATAGATTATTTGAAAACAACTCTTAAATACCTACTTCTACTTACTTCGTTTAAGATTGTATCCAAAGGCAATGACCAAGTAGCGATATCATCTAAGTTTGAAACACGCGAAGATACTGCCGTAATAAGAAACTATGGACAACTTTTAGTGGAAACGGCAAAAATTGTTCCTGATGGTATCGTTTGCTTTTTTACATCCTATTTGTATTTGGAATCGGTCGTTGCATCTTGGTATGACCAAGGCATTGTAGATACTTTGTTGCGGTATAAACTTCTTTTCATCGAGACGCAGGACAACGCAGAAACTAGCTACGCACTTATGAACTATGTGAAGGTGATTTTCTTTAATACAATTATTTAATATTAAAGTTAAAGCATTATTCTCTTAAAGGCTTGTGATTGTGGACGTGGTGCTGTTCTTCTGGCAGTAACTCGAGGAAAAGTATCTGAGGGTGTGGATTTTGATCATCAATATGGAAGAGCTGTACTAATGTTCGGAATTCCTTATGTTTATACTCAATCAAAAATTCTAAAAGCTCGACTTCAATACCTCAGAGATAATTTCCAAATCAATGAAAATGATTTTCTCACTTTTGATGCTATGCGACATGCAGCTCAGTGTGTTGGACGGGTGCTTCGTGGCAAAACCGATTATGGTATTATGATATTCGCTGATAAGCGGTTTTCTCGTCAAGACAAACGTGGTCGCTTACCTAAGTGGATACAGGAATATTTAGTAGATAGCTACTGTAACTTAAGTACGGAAGAAGCTATGCATTTAGCTAGAAAATGGTTAAGGCAAATGGCACAACCTTTCACAAGAGAAGATCAACTAGGAATATCTTTGCTTACATTGGAGCAATTAGAGAATTCTGAAAAACAAAAACTTGAAAAGCAGTCTAAAAACAATAATTGATTAAGTTATTACATATATTGTATTTGAAGCCCTTATATGTATAATAAATCACAAACAAAAACAAATGTTTTTTGCTTTTTTATGTTGATTAAATAAATATGTTGAAATTATAAATAAATTTATGCCGTTTGTTGAAGAAGGTGCGCGCGCACCATAAAAGTAGCTTCTCAGACTGGTTGTATGGTGGAGCCACCCATAAACTAAATGTTCTTTTATCCTAATTTTTTCTTTCCTACTTACTTTATGGTTAATCCCTTTTGATTTCCGTTTTCGCTATACACGAGGTTGCTCTTGCTTGCTCTTGGCAATTTAACTTAAATTAAATACAAGTAACGTAAGAAAACTAAGTAAGTTGATTTAAAATGTACATATCTTAATACTTATAATTTATAAAACTTTATTCCCAATAAAGGATTTGTAACCACCTTAGCAAAATAACCAAATTGTTCTTATTTGCTGGTTAACAAATAAGTTTTCGGTTGTGGCCAAAATTGCCGCAACATTTTACAAATCTTAAGGAACAAATTTACTGATTTGTACGCTAAAGATGCCACCTAAAGTGCCGACAACTAAAAATATGAACCTTGAACATGAGGAGTTCAACTGTTGCTGCTGTGACGAGCCCGACTCTGCCGAAGACATGGTGCAGTGCGACCAATGTAACGCCTGGAACCATTTTAGCTGTGCCGGTGTGAACAGCAGTATTCAAGAAAAATTATATGTATGTCAAATATGCACAGGTAAGAGTAAGTGTGTAGCTAGTTTTTCAGGAGCGGACTCTGCATCTGCTGTGGGTGGGGTCAGTACAGAAGCCAATATGAATAGCCAAGCGTCGCAAACACAATCAGCAACAATTACTGCTGCCTTTGCACAAAGCGCTGTCACCGTTCCTGCGACAAATGCGGCCAAATTTGCTGCTATGCATGGGAATCTAGCCGATGTACCATCTCCGTCAAACTTCACTCGCGTGCAGTCATCAGCACCATCAGTCTGTGTGACACTTCCTGCGTATAGTGCGGCCGAATTTGCTGCAGTGCGTGGGAACGTAGCCGATGAACAAGCTCCGTTCAATTCCGCTTATTGTAATTCACCATCATCAGTACCAACCATTGCTGCGCTTACCCAAGGTGCTGTGAAAGTTTCTGCGCATAGTGCGGCCGAAGTTGCCGCCATGTGTGGAAATCTTTCTCTTCCCAACGCTGATGCCAACGTTCCACACACGAAAACTAGACAGTTATATTCCTTTGCGAAAACTTCAACTCAGAACGTATTCGGTTTGACAACTCTGCCGCTGAATGCTGAAACATTAAATGCTCAAAGTTGTATAACATCTGCTCACGGTGCGCCCTTATCATCTCTAAAAAGGAGTGAACATTTATCAACAATTAATAAAAGAACAACTCAAGGTTTCGTTTTACCCAAGGATGATAATGTTCCTGAATCTGCGTCACTACAACCGAGACTCAACTCAAGCAGCTCAAAGTCATCGAGGTGCTCCTCAACTAAGCGACTCCAAATAGAGTTGCAGAAAATTGAGGAGGAAAGGCAGTTGAGGGAAAACCGCGACAAACAAGAACTCAAGCTACGAAAAGAAAGAGATGCCGAATATATATCCAAAAAGTACAACATTATGAATCGAGTTTTTGATTCTTCGGACGATGACGATGAGGCCGCTCACGGTGTAGAGGAAATGAAAAATAAAACTACGAGCACGGACTTGAACCCGAACTCCAATGTTGGAAAGTGGATTGATGGAATACCAGAGAAGAATTACATGCACTCCACAATGAAGGTTAACACAAAACCCCCTGAGTTCATAACGAGTACTTCTCAACATCAACAATTTCCTAAAACATGGAGCGGCGCTGAGAAGGGATCATTGCTTATCACTAATCATCAGCCAACATATTCAGCCATCATACCAAGTGCCACTCAGTTTCATCTTCACTCTGCCAAACCATGCGATGCAGCTCTATTACCAAAGCCAGACCATCATCAAAGGCCCTGCATACCATCGAAAAATGAGAATACACCTAAAGTAAATGTTCTGGTTCCACCGTCGCAGTGTGTTCAAAATCATCATCTTCAACAGCACCCCAACATAGAGACTTTTGAGAGCCAGCCTGCTTCCCAACATTCACCCTCGTTCAACAATATGCAACAATACACGCCCTCAAATAATTTTTTAACGAAAAATAATTTAGCAGCGCGACATTTAATCCGAGACTTGCCAGCTTTCGATGGAAATCCCTCGGAATGGCCACTTTTCATCGCAAGTTTTAATCGGAGCACAGAACTTGGCGGGTTTAGCGACGAGGAAAATCTAATAAGATTGCACAAGGCTCTGAAAGGTGGGGCACTAGAGTCGGTAAGAAGTTTGATAATACAACCAAATTGTGTAGGACGTGTGATCCAGACTTTAAGAATGCTGTATGGTAGACCAGAACTAATTATCAACACTCTGATTCGCAAGATTAGCTCCACACCTTCGCCAAAAGCAGAAAAGCTCGAAACAATTGTCACCTTTGCAATATCAGTGCAGAATCTTTGCGCTACAATCGAAGCTTGTGGAATAGACGACCATCTTAATTATCCCATGCTGATGCAGGAACTCGTGCTTAAGCTTCCCCCGACGCTTCGTCTAAATTGGGCCATTCACAAGCAATCATTGATGACATGTACACTTGCACACTTTAGTGAATGGATGTACACGATGGCTGAAGCTGCAAATGGAGTCCTAGTTTCAGCTCCCTCTACATACTCTGAAGAAAAGAAACGTAGAGGATGGAATGATAAAGGGGTCGTGCACGCCCACTACAAAGAAACTCCGCTTCATAATTCTAGTTTGCAAAACAAGTGCTGTGTTTGTGGTGGCAACTGTTCTTCGGTAGCAGATTGTAAGCAGTTTCAAGAATCGAACCGCACCGCCCGATGGGAGGAAGTTAGAAAGCATCAACTGTGCCGTAGATGTCTGAAAAAGCATCTGAACTACAAGTGCAAGTCAGAGTCTGTATGTGGAAAGAACAACTGTGTTCTAAAACACCACCAGCTTCTCCATAATGACCAAAAGCAATCCACAAAGTACTCTCCTACAGACGGAACCGTTGCAGTGCACTCAGATAATACATGGGACTCTCAGAGCTACAACACTGATTCAATTTTGTTTCGAGTTGTACCCGTTTTTCTTTACGGAAGAGGAATACAAATAAAAGTGTTTGCATTTTTGGACGATGGATCGTCTGTAACTTTAATAGATGAAGAACTCGCAAGACAGTTGAATGTACCAGGAACGCCACGACCTCTCTGTTTGAAATGGACCGGAAACACTTCGCGATATGAGAGTAAATCCGAGCTAATTAACCTGCAAATATCCGGAATCAACGCAAATTCAGATAAGTTCCAACTAACTGATGTACGCACTGTGGGGAAATTATGCTTACCAGCCCAAACACTTAATTCAGACGAGTTGCAGAAGAAGTTCCAACATCTACAGGGACTCGACATCACTCCTTATAATAAAGCTGTTCCACGGTTGCTTATAGGCGTTAATAATTCACAACTTGGGTTTCCGATAAAATCCAAAGAGGGAGGTCAATATGAACCTGTTGCGACTAAGACACGCCTAGGATGGGTCATTCATGGAAATTGTATTGAAGAAGCAAGTGTTAAATGACATTGCACGAGGGAAGAAAATAATCCTTTCCCTCAGTTCACACTGGTAAGAGGAAATAAACAAAACTTCCCACTGGAAGTATGAAGACAGAGGCCAGCGATCGTGTGGTTGGAAGGGGAAGGATGAGAGATAGTCAGTCAACTTGTAACCACAGAAAGGTGCGGTCGCTGGTCACTTAAATTCATGAACCGAGTATCATTTCAGAAGTGGAATTAAGAACGCGCGTGCTGTTTGGAGAATCAATTTCTCGTGCTCAAAGTGGTCTTTGTGTCGCGCGCACGTTTTGTTTAACTTAACTGCTTCCAACAGTTTCCCTTGCGCTTGTACCTTACCTACAATAAAAATAAATTTGTGTCAAAGTATATGTTCCCTGTTAATAGTGCCTACAGAGCGTAGAGAAAATATTTGGAAATAAAATACACTCTCTTTGTGGTTTGGTGGTGTGTGGTGTCTCGTCTCTCGTGCGTCGCGGTTGCCCGTTCTCGAATACTTTTTGTTTCGTATCATACTCCTCGCTCATTCCAGTGCTTCCAACAGTTCCCCTTGGGCCTGTACCTTACTTACAATAAATTTGTGTCAAAGTATTTGTTCCCTGTTAATAGCGTAGATAAAAGAATTGGAAACAAAATACACTCTCTTTCTGGTTTGGTTGTGTGTCGTGGTTGCCCGTTCTCGACTACTTTTCTGTTTCTGCGTATTGACTGGTGAATGTGCTGTAAATCTCTAAATAATTAAATAAGTGTTATTCTCATGCGTAGCTGATTGTTGATGCCGAGATAGAAAGTAAGAAAGGGAAACAAAAAAAAAAAAACAACAATCTCTTATATGTATGTTCCTGCTGTCTGGTGAGTACACCTTTATTTGTCTTGTTGTTTTATTTGCTGTTCCTCTGCATTCTCCAAAATGAGCCACCCCACCAACAATCGTCGTAAGAGAAAAAGCGAAGAGTCTCGTTTAACCGAACTTCTTGATGAAGTTAAACGTCTAAAAGAAGAGAATATTCGCTTACGGGGTGGGAACGTAAGATGCGAGGAGAACGTTGATGTAATCAGTGTTACTTCAACGCCACGGCCGGAGTCATTAAGAATGTCCTTGAATGAAGCAAGGGCTTTAATTAAGGAATTTGAACCAGGGGTGACGGCTCTAACTCCGACACAGTGGGTCGACAGCATCGATAGATCGGCCACGATTTACGGGTGGAGTTCTCTTGAAAGTCTTTTCTTTGCAACGGCCTTGTTAAAAGGGGCAGCCAAACATTGGTACGACAGCAAGGGTATAGAGGTCAATTCGTGGGATCTGTTCAAAAAAGCCTTTGTTAAAGGATTTCCAGAAAGCGTAAGCAAAAATAAATTGCTTATTGAAATATTAAAGAGGGAAAGAGCCAAGGATGAATCCATCGAGGACTATTTTTATGGTATGACTTCTATGGCTCGTCGAGCGGGGTTAGGGGAACAGGATACAATGCAGCATATAGTTTCGGGCTTAAAAGAGGTCTCCCTGGTTGCGGTACTTGATGCTAGAAAACCCGAGAATTTAAGTGACCTTCTGCAAGAGATTAAGCTTCAGGAAGCAGCCATGGAGTATAGGGAGACTAGGAAAGAATTTCAAAGCCAAGAAGGAAATCCTCCAAGGCGCGGGTATGATGAAAATTCAGAACGGCGATTGGCTCGATATTCGCCGTATACAAGGGAACAATCGACACGCAAAGACAGTCGTTACAAGGACCCTTCCACCTCAAGTGGGACACGACCTTTTGCAGAACGCTTGTGTTACACATGCCGCAAACCGGGACACATTTCATATCAGTGTCCAAACAATAAAGTAAAGGATCCAATAAATGTTTCCCAAAAGAGCATCATGAAGAGAATTATTGAAAGGACGACCGCTAATGAGTGTTATCAGCGAGTATTCGTAGAGGGACATGAATTGGACGGCTTCATTGATCTCGGAAGCGATTGTACGACCATAAAAGCTAGTGTAGCTAATGACCATAACTGGTCTCATACAGAGACTGATACGGTTTTACAGGGTTTTGGTGGCGGAAACTGCAGAGCAATAGGACAAATGATTCGGAAGGTGAAAGTTGGAACGGTGGTGCTGAGAACAAGCGTAATTGTCGTAGATGATGAAGCCCAAGACTCCTCTATTATTATCGGCAGGACATTTTTGGACCAACCAGGCATATTGGTAATGAAGACAAAAGGGTCATTAGAAGTGTCAAACATTGAAGAAAATGTCGGGCCCGTTGAACAACATCCCCAAAAAAATGATGTAACCAAAAGGGTTATGAGGATCAAACGTCAAATAACGTTGGCAGATATTAAAATAGGCGATGCGGCTACAAAAGAAGAAGTCGATCTTTTAATTGCTTTACTCAACAAGTATAGGGATGGGGTGGCACTGGATATGTCGGAACTTGGACTTTCAAAGACGAGCGAGATGACCATCCAACTGAAAACGGATGAGGTCGTTCGATACAAGCCTTATCGAGTTCCGTTTGGGCAGGTGGAGGAGCTCCAAAGTATTATCAAAGAACTGAAAGCCAATGATATAATAGAGGACTCGAATTCCGTATATGCAAGCCCAGTCCTTCTAGTTAAGAAAAAGGATGGAACGTTTCGAATGTGCGTGGATTATCGGAAATTGAACTCCATCACAAAACGTAAGAATTTTCCGACACCTAATATAGAGGAACAGTTGCAAACTCTTCATGGCAGTAAAGTATTTAGTGTTTTGGACCTCATGAGCGGATACTACCAGGTTCCGATATCTGAACAATCTAGACACCTCACCGCCTTCGTGACACCCTTCGGGCATTTCCAGTTCAAACGTATGCCTTTTGGTCTTTCAGATGCTCCAGCGGAATTTATGTCGATGATAGCCAAAATAGCCTTTCCGATTGAAGAAAATAAAATAAAAATATATGTGGACGACACCCTTTTGGCGGCAGCTACAGTTGAAGAAGGTTTGAACATACTCGCAAAATTTTTGAACGCTCTTCAGAACAGCGGACTCACACTGAACATAAAAAAATGTGACTTTTTTCGGAGTACCATAACCTATCTCGGTCATGAGATAAGTTCCAATGGAATATGTCCTGGTAAGAAAAACGTGGTGGCTATTCAAGAATTTCCACCTCCAACCAACGTGACTGAGGTTAGAAGATTTTTGGGTTTAAGTGGTTTCTTCCGAAAATTCATAAATGGGTATGCCATTATAGCAAGACCTCTTCACCAACTTTTAAGTAAGGATGCTGATTTCGTGTGGAAAGATGAGCAGCGGAATGCTTTTAACGAGCTTAAGCAAAAGTTGTGTTCAGAGCCTGTCCTAACATTGTATAACCCGAAGGCAGTGCATGAGCTCCATACGGACGCCTCGAAGTATGGGCTTGCAGGAATTCTTATTCAGATTGGTGAAAAAGGAGCCAAACAAGCGGTTGCATATTTTAGCCGGGCAACAAATAAAACAGAAGCAGTGGCTCATAGCTATGAATTAGAAGCTCTGGCGGTTGTCGAAAGCCTCGAGCGGTTCAAATATTATCTTTTAAATAAAAGATTCACGGTATTCACTGACTGCAATTCTTTGAAGCTCACTCAGGCTAAGAGAGATCTGGTGCCCAAAATTGCCCGATGGTGGCTCCGCATCCAAGAGTATGACTTTGATCTCGAGTTCCGAGCCGGAAAACTAATGGAACACGTAGATGCGCTAAGTCGATCACCGGTTGAGGACTCAGTAGATACAAGTATTGTAGGTCACCGACAAGTAATGTCAATTGGGATGCAAGAGAGCGATTGGGTAGTGACGTTGCAGAAGCAAGATCCAGAACTCATTAAGATAATCGACGCCTTACATGAGGGAACCGGCAACAGGAATTATCTTCGAAGCTTGAAGCAGGAGTTTGAACTAAAACACGGAAGGCTTTTCAAAAAAACCGATGAAGGACCGAAGTTCGTAGTGCCTAGACCAGCACGATGGAGGGTCATAAAGTCATTACACGACGATGTTGGTCACTTAGGATTGGACAATACGGTTTCTCTTATCAAACAAACATATTGGTTTGCAAAAATGCGAACTATCTGTAAGAAGTATATTGACTGCTGCGTGGATTGCCTGTATAACAAGCGAGGACGGGATGAAACTCGATTTAAGCTACATCCCATTGAAAAAGTTGCAGTTCCCTTTCATACGATACATATTGATCACGTAGGCCCATTTCCGAAGAGTCGACGTCAAAACTCCTATGTCCTCGGAATCATCGACTCATTTACAAAATATGTAATACTTAGACCACTTCGGGCAACTAACACTAGTGGTGTCATAAGGACTTTGGATGAGGTATCACAAATCTTCGGTCTTCCACTCAGAATCGTGAGCGATCGAGGTACCGCGTTCACGTCAAATCTTTTTGCGAAGTACGTCACTGACAACAATATTGTTCATATAAAGACCGCAGTAAGAACTCCAAGGGCGAATGGGCAGATAGAGAGGTATTTTCGTACATTTAACTCTGCATTATCGTGCATGTCCCAGAATAAGGACGGCAAGGATTGGGATGAATGTGTGTCAGCAATTCAATGGGGACTTAATAATATTCGTCATGAGGTTACCGGGAAAACAGCCCATGAATTACTCTTCGCTTATGAACCAGCAAATAACGTGCATAATAAGCTTTGCCTCGCTCTGCAGGGTGATCTAAGTCATCAGAAACCCGATCTTGACATCGAAGAACTCCGTAAAGTTGTGGAACAACGCATGAAACAGAACCAAGAAAAGCTATCGAGTGAATTCAACAAAAAACACAAGGGACCCGAACAATATAAGCAAGGAGACTTGGTGCTTCTTAAAGCAGAACACCCGGCTACAGGCATGTCAAGAAAACTACTGCCACGATATCGAGGACCCTATAAGATAGCAGAGAAATTACCGAATGACAGATATAAGATTGTGGATACTGAAGAAAGCCAGGTGACTCAAAAACCGTTTCAATCAGTATATTCTGCAGATAAGATGAAGCCTTGGGGAGAATTTGTAGACATCGTTTTTGAAGATGAAGCTACCGACGACGATGGCGAATAATTTAATTTATATTTTTTTTTAATTCCTTTTAATTACCGTATGGATCAATAATGAATACTAATTTTCCTTTTTTTATATATATATATTTTTTGTTAAATTAGCTCTTCAAAATCTTAAGTTATTAATGTCTTCTTTATTTTCTGATGCATATGTTTAATCAATTCTTTCAAGTGAATTACTAATTAGTTGTGTTACATACTTACATTCAAATCGAAGAATCTATTTAATAAAAAAAAAGCATTGCAAAGAAAACTTTGTGAAGGTCTAACAGGACTCATTATTTTCTTTGTAGGAGTAGGTCCTTTCATAAAGTGGTGGACAACTGTGAGCAGAGCACCTGTATGGTGGGTAGATAACTGTGTGGAGAGCACCTGTGTGGTGGGTAAATAACTGTGTGGAGAGCACCTGTACGGTGAGTAGGTAACTGTGTGGAGTGCACCTGTGTGGTGGGTAAACAAAAAACTATGTGGAGAACACCTGTACGGTGGGTAGATAACTGTGTGGAGAGCACCTGTGTGCTGGGTAAATAACTGTGTGGAAAGCACCTGTATGGTGGGAAGATAACTGTGTGGAGTGCACCTGTGTGGTGGGTAAATAACTGTGTGGAGGGCACCTGTATGGTGGGAAGATAACTGTGTGGAGTGCACCTGTGTGGTGGGTAAATAACTATGTGGAGAACACCTGTATGGTGGGTATATAACTGTGTGGAGAGAACATATGTGGGGAGTAAGTATCTACTATGTGGTGAATGTCTGTGTGACTAGCCTAAGCAACTTAAACTATATGAAGAAGTAGCCAAAAGCATAATAATCTGTGTGGTCCATTTTGAAACACCGTCACGCGGTAACTCAGTTGTTTGTGTAAATAGAAGAACAATCTTAAGGATTCACCGGGACGGTGAATAAAGTAGGATGGCCGAATGTTAAATGACATTGCACGAGGGAAGAAAATAATCCTTTCCCTCAGTTCACACTGGTAAGAGGAAATAAACAAAACTTCCCACTGGAAGTATGAAGACAGAGGCCAGCGATCGTGTGGTTGGAAGGGGAAGGATGAGAGATAGTCAGTCAACTTGTAACCACAGAAAGGTGCGGTCGCTGGTCACTTAAATTCATGAACCGAGTATCACAAGGAATCTCGATAAAACTCACAACTTTCACGTGTGCGAATGTAATGACCTCGATCTGCGCCGTCTTGTTAAGAACTTTATCTGTGATGATAATTTCGGAACTCTTGAGTCAACAAAGATCACGATGTCGGATGATGATGCTCGAGCTTTAGAGTTGCTTACCACTCGTACCGTTCGCAAGAATGGGAGATTCGAAACGACACTGCTTTGGAGATTCGATGAAGTGGAATTGCCGGATAGCTACCCTATGGCCAGGAAACGATTCGTCTGCCTCCAAAAACGAATGGAGCGTGATCCAGTCCTAGCAGAGAAGCTAAACAATAAAATTGACGAATACATTAAGAAAGGGTATGCACGGAAGATTACACACAAAGAGACGCTGGAAAATCAGAGCCGGTCATGGTACTTACCAGTTTTTCCCGTGGAAAACGCAAACAAACCTGGAAAAATTAGAATCGTGTGGGACGCCGCGGCTGCAGTCCACGGAACTTCACTCAATTCCCTACTCCTCAAAGGACCAGATCAACTAACTCCTCTGACGTCCGTCATCTACAAATTCAGACAAAACAGGATCGCGATATGTGGGGACATTATGGAAATGTTTCACCAAGTCGGTATTCGAAAAGAGGATCAACATTATCAGAGATTCCTGTGGGGCCTCGACGAGAATGGAAACCCAGAAACCTATATAATGACCGTGATGACTTTCGGGGCGACATGTTCCCCGTGTACTGCACACTTCGTCAAGAATACCAATGCGGACCACTTCGCTGTTGAATTTCCAAGAGCTGCCCGTTCAATCAAGGAGAATCACTACGTAGATGATCTGATGGACAGCGTGCCAACTGAGGAAGAAGCAATCGAATTAGCGCAGGAGATTCGGCACGTTCATAAGAAGGGTGGTTTCCATATTAGAAACTGGGTTTCAAATTCTTCTGCTGTTCTAAGAGCACTCCAATCAGAACCAACGGAACAAATAAACATGAACGTCAATGTCGAACTAGGTACAGAGAAAGTGCTTGGAATGTGGTGGTGCACATCGCTAGACTGCCTTACATTTAAGCTCACTACAAGCCCAAATCAAAGAGAAATTCTTTTTGGATCCAAACGTCCTACTAAGCGCGAAGTTCTAAGAGTGATGATGACACTTTTTGATCCTTTGGGGCTGATAGCGTGCTTTCTGATGTACATCAAGATTCTACTACAAGAGATTTGGCGCTCCAAAATTGAGTGGGATGATGAGATTAAAGATGACGAGTACAACAAATGGCTGAAATGGGTTCATCATCTATCCAAAGTCGAATCGGTACAAATCCCGAGATGCTACGTGACTACAACCTGGGGCTCTGAAGTACAGCTGCATGTTTTTGTCGACGCTAGCGAAAATGGTTTTGCGGCTGCAGCGTACGTAAGAAATACAAACAACAATTTAGTAGAGACTAGTCTGATAGGCGCAAAAACTCGAGTCGCACCTCTTAAAGCGTTATCAGTTCCACGCCTAGAGCTGCAGGCAGCACTCCTAGGAGCACGATTTGGCAAATGTATTGCAGAGTCACATGGGATCTCCTTTACAAAACGATACTTCTGGTCAGACTCAAAAACTGTCCTGTGCTGGCTGCGTTCGGACCATCGCCGATATCGACAGTACGTGGCATTTCGTGTAAGCGAAATTTTGGACCTTACCGATATAAATGAGTGGAGATGGATTCCAACGAACATGAATGTCGCAGACGAGGCCACAAAATGGCAAAAACCTCCAGAGTTCAAATCCACCAGTCGATGGTTCAATGGACCAGATTTTCTGAAATTCTCTGCAGATCAATGGCCTCAGGAGACAATGGTTAACTCTACAATTGAAGAGCTGAAAACGAACCTCGTTGCCATTCACACACTCCGAGAAAACATTTTTCGATATAATGAAATTTCTACCTGGTGGAAGCTGCTAAGGAGTTCGGCTTACGCTCTTCGATTTGTGAACAACACAAGCTCTAAAAGAAAAATGACATTGAAGACGGTTGGCCTTTTATCACGTGAAGAACTACAGAAAGCGCAAAACGAACTGCTAAGAGAAGCTCAAAATTGTGTATACGCCGAAGAGATTGCAGACCTTACCATGAACCGTTGTGTCGAGAAAAGCAGCTCTATTTTTAACTTGTGCCCATTTCTGGATGAAAATCGACTCATTCGAGCCAATGGAAGAATCCGTTTGCAAGAAGATCTCAGCACGGACCTCAGCCTACCCATTATTCTTCCAAGATATCATCGCATCACTACCCTTATTATCGAGGATGTTCATTCTCGTCACAACCACCAAAACGATGAAACTGTGGTAAATACTCTTCGTCAAAAATTTTACATTTCTCAGATGCGCTCGGCCTTGAAAGCTATCAAAAAAATTTGTCCACAATGCAAAATCAACAGAGCTCAACCACGCCCACCAATCATGGCACCACTTCCCCACGCACGACTTGCATCTTTCAGTCGACCGTTTTCGTACGTTGGCGTCGACTACTTTGGCCCTCTTTTAGTCACTGTAGGTCGAAGAACTGAAAAGCGCTGGGGAGTCCTGTTAACCTGCCTCACCATAAGGGCCGTCCATATAGAAGTCGCTCATACCTTGACGACTGATTCCTGTATCCTCTGCCTGCGCAATTTTATGGCCAGAAGAGGAACACCCATCGAATTTCATAGTGACAACGGCACTAATTTTCATGGCGCAGAGCGAGAGCTACGCGATGCAGCCGCTAGCATCCAACGAGACCGGTTAGCTGAGACCTTTACCACGACAAATACTCAATGGAAGTTTATACCACCGGGTTCACCACATATGGGTGGTAGCTGGGAGCGTTTAGTACGTTCCATCAAAAATACACTTTATGCTATAATGCCAACAAGAAATCCAAACGACGAATTGCTACGTTCTATGCTTATAGAAACAGAAAATATTATTAACTCGCGACCGTTGACATATATTCCAATAGACGCCGAAAATCCTGAAGCTTTAACGCCCAACCATTTTTTGTTGGGATCGGCATGTGGCTCAAAACCTTCGGTGGAGTTAAGCGACGACGTGACAGTGCTACGTAGAAATTGGCTCATCTCACAGCAGTTTGCGGACCGCTTCTGGAAGCGCTGGGTAGCAGAATACTTGCCCACACTTACCAGACGCTCAAAATGGTTCACACCCGCAAAACCTCTAGAAGTGGGCGATATAGTCCTGGTTGTGGATCCAAACAGCCCTCGAAACAGCTGGCCTAAAGGACGAATAGTTAAAGTTAAACGTTCCAAGGATGATCAAGTACGAAGTGCGTTCGTACAAACGCAGAGTGGAGTCTACGAAAGGCCTTCGGTAAAATTGGCCGCTCTCGACATCAGAGTTCCAGGAGACACCAGTCCGCAGGAGAAACTACCAAGGGGGAGTGTTGAAGAAGGTGCGCGCGCACCATAAAAGTAGCTTCTCAGACTGGTTGTATGGTGGAGCCACCCATAAACTAAATGTTCTTTTATCCTAATTTTTTCTTTCCTACTTACTTTATGGTTAATCCCTTTTGATTTCCGTTTTCGCTATACACGAGGTTGCTCTTGCTTGCTCTTGGCAATTTAACTTAAATTAAATACAAGTAACGTAAGAAAACTAAGTAAGTTGATTTAAAATGTACATATCTTAATACTTATAATTTATAAAACTTTATTCCCAATAAAGGATTTGTAACCACCTTAGCAAAATAACCAAATTGTTCTTATTTGCTGGTTAACAAATAAGTTTTCGGTTGTGGCCAAAATTGCCGCAACACCGTTGTTAAAGCCGCTATAAAGTTCATTCCTTCATTCTCCTCGAATTATAATAATCGATTACAATGTGGCGACTCATGTCATAACTCATAACCAAATACTTATGTAACATTTTTGTATTATATTTTATAATACCTACATACATGGTCTTTGGCTAAAGGATTTTTGAATACCTTTGAAAAAGTCAATAGCCAGGTCTGCAAAAAAACTAAAATTGA
Source organism: Philhelius festivus (assembly GCA_963931855.1). Classification (NCBI taxonomy): domain Eukaryota; kingdom Metazoa; phylum Arthropoda; class Insecta; order Diptera; family Syrphidae; genus Philhelius; species Philhelius festivus. Next base: position 132,903,769 of record OZ007554.1, on the reverse strand, counting down.
ATAAAATGTAAGTCAGCAATCAGAGCGAACATAAAGTGAATTCCTAATTCAATTGTAGAAAAATATTCTGTTTGTAAAAGTTGGTAGTTGGTAGGAGTTGATATAAATGTGTTAATAAAAAATGTTATTAATTTACATGACATTTTTTTATGATTTTTAATTGGATCTATTTAAAAATACAACGTTTGTTTGAACGTGCTTACATTCTTCATCAGTTGAAACTTATGTTACTATTTATATACAGTAGGTATCAATTTAACACATAATAATTTAGATAACATTATCAAAATTATTTTAAACAAAAAATGTGAAAAGCATATTCGGCCCTAGCGAGGTATCCGTTCGGAACGGAAAATTGTCCGCAACGGATACTTTGTCGGAGGTTCAAATTGCCTTCGAGGTATCCTATCGGAAAGAATAATAATACACAAATGCGTTCGCGTAATTTGTTCCGCAAAGAATTTGTGCCGGACGAAATCGGAAAATAAATAGCATTAAGCTGTCAGAAATTTCACAAATAAAGCACTTGATCGCAATTCAACGCAGTTCGCCGCGTGCGTTAAAATAATGTCGGAGAAAAATTCCGAACAGCTGTTCGGAAGAATACCTCGAAGCAAAAATCATCCGAATCGTACAAAATAGGAGAATTTTCCGCTCCGAACGGATACCTCGCTAGGGCCGATTACAAATTATGAGAGAGAATCGTCACTACCATCATCGCAAGTGGGAAACACCGACTCTGCTTAGACTTCAGGAAGGTCAATTCCGTCACGAAGAAATTTGCTGGTCCTGTTCCAAATATTTAAGGTTTGCTAAGTCGTTTATCAAATTCACATTTCTTTTCGAGTGTGGATTTGAAAGACGCCTTCTGGCAAATACCGTTGGAAGAAAGTTCAAAGGAAAAGACGGGATTACCTCTTCTTCAGTTCACTCATGCCGTTTGGTTTATGCAACGCTGCACAGCGAATGTTGTAAGCTAGTTGACAAGGTTGTGCCGCATCAGTATAGGGAAAATGTTTTTCATTACGTCGATGATTTGTTGATTGTGACAGCGACATTTGAAGAGCACATGCGGATGCTTAGGATAATTGAGAACCGTTTGACAGAGGCTGGACTTACTATAAACATAGAGAAGTCCAAATTCTGTTTTAAGGAAATAAATTATCTTGGGTGTGTTGTTGGGGAGGGATGTTTGAAAACAAATTCGGAAAGGGTTTTGTCAATTTCGGAGTTTCCAACTCCCAAGAATGCACGTCAGGTTAGGAGATTTCTCGGATTGTCAGGTTGGTATCGTAGATTCGTTAAGGACTATTCAGGAATTGCCGCTCCTTTCACGAACACATTGAGAAAGGGTACCAAGTTCGAGTTTGGTCCTGAAGCAGGCATCGCTTTCAACCAACTCAAAGAGGCACTGACCACCACCCCGATCCTGGTAAACCCTGATTATGAAAAGCCATTTAAAATCCTGTGCGATGCGTCAAACACCGGTGTTGGTTGTGTACTGTGTCAGGAGGACGATGAGGGTGTGGAACGACCTATTACTCTACTATTACTACTATTACTCCCATAAGCTTAACAAGTCCCAACGCAACTACTCTGTGACAGAGCAAGAGTGTTTTGCAGCGGTTTTGGGAGTTAAGAAATTTCGACCTTACGTGGAAGGGCATAGCTTCAAAATTGTAACCGATCATGCAAGCTTGAAGCGGTTGATGAACCAAAAGGATTTACATGGTATGTTGGCTAGATGGAGTCTTAAGCTTCAAGGGTTCGATTTTGAAATCGAACACCGCAAGGGTTCTCAGCACGTTGTTCCAGACGCCTTATCGCGAGTATACGCTGTTGATGATCTTAGTGATGTTTCTTTGTTAGAAAATCCCCAGTATGTCCTTCACATTGACCTCAATGATTTGAGTTTTAAATCTGAGGAATATGTGAAGTTAGTCGAGACAATCAGGAATAATGAAGATCAGCTTCCTGATCTTCAAGTCTCTGATGGGTTTGTGTACAAAAAAGTCAAACACTGTACAGGCAACCCAGTTGAAGATGACATGGAAACTATGGGTTCCATCGGCATTGATCAAATCCTTGATTCTTCTGGCTCATCAATCTCCTAAAGCTTCGCATGGTGGTATTGCCAAGACCTTGTATCGTCTTCGTGATAGATTTTACTGGCCTAATATGGCGGCTGAAGTAAAATCATTCATTGCAAGTTGTGACGTATGCAAATCATCGAAGGCCCCTAACATGATTTTAAGACCGAAAATGGGAAAGGCATTCGTAGTAGAGAGGCCGTATCAGCATATCTTCATCGACTTCCTGGGACCGTATCCAAGGTCAATCAAAGGGCATACCCACATCATCGCACAGTGTGACAATTCGCACATTTAGCGGGATTTAATTAAAAAAAACAACATGCATGAATGTAAACAAAAACCAGTTTCTCTTAAAGCATAAACCTCCCCCTCAATGACTGTGCACATTTTTATGAGCTAGAACTAAGCACAAAAACAAAAAATTAGCTTAGAAATTAACTTTTGTATAATTTTTAGGACATAGGTCTGATTTAGTGTCAAGTGGATTAGCTTCTGTTGCAAGTGGTTCGTGAGGCTTAAAGGAAAAGTTTATTTTTTTTATATTTAATATAATATTTGTGATTATAAAGGTAAGTTGTTTTTTTTTATAAAGTGTTGTCATAAAAAATGGGGGTGCTTGGAAGTAAAAAATTACTGAAAAACTATGTGTTTTATGTGTTCATTAGACAAAAAGTATAATTTTACAGTGTTTTACAAAGTTGAGATCCTTTTTGTTTTAAAGCTGTATATATGTGGAACCAAAAAGTGTTTTGTCTTTTTGCGCACAGGTGCGACACTCATACAAAATTTTTCGTATTTTAGGATGCCAACCGAAATTACGAAAAAACAAATTTTTGATATTTGGATTTCAAAAATCAAAATTAAGCGCTTTGAGGCTGTGTTTTCCTTCGTTATGGATAATTTTAATAATTTTTCATTTTCTGAAGAGGCAATTAAGTCAATAAAGGCAACCTTAAAAACTTTATGTTTGAGGTTTGACGAAAAAATGAACAAATGTGGTCGCCATAGAAAACGCTTTGAAAGCAATAATTGTCATTGGTTAAATGAAATCATTAAACTCCCACAAATTGTTTTAGATGAAATTCCCTCTTCATCTAGTGCAAACAAAGCAATAGCAAGACCAAGAAAAAGTTTTGATGAGTGCTGTGAGAAGACTAAGAAGAGAAAAGCACAAACACTTCTAGATTCATTTAGCGCTGAAGAAATCATAACTGCGAATGAAGTCAACCTTAGGAAAGCTCTTAGGAAAGAGAAATACTGCTATTGCAGTTAAGCAATTATCAATATGCTCCCCGAAAAGAGGTTCGGTTTGTGCTTAAGTCAAATTATTTCTTTGTTTTTTTTTTTTTTCTTTTCACTGGAAAACACTGGAAACACATACATCTGGCTGTTTGTCAATATCTGCAGATGATGCATTAGCAATGATAACAGACGTACAGCTATCAACTCATCAGTACGATATAATACGCCAAAAAATAAATATAAATGTTCCAAATTTACTACCTTCGTACCACAAAATTAAAGAGGCAAAGGCAAAATGCTATCCCGATAACAGAACTGTGAATGAGTCTTCTGCTGAATGCGACTTACAAAGCTTGGTTAATCATAGCATTGAACGTTTATGTTTAGCTCAAAAAGATGTTCTAGATTCTGTTGAGGATCTTAAGACTCAGGATAAAGAATTAAATCTGGTAATTAAATGGGGTTGTGATGGTGCTCAACAAAAGCCATACAAACAAAAGTTTTGATCAGGTCAACATTTCGATGAAAACCTCTTTAGCATATCTATGGTGCCAATTCAGTTATATTTCTTACAAGAAGAAAATAAAAAGGTATTTGGCAAAACCCAGCCCCGTGATCCACCAGAAACTGTCGGCCTATAAAATTAAATTTTGCAAAAGAAACGACCGAGTTGGTCAAGTTGGAAGAAGATTCAATTCAACAACAAATAAACACTTTACAGCCATTTGAGATAAATAATGACAGCTTTCATATCCGAATTAAACCAATTTTCTTACTTACCATGATCGACGGCAAAATATGTAGGGGAAAGGTTGGAACAGTGAGACAGTACGAACAGTGAGACATTCTATTTTTTAGCTTCCCAAAAACATGCACAGACATGTCGATGCAGACAATAACGTTTCTTTTCCATTCCGCAACTTTTGTTTCTGTTCCGCACAACAGCCAGTTGCGCGTGTGCTTTCAGTGAGTGAAGACCGAAAATAAAGAGTAAAAGTATTTTTTTTCGTGTTTTGAAAATTTGTGTAGCAACTTAAATTATTCAGGTAAGTGAACTAGTGTTTTTTTTAATTGGTTTGTTATTATGTGTGCTATCACTGTTTAAAAAAAGTCTTCGGTAGCTTTACCAGTTTTTTGTAAAAAAAAGTTTTTCTTAAAAGTGACACAAATTAAACAGTGAGACAGATTCAAAGGGCGAACAGTGAGACATGTCTCACTGTTCGGCCTTCATGATCAATTTATTTATTGTTTGTTATGTTATTACTTTATATAGCTTTTTCGGTATCCTTGACATCCTGAGGCACTAAATTATGGATAAACGGTACAGCTACGGGAAGACGCCTCCAGATGCCATGAAAAAAGCTGTTGAAATGGTAAAAGATGGATGTTCCCTGCGAAAGGCTGCAGGAAATAATGGAGTGGCCCACCAAACGCTTGCACGCTATGTAAAGAAATATAATGATTCATCCCTGGCCAGAATGAGCCCTAATTATGCCGTAAATTCTATTTTCACCGCTGAAGAAGAACAGTCTTTGGCGACGTATGTAAAAAAATGCTCACAAATGTTCTATGGGTTATCCTTAGACGACGTAAAACGCTTAGCGTACCAAACTGCCATAACAAATTCTAAAACGATCCCAAAATATTGGATAGAACACAAGCAAGCCACTGATGGTTGGTTAAAGCGATTTCGCAAACGGAACCCATCACTTTCACTCCGGACACCAGAGGGTTGCAGTTTGTCGCGGGCAACCTCATTCAACAGGCATAATGTGGGCTTATTTTATAATAATTTATTTGAAGTTCTATCAAGGTCGCCCAACTGCTTTTCGTCTGGAACCCGGATTTATAATCTGGATGAAACCGGGTTGACAACGGTGCAGGTTTCAGCAAAAATTCTGGCGGAGAAAGGTACCAGGCAGGTAAATAAAGTTACAAGTGCCGAAAGAGGAGCTTTGGTAACTTTATGTTGCATAATAAGCGCAACCGGGCAATTCATTCCGCCTGTTATGATTTTCCCGAGGGTACACTTTAAAGATCATATGCTGAGCGGTGCACCACCGGCCACACTTGGGCTGGCGAATCCATCTGGATGGATGAATTCGGAATGTTTCGTTAAAGTCATGGAGCATTTTGTAAACTTCACTTTAAGTTCGAAAGAAAACCCAACTCTGTTAATAATGGATAACCATGAGAGCCACATAAATTTAAACGCCCTTAACTTTGCCAAAGATAATGGAGTTGTAATACTAACCTTACCATCGCATTCCTCCAGCAAAATGCAGCCCCTAGATGTTACCGTTTATAAGCCATTCAAAACAGCTTATAACAATGCAATTGACAACTTTATGATGCAGAATCCCGGAAAGACTTTTACTATCTACGACATTGCTGCTGCAGCCGGGTATGCATTTGAAAAATCAATGACCCCGTTAAATATTGTAGCAGGCTTTCGTAAGACCGGAATCTATCCACCAGATAGAGAGGTATTCACCGATGTCGATTTTATGTGCAGCGATGTAACTGACAGGCCACTAACACTTAGCAACCAAACTGAAGAAATCCACATAAATGGTAATAGTTTTTCATTTCGACTTTGATCATTAGGTATAATATTGTTAAATAAACCAATTTTTAGAAACAGTTTCAGAGCAATTAGCTGACACTGCATCTGTAACTGGATTTATTAGCCCGGAACAATTCAAAGGATACCCCAAAGCTTCGCCTAGATTAAACACGCGAAAACAAAGAAAAAAAGGAAGGAGCATAATTCTTACAGACACACCGGTAAAAGAGGAGCTTCAAAACAAGATGCTTAAACAATGGCCAATTAAAAAAGGAGTTAAACAAGCTGCAATTAAGAGAAAAGTTTTGCAACAAGATTCCGAATCAGATGATGGTAAAAAACAGCAAAATAAAAAACGCCAACAAAAATCAGGAAAACAAAAATATCTACAATCAGAATCAGAATCAGATGACGACGGCGGCGGCCATGAGATGATTTTCCAAGATTCTTCTCTTGATGGTTCATTCACCGAAAATTGTTCAAATGAGGATCCTGTTCCACAAGATATTAAAGTTGGAACATACGTTCTTGTCCGTTTTAACGTCAAAAAGAATAATGTTTACTTTATCGGCCAAATTTTAAAAGAAAGGGATGAAAACAAGGACTTCGAAGTTCTTTATCTCCGTAGGAATGGAACATCCAACAAATTTTCAGAGCCCTTGGTTGAAGATGTTGCCTCTTTAAAAATTGATGAAATCGAAAGAGTGTTGCCAACACCGGCTCTTTGTGGTCACACCAGCCGACAAAAATCATCGGTAATTTTCGAGGTAGACTTTCAAAGCTATGGAAGTAACCTCAAATAATTTTTTTTATTTTTTTACAAATAACCATTAGGTAACTAACTGAAATGTGATTTTTAATTTATTTTTTTTATTTATTTTTATTTATACCTATTGCTAAATATTTGTATTTAAAACAAATGAAAACTATTATTTACCAACTCATATGTGATTTATTTTTATTTTATAATGTGAATTGAATTGTGATTTTAGTTTGTATTATTTTATTTTATTCTTGAATGTGGTTTTTGTTTGAATTAATTGATAAATATACGGAATACGTAAAACAAATATATTTCGAGTTTTTTTTTTAATCAGAAATAGTTTAAGACGAGTTTTTATCAAAAATATTATGTTGTCCCACTGTGCGGCCTACGCTGTCTCAGTCTTCGAACCCCCGCCGAACAGTGAGACAGTTTGACCTTCTACAATAATTCAACTTATAAGGAAGTTGTTTTTGATTTATTTAGTTATATTTTTAAAGCAAAACGTTGGGGTAATATGTCGTAAGATACCATCAAAAATTCATTTTCGTAGCTCAAAAGAATTCGGAATTATAACAGTTTGAAAAAAAAGTGTCTCACTGTTCCAACCTTTCCCTGCTTTATCATCTATAACATCTTCGTCACAAACCTGCTACACTTGCGCACCATCTGAAATGAACAATTCAGCCAAACTTTCGGAAAAGGAAGTGGACCAACAAGCAGTGTCCTTTGGGTTAAGTCCGCTACACTCTTGGATCCGGTTTATGGAATGTATCCTACACATCGCTTATAGACTAGCAGCCGTATTTATAAGATTTTCTTAAACTGCATCTTAGAGGTTATTTAGTTAAGCATAGTTAAATATTTAATTTGGCTTTAAATGACGAAACTTCAATTCGTATCTATAATCGATTTTTCATTGGTACTTAACTAAACAATGGTTGTGTCACGTAACGTAAAAGAATGTGAAAATCTAGTACAGAAAAAAAAAACAAATGCTGCTTCATTTTATACAACACAGCTGTTTTGTGACACCTTCTTTCAGTAAATAATTGGAAGACACATTTTTTTATTTGTGAAATAAAAAAAAATGGCTATCGAACACACATCCACACCCGCCGCCACAGATAAAAGAAAAAGATCTGAAAATTGGGATGCCTCCTACAAGGAAACTTTTTTATTTTAGAATTTGCAATAATACACTACAAAACAGAATTATTTTATGCACAGATTCTCTTCCAACAACGAGGAAGAAAGTGTCGATACAAACACTTCAAAGGCTAAGCGGGAAGCGTGGACGAAATTTCTTTGCGCGTACACAAACTTTAATTAATACAAATTCTGTGTTTCTTAAATCGTTGCACTTTATAATTCTAATATAATACCACAACAAACAATAACTACAAACTCACAAGTTCAACCAACGAAGTTTTGCACGAAGATTCATTGTTACCATTTGAAGTACTGTACGAAACGTTCAACATACGACATGACTCAAGAATCTCACCATCACCGCTAAATACTTCATCAATACCAATCATGTCATCATCACCAACTATGTCATTAATACCAACAGCGTCATCATTGCCAATAACAACATCAATACCAATTACAACATCATCACCAAATACAACGTCACTAATTACATCAACACCAAACACGTCACCATCAACAAGTAGTTCATCACCAACATCACCTATTATGACATCATTCTCTGAACATTCCAATGAGTTGCAGTCAACACTCGTTGAGCCAGTAGATTCAGCGACAAGTGAAATTTTGAAAACACCAGAGCCAGAGCCGATAAGAACATGTCGTGGCAGAATAGTCAAGACTCCGAGGTATCTACAGGATTATGTTCCATAATACAAAAGGGGGAGATGTTGGCACTCTGGCAATGACATAATCAGATGTACTAACCGGAAGCTTTCTGATAACATTAATGGTGGAATGTCAAATGCCTAGAATGTCAACCTAACTTCGTTCTTCTTTTCTTGACCACCGACCTTAACACATCATTAATTATTAACTACCGTATATTACTTGAATTGAATTAAATAAATATTTTTATATCTTGTTACTTTCTTATTCACCTTGTTGTTTCTTTACCAAACCCACAGGACAAGAAAGGTAACAATCGATATGTCAAAATACATTTTAAAATGGCTTTAAGTGACCCTTAAACGCGGTTGATGGCGTTTAAGTTAAGAGGCCTTTGAGTAACGTTACTTAAATGTGAAAATTGATTATAGATACCGATTTCATACTTAAGAGCTGTTTAGAGGTATTTTAAAGTTGAGTAACCTTTAAGATTTGTTTATAGATTCGCCTGCCTGTATATAATAGGTATGCACAAGAAAAAACAGTAATTAAATGCCGTATTGTTTATGTATAATACGAATTTAGGTATTTATTATTCATATACATATACGTATATACTACTAGCCGACAAGTACTCGCGTTGCTTCGCAAATTGTAACTACGAATATTCTCTTAATGTTAATATTAGCATATGAAAACATTTCTCAATAGGACTGAGCATATTTGCTACAGTAATATTAATTTTAGTTTAAATGTATAACATACCGTATCGAATTAGATTCTCTTTCACACTGGAAAAAAAAAGAGCTTGTTCATGTTTGTGCATATTATAGGTAAATATAACAATATAGAAAATAATAAAATTTATTTCAAATAAACGGGTTGACTACTTTCTGAGATCACTCAACCCAAACTTTAAAATGGTTTCGCTTTTAAAGAATAGTTCATGTGCACGGCACTGTAGTCAATTGAATGTCCATTTTTGTCACCCAAACTGCTATTGAGTGTATGAAAGTAACTTAAAAAATAAAATGCACGACTGGATCGCACAAACTTGCTCTTATGTAAAAGTACTTTGGAATTTGAAATAAATTTTATAAATATAAAACATGGATTTAATGAGATAAAAATGTTCAAATGTATGGAATTGCCGTCTGATTAATATTTTTTAATATTTAAGTAATTTTTATACGACAAATTTCCTTAAAATTTTTCGAGAACGAAATTTGGGATGCCAAATTTTAAGTATTAGGTAGTATAGATTTTAGAAATAGTTTTTTTTTTCGAATATTTTTGTATACAATATTATTTTAAACTTAAGGGGGCTCCTGTTGAAAATTTTTGGTTAAAATCGTTAGAGCTGTTGATGAGAAAGTCAAAAAATCAAAAAACGGTTCTATGACAGGTACCGTTAATAACATTTTGCCCCAAATTTTTTTTTTGACAAAAATGTAGTCCATGTCCAATGTCCATAATATCACACCGTTTCGAGATAAATAAGATTATGCATTACGGGTGTATGGGGGTACCGTTAGTTTTGGAGCTAAAAAAAAATTTCAATTTCTCCTCTAGGGAATCACCGAAGCATTTTAGCTACCGAGATTGAAGAACATATGGCTAGGGTGTAAGGCTTCTAGAGAGAGGTACAGACATACAGACGCACTGAAAAATGTTTTTTGTGTACTAAATTGTCCTTAAAATTTTTATAAACAAAATTGATATGCAAGTTCTGAGTATTCAATAAAATACATTTTATAACGTAATTTAAAAATTTATTCGTGTATCCGTTTTCTGGATATTAAATTTTCAAAAAAAAAATTATATTAGTTTTTTAAAAATCAAAAAAACTATTTTTTCGAAAAATTTTTTAGATTATATTTTTTCGAATGTATAGAAGCTCACGCATAAAAATTTTGGTTACAATCGTTAGAGCTGTTGATGAGAAATTCGTAAATCAAAGAAACCGTTCTATGACATGTACCGTTAATAACATTTCCCCCCAAACATTTTTTTTACCAAAATGTATTCCGTGTCCATAATATCACACTTATTCTTATTTTTTTTTTTTTATTTCATGGTTAAATAAACTTAATAAAAAAAATTAAAAAAGGAAGAAACATCGCCTCTAGAGAAACGTACATATGTTCTACATTGGGTCATATTTATTTTATTTCTAAAAAAAAAATATTGCGGTCTATATCCTCTCCTAATATTTTTTGTCTTAAAAGTTTAAAAACTCACTAAAATAAAATATAACGAGATACAATTTAAAATTAAATGCACGACTGGGTCGCACGAACTTGCTCCTATGTAAAGGACTAAGAATTTCAAAAATGAATGTTATTAGAGAAAACTGTTCTTAAGGATAAAATTCATTTTTTTAAATAACTAAAACAACTCCTTTAGCAGTTGGAGCTAAGCACAGGATGCCATGTGTTTTAAGCAAAAATTAGCTTATGCAAGAACAAAATTATAATTCGTTGTAGTGGTTTCTTAAAAAAAATAAGCTTTTATACAAAATTTTTAAAACATTTTTAAGAAAAGAAATTGTAGAACGCCAATTTAAAATTGTACGAATAAAAATTAAATCTACAAAAAAAATATTGATCCGTTTCTGAGATATCGAATTTTCCAAAAAAAAACTAGAGAAATTCAAAATTCGAAAAAATCGTTCTATGGTAGATACAGTCAGTAATATCTAGATTTCAACTTTTTTTAATTAAATTATAGATCGTAGAAATTAATCAAAAGAAAAAAATTTTAGCAAAATTCTCGGAACCGTTTTCGAGAAAAATACGATTTTCGAAAACCATTTTTTAACTTTTGTAAGGAGGGTACCGTTATTTTTAGGTAAAATAATTTTTTTTCTCATTTCTTGTAGATTATATTAAGAAACTTTTATTTATCAAGTTTTAAAAAAATCTAGCATGGGGTTTTCGAAATATTGAGTTTTAAAAAAAAAAAAATTTGAAATATTTTTTAAAAATCCAAAAAAATATTTTTTGAAAATTTGAATTCACAATAATATTCAAAATATAGGGGACCTTTAGCAGCAAAAAAAATTATCAAAATCCGTTGTACCGTTTTTGAGAAAATCAAAAACCAAAAAAATGGTTCCAAGGGGGGTACCAAAAATAACAATTTATTCAACCATTAGTTCTAACTCAAGAAATTTTTTAATTTTTTTTTTAAATCTGTGGGACAGTTTTTGTCTATACCGTACCGTTATTTTTGGTCATAAAAAGCCAAATAAAAAAACATCCGGGGAGAAAAAAATAAAACCCATAGGTATTTACCAAGTTTAAAGAAAATCGGCGAGACCCACTTTTTTGGTCTTCGCTATCATCGTAATGTCAACTTTGATCAAAATCTCGAGTTCGATTTTTTTCCGAATGCATAACTTGCCTTATAGTACTCGTACCTACCTATAAGTCGCAAGTAAAAAGTAACGGATATCGCCCAACATTTTGGCGTTCAAAATGTTCCAATAACGTTGATACTTATCGAGATATGCTATCCTAAATGAAAAACTAGATTCGGATGCAGCGATCGTCAGCTTCATAATTTTCGAGGAGATTATATTGAAAGCTGTATGTTTGCATGAAGAATAACTGGAATAACTGTACGTACGAGAATATACATTGTACATACATACATACATACGTAGTACAATTTTTCTAGGAATTCATTGCGTTTGTGAAAATTTATTAAAAAGTGACAATTTTCCAGTTTTTCAATTATATATAAACATACCTTAATTGTAGACAAAGTTAATTTATAAATGTTACGAATTGTCAAACGAAATAATTTATACTACAAATTCCAAAATTAGCCTATTTCAGCCTAAATAAGAAAACGTAGTACATACATATGTACATGTTTTCTAATTTGTTTTTGCAAGTGATAAAATAATGATAGTTTTGATAAAGAAAAAATTGACATTTTTTAGCTTTTGAATATTTTCTGCTCTTAGCCGGTGTCGTGAAATAAGGCCAAGTGAAATAAGGCCAACTTTCAAAAATTGTCCTTATTGCACTTTGATAAAGTGAAATAAGGCCAATTTTTAGTAGTTGGTCTTATTTCACTTTGACAAAGTGAAATAAGCCCAAATGATTTTGAGAAATAAGACCAAATTGGTCTTATTTCACTTTTTGAAAGCGTAATAATAGCAACTGAATGTGGTGGTGCCGTTTATGGGGGGCCGACGTTCTGTTTTTTCTTGGGCAACAGTAAGTTGGGTGGTCTGCTTCGCGGGTTTTCAGGATTTTAACTCCCTTTTCGGGGCTCACACCCGCTCACACAACGCCGTTGCTCCACTTAGGGTATGTTCAGTCGCCAGACAGGCGCCTGTAGCAACAGTTTTTCTTGGGCAACAGTACATAACTGTTAGTTGTTTACTCCAATTAATGGTGCTTATTTTGACATTCTCTTTCGTTAGAAAATGAGTCGAATTCGTTGAAACTTAATTTTGAGACTCGGCGATTAGAATGTTGATCGAACAAATCGAAATCGAAAGTTCACCTAATCCACAGAAAGTTCATTCATTTGCGAAAGCTTATTCAATTTTGACATTCGAAAGAATAGAATTAAATGTCATTTTTTTGTCGTTTGAATTTTTTTGTCGAGTAAGCAACAAAACATGTAAGTTTTTAATTATTTCATGGAAAACAAATTACTTTTATTAATTTTGTTGTTGTTTTATGTTTAAAGGTCGCATTCCAACTAGACAAACCGCGAACAAAAGGAAAAGTTAATCAAAATAATGGAAGAAAACCCGGAGGTAGCAAAGGGTTTTTTTTACCACCCGCGTTGATACGGAAAGCATCCACTATCCTTCTCCTCTGCACTTCTTCAACACCATCTTCATTTATAAACAACACAAATGCCATATTTTTATTTTTTTCTTTATTATTCTATGTTTTTATCAAAGAAATTTAAGTTATTAAACAATAAACAAAACAATTACAAATAAACAAAGACTTTCACTTTTTGGTTTTGACATTTCACAAACACTTCTCTTTTGATATTTTAGTGTGACCAAGTGTATACGAAAAAAAATAAAAATTTAGAACGTCATGAACAACTTATTTTTTTTAAGAATAGTTTCAAAACAGCTGAGTTGACACAAAAAATGGGGGAGAGTACGATAACTTGGCCGCCAAGATTCGATTACGGGTTTTTGTAGAGGGGTCAAAAACAAGCACTTTTTACTATGGGAGGGGGGGGTCTATCTCCCCCCGTTTAGGAGGTAGGGGCACTTTTAGAAAAAATGGTTTAAATTGAAAAAAAATATTAAAAAACAACAGCAACACCTACAATAAAGTGCTATAATGCGTTTGAAAGCCAGAAGATTGTTCTATAATCCTGCATTTAAATTAAATTACTCATGTCAATGGTTTTTGAGAAATTCGCATTTAAAGTCCAAATTTTGATAAGAAAAAACGTGGAAAAAAAGTTTAGACCGATTGTTTTCAAAATTGTGAAATGAAATTGTAAATTAGCTTATGTGTTCCATGTATCTATCAGTTTTTAATCGAACACAAAAACCCGCATGGTTCTATGTCTTCTGGTTTTTGAGAAAACCTCCGTTTAGGAGGTAGGGGCACTTTTAGAAAAAATGGTTTAAATTGAAAAAAAAAAATATTAAAAAACAACGGCAACACCTACTATAAAGTGCTATACCGCGTTTGAAAGCCAGAAGATTTTTCTATAATCCTGCATTTAAATTAAATTACTCATGTCAATGGTTTTTGAGAAATTCGCATTTAAAGTCCAAATTTTGATAAAAAAAACGTGGAAAAAAAGTTTAGACCGATTGTTTTCAAAATTGTGAAATGAAATTGTAAATTAGCTTGCATGTGTTTCATGTATCTATTAGTTCTTAATCGAACACAAAAAACCGCATGGTTCTATGTCTTCTGGTTTTTGAGAAAACCTCCGTTTAGGAGGTAGATGCACTTTTAGAAAAAATGGCTTAAATTGAAAAAAAAAAATATTAAAAAACAACGGCAACACTTACAATAAAGTGCTATACTGCGTTTGAAAGCCAGAAGATTGTTCTATAATCCTGCATTTAAATTAAATTACTCATGTCACTGGTTTTTGAGAAATTCGCATTTAAAGTCCAAATTTTGATAAAATAACGTGAAAAAAAAAGTTTAGACCGATTGTTTTCAAAATTGTGAAATGAAATTGTAAGTTAGCTTATATGTGTTCCATGTATCTATTAGTTTTTAATCGAAAACAAAAAACCGCATGGTTCTATGTCTTCTAGTTTTTGAGAAAATCGAAAATTACCAAAACTACTTTTCTACAAAATGTTTGATATTTTTTGCATTACAATATATAAACAGTAAAGTAGTATGGGGGGGCATGCTGCCCCCCTGCTTGGGCACACTATAGGATTTGGGGTAGGTGTGAGGTTGGGTGCATGCAAAGTTTCTTTTGCATTTACAGAATCTGTATTTAAAAAAATTCAAATTTATTCTATTTATCCAATGTCCACTAAATACATATAAAATTCAATAAACGATCTTGAAAACCAAAACAAACTTCCGACCATGTTCACCAATACATGGCACTATTTTTCTATCGAAAATACTGCCTAGAAAGGAAATATAAGGACGACTGGGGTTCGCAAATAATAGAGTTTTTATCAGATGTTAAAAGATGAAACACATATAAACTAATTTACAATTTCATTTCACAATTTTGAAAACAATCGGTCTAAACTTTTTTTTTCACGTTATTTTATCAAAATTTGGACTTTAAATACGAATTTCTCAAAAACCATTGACATGAGTAATTTAATTTAAATGCAGGATTATAGAACAATCTTCTGGCTTTCAAACGCAGTATAGCACTTTATTGTAAGTGTTGCCGTTGTTTTTTAATATTTTTTTTTCAATTTAAACCATTTTTCCAAAAAGTGCCCCTACCTTCTAAACGGAGGTTTTCTCAAAAATCAGAAGACATAGAACCATGCGGTTTTTTGTGTTCGATTAAAAACTAATAGATACATGAAACACATATAAGCTAATTTACAATTTCATTTCACAATTTTGAAAACAATCGGTCTAAACTTTTTTTTTACGTTTTTTTTATCATTTATACATGGCACTATTTTTCTATCGAAAATACTGCCTAGAAAGGAAATATAAGGATGACTGGGGTTCGCAAATAATAGAGTTTTTATCAGATGTTAAAAGATGAAACACATATAAACTAATTTACAATTTCATTTCACAATTTTGAAAACAATCGGTCTAAACTTTTTTTTTCACGTTATTTTATCAAAATTTGGACTTTAAATACGAATTTCTCAAAAACCATTGACATGAGTAATTTAATTTAAATGCAGGATTATAGAACAATCTTCTGGCTTTCAAACGCAGTATAGCACTTTATTGTAAGTGTTGCCGTTGTTTTTTAATATTTTTTTTTCAATTTAAACCATTTTTCCAAAAAGTGCCCCTACCTTCTAAACGGAGGTTTTCTCAAAAATCAGAAGACATAGAACCATGCGGTTTTTTGTGTTCGATTAAAAACTAATAGATACATGAAACACATATAAGCTAATTTACAATTTCATTTCACAATTTTGAAAACAATCGGTCTAAACTTTTTTTTTACGTTTTTTTATCAAAATTTGGACTTTAAATGCGAATTTCTCAAAAACCATTGATATGAGTAATTTAATTTAAATGCAGGATTATAGAACAATCTTCTGGCTTTCAAACGCAGTATAGCACTTTATTGTAGATGTTGCCGTTGTTTTTAAATATCATCAAATCTT
Source organism: Philhelius festivus (assembly GCA_963931855.1). Classification (NCBI taxonomy): domain Eukaryota; kingdom Metazoa; phylum Arthropoda; class Insecta; order Diptera; family Syrphidae; genus Philhelius; species Philhelius festivus. Next base: position 132,887,489 of record OZ007554.1, on the reverse strand, counting down.
GGCGGCCAAGTTATCGTACTCGTGCCAAAAAATGTACCTAATGAATATGTAGTTCTTTATGGTTAAACTTTACTTTATAATGAAAAAGTGTATTATTTATTTTGTTTCTTGATTCTTTATCCAACATCTATAAAATGTTTAGAAACAAAAAAAATGTAAAACGGTCATACTAATTCAAATAGAAATATGGTAAATTTCAAACAGCTGATAATGAAAATGAATCTTTTTTGAAGTTCATTTTATACTATCTTTCGCAAATGAATGTTATTCGTTCGAATCTCAAAATTAAGAAAGTTCATTCGAAGGAATAGAATCATTCTAACGAATAGACTATTTATGAGAATGTCAAAATAAGCATGAATATAAAATAGAAAACTGTTGCTACAAGCGCCTGAACATACCCTAAGCGGAGCAACGGAGTTGCGTGAGCGGGTGTGAGCCCCGAAAAGGGAGTTAAAATCCTGAAAACCCGCGAAGCGAGCCACCTAAGGTACTTTTGTCCAAGAAAACCAAGAACGTCGGCCCCCGATAATCAATTATGTATTATACGAATCTAATGGCAAAAACTACTTTTTTATTTTTAACGAAACATTTCATGCTGGGCCTTAAGTCACAAACAGATTTTCCCTTATGCCACTTTGTAAAAGCGACATAAGGCCAAGTCCTAAAATTTGGCCTTATGTCACTTTACAAAATAAAATATGAAATAAATATAAAAATGCAGTTCGGCCTTATTTCGCTTTGTTAAAGTGCAATAAAACCAACTGTTGAAAGTGAAATAAGACCAATTTGGCCTTACTTCACTTTGTAAAAGTGCAATAAGACCAACTGCTGAAAATTGGCCTAGTTTCACTTTATAAAAGTGCAATAAGACCAATTTTTGAAAGTTGGCCTTATTTCACGGCACCCTTTTAGTCTATTCCAAATAAAATGTCTGATGCATTTATACTGTGAATTGCGTATTCGCTTAGTTCACCCACCTTTCATCCCATTTTACTTTTATTGTTTTTAAAATCCATTTCTTCGGTTTTTTCACTTTTTAGTATTAATTGAAATTTAAATTTTTCATACTGTTTACGTTTACTGTTTAGGTTTTCTAGTTTTTCTAACGTTCTTGTCAAGAGTCCATTTACAAATTTTCGAGATAAAAACAATTATAAAAAAGTTGACTGCATCAAGTCTGTGGCTCATTCTTATTGTCAAACCAATTTGAGAAATATTATTTTTGGTTTAAATACATTAACGCAATATTGTAAACATTTTAGACAATTTAGTGAGTTACTAAGTTAAAAAGAGGATTTCGCTAATTTTAAACGATTTTATCATCTTAGTACGAGTATCTCTAAACATTTTACTAAAGTTAAAATCACAAACTGGCTACTTTAAATTTTAGTAATTTACTGATTTCCTATGAAATCTGTCATTTTCCTCAAAAAAAATCTCTTGGCAATTTTATTTGAAAGAGTTAAATTGTGTTTTTTTTTATGATTCGTGAGTTAATTGTTTTTAAAAGTAAATAAAATAATATAAAATGTTTTCGGAAGACCCAGCTTTATAGAGAATTTTACTTCAGACATACGGCAAATTCCTAAACGCATATCTTGCGCAAATTCTGCTAGGCAAACAGTTCCAAAATGCAAATACAAAAATCTCTGCTAAGCAGAGTGTCCCAAAATACAATCGATGCTACTTTCTTGCGTAAATGCGTATTCTGATTTACTATATCTGCTTTGCAGGTATTTTGCTTTGCAAATCTTGCGTTTAGGAATATGGTTTGACAAGATAGCAGTTCGGTTTTTAGTTTAAAACCCAAACATCCAATATCCAAGATCGAATTACAAGGCTTCCGATTGCACCAGAATTCCAAGTACCTACTATTTACATCACACTTCTTTGGAAGAAGACTGGAATGGTCGAATCCAAAGTGACGAAAATAATAAAACAACATTTCGAAAAAGGTTGCCAAAAATAAACAAATAACAAAATAAATTGAAGGTTATCCTTTTGACTTTTGAGTTTCCTACATTTCAAACTATTACCCTGAGCCTCCACTTGAAATAAATGATTGCAAGAAACGTGTCATGTAGCCAATATTTCTTGTGGAGCCCCCTTATGTCTCGATTTTTGTTATTTTTAGACATAATATTTTCTATTTATTTCTTGTCTTCGTAGAAGAAATAAATGCAGATATAAATTTTGACGTTTCGTGACACCCCAACTTCACTAGACACAAATTTCTCACAAGACGTCGAGTCTTGACACCAATTCGCACATTTTCATGTAACATTCCTTCATTTCATTGACAAACTCATATTATGTTTTCACTTCGTATAGAAATTATGTCCTGTGAACCCAAGATGTAATTCTTCTACCATTTACTGTCTGTTGAAGTACATATATAATGTTGTTTGGTTGTTTGCAGGCCAAAATTAACATTAAAAGAATTAAACATTGAAGATACATAGTAAGTATTTTGATTAATTTTTTTAAATTAGTTAGAGCATTCAGAGACTTTTCATGCTTGTGGGACTACTCAATTATGTCTTGATTGACCCAAAACCTGTGCTTCCTTTTGTATTCTTCCCGTTTTGCCTCTTCCAGTTTTTCCACTGCGTTTATCGCTAAAATCAAACGACGTGACTTACCTGGTGAGATTATGGCGAGGAATGAATAATCACGACATAATTTACCCACAGAGTTAAAGAAATATAAACTTCAGATAAAGTGTCTGATATAATGCAAGAAATAAATATTGCTAATGGAGGTGCGGCGTTCGTTAGGTCCGCCCATGATAAACAGAAAACAAGGTATGCTTATTGTATCTGACATGTCGCCATCTTGAAAAGTGATGACGTAGGAATCATCTCCGATTTTGACATTCGAGTTTGTTTAGTTGGAAATTTCTATTGGATATTATATTTTTTGTTAGTTTGCAGTTAAATAAATAAAGTTTAAAATTTGAAAAATAAAAAACAGAAGTTAATGGTTGTATGTGCTGTTTTGGGTTGTAATAATTCCCCAGGAAGAAAAAAACAGTGAAAAAAAACTTAGATTTCACTACTTCCCAAAGGACAAAGAATTGTGCCAAATGTGGATCAAAGTTTGTGGAAATAAAAACAAATATTCCTTGATAAATAGTCGGGTTTGCTTGGAACATTTTGTTGAGAGTGATTATAGACTTCAGGATATACTTTTAAAGATAAAAGAATTTTGAATATCGGTTCAGTTCGATCCAAAAAATTGCCAATTGAGCATAAACAATCGTCTAGAGGCAAGAACTCAGAGGAAACAAAAAGATCGTGAATGAATGTTTGGATGCTTTTGAAAAGTAAATAAATTGAATTAATCATAAACTATTCTTTATAATTCATTAACTTTGTTTTAAACAGTTCTTTAAAACCCTCAACAGAAGAAGATTGTGATCAGGAAAATCTGCAGAATTGTGTTTGTCCCAATAGCATTACAACTATGATCAACTTGTAGCACAAATGCTATCCAAAGTGTTTGCATTAAGAATAGACCCGAAAGCTGACGATGATGAAGACCAGGAGGTCGATCTACAAACAGAAGAAGAAATATCAGAATTTGCATACGACGAGTTAAAAAAATGTGAAGGTGCCCTTGAATACCACGCAGGTTTCCTTATAAAGAAGTGGAAAGTGACCAACGACCAAAATACTTCTTAAAGTTTTACTTGGGTGAACGAAAAATCTGAAGGAGGACTTAAAAAACCAAGCACTATGTTCCTTAAAAGAATACTAGAAAGTATTCTTATAATAAATAATAAAGAAGTTCTACATACACAAGGAAAATTTATGGAAACTCACTTAAAAAAAGCAGAAGCTGTGTCTCTAGATATAAGGGTAAAAAAATTATTTTTTAAATGTAGACTTTATTTTAGGATAAAGCATTTAAACAAATTATTTTCAAGACACATAAACTGTAAAAATAATAAGAACTATCGCATGAAATGATTTTTTTTCTTCTATCTAATTTCCCAGCGAGATGATTGTGACGTCAGAGCAGAACTGTCAAAAATCTAATGAGCATACCTTGTTTTCTGTTTATCATGGGTCCGCCCCAGATTTAGTTTTGTTTGTTTTGTTAATTTTAACGAACTGTACTGTTATTATTTGGTTTAGTCTCCATGTTGTATTTTTAAATTTGATTTAATATATTAAGGGGCCAGTTATAGCTCATCAGAAAAGTCCATCAGAAAAATTAGAACAATCGAAATCTGAAACATTTTTCTGATGGCCGGTTATAGCTACCAATAATTTTACGTCAGAAAACAAACAATTTTTTCTTGTCACATCATCAGAAAAAATTTTTCTCATCAGAAAAAATTTTTCTGATGCATTCGGAACAGAAAAAAATCGGAACACAAAAGAAAAACGAAATGGAATATATTTTGAGTTTTGGCAATCAGCTGTTCAGAAAAATTAAATTCCATCAGAAAAAATATTTAAATCCATTTTCTGAGTAAATTTAGCAACAAAATGTTGTAATTCTTTTTGTAAAAATTAGTCCAAGCAAGTATTCGTCTAATTGCATTAAAATTTTACTCAAAATCGGGTCGTAATATGGTCAAATTTGGAAGACAAAATTTTTTCTGATGAGCTATAACTGCCCCCTAAAATAAAACAAAGTTAACATTGAAATTTTTAATTAAAATTGAAGTTTTATTTTATTTCTTGGGGAGAGTACGATAACTTAGGCGCCAAAAATTGATAACGGATTTTTGTAGAAGGATCAAATACAAGCGTTTTTTACTATGGGAGGGGGGGGGGGGGTCTATCTCACCCCGTTTAGGAGGTAGGGGCGATTTCAGAAAAAATGACTTAAATTGAAAAAAAAAATATTAAAAAACAACGGCAACACTTACAATAAAATACTATATCGGTTTTGAAAGCCAGAAGTCTGTTCTATAATCGTAAATTTAAATTAAATTATTTATGTCAACAGTTTTTGAAAAATTTGCATGCAAACTCAAAATTTTGTTAAAAAAAATGAAAAAAAAAAAGTTTAGACCAATTTTTTTCAAAAGTGTAAAATGAAGTGCTTAATTGGCTTTTTGTGGTCAATGCTACTATTAATTCTGAATCGAACACAAAAAACCGAATGGGTTTGTCCCTTCTAGTTTTTGAGAAAATCGAAAATTACTAAAACTACATTTTATGAAATTTTTGATTTTTGGTATTTAACTACGGTGGTTTCATTTTGAGGATTAATGTTAATGTGGTTCATTTGTAGGTAAAGTACAGCAAATCATTTAGGGTTACCAAGAATGCACCAGAGGAGGTAGAATTGCATGGCATTTCGCGTCTCAGTCAGTCAGTTTGTGAGTAAGTCAGGTGTTTCTTAAAAATAGTCAAGTCAATTTTTCAATGTTCAATGTATTAAAATCGTGTTTAGTTTTGATCACAAAAAAAAATATAGCAAGCACCTCCCGAATCTCTAGCCAATATTGAGGCCCATGGAAAAATGTGCCGATAGATGGGTTTATTGCTCTGAGATTAACTTTTATATGGATTGCACCAGAGAAACTTTTAAATCATTAGTTTTAAGCAAAATTTAAGTAACGTTATTTATTAAAATAAAAGATTCACTATGTAAATCATTTAAATGTAATTTGAATTTTATATACCCACCTACAAATTTGTAACTATATATTATATATTTACTTACGTATCTTAGTCTGTAAGAGTATAATATGCTCTGGTTGACGAATAAATAATAATAATAATATTGTATTCTTACAATTTTTGTCACCTTTTTGAGTTGGAGTTGAGGGGAGTTGACGCTTTAGTTGGAATTAGACCAATTTCTTCTAAGAACGCGATGCTTTTGAAATATTTTTTTTGAAATATTGAAAAGTTATTTAATTTAGGATGAAGTAGTGGATGCTTAGTCGCCATTCTTTATTCAAAGAAAAAAATACTTCACTCTTACAAAGATTGAATAACGAATGACCTTGGTAAACAATAATCTGTACCATGTTAGCATTAAAAATGTTAGACACAAACAATAAACATACATATTTATTAAGGAATTATATAAATTTGCTGCATTCGTACAGTAGTACCTAGGTAATGTGAATTTTTCATAATGTATTAAATTTTCATGTCTGAACATTTTAAATGTGCAACTTTGGGCTACGTACATACATATATTTAGTAGACACTGGATATAGACCAAAGGGTAAATTCAAAGTTTCTTTAAATCCAGATTCTGTAAATGCATAAGAAACCTTGCATACACCCAACCTCGCACCAAACCCAAATCCTATAGTGTGCCCAGACAGGGGGGTTGCAGGGGGGCAGCATGCCCCCCCATACATATCTCACTGTTTATACGCCGTAATGCGTAAGCAACCAAAAAAGCAAATATCCCATAAAAAAGTAGTTTTAGTTATTTTCAATTTTCTCAAAAACTAGGTGACATAAAATCATCTAGTTTTCAGTTTTTGAATAAGAATATATTAGAGCAACGAATTTTAGGAAAAATAATAATATATAACTTTGTAGTTTTGAAAAATTAAACTTTAAACTTTTTTTTTATGTTTTTTTTTCACCAAAATTTGAGTTTAAAACTCGTTTTTTCAAAAACTGTGCATAGATTCTACTTCATTTAAAAATTATCTAATAGATCAGAGTATTGGCTTTAAAAAAAGGTATAATACTTAATTGTAAGTATTACCGTTATATTTTAATATTTTTGTTTCCATTTTAGTAACTTTTTTATAAAATTGATCCCTCCCAAACGGGGGAGATAGACCCCCCCCTCCCGTAGTAAAAAATGCTTGTATTGAACTGTTCTACAAAAAACCGTTATAATTTCTTGGCGCCTAAGTTATCGTATTCTTGCCTATTTCTTTATAATTTAACCTTTTATTACAACATATAATTATTTTGTTTATAGCGACGCGTTTCGGATTTCAATATCCATCTTCGGGCTATTGTTAGACTTTAAGTAAGTAAGTTAAGTAGCCCGAAGATGGATATTGAAATCCGAAACGCGTCGCTATAAACAAAATAATTATATGTTGTAATAAAAGGTTAAATTATAAAGAAATAAAATAAAACTTCAATTTTAATTAAAAATTTAAATTTTAACTTTATTTTATTTTAATATATTAAATCGAACTGTACTGATTTAAATGTGTTCAGAGGCACCGTTTTTAATAAAAGGGAAAAAGTCTATTACTATAGTTAGTAAAACGAAAAAAAAGTTTTCGAAGAGCTAGTAAATTACTAAAAGTTCAACAAATTTCTAACTAATAAAATGCTAAGCTCTTAATAATATGTTGTTTACAATGTTGACCATATATGTTTCTACGCTTGTTTCCTATTGATAAATCATATAATCTATTTATTTATCTAATCAAATTGTATGTTGGGCTTGCATAGGTATTCAACTAAATGTTGTGAAAAATTGCGTAAAAGCTGAAATAATTCTCTTCTAATAGCAACCGATTCATTTATCGTCTGTACAGCCATTCTTACATTCATTTTTTGAAAATCTGTATATATATGTGCCAGTTTGTAAGCTTTGGGCATATTTTTTTTAATTTTTTCATTGTTGAAGATAAATTCGATTTCCTTTCACCTAACAATTCCATCAGGTGGTTTTTAAAATAAAAACAAACTTTAATCAACGAAGGTATATGGTGCAGTCAGATATCTGACTGGTTTTTTAAAATCAACTTCGAATACACAATTTTTCTTTCAATATTAAAAATTAATTTTATTTATTTCAAGGCAGCTTGTCGACGACTGACCTAATTAGAGACAAATTAAAGACACAAGAAAGAACCCTCTAGTTTTTTTTTGCTATCCGATCCAATCCCATAAATAGGTTGCTTTAAGCAATGAATTTCAAATGAATCATACAAAAAGAAGAACAACTGGAAGATTCTTCTACATTTGTGAAGTGATAATTAGAACAATTATGCAAGGTAATCGAATTAATGACTCATAAGAATGTTTATTCAACAAAGCAAGAATGTTTACTTAACAGTATATGAAATAAGAATATATGCGTTTAGCCCAGGTACGACAGAGGGCTCATTAGTTAGATGCTGTCGTACCCTTCAACAACTTACTGATAAGCACATTGTCGTAACTGGGCGAAAGCACTTTGGAGTTAAGGTCGCTTGAATTTCAATTACGGACGAAAAAAATATTGTCAAAACTTAAACCTACATATCAATAGAAATTGAAAAAATAAATATATTCTTGAAAAACCTGTCTATACTAAATGTTTGTTTAATAGGCATAGAATATTTACACAGAATCAAGAGTGTTTATATTTCAATATTCGCAGAAATATAGATCTCTTATACCACCTACTTAATTAAAAAACAAATACAAGTAGTATTCGACTAATATGTGAAATTCAACCGTATGAAAAAAAAAATATACTTACATATATATATTTTGTCTAGGGTTTAGTTAAAGATATCTATAAAACTCGTCTTTGAAAATTGTAACTTCTGAAAAGCACAATCAATCATTATTTTGGTGCTATCATTAATTTTTTTTATTTTATTTGTACAATCATTTCTTCTGGCCCAGAAAAAAATTATTTTAACCAGCCTTCCCCAATTAGTCAATAATTATTTGGTATATTATTCTTATTTTAAATGTTCGGATTAGCCGCCTTTATAAAATAAGTATTAAGCAAGTGCAATATGCAATACTGTAACCACCCCAAACGTTTCTCTACAATTTTCACTGCGCGTGGTCCCGATATATAACGTGGCTAATCCGAAAATTTAAAAGTTCTTATTTTGCTATAAAATAGTTCATAAAAAAAGATAAATTTTAATTTTGGCACATAATAATAATTGATGATGGTGTTTAAAAAGTGAATACAATAATATACATAATATGTACATATACAGCCTTATTTATTATTTTTCACTAATACTGGGTTCAACCTCGGAATAGTTAAACCGAGCCGAAGCACTTACTTCGGGTTTACGCAACGTCAAACAAATCCTTATTTAAAATTATTTTCTCAGTCGTTTTAGCTACGCCTTCCTAATGTCAAATATACTGGGAAAAAAGTGACAAATCTAAAACTCTGGTTATTATACACTTAAATCAAACCGCAGCTGATTTCCATTATTATTCATTTTATTATCATTGTATCATCATCATCATCGGCTCGACAACCGGGTTCCGGTCCTGGCCACTTTCAACAAGTCTCTCCACCTATCCCGGTCTCTAGCCGACGCCATCCAGTTGCGCACCCCAAGGCTTTGGCGCAAGCATGGTCTACCACGCTGTCGTCTACCATAGAATGTACCACAAAGAACTTTCCGAGCAGGTTCCTCTTCGTTCATGCGAGCTAGGTGCCCTGCCCACCGGATCCTACCGAGCTTAATTTTTGTCACGATATCTGCTTCTAGGTAGATTGCGTACAGTTCATGATTGTACCGTCTCCGGAATCGTCCTTCCTCACATATGGGGCCAACAATTCTCCTTAAGACTTTTCTCTCGAACGCAGCTAAGAGGTCGGAGTGCCTTTTGCTAAGCACCCAAGTCTAGGATCCATATGTGAGTACTGGCAGGACCATGGTCCTGTACAGCAGCAGTTTTGAAGTTATGGTGAGATTTCTGGATTTGAAGAGCTTTGACAGACTATAGTAGGCTCTGTTGGATTTGAGAAGCCGCCCGCGTATTTCTTCTTCTATATTGTTATCGGCTGCTACTATTGACCCAAGGTATTTAAAGGATTGCACCACTTCAAATTCGTGCTCCGCTACCTTGATTGTTTAACCAACTGTTCTTCTCGCATTCGACGCCACCATGTACTTTGTTTTACCTTCCCTAATGTGCAGCCCCAGGTGAAGGAATCGTGTACAGCTTGTTCTTCCGATGATGTCAATGTCGTCAGCCAGTAACTGACTGGACCTGTTATTATCATTGTATGCATATTGGAAATTGGAGACATTTAAAATTGGATTGTATAAGGTTCAAATCCAATAAATGAATGCACCAACCACATTGCATTCCCAATACCGTAACACTGTAAGAGCGTTCGGAAAATATAAATAATTTATTATTGCAAAATATCTATCCTTTTTGTCTTACTAAGAAACGAAAAAAAATTGCTTACACTCCTTTTTGTAAATTTCACAAGATGTCATCTCAAAATGACATTTAGATACTAAAACGGCCTTAAACCTCCTATGAACCAGTTTAAGCTTATTCCACCGCTATTCCTCGTGCATTTTCATTATAAATAAGGTGTTCAGGTTTAGAGCCGTTGTAAAGTCGAAGTAACTTTACTCCGTCGCTAAAACGAGTTAATAAATAAGGCTGACAAAGTCTAAAGTCAAATTAATATTTTTTTTAATATCAAGATTTATGTGTTAGACAAATGCCGCAATTTTTCTGTTTAAATACGATATATTAGATTTTGATATCTTTAAATAAAAGTGTAGGTATAATTAAAACTTTATAATAACATTAAAACCTTTCTGGGTTATTTTATTCTAACTTTAGAAAACTGTTTCCTTGCTTAGAAATTTGTATAAAGACAATAATTATTTTTATTTATTTTTTATTCGTTCTTCTAATAGAAGCTATGAACGTTTTGTTAAATGAATTCGCAGTAAAAATATACCCTGTTTAGAAATTATGGCTCGAAATTTTAAACAGTTCTCGTTTAAGCAATAAAACCGGCTCTACTTAACGCAGTCGTTTAGCTTAGAGGCTTTCGTCAAGTTTTTTTTTGCATTTCATTTGACATTTCTCAATTTCAGACTAACTCAATTTGAACTATGGAAAGATGCACAATCGAGCAACGCGTTAAAGTTATTCAGGCTTGTTATGAAAATGGGAGTTCAAATCAAAATGCATATCGTTCACTTCTTGATTTTTTAGGTCAATTTAATCGTCCAAATGTGCGTACAATCGGAAAATCGTGCAAAAATTTGAGCAAACCGGGTCTGTAGGAGATGTGAAAACACCAGTGCATGCTCGTACAGCTCGTACTGAAGAAAATATTGCTGCTGTTCGCGATAGTGTGGCTGAAGAGCCGTCCATCTCAACTCGTCGTCGTGCCCAACAATTGCACCTCTCACGCTCATCGTTGATGAACATTATGCATAAAGACTTGCATTTACACGCTCACAAGGAACTAAAGCTATTTCAATCGTCGTCAATGGTCAGAATGGTGTGCAAGAAATGGCAACAGTGGATGATCAATTTTCGAAGAAAATCATCTTCAGTGATGAGGCACATTTTCACCTCAGTGGATTCGTCAATAAGCAGAATTGCCGCATTTGGACGAATGATAATCCAAGAGTGATTGTCGAAAAACAACTGCACCCACAAAGAGTGACTGTTTGGTGCAGTTTATGGGCTGGCGGCATGACAAGAAGATACATTTTTAAGTCTTCACAAAGTCACAAAACAAAATAAAAACACCAAGCCGTAGGCTTTTAAACAAAGGGGATTTCTACCATGTCATAAACTCATAGAAATTTATTTCTTACTTTAAGCAATTCGCAGATAACACAAAAATAATAAACAAAATTAATTTGAATGCTAGCACTACTAATTACTTTAAACGTCTATGATCAATTCGACCTACGATTTACAGGTGATCTTTAATATTTATTTCCTCATATCTAACGCCTGTTTGTGGTGTCACTGTACTGTAAACAACGTTTTCCATATTTTTTTTGTAAGCATGCTATGGTCTAGGCTCTAGGGTTCTACCTATCATGTCACACCAAAATATTTTCATTGTGACAACTTTCAGATTTTGAATAAAGTTCCGCTAGATTTGCAAAATAACACACTGTGTTGCGGGCAGTCTCGAAGTAAATAGTAATATTATCCCAATTCTGTTGAACTATTTTTTTTATCAACATATGGAATAATTACATTCTGTTAAATTTATTAAAAAAAGATCTTAATCAAAAGCTAATGTCATCGATGTAAATGGAAGTACAGGACACGATTGCTCAAGTTGGAGGGCCGCGGCTATACAATCAGCTGAAACCTCAAAATCGCCCAAGGAATCCATTACTTTTCCTAAGCTATACCTGCGATTGAAATGATAAGAATCAAATTACAAACAAAAAGAATCACCAAAAGCTTTTACCATATTTTTGGACAATTTGGATCAAGTTTTGTTGCATCTTTTAAAACCTTTTCGGCAAGACGAGGTTCACCTAGAATATGATGAATTTCTCCCAGGACTCGCAAAGCATCAGTGTGGTTTGGATTGGCTGCTACTGCATTTATTAGGCATTGCTTTGCATCGGTCCATTGCTGTAGGTATATGCAAATTTGACCACGCTAAATTTTAAACTTATAAAATTTTAAAGTTCAACATAAACAAATTGAATCACCATAAACATTATCTGGTGATATTGTGGATTAAGTTGTGCTGCTTCTTGAACACAGTGTAAAGCTTCATTTGGTTGTTCGATAGATAAATAAACATCAGCGAGCAAGAGCCACATCTATATTGTAAAACAAAAGCAGTCTGGTTCATAACAAGTAAACGTTGTAGCAATTATTTGGAAATTTACCCTAAGTTGTATAACCCATGATTTATTATTTCCCATGCGTGGACTGAATGAACTCAATGAACTAGCAGCTTCACTTAATGCTTGTTCGACTCGATTAACTGGTATCAATGATGTAGCATAAATCGAATCTGAAATTTAAAGAAAAAAACACAATTAACATATTACTTAGCCTGTTAAATAATAATTTACTTGAATCTTTGTCTGACATTTGAGAAATGTGAACATGAACAACGCTTCTTGTGTCAGACTGTTTTTCGAACTCATTATTATCATTACTGGCAATCTGCGTTTCATAAATTTCTCGCCAGATATTTAACATTTTTTGAACTGTAACGAGGGAAGTTTCAGCATCTTGTAAATGAAGTTGCAAATGCGCTTTTACATGGAGCAAGTTTAAATTATCTGGAAATTCATTGAGAGCATTATCAACAACTTCGATAGCTTCTCTGGGCCGTTTACTTGCAGTGAGGAGTAGTGCAAATAAATGTAAACTTGGTGCGTGTTCAGTGCGTAATGAAAGAGCACAACGGACATGTATTAATGATTCTGAGATATTATTGATCAAAGCATACTGTAAAGCCAGATAATATTCGCATAAATGATCATTGCCATCACTTTGAACGGCTTTTTCAAGGGCTTCGGTAGCTAGTTTCTCATATTTGTCACGTTCGGATTTCATATTTGATACAATAGCAAGTTGTTGATAGCCTATTCCAACAAATAGCTGAGCTCTTGTATTTTTATATCCTTTTTGTTCATTTCGTAAAGCCTGCAGAGAAAATTTTAAGCCTTCATGAAATAAACCAAGGGACTCGTAGCATAGGCGTGAGTTCATCAAACAAGCAAAAGAATCCGTTGGGGTGATTTTAGAAGACTCTTGTAAAACACGCAGTGCATGCAAATGTTTCCCTGCTGACATTAAACTCAAACCATATTGCCGCCACACGTGCGCTTCGGCAAACGAAAACTTAAGCGCTTTTTCGAATGACTCATTTAGCAAATATACTAGGCCCCATCGAACCGCAGCCAAAGTAAGAAGATCGTACACAGCAGTAGCATTACCCATTGCATGAGAGCGAGCTGCACGAAATTCAGGACTTTGTGAAAGCACAGTATCGCGGACAGCCAATGCTTCTGCGACTAGAAGCAAAAGAATTGTTTCCTCGTGTTGGTTGCGTGGAGAAAACTGAATGCGATGGGAGTATATTCTCGGTTTCCACATATTTTTCGCTTGATTACCACCTCTCGATTTTCGAGTGTTAAATGGTGGGGTATATAGTGTACCTGAGACACCACGAAGCTGAACCTCAGCTAATTGGCGTGAAAGTGTGAGACGAAGTGATTGTGTGGTTCTAGTTTCAATAGCATTTAGCATTGCGCGATATCGTTCGATTGCTTCTTGAAGTTTCCCAGCTTTTATGAGCACAATAGGAGCACGCTGCAATGCAATTTCGAGTATGGCACCCATACGACGACCATTTTCTCCTGCACCTGATACTGCATTGTTTGTATTTGTGGCGTTTACTGCAGATGATAATGAAGCAACATCTTGCTCTTGAAGGTAAAGTAATCCCAGGTCAGTAGCACGTTCGAAACAGTTTATCTGAAAATTTTTAAAATAATAAATTAATATTTAGTGTTTGTTGAAATATTGTAAAACTTTAAAAAATTTCCTAATTTTGTAACGAAACTGGTGTTCGCCCTCTCCTTCCTATACCACCTCTACGACCTCAGGCCTACAGGCACCTAAGGCCGGTTCATGCAGCAAGAAGGAGAAGGTGTCCAGTCTGCGGCCGCGCGGCATGCTTGCCGTTGTAATGGCTTAGTTCGTCGGCGGGGTGCGTCGTTGCAACCGCAGCACTGGACGTGTTACATCTTTCATGCCTAAATTAAATAAACAGAAATCGGGGTTCGAAAATTATGGGGCCTAAAATTGCTTATGAGGGCAAGGAGGGTGCGTTTCTAAAGGGGGAGGGTCAGGATGTTGTTGACCTTCGGAGGATTTGCCCGCCCTATGTATCAATCTGATACCACCATGGCTGATATTTCCTCCAAAATGTGTATCAACCCCTAACCGAAGATAATTATATTCTTATTACCCTGTCTTCATCTTCTTCTCCATCGCTTCACTCCACCGTTCACCTGTAAAACAAATTCAGGACCTCATGGCAACCCTGTTACCGGCTTTCCAAAAAAAAATCTTCCCAAAAATTATTTAAAAAAAAAGAAATCTAAAATGTTACCCTTGACTGACGCGTCATCTCCAGCGATGACAATAAAAGAGTTTAAGTTTTGTTTTCAGGAAAAAAGTTTACAAAATCTTTTATTTAAAAAAATTCTACATTTAACATAAAAAAATACTAAAAAAGAAGAAGGGTATGTATCTTTGAGTTACAAAATAAAATGAACGGTAAGTTAAAGAAAAAAGTCTAATGTGGTTATTGGCGAGTTTTTGTAATATCTCAATTAAAGTTGCTCTTTTGGTTGGTGAGTATAGTATATATATTTTTTTTTATTCTTTTATTCTTTTATTTTCGTTTTTTTCTTTTTCAGGTAATATTAGATTTTAGGTCACAAAAGGTGAGAAGGAATGATTATATTTTTATATAATAAATAAGCATTTGTTTCAAAAAAAACTTACTTGAATGTTTGGTTTTATAAAAATTTACCAATTTTGCAGCTGTAAAATATCCGCCGAGGTGCACATTGTGGATCTACTTGGGCGGGTGTTTTCAAAAACGGTTATCTATTATATGTATTTATATAACCTCTCCTTGCTATATCCTCAATTCGATTATATAAAAAAAATTTGTTTCTTATTTTTTTTTGTTTTTTTTTGTTTATTACTACATTTCCCTTTTTTTGCCTTTACATTCACTGAAATCAACCGAAACAACCACACTTTACATTTTTTTTATATATATGTATTAGATTTAAGGATACCCTCATTTTTATATCATTTAACTATTAAGTTTACACCAAACATTTAGTAAAACAATAAAACATTGCACAACATAAGGATTTTTTTTTTAATTTAATCTTTACAATTTTTTCTTTTCTTCCTATTTCCAAAATTTAATATTTTTAATAATGGGGCTCACGGGGACACAACAAAAAGGGAGGGAAAGAATTTCAGCGTTGGTCTTCGACATCCAGGTAAGTTTCACAGGTTCTCCTTTAGACTTTTGTTTTCAGTTTTTTTTTTAATTTGCAGGTTCTATAATTTTCAGGGTTTCTTTTTTTCAGTTTTTTTATTTATTTTCAGGTTTTATTTTTTTTCCAGGTTTTTCTTTGTATTTCTTTTCAGGTTTAGGTTTTTTTCAGGTTATTTAATCTTCGGCACAGAAAACAGGTTGTTTTAAGGGCTATATTTGTTAATTTATTATTTTGTTTTAATTTGGTTTTTTTTCTCTATGTATTTTGCTTCTTTCGATTCACGAAATTCATTTTTTTTTGTCTTTCATTCGATTTATCAGGTTTTTGGGATTTCTTTCTTTTATTTAACGGATAAATATATAATCTATATATGGAGGGAGGGTAATATAGAGGGTCGCACTAGCACTGCACTTTTTGGTCGTTATAATTGTTATTAAATGTTATTTAATTTTTTTTTCTTTTATAAATATATTATCATTTAATAATTTCCTTTTCGGTTTTACTTTATAGTTTATAGTTTTTTCTTTTTTTTCGACGCTTGACTTGAACTATTTTTTTCTATCTTGCCCTTTTGGACGCTTCGTGACCCGCACATTACCTTCTTTTCCCACTGACTGATTATCACCACCCATGCAACAGGTGACGACACTTCTCTTTGGTAAGATCTCTTGCTATCAACAGCTATACCGGTGATTTTGTCATACGACACACCAGTTAGCAAAAAAAAAAGAGACCATACCATCGATTAGCGGGCCCTGCTGCATGGGAAGTTCAAATGCAAGTCGATGATGTGTGTACATACATACATACATTTGGTGGTGGCTCGTGGGCAGCGGGACTTTTATTTTTTTCTTTAGTCTTCGTTATGTAATATTACCTATGTGCGTTTAGGTAATTGCCTTTTTTTTGGATTAATTGAACTATATAGTCCGGGATGTTGAGTTATGTTTTTTTTTGTTCTGGTTTATGGTAGGTATTATTATTATTATTAATTGAATTAAGTATTATTATTATTATTTGAATTTGGTATTATTATTGTTATTTGAATTAGGTATTATTATTATTATTTGAATTATTATTATTAGTGTTATTAGATTATCAATTGGTAGATATTATATTGGTTTAATTTAATTTATAGGTAAGTATTTGATTATGAAGTTATGTATTATATTAGAATTATTTATTATTGGTAAGTATTATTTATTTAAGGTAAGTATTATAAAAACATGATTTTATTATAGGTAAGTATTATATTATTAAGGTAGGTGTTGAGTTAATCCACTCGTAGTTGGTTTCTTGAAGATCTTGAACCTCTTTAACCGAAAATGACTACCAGATGTATTTTTACAAATGTTCTTTATTGGATATACCTACATAGTAGATACATGTGGTAAAGTAGGTTAAAATTCATAAAAAATATTATTATATTTCACAATTCTTTCATATGATGAGAAAAACTTACTTTATAGTATAGAAACCAAAGGATTAAAATTTAAATTTAAGATTTAGTTCTGAAGGAAAATTTAGGCAACATATTTATTTCGTAGATATCTTCAGGAAATAAATTATATTTTATAAGTAACAATTATATGTAGTAGAATATTTTATTTTTTATTAGTAAATAGTTACTTCAGAAAAATGTACCAGAAGGGTTTGAGTAAAGCAAAGTAATAGAACTTCAAGTTCAAGTATTGTCAGTGGCGATAACAGTAGGTATTATATAAGCTTTATTTTGTTATAGGTATTGGATTATAAAGGTAAGTATTATATTGGGATAGATATTATAGGTATTTGATTATTATTGTATGTATGTATTATATTTTGCCGGTCAGCCATCAGACGAATAGGGGGAACAACATGTAGCATACGAAAACATGCACGTGCCGTAACTATTCGGGACTGGTGGAAGTGTGATCATAGCCTCTCCGCGGCGGCCGCTAAAAACAAGCCTTTTAAAAAAGATTTGGCTAATATGATCAGGCTGGTTCCTCAGGTTGGCGACAGGTTAATTCCCTGTCCCGTAAAACTAAAAGAATTACGAGACCGACAACAAGCCTCGGAAACGGACTGATCTCACGACGACAACCCACGCAAAGAAAAAGGAAAAACGATTTACGAATTTTCTTATGGAACGTACGATCGCTCTATAGAGCTCGAGCTGCTCAGCAGCTAGCCGATGCCCTGTCAAAGTATAAAGCTGACATAACAGCTCTTCAAGAAATCAGATGGACAGGGAATGGTGTTTTACAGAAGAAAGAATATGACATATACTACAGCTGTCATACAAAACACCATGTGCTCGGGGTAGGCTTCCTAGTCAGCGAAAAAATGAAGTCTACTATCATCGGCTTTAACGCTATAAGCGAAAGGCTATGCACCCTTCGCGTGTGAGGCAAATTTACGAACATCAGCCTCATTAACGTTCACGGACCTACGGAGGAGTCCTCAGACGAAGAAAAAGAGACTTACTACGAACAAGTCGAGAGGGCCCTCAATGCCTGTCCAAGGTATGATGTTAAAATCATCCTTGGGGATTTGAACGCAAAAATAGGTCGGGAGCCGGTATTCAGGCATTACGCAGGCACCCATAGTTTGCATGAGAACACTAATGACAATGGACTTCGAGTCTTAGAATTGGCAGCATCGAAAAACATGGTCGTTGCGAGTACCAGGTTCCCGCGTAAAGATATCTACAAAGCCACCTGGGTATCACCTGATGGAGTCACTCGTAACCAAATAGACCACGTGTTGATAGACCGTCGCCACTACTCGAACTTGATGACGGTACGAACGTACCCAGGTGCCAATATCGACTCGGATCACTATCTTGTTGGTATGGTTTTCCGAGGGCGGATTGCCTTGCGAAGACGCATTGCATCCGCCGATCAGGTTCGAATCAACATGGCTGCCCTGCGCAATGAAAACACCAGTAACACCTTTGGTAATGCGTTAGGACTCGCCCTAAAAACACCTGACTTAGGGAGAGTAAGTCCTGGAGCCAGTATGCTGGGCGTAAATGAAAAGTGGACACGTCTTAAAAATACTGTCATTAGTATTGCCAACTCCATCTTAGGCAGCAGTCGTAAAAATCGGAACGACTGGTTTGATGATGAATGCAAGCTAGCGACTGAACGTAAGAATGTTGCGTACCGAGCAATGCAACAATCTCACAGAACGCCGGAGGAATATAAAGAGTTCAGAAGAACAGAAAAACGGCTTCACAGACAAAAGAAATCAGCCTGGGAGAAGAACCTAATCTGTGAAATAGAAAACAGCCGAGAGCGAGGTCCGCACCAGGCGCGGAAGTTCTACCAATCCATCCAAAACATGACGCAGTACACACCACGCTGCACATACTGCAAGGACGGAGAGGGAAATCTGATCACCGATCCTGAAAGCATACTGGAGCGATGGGAAGTGTACTTCAATGAATTGCTAAATGGTCAGCTCACTGCAGAAGTGGAGGCTCCACTACTTCAAGAAGAATACCCTATGTTGCCGCCACCAAGCATAGAAGAGGTTGAGAAGGCTATAGGCCGGCTTAAACAGAACAAATCCCCGGGAGCCGATGGCATACCAGCCGAATTATTTCATCACGGCGGGCCAGCCTTACGTCAAGCAATTCATGATATTATAGTGCACGTATGGGAGCAGGAAGAAATGCCAGAAGACTGGCGAAAAGGCATAATATGCCCCATACATAAGAAGGGAGATGTCACAACGTGCAGCAATTATAGTATCACGTTGTTGAGTACCGCCTATAAGATACTCTCCTCTATCCTACAAGACCGGATAACCCCATACGCTAAAACCGTCATCGGACAATATCAGTGTGGTTTCATTCCAGGCAAATCAACAACTGATCAGATCTTTACCCTTAGGCAGGCGATGGAAAAATGTCTAGAATTTAACATCCCAACATACCATCTGTTTATAGACTTTAAGGCCGCCTATGATAGCATAGCCAGGGTAGAACTTTACAAAGCCATGAGAAAATTCGGCATCCCAAATAAATTGACACGACTATGTAGGTTGACCATGACCAACGTAACAAGCCAAGTAAAAATAGCCGGATTGCTATCCAGACCAATCAAAATCTTTAATGGACTCCGACAAGGGGACGGTTTGGCCTGCCTCCTCTTCAACTTGGCGTTGGAGAAAGCAATCCGTGACTCTGGCACGGCAACAAGAGGGACCATCGTCAACAGATCCAGCCAGTTACTAGCTTACGCAGACGACATTGACATCATCGGAAGAACCGAACAAGCTGTACACGATTCCTTCATCCAGATCGAGCAGGCGGCACAAAATCTGGGGCTGCACATTAGTGAAGGTAAAACAAAGTACATGGTGGCGTCGAATGCGAGAGGAACAGTTGGTCAAACAATAAAGGTAGCGGAGCACGAATTTGAAGTGGTGCAATCCTTTAAATACCTTGGGTCAATAGTAGCAGCCGATAACAATATAGAAGAAGAAATACGCGGGCGGCTTCTCAAATCCAACAGAGCCCACTATAGTCTGTCAAAGCTTTTCAAATCCAGAAATCTCACCATAACTTCAAAACTGCTGCTGTACAGGACCATGGTCCTGCCAGTACTCACATATGGATCCGAGACTTGGGTGCTTAGCAAAAGGCACTCCGACCTCTTAGCTGCGTTCGAGAGAAAAGTCTTAAGGAGAATTGTTGGCCCCATATGTGAGGAAGGACGAATTCGGAGACGGTACAATCATGAATTGTACGCAATCTACCTAGAAGCAGATATCGTGACAAAAATTAAGCTCGGTAGACTCCGGTGGGCAGGGCACCTAGCTCGCATGAGCGAAGAGGAACCTGCTCGGAAAGTTCTTTGTGGTACATTCTATGGTAGACGACAGCGTGGTAGACCATGCTTGCGCTGGAGAGATGGCGTAGACCAGGACGCCCGAAGCCTTGGGGTGCGCAACTGGATGGCGTCGGCTAGAGACCGGGATAGATGGAGAGACTTGTTGAAAGAGGCCAGGACCGGAACCCGGTTGTCGAGCCGATGATGATGATGATGATGTATTGTATTTGTTTTATTTGTTATAAATAGGTAGTATTTAATTATTAAAGTAAATATTATAAATTATTCTTTTATAGGTAGGTATTTTCTTATCAAGGTAATTTTTATATAAGCATTATAATTATAGAAATATTTATTTATAAGTATGTCTATGTATTTTATTATTATGTAAAGTATTATCATAACATTATTTAGTATTATATGTGCCTCAAATGTGCTGTTCCCCACAAAACTTCTCTTTTTTGGGAAAAACTCTTTTGAATCGAAAGGAGAAGGAAAGGAACATTGGGGATATTTTATTTTCGAATTTTGACGTGAAGTTTGTATGCATTATCTTCGTTGTTGTTTGTTTTTCTCTGAGTTTTGAAGTGTCTCATGCACAGACTCAAGCCGGGCATCATCCTTTCTAGGTTTTCAGGTCCTTTTTGTGGTAAACCCCAACCTTTTTCCCGTTCATGTCTTCGAGTTCATAGAGGTTATTTCCTTAAATTCTTGCAACTTTCATTTTAACAAATTTTGGCCGAGTTTAGAGCAAAATTTCTTGGAAGCGTCGCTGAGCGCAAAATTTCTGCGGTAAACGACGTCGCCAACAACGAACTTCACATCTTTGCTCCTCAAATTATACGCGCTTTCATAACGTAGATGAGCATCCCCGAGAGTGTTTTTTATGTGCGAAAGTAAAATATTCATTGTTGCTGCTTTGGATACGATTTGAACGCCCGAGTTGTTCAATACGTTTAACCTTTTCAATACCCTATAGTCAGAACCATGCTCTACGCAGTTTTGCCCAAACAAGGCTTCATAGGGTGACATATTAATTGCGGAGTGGACGGTGGTTCGAAGTGCACTGGCTATAGATTGTAGGTTGCTGTCCAGTTCTTCTGATCTGGGTATATATACGATCGTATCGCAGCCAGTATTGAGCGATTCACTCTTTCACTGGCATTAGCCTGTGGTGAATAAAAGTTCACGTGCGTGATGCCGAAATGGGTCATTCTCTTTTCAAGCTCCCGGCTGACGAATTGCTTCCCGTGATCCGATCCGGAACTCCAAACATGAAGAAGACCTGCTCCTCTAAGAACCTCAGCACTGCATCGCTTGTGGCTCTCCGAATAGCTTTGACGATCACAAATTTTGTCAACTGATCCAACGCAATTACAATGTGCGTATTTCCGTCTCTCGAGCGTGGATAGGGGCCAAGAAAGTCAATGTACAACATCTGAAAGGGCCTTTCAGATGCAAACGCTTTACCCATAGGAGGCCTAAGGGTCACATTCGTAGCTTTCGAGGTCTTACAGACGTCGCACATCCCAATAAACGCTCTAACCTGGGCTGCCATGTCCGGCCCGAAGAATTGTTGCTGCAGTCGATACAGGGTTTTGGCAACGCCTCCATGCGAGGCCCGAGGTGGTTGATGAGCAAGCGCTATTAAGCGTTCGGTCAGCGGTTCTGGGATCCAAAGCTTCCATACTTGGTCATCTTCAAGTGGATGACATGTGCAATGTTTGACCTTCTTGTATACGAAATTGTCCGAAACTTGAAGGTCAGGTAGCTTATCACTTTATGATGCTTTCAACGATTTTCCCCAGATTGAAAGCTAGGGTCCTCAAGATCTATGTGCAGCACATCACAGGTATCTTTCAACATCGAAACATCACAGATCAGAGAGCCCATCCCATGCACTCGTGCACAATTTTCAACCGGGAGAACGACTCTACTGCTTCCTCCGTGAAACAGAATTTCTTCCCCTTCTTCAACGTATCCGTTAAAGGGCTTGCCAGCGACGAAAAATCCTTCACAAACCGACGATACCAGCCAGCTAATCCCAGGAAGCGTCGAACTTGTTTCGCCGAAGTTGGAATATGAAAGTCCACAATCGCCGAAACTTTCTCAGGATCCGTTTTTAGATAGCCGTCACCAACGATGTACCCCAAATACTTCAACTCTTTGAAGCAGAATTTTGACTTCCGGACATTGATTGTCAATCCCGCATCCTTCAATCAAACGGCTAGTAACTTCAATAACTCCAGATGTTCCTCAAACGTACTCGATACAACCAGTAAGTCATCCAAATACGGATAGATTTTTTCTCTCAGTTGATGCGGTTACACTTTGTCCATAAGTCTGACCATACGCTGAGGTGTATTACAAAGGCCAAAGGGCATTACCATTAACTGTAACAGAGGCATGCCTAGCACAGTAAATGCCGTCTTTTCCCTTGAGGATTTATCCAACGGGATCTGCCAAAAGGCATCCTTCAGATCCACGCTCGAAATGAAACGCATCTTTCTTCGTCACAGCGTTAACTTTCATGTAGTCTAGGCATACACGATTTTTACCGGGTTTACGCACTATAACTACAGAAGAGCTCCACGCACTGGTGCTTTCTTCAACAACCCCGAGTTTAAGCATGCGATCCAATTCCTCATACAGGAGTTTCTGCACCGCTGGAGAAATCGGGTAATGACGCTGATTAATGGCTTCAGCATCCCCTGTGTCGATTGAGTGTACCTCTAACATTGTTTTACCTAAGCCTTGATCATCAGAGGACGGAAACAAGTCAATGGCATCTTTTAGGTATTTAGATTGTTGTAAGGTCAGCACGTGAGCGTTTGGGTCAACATCCGAAGAAACTGAAGTCAATTCCGAGACCAAATGAGGCGCGATTTCGAACTCTCTCCAGAAGTCAATTCCGAGGTAAAGTCAATTCCGAGGTAAAGCAACAAACAATGTTTGAACGAGATAAAGGGGAATAGTTTTCGTCATCCCTTTATAGGAAACATCAACTTGATGCTTCCCATCGGCTGTCTTCACACCGAAAGAAAGTTTCGTGTACTTACGCCCATGCTTACGAAGAAGTTCGATTCCATCAGCACCCAGGCAGCTAATACTGGCTCCGCTGTCCAGCAGACCGAGGAGTGATTCGCCAAAGATTCGCACAGTCGCATATGGGCGCGGATCGTCCGTGCTGCACAGGGTGGTGGCTTTAATGGCTTTATACGTTGTCTTCTTTTCTCGGAAACGTTGTCTCAACTTGGCTACTTTGTCTGGAACGGTGGTTTTTTGGCTTCCGAAAATACGCTTCCGCACTTCGTAGTAGTTCTGGAGCCTCTCATGCAGGGATTTAATCGTTCTTCTAGGAGCTATAGTTGGTCTTGGTCTTGGGTCTTGTCATTATCCTTATAGCGGGAACAGGTGGTATTGTTCGTTGGTTTTCGGAGTCTGATGTAGTGCAGCTACTTAACCTACCTCAACCCTACGAGACAACCTAAACGAAAACATTACAAACAAATAAAATAAAAATAAAAACAAACGAAAACGAAACCTACACACGATGCACACAATGACTTCGACGATGACTATGACTGACCCACCTAAACCTAAACTGCTGACACAAACAAACAATGACTAACAGTATTGAACTCTAAGTAGTTCACCCAAATGTGTAACATATGACACTAGATATTAAGATACAATATTAAGTTCTATTGTTATTATTTGTCAATAAAGTATTTGTAAATAATAAAGTATTTGTAAGCAATAAAGTATTTGTAAGCAACTAGTATATAAGCATGTAAAAATTGAAAATAAAATTAGATTCATTTAGTCATACAAACAAAGTGTTTCTCATTTATGGCAGAATACTGTTGCGAGTGGAGCTTTACCACGGGGTGTTACTTTGATATTGGAGAAGGGCGGCGGCATGCTTGCTCTTCGCTCGGCCTAGCTCGAAGGATGTGGTGGTTCTTGCCCCTCTCCAAGTGTCTCTCACTCAGCAAACAAAATTTCCATGCCTTGTTAAAGGAAAAGGGAAGGGGAAAGGATATAGTATATGACAGGAATATTTAAAAAGGATATACACAAATGTAGTGACCTATGCCACTATATGTGAGAAAGGATGAGGCTTGAGTCGATATCCTTTGGAACAAAAGATTGAGTACCTTAATTCTAACTATATCTAAAACCCTACTCACTAAATTTATACCCTTTT
This sequence comes from Philhelius festivus, assembly GCA_963931855.1. NCBI lineage: Eukaryota > Metazoa > Arthropoda > Insecta > Diptera > Syrphidae > Philhelius > Philhelius festivus. The sequence goes on along the minus strand of OZ007554.1, from coordinate 132,862,744 downwards.
GGATATAAAGAGATTCTTTATAAGTATATCTCTTGTTTCTTAACCTAAACTAATCTATACTAAATCTAACCAAAACAATCTTCTTTGCAAAAAAGATTCGAACTCAACCCCACTGTCTCTCCTATACAGTGGCTCGTCAGATCGTCAAAAGCATTGACAGATGTTATTGTCAAAGGTTAGCTGTCCCACCCTTGTATCTAAGATACAACCGTTGCTATCTCCTTGGCCGAAATCTCTGGAGATAGCCCCTAACATAACCTCCAGTCATAATCCTATTGTAGTCAAATGTACGTATCGTTACATGTTCCTAGTCATCTTATGTCATAATAGTTTTGGTCTGTTGTAGCGTCCCTGTTCCCAAAAGTTCGTACTCGTTGTGTCAAGTTATTGTAAATGTTCGTATCGTCATGTCCTAGTTTCCAAAAAGTTCGTAATTCGTCTTGATAAGTCATGGTAAATGTTCGTAGCGTCGCGTACTAGTATCAAAAGTTCGTAATTCGTCTTATTAAGTCATATTGTCTCTTTTAACACTCTTCCAGAAAGCCGGCCTGACCTGGCCTCTACAGGACACTGAGCAACAAACAAACATGTAAAACACCAAAGGGTAGGTTTATTTACATTTACCCATTTCTTGTTTGGCTACAACTTATCTTTTCTTTTTTCTTTAGCTACCCATTCCATAGATACCTCCTAAGCGCGATACAACTAATCATAAGGATAAGTCATTATTTGTCGCTGAGAATTATTCTGGGCACTTTTTCATTTGAAAACATACCTTCATATGTATGTACAAAGCTACCTAAGAATTACTCTTAAGCGACAAAATCCTATTCTTAATTCGTTCCTTATTTTCCTTTCCTTCTTTAATTTCAGGTACTCATCTCGGATCCTCAGATCAACCTGAAGCCACACTCCAAACATCACCGACAATCACCACCAAACATGAACACAGGACAGAAAACATTTTACACATCATGGGCTACTTTCGTGCTACAACCACAAATCCTTTCGTCCACCCTGGTTCTACTTGTCATTGTAAGTTTAACCGTTTGAGTTCCATTATATGCATTCATGTACGAATATCTCCGTACAGATATTTTAAGCATATGAAGTTATGTCCAAAAGTCTGTGAAACCTATCTATAAGTGCAAGTTATGATAGATTATTTTGCACACACGAAACGACTTACTATTGAGGAGTACACCAGAAGGAAAATCAACAAGCTAGAGGCAAGTAAAACACAAATTGGAAAAATAGTCACAAAGAAAAAAAAAGAAAAGGGGCGGTAAAATATCCAGAGACCGCAAAAGATTAGCCTATCTAAAAATTCTTTTAAAGGACCAGGAAATTAGTCCACTACCTTGGGAGGCAGCAAACAAAATATGGCAGGAAATTGAAACGCTCAAAATGAGTGTCATCAAATACCCTAACGAAACAAAAAATAATAAGGGAAATAAATAAAGTTTAAAAAAAAAATTAATAAATAAATAATACATTTTTAAAGAATTATATAATGGGAAATAATAACGTTAAAAAGAATGTCATAGTTAATGACAAAGAAGATGTCTTCAAAATCGCAGCTTATACAGCAGCAATAATTTTATTTATTTTATACGTGGCAAACAAAATTAATAATTATTACAAAAACTAAAAATAAATAATATAAATACAGTCTAAATTCGAAATATTGTTTCAAAATGAACTGGGAAACACCTTTGGTAACCAAACCAAAAGAAAACAAAATTCAAGGTTTAAATTTAGAACAATTTTTTATACTAATCATAATCATATTAACAGTAATAATATTTTTAGTAATCAAAATTCATAACTATTTTAAAAATTATGTAAAAACAAATTGTAACAAGAAAAAATTTAAATACAGTATAAAATAAGAAATGCTTTTAAAATTAAACCAACGGAAGAGATAATTGAAGCACTAGAGAATATACATTTAAACATAAAAAAAAATGTAGGTAGAGGATGCAAAGAAAACACTTGGTTAAATAAACTAGAAGAAATAAAAACACTAAAGAAAGAATTTCTTATAGAAAATTCTAAAATATAAAAATTAGATACAAGTCACAATTTACTTATAGACAAATTTACACAAAAATACCAATTAGTAAAAAATATTATAGAAAAGGATATAAACAAACAAACAAAAATGTCGGATTTTAACATTGAATCTGCGATGAAAATTGTCCCAATTTTCACGGGAAATATCAAAGAGCTCGATGCATTTTTAACACTAGCAAAGATAATGTATGATGCTCTGAAAGGCAAAAATTGAATTTATAAATTTCATATTTCATGTAAAATTATCGCAAAACGTAAAAACTGCGTTAGGGTTTGCAACAAAATTTGAAGCGTTGGACGCTCTTACTAAAAGCTTAAAAGAAAAATACAAAAACACAACTACAATATCCGCAAAATTAGCACAGATCACACAAGGGAACCAAACCATCACTGTTTATAAAGACAGAATAATCTCTCTGATATCATATCTAATATCCAAACTTTAATAAACCATTTATCGTTACCACCGACGCATCAGATTTTGCATTAGGTGCGGTACTATCACAAGGTGAAGTAGGTCATGATTTACCAATATCATACGCTAGCAAATCCTTTCAAAAATATGATATAAACAAACCGATAATAGAAAAGGAATTACTAGCTATCCACTGGGGTATTAATTTTTTTAGACCTTATCTCTATGGAAGAAAATTCATAGGTGTAACAGATCACAGACCACTAGTTTCATTATTTTCACATAAAAACCCGTCGTCAAAATTAACGAGAATTAGAATAGATTTATCGGATTACGACTTTGAGATAGTTTATAAAAAAGGAACATCAAATACAAATGCCGATGCACTCTCAAGGATAAAAATTGACAGTGACATTTTAAAATTCATGTTGGTAAACAATGATAATAATAAGAGCCAAAGTGATTGCGACTCCAAGGAGTATGGCAAAGAATATTGCTACTAAGAATAATAATATTATAAAGGAGAACTACATATCTCAACAGAAGACTAGCTACCTTCATATGTGGGATTGTACGTCCATTTCAGACGTCAGAAATATGAAAAACTTAAGATTTGAAATAGCGAGATATAATAAAAGAAAAAATACTAGTATTGAAATAAATGAAAAAGAAGTTATTGTGAGATGCAGCGATAATCCAGCGAAACAAGTTTCGACTCTGGAGAAGTTAGTATCAGAATTAAAAAGGGTACCCGTTGAAGAAATAGCGCTTAGTGAAGAAGATTAAATATTTAAATATGTAGAAAAAAAAAATTAAAAGATATTTATGATAGGTTGCAACCTGATGAAAAACACTCGCCCATGAATATATTAATATATAAACCCCCTAAAAAAATAAATAATAATAAAGAAAAATTGAATATCATAAAAGATTACCACAACACACCACATGGAGGACATTTAGGTATACGAAAAACAATTACTAAACTTAAACAAAAATATGTTTGGAAAAATATGAGACAAATGGTTAAGAAATTTGTCAACGCTTGTGAGCTTTGTACTAAAAACAAACAGACACGACATATTAAAGATAAAATGACCATAACAGATACACCAACGACTAGTTTCGAAGCTGTGCAAATAGATACAGTAGGACCTCTTAGGATATCAAATGGATATAGATATATATTGACAATGCAATGTGAACTAACCAAATATGTTGTTGCACACCCTATCGAAAGTAAAGACGAGAAAACAATAGTCAAAACATTGGTAGAACAATTCATTCTGAAATATGGCTGTTTTAAAATTCTCAAATCAGATAACGGAACTTAATTTAAAAATGAGTTAATGCAAAATATTTGTGAAATGTTAAGAATCAAACCAATCTATTCAGCTCCATATATATCATCATCAAAGTATAGGTTCACTAGAAAGAAACCATAGAACATTAAATGAATTTCTTTTAAACTTTACCGAAGATCATGAATGGGACACCTGGGTTCCGTATTACACATTCTCATATAACACAACACCACATGTTGACACTAATTACACACCATATGAATTAATTTTTGGAAAACTATACTACCTACCAAAAGATGCAATAAATTCAAATAATAAAGTGTATAATCTAGAAAACTATGTAAATGAACTCAAGATTAGACTTAAGCACGCAATAACAAAAACGAATATAATTATTGAAAATGTTAAAAAGAAAAGAAAATTCGAATACGACAAAAGTACGAATGTTTCAAATTTTAAATTAGGAGATTTAGTGTTTGTAAGATTAGAAAGTAAAAAGAAATTGCAAAGTCCTTACCATGGACCATATAAGATAATTGAAACACACAATGTCAATTCAGTAATAAATATAAATGGAGAACAAAAAAAACTCCACAATAATAGCCTTAAGAAATATATTATATAAAAGAATAGAAATAGTTATCTGAGACAATATTAGATATTAACATGTATACACAAATTTTACTTCCATAATAACATAAGCACGTCATATGTTGCAGCTTTTGAGACCAGTCCAATTAAAATTTTTTTCTTGAAAAATTATTCTTCAAATAATTTTCCGCTTAAGGGTGATGGTGTAGTGTAGCTACTTAACCTACCTCAACCTAAACGAAAACATTACAAACAAATAAAATAAAAACAAAAACAAACGAAAACGAAAACGAAACCTGCACACGATGCACACAATGACTTCGACGATGACTATGACTGACCCACCTAAACCTAAAACAATGACTAACAGTATTGAACTCTAAGTAGTTCACCCAAATGTGTAACATATGACACTAGATATTAAGATACAATATTAAGTTCTATTATTATTATTTGTCAATAAAGTATTTGTAAATAATAAAGTATTTGTAAGCAATAAAGTATTTGTAAGCAACTAGTATCTACAGTGGGTTGCCAAATTAATAGGGACATCTTAAATTTTTATTAATTTTCATGTTTTAGCTTTCTTTTGAGCATTTGTTTTGGTTCTAAGTGTGCGTGGTGATTTTTATTTCACAGGCTACGTGTTAAACGGTTATTTTAAGTTGACGGCAGATATTCAATATGGTCTTATTCGGGGAATACCCGGTTTTATTCGAGGAAAAACCAATATTATTCTGAAAGGTGTTTTTTCTGATAGTTGTTTGTGGATATTTTTTGAACTTTGTTTTAATTGAAACGTTAGTAACGTTATTTATTTACTGCGAGTACTCTCCGAATGGTAGTTGAGTAGAAGTAGCAGTTACAGGCGGTCCGGGTTCTTCTCCGGAGAGCGATTCCCCCGGGGTTTGAAACTGCTCTTCGCCTCGTTTCCCGAGCATCGCGGACATTGTGGAGAAGTGGTTTTTCAGGGCACACCTAAAACAGAACAGAGATTTCTGGGGGTCTGGACATTCGATAAACGAATGACCCTTTCCTTTGCAATTCCAGCAAGTGTAATTCCGAGAATCTCGTTCTCTTTTAGGGTGGAATGCCTCGAGCTCTTTGCATAGGTCCTCGTCTTCGTCATTCTGAGCTACCAGCTCTGCAACTGCACTTCTCCTCAACGGTTTCTGCAGACGTGAACCATTTCGGCGAGGTTGTTCGTGAAGCAACTTCTGGATTAGCTTTCAGATATACCCAAAATCAAGACTCCCCAGATCCTGCAACATAGTGGTGGAAATTGATCACCACATCATCCCACGTTGCACCATAGCTCGTTCTGAGACGCTCCAGTCGAAAGAGGAAGTCATCCACTGACATCTTCCGATTATCAAAGGTTGAACCACACTTATGGAAGTCTTGAGGCCTATACCCGGATGCGTATTGCCAAACTGTATATCAGCACAGATCTCCTTAGTCTGTGCTCAGTCATTTTCTGCTCACCGAATTTGAAAGTATTGTAGAGCAAACTGTATGCTACCACAGAGCGCTCTGTGGTCACATGCAGTTTGCTTGTAGAATATTAAAAAAGCTGAAGCAAACTATATACTATTTCAGATCGAGCATGTTCAGTTCGGGTATGTTCAGTCGCCAGGCAGGCGCCTGTAGCAACAGTTTTGTATTTTACATTAATTGGAGTAAACAACTAACAGTTATGTACTGCTGCTCAGGAAAACTGTTGCTACAGGCGCCTGCCTGGCGACTGAACATACCCTAAGCGGAGCAACGGAGTTGCGTGAGCGGGTGTGAGCCCCGAAAAGGGAGTTAAAATCCTGAAAACCCGCGAAGCGGGCTACCCAAGGTACTGTTGCTCAAGACAAAACATTTTATGTTTGGCCTTAAGTCACAAACAAATTTGGCCTTTTGTCACTTGGCCTTATGTCACGGCACCACACACCACACACAATAACCACACCAACGTGAACGATGGCTCTGTAATCACAGGTACTTTGCTCTTAGTTTCCTGAGCAAAATGTATACCAACACAGAAAAATCTGCTTTTGATCTGACACAGTATATAGTATGCTCTTAATTTGAATGAGCATTCTGTAGTCTATTATAGAGCGTCGGAGCTCTGTACTGATATACAGTTTGGCAATACGCTACCCGGATCCAGAATATCGATGCGCTGACTGTGAGCTGTTGACAGGATCGCTAAGTGTCAGGTTATGAAGTTGCCATAAAAAGTTGTCCATATTAGACGGCTCTCCTGATGGATTTACGGGATTTCGTCTGGAAGGTCCTGGCGGTGACTGGTATCGTTGTGATCGTGATGGTGTTCGGCTTTGGATCGGTGATGGAAGTCGAAAATTATGTGGCGAGGTGTTACTGGGTTGGCCAGGTGGAACATCTGAAGTCCTGCGAGATTGTCGACCGACATCCGGATTACTTGGCCCATTACGATGAAGTTGCTTAGAAGCGGTTTCGGGTGTCGGAGCTAAGGCCAAAGTGTCCCTGATAATGCCGGCCACCTCATCTCGCAAACTCGCCCTAGTTCGTTCCATCTCACCTGAAAAAAATCGAAAATCCTCTGAACGACTAGCTCCTACTGCTGCTGTAACGACTTCCTGGATATTTCTACCGATAGTTTCAGGAACACGTGGTGTATGCTGCAGACGATAAGAACTCGTGCTTAATCTACCCGAGGCTGCTCGACTTTCAGCTTGAGCTAATAGAGAAGCTGCTCCTTCAGCTCCCAAGGAAGAACGGTTTGGCTCATTAAGTTGATCCGCTTGCTTGTCTGTTTTGTCATGGACTTTGTCAAGGTCTAGGTCGCTAAAGGAGTTAGTTAAAAATTTGTTGGAACGAAGGACTCGACCACGTAAGGATGTCCTTACTTTCTTACGACCTCTCAAACTCGACATTTTCGTATCAATTTGGTAGCACACTCAAATTGTTTTATATTTTCTTGTTTTGTTTTCCCCCTCTTTGGTAAGGGTTTAGGTTTTAGGTTTAGTTCAGGATAAGGTTTAGGTTTAGGCTTAGGATCAGTTTAGATTTAGGCTTCGGATCAAGTTTAGGCTTAGGTTTAGGTTAAGGTTAAGGTTAAGGTTAAGGTTTAGAATAAGGTTTAGGTTAAGATTAAGGATCAGAATCAGGATCAGGTTTCTGTTCAATCAGGTAAGTAGATTAAAAATATTTTCGCAGGCTTAAATTCAAAGTATTGGGCAGTAGATAAACGTAGGTATTTCGTTATATTATTAAATTTTATTTTTTTTTTCAGGTTCTAGTCCGAATTCAGAAAAAGTAAATAAAAATCTTCAAAAATTTCAAAAAAAAAAAAAAAATCAATATCATGATCAGTTCAAAAAAGTAAATATTCCTTTTTTTCTCAAGTTCTAATCCAAATTTAGGAAAAAAAATCAAATAATAAACTTCAAAAATAAAAAAAAATGTTTAAAATGTTTTAAAAATTCAAAAGTAAATTTAAGATTCCAATAAATCTAAAAGCTCAATGGTAAGTTAAAAAAATTTATTTAAATGGTTTTGGAAATAAACGCAGTTATCTAAAATTTCAATTCAATTCAATATCGGTAAGTATATTAATTCAATTTTCATGTAGAATTTGTAACTAAATTTTTAAAATTTGTAAATATTTATTTTTTTCTTTTCAGGTGGTCGGTCTTGGCAGAAGTGAAACAATCGAAGAAGAAATCCACGATGAAACGCTGACAGGAATACCCTTTAGAAGAAAACACACCAGTTTGTACGGTGTAAGTATTCACAACGCTGCGACAATACAATATCTTGGACAATGGACAGTGGTGCTATTGGGACTGAGGCTTGCAATATTCAGTTAGCATTCTTAGCCTTTCTATCAGTCAAGCTTCTGAACCCTTTCATAGCCATACGGAAAAGAAATGAAAACTCGAAGCATACAAAAAAATTAAACAACTGAAGTTAAATACAAAAGATAGCAATACGAACTAAGGATTTAATTTTTTTGAATGTCGAAATTTGATTAATACGATAAAATTTCCTATTAATGCGCAACTGCGTAAATATAGATACAAATAACCTATTTACCGGACGATTCTTGTACAATACCGAAAAAATAATTATAAGTTTGATCAATTACGTAATTAAACACTAGTCCATGTTCCAGATATCATATGCCTCAGCAAAGTTTCAACTCCACCGTATCAAACCTGCCTCAGAGATGTTAAAAACAATTAAAATTTCGGCCCCACGTTGGGCGCCACCTGCAACGGAACCGGTGTTCGGCCTCTCCTTCCTATACCACCTCTACGACCTCAGACCTACAAGCACCTAAGGCCGGTTCAGGCAGCAAGAAGGAGAGGGTGTCCAGTCTGCGGCCGCGCGGCATGCTTGCTGTTGTAATGGCTTAGCTCGTCGGCGGGGTGGGTCGTTGCAACCTAAATTAAATAAACAGAAATCGGGGTTCGAAAATTATGGGGCCTAAAATTGCTTATGAGGGGAAGGAGGGTGCGTTTCTAAAGGGGGAGGGTCAGGATGTTGTTGACCTTCGGAGGATTTGCCCGCCCGTTGTATCAATCTGATACCACCATGGCTGATACTTCCTCCAAAATGTGTATCAGCCCCTAACCGAAGATAATTATATTCTCCTTACCCTGTCTTCATCTTCTTCTCCATCGCTTCACTCCACCGTTCACCTGTAAAACAAATTCAGGACCTCATGGCAACCCTGTTACCGGCTTTCCAAAAAAAAATCTTCCCAAAAATTATTTAAAAAAAAGAAATCTAAAATGTGACCCTTGACTGACGCGTCATTTCCAGCGATGACAATAAAAGAGTTTAAGTTTTGTTTTCAGGAAAAAACTTTACAAAATCTTTTATTAAAAAAATCTAAATTTAACATAAAAAAATACTAAAAAAAGAAGAAGGGTATGTATCTTTGAGTTACAAAATAAAATGAACGGTAAGTTAAAGAAAAAAGACTAATGTGGTTATTGGCGAGTTTTTGTAATATCTCAATTAAAGTTGCTCTTTTGGTTGGTAAGTATAGTATGTATATATTTTTTTTATTCTTATTTTTTTTTCTTTTTCAGGTAATATTAGACTTTTAGGTCACAAAAGGTAAGAAGAAATGATTATATTTTTATATAATAAATAAGCATTTTTTTCCAAAAAAAACTTACTTGAATGTTTGGTTTTATAAAAATTTACCAATTTTGCAGCTGTAAAATATCCGCCAAGGTGCACCTTGCGGATCTGCTTGGGCTGGTGATTTCAAAAAAGGTTATTTATTATATGTATTTATATAACCTCTCCTTGCTATATCCTCAATTCGATTATATAAAAAAAATTTTGTTCTTATTTATGTTTTTTTTTTTTTTTTGTTTATAACTACATTTCCCTTTTTTTTGCCTTTACATTCACTGAAATCAACCGAAACAACCACACTTTACATTTTTTTTATATATATGTATTAGATTTAGGCCAGGCGCGCACATTCAATTTTTAGTTTCGAAACTGTTTAGTTGTTAAAATGAAACATATGGGCTTATATGGGACACCGCGCACTTAGAGCAACTCGATTCTCGAAACTAAAAAGTTTGTGTTTTGACACAAACTAAACGATTGCCTTCGCAACAGTTGAGCTGTTTTCTATAAGCGCAAAAGAGAAAAAGAGTGTGAGCGTGAGTAAAGAGTTGCCAGTGCGCGGTTTTCTTTCAACTGGTGATTAAACTATTTGATTTCGATCACAGTTGCCAGTGCGCGACTAGCCTTAAGGATACCCTCATTTTTATATCATTTAACTATTAAGTTTACACCAAACATTTAGTAAAACAATAACACATTGCACAACATAAGAATTTTTTTTAAATTTAATCTTTACAATTTTTTTCTTTTCTTCCTATTTCCTTTAATATTTTTAATAATGGGGCTCACGGGGACACAACACAAAGGGAGGAAAAGAATTTCAGCGTTGGTCTTCGACATCCAGGTAAGTCTCACAGGTTCTCCTTTAGTCTTTTGTTTTCAGGTTTTTTTTAATTTGCAGGTTCTATAATTTTCAGGGTTTCTTTTTTTTCAGTTTTTGTATTTCTTTTCAGGTTAAGGTTTTCTTTCAGGTTCTTTAATCTTCGGCGCAGAAAACAGGTTGTTTTAAGAGCTATTTTTGTTAATTTATTAATTTGTTTTAATTTGTTTTTTTTCTCTATATATTTTGCTTCTTTCGATTCACGAAATTCTATTTTTTTTTGTCTTTCATTCGATTTATCAGGGGGGTCATTCCGTAAAACGATTATCGTCGGACGATATCGTTTTGACGATAGTCTCACTTCACGTAAGACGATAATCGTCAAAGTGATATCGTTTTGACGATAGTCTCACTTCACGTAAGACGATAATCGTCAAAGTGATATCGTCAAAACGATATCGTTTGCACGATAGCTAAATAGGTATCGTCTGTCATTAATTTCCATTACTATTTAATCAAACTGAAGTAAAAATGTTTCATCGCAATTTAGTTTTGTTACATAGTGAAAATAAAAATTCAAAAAAAAAAAAACAATTAATACGGTTACGAAGACAATTAACCCATATATAAGTATATTTTTTTACATACAATACATAAATATGTATGTGCATAAGTAATCTTTCTTACTAATTGTTGTAAAATATTTTAAACCATTATAGTTTTGTTCAACGTTTTCGAATTTCAAAAGAAGCCTTTTTAATGATACTTCAAACAATAAACTTGCCGGATGGTTGTCGTTCTACATTATATACCATCAATATTAAGATTTACTGTAACTATTAAGCCTTGGGGTGGCGGAGGGTACCAATTATTGACAGGCAACGATTTTGGACTCACTCTTGCACAAACACATTATCCAAAATAGTTTCGGAAACGACAAATATCTTGGAAGCCAAGTTATGTTCCCTGTGGATTAAATGGAATCTTTCTAGCGAAAATGAAAAGTCCGAAATAAAGCAATGGTCTTACATTTTCAAGTTATCGAACAGGCATTGTCTTTCATAAATCTCATTTTGACATTTCAGTCACAGTATAAGAGTATCTGAAATTAACTGAACGATCTTATACCGAAAACGATTGACGAGACGATAGTGATAAAGTTACGTGAAGCAAATTATTGACGATAACGTTAATGATAATCGTTTTGACGATTATCGTTTTGAAAGTTACGGAATGACCCACCAGGTTTTTGGGGTTTCTTTCTTTTATTTAACGGATAAATATATAATCTATAGGCGTATTTAATGGTAATGTATACATAGTGAAGTAATGGAAGTCCGAATAAAATCTTTTTTTGTCTGGATATACACTTTTACTATGGATTTTAAAGTTGGTATGCTTTGCATCTATACCCGTGTCAAAATCAGCTGATTTGGAAAAGAAGTAAAATAAATATGTAATTTCTTAAAAAAACAATACAAATTGAAATGAATAAAGATACAAAACACAAAAGGGCTATACATAATTTCTGAGTTTCTTTTAACAGATCATCTTAATTTAGTAGATATTTCAGACTCATTAAGCGAACAAAGTAAAGGAAACGAAAACTAAAAATGAAATATAAACCTACGAATAAACAATTCACTTTTGAATAAGCTAAGGGATGCTTTGGAAAAGTAAACGTTTTGATGTGGTTTATGCTGAATTAACATCACTGACAAATTTGTTGTCAAACAAGTGGCAAAATTATTAATAAAATCAAATATCAATGGCATGTATGTACACAAAGTCAAATAAAGGCTCGGTGTCAGCAAAAAATCATTTTCATGACCTTTTTAATCGTTTGGCATCGCAGCCATCCTTCGATGAATTTCATACTCTCACGTGACAGATAGGGAACATGCACACGCATTAAGAGGCAACTTTTTGACCATTGACTATTAACGGTTACCGTCTAATCGTAAATTAATATTTTAAGCGACATAATTTTGGCTCTTGTGAAAATTTTGCCATAAAATGAACAAATATCACCGAACACACTCTGGAATAATCAAAACCTGCCAACCTCACGAAAAATAAAACTATTCCAACCAATTTGAGTGTCACTGTAAACCAGATGCTCCAAGACTTTATCAGCACTATTATGTGCACTCTTATTACTGCCTAGTTCATTCCGATTTTGTTCGCCGTTCTGTAAAGACGTGTCTCGACTTATCTGTAACAAAAAGTAAATTGAAAAGAATAAAAATTAAAGTCATATTTAATTAAAAGTGTGTCTCACATCGAACATTTGATTTAAATAACTAATAACTAATAACTAAAGAACCTTCTAACATTGGAGGAATAATAGTGGACGAACCGCCCGAAAAAATAACGGGTATGGATGTGCTATTAAGCCGTCGATCCTAATGGATGCTGAAGAAATTCCGCAAATCTACGAAAACCCAAACTGGTGGACACAAGGCGATGAAAATATCCCTTCAACCAGCTCCAGAATTCAATTATCTCCGATTCGGATACCAACGTCGCATGATAATTTGGTTCTGTTAACCCAAACCTCAGCGTCATGTGATAAGAAAGAGAAGGCAAGCGTAACCCACGCTATTAATTCTAACGGAATTGTCAATCACCAGTCACATAACGGATTAACAACGACCGTAAAAGATGACACCACTCCGCATAACGGAGCAACATTAATGACCGCCAACCAACATATAAGTGCGGGAAACGTACAGATTGGACTCTTTAACAACACGAATAACGAAAAAAATGTTGAAGCTGCCCTTGGCGAGAAACTCGGTCAAGACAATAATTTATTCAAAGCAGTTATGAGCCGTCGCAAACGTCAACACAACACGCAAATTATTCCACTGCGCCAAAAAAATTCGCAGTTGGACTCAAAAATGAAAATTGATTCACGGTTCTTCCTGTAGACGTCAACGCAGATGTTTTCTCACCAAACAAATTAAAATCAAATAAGAAGTCGAATAATCGACAACAAAACATGCAGAAGAAGCAGCAGCAAATGTACTCTAGACAGCAAGAAGATCAGCAACAGCAACGATCACAGAACGTGCCACTACGAGATGAAGTAGTTTCTGACAAACCAAGCCCTTGGTGCCCCCCAATTTTTACGAAAGGCGTCTCATCAAAAACAATCCTGGATTACGTTCGTAAGTCTAGTTTTAAGTTAAGTGATATTAAATTTTCTAGTAGAGGTTTTGGTAGATTGAAAATTTTTGTAAGAGACGTTGGGCTGCATAGCTTTTTTATTGATATCTTTAAAGAACACGGAATTGAATCCTTTTCCTTCACTCCCAAACAAATTAAAAAATATAATATTGTCTTGAAGGGCATATCGAGCGCGTTCTCCCCTGCTGAAATTCAGCAGGATCTGTTGAGCTCCGAGCCCTCGCTGAAGCTCACAGTTAAAAACTTTCAGACCAAATGGTCAAAAGAAAACGATGTTCCTCTCGATTTATTTTTATGTGTTTTGGAAGACAGAGAAAGTCTCTTCAAAATTAAACAAATTAAGTTTATCCTAAATCACAAAATTAAATGGGACACAATTAAAAATTCAGGTTTGAAGCAATGCTTCCGCTGCCAGCGCCCGGGCCACATGTCCGGTTATTGTACTTTTGCACCTAGATGTGTAAAGTGCCTTGAATCTCACGAAATAGGCAACTGTAAGGTCGGTCCTAAAACGGAAACATCCTCCGCAGCGTGTGTTAACTGTAAAAAAACTGATCATCCAGCCAACTTTCGAGGCTGTGAAAAATGCGTTGAGTACGTGGGGGAAAAAGAATCCATGTCAGCTTCAGTCAGCAAAAAAAGAACATTCTCAGGCAAACCCGTAAACAACGTTGGGAACAATTCAATGAACAATAATTGGTTGGTTAATCCCAACAATAACTCAATATCTTTTGCTGATACAGTCAAAGGCCTTAGCCCGCCAGTAGGACTTCCACGTCCAGAAATTCAGAAGCAAACAGGGAATGAAATCTCTGATTTCATAGAAGAGTCAATTAGACTCTTTGGAGTTCCAATTCACACTCTTATCTCAAAAATTCGAGCCTTTTGGCCAACATATTTTAAAATGGACGAAAGTCGTAAAAACGGTGCTTACCTATCCTTTATTGCGTCATTGACAACCCTCACACCATGAATCTTAGTATCATTACAGCCAACGTCAACTCCTTTTCTGAAGACAAACAAATTGAGATGGACCTTCTTCTAAAGGAAACATCCCCATCTGCAATCTTACTGCAAGAAACGTGTTTTAAAACTAACAAAGTTCAACATAAATTTAATAGTAAATACGACCTTATTACTAATAATAACGGCAGAGGGACAGGAATCCTAATCCAGAATTCCATTCGTTTTTCCCAAAAGCACTTTTCCAACAACCTAATATCAGCAACAATAGCAATAATTCCCATCCATCATAATCATCAAAGCAGCAAATCTTTAGCTCTTGCCTCAATATATGTGCCCTGCAATTCCGGTGTCTTACTTCCAGCTGCCATGGACGACCTTTTTTCACTCCTATGTCAATTTGATTATATAATAGTGGGCGGGGACTTCAATTCCCGACACCCCCTTTGGGGAGATTTGAGCACTAACTTCAATGGAACACATTTGTCTCAATGGTACCTAGATAATCCGTATCTCGATTTCGATATAGTTGCTGCACCTGATCCCACCCGCCCCAACTCAGGCTCTCACATCGATTTTTTTATTATTTCCTTCAACCTCCGTGCACAAAATAACATTCACTGCTTAACATTGGACTTGGTCTCAGACCACTATTCGGTCCTGATTAACATTAAAATGGAACACTACCTCGTTTTCCCTGAACTGCCCAGGGCGTATATTAGCTATAAAAACACCAACTGGACGAACTTCAATAGTACTCTTAACTCCAATCTTAATGGTTTAAACATTCCAATGAGCAGAAATCTCCCCGACACCGAAATTGACAGCTTTATTGTTAGCATGAAAAACGTTATCTCAAACTGCATCGATACGTTTTGTACAAAAAATACTCTCAATCAAAATTGGCTTAGAGTTTCTGAAGCAACAATAAAGCTGTTCAAGACTAGGAAAGCTTGGAAAACAAGATTGAAAAGAATATTTCACCACTTTGGTGACCGTAGTAACCAACCCTATAGAGATCTATCGGCTCAAATAAGATGTTTAAGCAAAATAATAAAAGATAAAGCTCAATGAGCAATTCAGGAACAAATTAAGCAGTTTAAAACCATCATCTAATGTATTTAACGTTATCGATCAAATCACTGGCAGAAAATCGAAGAAACTCTCAGAGCAGCAACCATTGAGCCACAACAACGTAAGTTTGTCCTCGCCCCAAGAAAAAGCTGAAGCGTTCGCCGCTTATTACACTGATTTGTACGCGTTAAAAACACCTACAACTAATCCTATCACCACACTCGAAGTTGCAACTTTTAATAGTGCATTCGATGTTTGGCACCAAAACCTAACTTTAACGAATTTTTCACCCCGTAACAGGTCAGATGCTGTAAGTGAGGAACGCTTCGCATCAATTGACTTCATCGAATCTATTATCTCATCTCTCAACAATAAAAAATCAGCTGGTAACGATAATATCTCCAACTTGGTACTTCGTAAAGAGAAAGAAACTATAGCGAAATTCCTCACGCCGCTCATTAACAACTGCATTAACATAAGCTACTTCCCTACTAGCTATAAGTCAGCCAAACTTATCCCTATTAAAAAGAGCAACTGCTCCAACTCAACCGAAAACTATCGACCAATCTCCCTCCTTTCCAATATGGGTAAAGTTTTAGAAAAAGTAATCTTTTCAAAAATTGAAAGCTTTTTTGAAGGTTCTGAACTCTCACAAGCTCAGCAATTTGGCTTCAAACGCGGTCATTCCACGGAACATGCCCTACTTTACTTTCAGAACAAAATCTTAAATAATCTCAGGTCCAAAAGCTGTACAGTTTAAAACCATCATCTAATGTATTTAACGTTATCGATCAAATCACTGGCAGAAAATCGAAGAAACTCTCAGAGCAGCAACCATTGAGCCACAACAACGTAAGTTTGTCCTCGCCCCAAGAAAAAGCTGAAGCGTTCGCCGCTTATTACACTGATTTGTACGCGTTAAAAACACCTACAACTAATCCTATCACCACACTCGAAGTTGCAACTTTTAATAGTGCATTCGATGTTTGGCACCAAAACCTAACTTTAACGAATTTTTCACCCCGTAACAGGTCAGATGCTGTAAGTGAGGAACGCTTCGCATCAATTGACTTCATCGAATCTATTATCTCATCTCTCAACAATAAAAAATCAGCTGGTAACGATAATATCTCCAACTTGGTACTTCGTAAAGCGAAAGAAACTATAGCGAAATTCCTCACGCCGCACTGTGGTCCAAAATGACTTTTTTCGTTGCAAAAATCATAACTTTTGAACACGTGAAGCTATCGCAATAATTTTTTTTTTCCCTTAAAGGTAATTTCCAAGGCTTTACAAATTGTGAATTTTAAGAAAATTACTTTACAGGGTGTTTCAGAATAATTGGTTGATGTAAGATTTTCTTAGAAAAAGGAGTTAACAGAATAAAGTCTGAAAGTAAACCTTTTAAAAACAGTCCTAAATTTTTAAAACTTTGTAAAAAAAAGTTTTTGACTATTTATTTATTTATTTATTTATTCATCAATGGATACATAATCTGTTGACTACAATTAAATTATAATTTATCATTATACATCATTAAAAAAGTTTAAAGCAATACTCTTAAACATATGCCTATTCATTTGAAGGTCGACTTCACTATGAATTAAATTAAAAAGAGATAAATTACGAGTTATGGGTTCATTAAGTCCATAGTTCGTCCTGTGACTAGGAATCAAAAAGAGAACTTCCCTATTTCTTAGATATCTCTCAGGAACATAAAAAGACATAAGAGCTAGTAAGTCCGAAGATTTTATTTTACCATTGAGTATGTCCTTGATAAAAAGAACCCCAAGGGTTTCTCTACGGCTTTTTAAAGATTTTAAATCTATCAATGCGCACCTAGAACCATAATTGGGCAAACCATCTGACCACCTGAAATTCCTTAAAGCAAAGCGCGTGAATCTTCTTTGAATATTTTCGATCCTCTCTGAGGAATTTTGATAAAAAGGAGACCAAATAACACTACAGTATTCCAGTATGGGTAATATTAAAGATATGTAAATCGTTTTCAGAGTATAACTATCTTTAAATACCCCCGTGTTGCGTTTTAAAAAACCTAGCAACGAATTCGCTTTTGAAATAATAAAATGTATGTGTTCAGAAAAAGAAAACTTAGTGTCAAAAATAACACCAAGGTCCTTTATTACACTCACGGTTGAAAGACTTTCACTGCCCAGACTGTAACTTAACAGCACTTTAGGTGTTGTACGAGAAGCTCTAAATATATTACATTTAGAGATATTTAGCTCGAGATGATTATATTTACACCAATTGAAAAACGCATCAATATCTTTTTGAAAGTTAACACAATTTTCAACTGAAGAAATTTGGGAATATAGTTTCAAATCATCTGCGAACATCAAACAATTAGAAAATTTCAGACAATCCGGAATGTCATTGACGAAAAGATTGAAAAGGAGGGGTCCCAAATGACTTCCCTGAGGCAGTCCCGATAAGACTTCAATAAAAAAGGATTGATTGCCTTCGATTTTAACAATCTGTTTTCGAGTTTTTTCAAGTGAATTCATAACAACAGTGGATGCTTAAAGTTAACGCACCAATTTCAGAAATATTTGTTAAGGAGTATTATAAAACAGTATTTTTTCATGTTGTGGGGCATCAGTTTATTCTATAAACTGTTTGACTGATATATTTTATATGAAAAAGTGTAGGAAAAAAGTAAACGGACGAAAAAAAAAATAAAAAAAAAATCAAATAGAATATAAAATTTATATTAACAAAATAAAATAGAATACATTATAAATATTTGTTTACAATTAACTACTATAGATCTAATTTTCAGAAAAAAATTCATCGGCATCGTTATCATTTTCAACAATTAATAGACCTATTAGTTCTGGGCAGTAACTCTTTTTCAGCTCTTTTTTTGATCTAACGTGTCTTAAAGATGAAACAAGTGGATCTGATGATATAGCTAGCATATTAAATAAATCTTCATTTTGTCGTTTCCGTGAGACTTTGCATGTACGAGTATTTGAGTATCGATATCGCTTGTAGTCTTTATTCCTTGATTGCTGTGCTTCTTCTGAAAGCTCCCCGATTGGCAAAATTTGATGTCTTATAAGTTCCCCTCCATGGTCCAAAATTTTGTGTCAGGAGTTTGTAGCTGTATTTGGCTTTTAAAAGATCCGAAGTGGTTTTGGTATACTCGTTGAATTTATCTTCATTAAAAGATTCTTTAGATGACAGCGCATTTAAAATAACTTGCAGTTTCTTTTTAAGATCCTTGTCTACTCGGGTTATAGCTAACGTAACTTCTGGATTTTCAAAAAATCTATATATATCCATTGTCATAGTTTATATATATCTCCATAATGTATATGCACAAGGATTATTTTACCTGTGAAATTTAAGCTTAACAATATGGGGTATCGGAAGAAAATTATTATTCCTACCTGTTTTATTAGATCATAAAATAATAATCCAAAACTAAATAATTCTTTCAACTTTGTATATGGAGTAGGCAATAAAGCTATTAATCCTTTTCTTTTGGCAAGTTAATCTATGTTTAGGTACTATTAGAATAAGATCAATAAATATTTACAATAATTTAAGTTAAGGGGAATTTATTCAAAGAGGGTCGTCAAAGTGGGCGGATTAAAGAAATTTAATGTTCAATAAAGTAATCAATAGTTTGTGTACAATATTTTATATTTTTTTTAAATAATAATTGGCATTTGTATAAAAAGGGGCGTAGAAGTGGGCGGTTTTTTTTGTCAGAATCAAGATAGTAATAAAACGATTTTTAATCAAAAAGAAAATTTCACGTTCTCGACTATTTTAATAATTAAAATAATTGAAATTTTCCATAAGGGAATTTGCTTTTAAGACCAAAAGGTCAGCACTGCACGACTTTTTTTTAAACAAATTACAATTTCTCTGAAGGTTGCAAATAGTTGCAGCTACAATTTTGCATTTGGTTTAAGAAATAGTTAGGGTAAACTATCATGGTCAATTTTCCGCGCGAACTCGCGAGTATTTTTTTGTAGCTCTATTCAAACCAAAAAAATCTGCTAAAAAAGGGTGCTTTTTGTTTAATTTATTAAAAATATTAAAGATTTTTTTATTTTTTTTTTAATTAAAATTTTGATTTACGCACAAATAATACAACTAGAATAAACTATAGAAAATTAATATTTTACATTTAGTATGCCAAAATTTCGAATACGAAAACAAAGAAGTTAGTTTTTTCTGCTTTTTTTTAACTCTAGAACGAAATTGACCAACTTTGAAAAGCTCTATAAGCCAAACTAGTTAGCGGAAATTTTTTTTGTTTGCTGTTTTTGAAGCTCCGTTTATATTTCTATTAGAAATAAAAAACAAAACTTTAAGAAAAAAACATCGAAATTAGTATTTTTGCCACGAAATTTTCCTTTTCGGACCACAGTGCGCCGCTCATTAACAACTGCATTAACATAAGCTACTTCCCTACTAGCTGGAAGTCAGCCTGCAAACTGGATCTCACAAAGGCCTTCGACTCTGTTTGGCACGCCGTACTGATCTGAAAACTCAACCAGCTCAATTTTTGTCCTTCTTTCATCAAAATCATAAAAGGCTTTCTCAGCAATCGCAGTTTGCGCGTCCATTTCGAAAATGAGATATCCGACTCAATCTCGGTACAGTCAGGAGTCCCCCAAGGCTCGATATTGGTCCCATTCCTATTCAATACATACCTGTTTGACTTCCCAGTTCACCACCAGCAATCTTCATCTGTATTATACGCAGATGACACAATTCTATTCAGCAGTCACGAAAGACCACACGAAGCATTAAATCAAGTAAAAATGCACCTTAGCGTTGCAAACCAATATTATAAAAAATGGGGAATAAGCATTAACCCCATCAAGTGTGAGTTAATCTGTTTTCGAAACGCCTCAGGAAGGGGACATCATCTAGCTGTCCGTGAGAGTCGTCAACTGCGATTAGAAATTGAAGGAAGGGTAATCCCACTAAGAAAATCGATTAAATACCTCAGAGTATTATTTCACGAAAGATTTAAAATGAATCCCCATTCAAGGAAGGCAATGAATAACAGTAAAGCAGCCGCGGCAAAACTGAAGCTTATCTTAAATTCCAGGTTGGTGGAAAAAAGAACAAAACGCCTGATGTACAAAACCCTAATTCGACCCCTCATGGCATATGGATACCTTATCTGGTTTACAATTACACCTAATGTAGCCCTCGAGCTACAGACTTGAACGAAAACTTCTTAGAAAATGTTTATCAAAGATAAAAAGACCATCTGGTAAATGGCACTGCAAAATAACCTTATACAAAGAATCTAAAATTGTTCCCCTATTAAGCTATCTAACATCTCTAGCCAAAAAGAGAGTTTCTTCGCTCCAAAACCATATTAACCCTTTAATTAAGGAATTATTCGAGGAAAACATCGTTTGGAACATTAATCACCGTTACTATATTTCCCCCATTAGTATCTTCAGCGAGGGCTCGGGGTCCTCATTTCTGGTTGAGGAAAACGACAACTCATTCATCGCATTATTCTACAAAAAACAACATTCTAACACTTACAGAGGCTGAGCAGCTCAAATCTCAATCTCATATCACTTAAGTAAAACAAACCACTCCTCTCATTTAAATTCTCAAAACCATTTTAATATCTTTTGACAAAACAACAAAAAAATTCGAAACTAAAAAGATCTCAAAAATTTAACAATAATTTGTCTATATTCAACTGTTCTCAACAAAATAAAGAAAAAATCGAAGAAAAAAAAAATAAAAAAAAGTATGTATTTTTAATAAATAAAAGATCCTGTTCTTGATACATTCCTATTCGATAATAAACTAAAAATGTAATTATATACAATATTGTGTAAAATAACACTATCGTAATATCAATGTGTTCATACATTCAATACTTAAGATACATATAAATTGTAAAAACTTGTGTTAATTCGAGATCAAATACCCATATCTGTAAGGCATAATGTCTGCGTAAAAATCAATTTCACAAGTTAAAGGAGGAAAAGAAAAAAAAAAGATAAACCACTTTAATACCTACTCCTCTCTTCTAGAGAAAGCAGGAAAACATTTATAAATGGTTAAAAATAGGGTTGATCCCATCTAATAGCACACTTTTAAAGTGATTTAGACAGATACGCATTCATTTGCCTCTATCTCATGTTATTTCTTGTTATTTATTCTTTAGTTTTAGGTTAAGTTTCAAAGTAATGTTAACGTCGTGTTGAGTGGACGCTATCCTATATAAATTATAGATAAAAATATCTTATTTAATGTGTTTAGTTTGTTTAAATAATACAAATACAAAAAAAAATGTGTAACTGAGTAGCCAGACCACTTCCAAGTCGGCAGCAGTAATTTTAATATTTAAGAACGATATTGTATCCTATTTATAAGACAAAGAAAGTGATATGTAAAAAACGAAAAATCTCAATAAATATACATACATACATTACTGCCTAGTTTATACGCACTATTCCTTTGTTGTTGTTTACTGTGTAAAATTTAACTGCGCTGCCTATACATTTACCAATAAAAAACGACTTATATAGGGAAGGAGGGTAATATAGATTGTCACACTAGCACAGCACTTTTTGATCGTTATAATTGTTTGGTTTTTTTGTGTTTATTTGTTTCTTTTTATTATTTAATTTTTTTTTTCTTTTATAAATGTATTATCATTTAATAATTTCCTTTTCGGTTTTACTTTATAGTTTATAGTTTTTTCTTTTTTTTTGACGCTTGACTTGAACTATTTTTTTCTATCTTGCCCTTTTTACCACTGACTGATTATCACCACCCATGCAACAGGTGACGACACTTCTCTTTGGTAAGATCTCTTGCTATCAACAGCTATACCGGTGATTTTGTCATACGACACACCAGTTAGCAAAAAAAAAAGAGACATTGGCCGCGTTCACTTCGTAGACCGATAGGGTATCTAAGATACTTTAGTATCCGATACGTTGGCGAACGACCAAAACCGGATAGGTAACATTTACTGTCAAAGTCAAAAAAGACGTGAATCGTCCAGGGTTGGCTGATTCAACTACATGCCTGATTTACTACAATTTGTTACGTCTGCTACATACGTAGTTAATTCATAAAAAAATAGAATAATGGAAACCAAACAGTTTTGCACATTTATTGTGTTATGAAGGTTTGTACAAAAACTAAAACTATTTCATTTACCATAAGGATGAGGAATTGTAGGAATTATACATGATAGATGCGAAGTTTATTTTTGGAGACAAACAATTTTCTTTGGCATAACACACATGATTAAAAGATATTTTTTAATGCTGAATTTATTGTACAAGGTATGTTGCGACGATTTAGTTGCAGCAAGAGACCATTTGCTAATCCGCAAAACAAACAATTAATATTATATATATGTATGTATACGGATTACAAATCCTATGAATTTTTTTTTATTATAATAATTCATAAAATATTTAAGAATATAATGTGGTATAGCCCTTATAAATATATACAACTGACAATGTCTATCAAGTTTTTAGTTCAAATTTTTGATAATTTAATCCTGCAATGAGGAAAGGTAAATTGAAAAGGGCAGATTTTTTATTTTGTTTCTGATTTTATTTAGCGGTGAGCTTTAAGCCGACAGAGTTAGGCTACGATTTCTTTTAGTGCTTGTTCGCATTTGGTGAACAGACGCTGTCGTTTCAAGGTACGTACATATAAATATTACCAAAAAAAAAAAAGACTTTTTAAAAATAATAAAAACCAAGAACTGGTAATTATATTGAAACTGTTTATTTTTAAGGAGCGCAGCACACTTGTCGAAGAGAGCTCCAGTACGATCATTTTCCATTTTAATTGGAGTAAATCCACCTTCAGCCCAATAATTATGTAGCTTTTTGACCAGCCATTTTCACTTCGCTTATTAAAAATGAATAAATCCAACTAACATACCCTCCAGAGCTAAACTCTTGAAATCTGACAAAAAAAAAAAACTCCGATACAACTCTCTTATATCCCATTGTTATACCTAAGTATTAATATCTTTATCTTGTTATGAAACTGAATTGGGTTTCGTAACATTATTATTTTAAGAGGTAAACACTTTTGCAGCTTAAAACTACTTAAATCTTATAGCTAAACTATTTTCTCTTCTTGCAATAAGATTATAATAAGCTTATAGTCTTAAAAGAATCCTTTTCTGAAAACTCAGATCTAAATATGTCCATATAATCCCATAACAAGTCATGATTAAGAGTTAAGACCATTTCATATTTCTATGAAAACCCTAAAAGAATTTGAGTTTAATACCTCCTATATCAAGAAACAATCTGAAGTTCAAAGAATAAAAGCTTTGCAGTAGGATCCGAATGAGATCTTTAATGCAACAAACTTTACTTTTCTCAATTAGTGAATTAGTACTAGACGTAACAAATGCTAAAAAGTTACAGTTCGACCAACCCTGTACTCGACACAAAAGAAAATAGATCAGCTGAAATGTCAGCTGTTCTTCAAAATTCCCCTTGGATAGTTAAGTATACCAAACATTTTTGGATAGCTTTAGATTTCTGCTTGACATCAGCTGTTTCGTTAATCAGTTGTTTTTTCCTATGGGATTACAACAACACCAACAAATCTGGATACCTTTGGATACGTACCCGAACGCGACCCATATCATCGATTAGCGGGCCCTGCTGCATGGGAAGTTCAAATGCAAGTCGATGATGTGTGTACATACATGCATACATTTGGTGGTGGCTCGTGGGCAGCGGGACTTTTATTTTTTTCTTTAGTCTTCGTTATGTAATATTACCTATGTGCGTTTAGGTAATTGCCTTTTTTTTGGATTAATTGAACTATATAGTCCGGGATGTTGAGCTATGTTTTTTTTTGTTCTGGTTTATGGTAGGTATTATTATTATTATTATTATTAATTGAATTAAGTATTATTATTATTATTTGAATTTGGTATTATTATTATTATTTGAATTAGGTATTATTATTATTATTTGAATTATTATTATTAGTGTTATTAGATTATCAATTGGTAGATATTATATTGGTTTAATTTAATTTATAGGTAAGTATTTGATTATGAAGTTATGTATTATATTAGAATTATTTATTATTGGTAAGTATTATTTATTTAAGGTAAGTATTATAAAAACATGATTTTATTATAGGTAAGTATTATATTATTAAAGTAGGTATTATATAAGCTTTATTTTGTTATAGGTATTGGATTATAAAGGTAAGTATTATATTGAGATAGGTATTATAGGTATTTGATTATTATTGTATGTATGTATTATATTTGTATTATTTGTTATAAATAGGTAGTATTTGATTATTAAAGTAAATATTATATTTAAATTATTCTTTTATAGGTAGGTTATTTTATTATCAAGGTAAGTTTTATATAAGCATTATTATTATAGAAATATTTATTTTAAATATGTATTTTACTATTATGTAAAGTATTATAATAACATTATTTAGTATTATATGTGCCTCAAATGTGCTGTTCCCCACAATTTGTACGTACAAGTACATACCTACAAGTTAAGGCACATAAAGTATTATCAGAACCCAGCAAACCGAAATGAAAGCTATTTTATTTTCTGCGATTATAAGAAAAGAGCCAAACTACGCATGTGTGAGGAATTTTTGATTTATAAGTTACTTTTAGAGCAACGAGTTTTTAAAAGAAATAAGTTTTTTAGGGAAATTGTTTGTACTTTTTTAATTTTATATTTTTCGGCAGTATAGTAATAAAATAAAAAAAAAACACTATCCTTACATTTACACACAATTCATCACACCAAAAACCTTTTTGATTAATAATTAATTCGAAACTGGTTTTAATCTTTCCGATCTACTCGGTACTTCAGTTATTAGTGGGATATTAAATTTAACTCGTATTTTATCTTTAATATTATTCGATGCAAAAGAAAATTCTTTAAATTTACATTTTTTCAATTAAGGTATATGAGCTATTTTAATCTTTCCATCAATGTTTGCAGAAAATACAACTCTCCTTATGTTTTTAGAAATAATTCCAGTAACTTGGGGATACAAATTATTTTGTTTCATTTTATAAAGATCTTTTCACCTTGAATTATGAATACTGGAGTTTTAGGCTTTCTTACTGTCTCAAAATTAGTATTTTATTAACAAATTAAAGGAGAATTTTTGTTTTGACATAAAATATAAGGTCATTTGGACTTAGCATAGTTTTAGTTGATGGAGTGGAACGATATTTTATGAGACGATTCAAAAGAAGCCGTTCCAAAGGGACATTTTCAAAGTTGGGTTTCATAGGCTGCGCAATATCAACTTGCGATTGCAGGGGTGGATGAAATTACTAAGGTTGGTAAAATTGCAGATTATTGTACTTCGTTCTTTGTGGTTTTTCTTATATGAAATTTGGGAATGCCAAAAAAAAAATGACACTTCACCTTGCGATAAATTGTATGCCATTAGAGAATACTATGATAATATAGTTGCGATGGGGTAGAGACCCCCATTGCGGTAATGATAGAATGCTCTTCAATGCTCTACACGCGTTGAAGGGATTATGATTACCCTTTAAATGTTTTCACACAGCGCGGGCGTGAAGTTAAGGAAGAGAAAAAAGGATAGGAAAGATGTGTGGCACGATGTTCTGAGACTGAAGGTGGTTGTCTCAGATTTGTATCTCCAGGGATGGTGGCTGAACTAATGCGGAGAAATGCCGTGTCTTATTTCTATGTCACTTATAATTCGCATTATTTTTTATTCGAATTCATACTTGTTGGGCATACTAGTTTAACTCAATCACATTGATGACAATTTTTGTTTTTAATGGAATTAAAACGACATAGACGAAGGCAGGGATCGAACCTGTGATCATGAGGTTGACAGGCGAGCACACAACCATCGCGCCACGGCCACCCCGTGGATTCGAATCTCGTGAAATTACGCCTTACTCTGCACCCAATA
Organism: Philhelius festivus; assembly: GCA_963931855.1. NCBI lineage: Eukaryota > Metazoa > Arthropoda > Insecta > Diptera > Syrphidae > Philhelius > Philhelius festivus. The sequence continues at coordinate 132,836,220 of OZ007554.1, read as the reverse complement.
ATCCAAATAAACAATAGTATTTTTTGTCCCATAGATATACTCAATTGTTATTAAAAAAAAATCCAATCGCGCCGCGAAAGTAATAGTTTATTTGAATTAAGTGACAATGTCAGTGTGCGTATAGAAGAAAAATAGTGCACATATTTAAACAAAATAACTAATTCTGTATCAAATAATCCAACATCAGAGTGAGTGACACATTTGCTTTGGTTTCGTCATTGTATACAATGTTTGGGTCATGCTATGCATTGTTTGCAATTGATTAATTCAAAACAATATCGGATAAGTTACTGTTATTAGGTTTTTTTTTTTTTTGAAGTCCAGGAGTGGATCAATAATTTGCTAAATATTTTTCAAATTTAAAGTTCCTTTATTGACCACAAAATTTATTAATTATTTTATTAAAAGACCAAAAATAAATAACTTTTAATACAAACATTTTTTTTATTTTTATTTTTATTTTTATTCGTCAAATAACAAAGAAATTATATACCGAATACATTTCGGGCAGACAAGCTGCTCATCATCAGCGATTTACACGATATACTCACAAAAATATAGATAAAATAAAGTAAGAAAATTACAAAAATGAGAAAGAAAAAGAAAGTAAAGAGACAATTTGAAAATTAAGCTTTAAGTAATAAATTTAAAGAGATAAAATTAAATAAGAGAAAATAGAGGAGACACAATATTTCCGTTGTCGGTGTTCATGACATTTGTTGTTTTATGGATGTACAGCGATTCGTAGGCATCTAATTTTCTTTCATTGTGTACATGCATTCTTGTGCGAACCTTTCTAGTGATCGGACGTGTACGGATTATCTTAAACCGACATTTTAAAATAATTAATAAAAGTGACCCTTAAAACGTGGTACCTGCAGTATAAACACAAAAAGTAATTAACAACCGATTTACACAGGATTAAAGTGTTAAGTGAAAAAAAAAACCAGACAGGCAGGTAGACTTCTCTGTCCCAATGGGTCAACGTGAGAAGGTGAAAGCTGCCAGGGAGCAATTAATCAGCACCAATCAATCATGCACCTGCGAAGCCTATACGGCCCAGATGTGTCAACTGACTTTGCCTTTGACCTTTAGTAAAAGTCTCTAAATGGCTTGTCGATGAAATGAAACAGTTTGAAAAATTTGACAGCTCAAGTGTACTAAATACATATGATTTTGTGGAAAAAACAAAAGATATTAGGCGCGTTTTATTGGTAATCTATATCTAGCGCAGTAATACAAGCACCAAAAAAACGCTTTATTCACTCTTTAACTCACTCTTCCTTGTTCCCTCCTACTTGTGGAATTAAGAATTAACTTACACGGATGTGTTCGAAAGATCCGTATCTAGTTTTTAAGCTAGAGTTGAAATATTCATGAAAATGCAGATTGAGTTGAAATATTCATGAAAATGCAGATTGAGTTGAAATATTCATGAAAATGCAGATCGAGTTGATTTAGAGTTTTTCTCACTGTTAAATTTGATTTAAAACTTACAAAAGTGCGAAAATATATCGCATATATATACTGAGTATTGGAGAAAAAAAACATAGTACTCAATAAAGTGACATTGGCGCAAAATTTTAAACAGCCTCTTATTAAGGTAGTAGTATTATACTTCTTATATATTTCCTAACTTTAAAGCAGTTTTCTAATTTTAAACATTTTTTAACTAATATCGTCCTAAGGCTGGGAGCGCACATTCAATTTTTAGTTGCACAAAACTGTTTGGATACTTATAGAAAATAGATGAACTATTTGGTTGAATGTCCGCACAGGTGCATATAATTATATGTTACACAAAATAGCGAACTCATTTTAGGCAATCGCTTAATTTGTGTCAAAACACAAACTTTTTAGTTTCTTCAACCAAACAGTTGCAAAACCGCCTAGCCTAAGGCAATTTCTTTTAATAAATTGATTCTGAGCAACCTTAAAACAATAGTAGTTCGTGCAAAAAACTAAGTAAACAGACCTATTTTGACGTTTTTAAATGTTAAAGAGACATATGAAGTTATAACGATACTAAAAAAATAAAATAGGTATTCTGAGAGTTTAGCTTTTTTCAGTTGTTATATAAATTCAGCATAATGCCGCAGTTATACTACGACATTTTTGAACAAATGCCAGTGAACTGATAAAACATATCAATCGAATTCAATATTCAATATTTTATGACAAAATTAGTCGCAGTAGTGTAAAGCCGGAATTATGGTATGAATTAAAGTTTTGCATTTGAAAAAATATTTGTTCTATAAATTTCGGAGCGATCACACTTTGGATTAGTAAAGGCAAAGTATAACAAAATAAATACCAACGAACACACCCTCAAGTATGCCACATATATTTTTTCGGACACCACCTAAATACCTCCTACATTTTAACATCCGAAACTCCATCTTCACTAAACTATCCATTTCAATTACTAGCTTATTTTTATTCACTAATCGATTGTTGTTGTTTTCCATGTTAAATTTTGCGATGTAGTGTATTCACTAACCAATAAAACACTGCTATTGTGTTAAAAGATGACGAAACAATCATATCCTTCGACGTTCAAGCTCTTTTTCCTAACATACCAATAGATGTGGCGATTGAATCATTAAAATTACACTTTGAAGCACATAATGTACACATAGAAAAAATTAATGTATATTTGAAAACAGCCAAAATTTGTATGTCGCACAATTGTTTTGATTTTCGCAACAAATTTTATTTTAGTGAATTTGGTTGCACTATGGGTAACCCATTATCACTTCTGATTCCAGAAGCTTTTATGTCAAAGTTCGAAAAAGATTTAAAAGAAAAAGAACTTCTGCCTCGTATATGGCTCCGGTACGTAGACGACGTTTTCAGTGTGATAAAGAAAAATACAGCCGAGAATGTCATAAGCATAATAAATAGTCAATATGAAAGTATCAAGTTCACCTATGAAGAAAAAGACAAAAACAATTGCATCCCCTTCCTCGATGTAATGGGCAAAAAGGTTAACAACGAAATCGAATTGGAGATATACCGAAATTCCACTACCACAGATGGCTACATAACAATACTCTTTTTGTTCACACCAACACAAGATTGCAGCTTTCCATTCCATGGCTTATCCGCTATGCAAGCTTCCCTTATCCCTCCGCAGTTTCAAAAAAGAGTTTGATTACATTGTACACCTAGCTAACGTCAATGGGATTAAGAAGACACTCGTTGAGAAAATAATCAAAAAACAATCAAACAAAATAAAACGAAATGAGAGCACCACATTATTTACATCGGGTTTCCTTTTCTTACATCCCAGCTATCACCAACCAACTAAGGAAAACAATACAAACAGTTTACAACAACAGCGGTTCAACTAAAGATGAAACGACGAAAGCTTCGAAGAGTGGAATTTACGAAGTAAGCTGCCTAGACTGCTCAGCTAAGTAGGCCAGACGCGACGAGGGATTGAAACTCGTTTCAAAGAGCATATCAGCTGTGTTAAACACAAACAAATGACTCGATCAGCAATAGCAGCTCATGTATTACCAGCGTGTGATGACAACAATCCTCCACACAAAATTGGAAACTTCGATCAAAGTGTTCGTCTTCTAAAACATGTACACAATGATATATATATAACATATATACATGCAATAGTTTATTTTTATTTACACTCAAAATATGTTCATATGTTATTTACAATAATTAATTTCTTAAGTCTAATGCTTATTAATCTGCGAGCACAAAAGGGGCTCTGGTTATGTTTTCTTTTTACATTTAAATAACATAATGTGCCTTAAGTCTAAAAATTTTTTTTTTATTATTTATGATATTTGCGGCAGCTTGAGCAGTGCTAACGGTCGTTGGCTCGTGTGGTGATGAAGGAGTGGATTTAGGTCATTGTCGATTGCTGTCTGGTCTTTTGGTGGCTTCAACCTCTGTTGTGCTGCGTCCGTGCAACATCATAGAAGTTTTCGAAGCTGTCTTCTCCAGCTATTCCAAATGCTTGGTACATCATGGAGAGCACCTGGAGATATCGGTCGTCTGTGGCTGAGTTACCTGTAATTAAATTAATAAGAGGACTGGGATGGGTTGGGATTTTTCTCAGCATCTTAGTGCTCAGATTGTAGATATATTTGTCAATCGGGACAATTCCTGAAGCTTCATACAGCTTTTCATTGCTATAATAGCAGCAAGAGTTGCGTTTTCGGTGAATGGAGGTGCAATGGCGGAGAGATTTTCGCTCGAACAATTGCAATTTTTTCATATAAGTGGGGCTTATTGTAAACCATATAGGGAAACAATATGTTAATATTGGGCGAATGAGTTGCTTGTATAGCAGAAGCTTCGTCCTGGTTTGGAGACCACCCCTCACTTTCATAAGGGGACGTAAAAGGGATAAGGCATAATTTGCCTTACAAAGTGTGAATTTGATGTGTTGGTTAAACTTGAAACTTTCGAAGAAGTGAACTCCAAGGTATTTAAAACTTTGCTTGGGGGTGATAACTGTGTTATCAGGAAGAGTCAAGGAAAGGTTTTTGCATTTTGTTGCTAGGCCATTACGCGAGGGTCGTCTAAAACAGATTAGTTCTGTTTTAGAGGGATTGACTTTAATTCCCCATTGGAGATAATATTCCTATAGTCTAAGGATGTGTGCCTTAACTCTTCGGAGGGCTATGTCAGGGTTAATGGATGAGCTATATGTGATGGAGTCATCAGCGAATAGCAGAGTTTTTGTCATTGGCAGGTTTGCAGGTTGGTCGGAGGTATAGAGGTTAAATAGATCGGGTCCAAGGCGGGATCCTTGAGCGACTCCAGCTAAGATGTTCTTAAGGATTGAATTAGTACTCCCCACGCGTACGTAAAACTTACGGTTAGTAAGGAAACTATGGATGATGAGGACAAGATGTCTAGGCAAGTGAAGAGACTTCAAATTGAAAACCAAACCATCTATGAAGACAGAGTCAAATGCGTTTTGAATATCAAGCAGACATGTTACAGTGGTCTCTTTTTTGTTAAGAGCCAAAGTTGTATCAGCGTGGAGCTTCAACAACGGGTTAAAAGTGCAGTGGGATGCTTTGAACCCAAATTGGTTATGCTGCACTATGCCCATTGAAGAGCATAATGAGCGCAGTTTGAAAAGAATCAGCATTTCAAGAAGTTTGCTGAGGTTAGGGAGGAGGGAGATTGGTCGGTAGTTGCTTATATAATTTGTCGTATAGACTGATGAATTTGCTTCAGAAAATCTTGTAATAGGGTCTGAGTTTTGAGATATCAATCCAAATATTTCGCTATTGACGTTGGTGAGAAAGTCGGGTAAGTGAGCAGGAGGATTGGGTTTGAAGTTTCCTTCGAAGAAGTCTGCAAAAGCATTCGTTTATTCTTGGTCAGATACAAGAACGACATCTATGTGTTGGAGTTCACCAAGTATAGGAGATTTCTTTCCCACAATTTGGTTAATTTGCTTGAAGGTGTCTGGTCCAGGCTTTATGACGTTAAGTCTTTTCCTGAATTGGGAGTCTATGAATGCTTTGGTGTTTTGTTTGATGAGAGTATTGAGGCACTTGAGTTGGGAATGAACACTCTCCGTGTGTACTTAAAGTACGATGAAAAATTCTTTGCAGAATTTTCCGAAGATTTTGCCTATATTTATACATATTTTGTATATGAGGGGGAAGGTCTATGTATTTTGATTTGAAATTTCGCGGTTGAGCCTGTTCAGCGATAGTATCAGTGATTGAGCTTTCACTAATATCGATTGTAGAATCGATTTCTTGGTTGGTAAGGTTTGTCGATGTGTTGGGCGTGTTATTCCAAAGCTTATCCGTTAAGGAACTTTGGAATACTTCCAAATTAATTTTTTTATGAAGAAGTCAAGTGTCGAAGGAGTTCGGGGGAATGTAGTGATTGGTTGAGATACAATCTCGAAGTTGTGGTTGTGCGAATTAGCACAGCGTCAGTCAGAGATAGCTACTTCTTGACGAGAGCTTAAGGTATCGTGTCATAGTTGATGGCGCGCGTTGAAATCGCCCCCATTTATAAATTGAGTGTAGTTTTGGAAGAATGCGGTAAGCAAATCGAGATCGTGTTTGATATTAGTTTGGGATGCGGAGCACTGATTATAGAAAGATACCATAAGGATATTTTCGTTATTTTCGAGTGCAATGACTACACAAGTGACTTGAAATGTAGTTAAACCGTGGATAATGACCTTTTGGCATTGAAAACTTGATTTTAACAGAATGGCAGTACCAGTTCTGCCAAGATCTTTGTCTGTGCGGATAAGAGTGTACTTATTGAAGTAAAGCCGAAGTCTTGAGTCTAGTTTAGTTTCAGAAAGCAAAACGGCGTCGGGTTTGTTTTTAGTGAGGAATTTTTCGAGGGAAATACGTTTAGGATGAGATATTAAAGATCCAACATTATACGCGTTAACGTTTAATTGGTTTATTGTCCTAGACATATTTTAAAGCAGAAGTCAATAAACATATGTTTCTTGCCGGTTTCGTCGGGACAGGCCTCGTAAAGATGGAGAAAATCTGTGATTTTTGAGAGAATTGTGAAAAAGTCACAACCGAAGAATTTTTGCGAGTCGTTTAAGAATGAACTCGTTGTGGTCTTGGGAACATTAAAGGTTTTGAAACCAGTTGGGTTTGATGATTTAGGTTTTGTTGGCTCAGGATGAGCAACAGGAGTGGGTTTGGTTTGGGGTTTAGGGATATTATTATCGTGTATATTGTTGTTAATTTTAAGTATATCAGCAAAGGACTTACCTGGAGTAAATTTCCTGGACGTTGGTTTCATCGGTTGTTTTGCCATTAATCTAGCTGTTTCCTTCTCTTTTTTGGCGGCTACCACCTTCTTTCTGTAGGCACATCCTTCATAGCTCGCTGGGTGCCCTTCTTCTTTGCAGAGAACGCAATACGGTTTACCAACCTTGGGATCGGTCCTAAAACACATGCCTCGTTCGTGATTTTCACTGCACTTAACACAACGGTGCTTCATTTGGCAGTTAACACTGACATGTCCGAATGCTTGGCAGTTCCGGCACTGTGTAATGATGTTCGGTTGCAGCTTCTCCCATCTCACTGCTTCACCAAGTAGATTTCGGATCCGGCTAACGGCTACCAGGTGCCTTTTTGAAATTTAACAACAAAGGCGTTGAAGCTTGGAGTTTTGTCCCTCCTGGAACGGAATGGAGACGCTTTAACAGCTTGAAATTGTAGGGTTCCTAGGTTGCTTATGATGTCTTCTGATTGGTGGGAATGGTGTATTTTTTTAACAAAATTATGAACTTCCTGTCTTCCTTTGAAGTGAACGAGTGGTGCTGGATTTGGTTTTCCACAAGGTAGTTTTTGATAGCTTCGTTATCTTCCTTTGTCGTTGTCTTCACAATTGTTTTTGTTTTGTTGACATTAACAATTGTGTACTTCACATTTGTTTCCTTCAATTGGAAGTGCCGGTACATCGTGGCAGTTTGTGGATTGTAGTATACAATTGGGGGCTGCCTTTTTTCGATCGTGGCTGCTTGCTTGTCAGTTGATGTTCTTTGTGCTGTTGATGATGTTGTTGCTCGACTGGATGGTGTCTTACGCTTCTTTGCTGGGGTTACCATGGTGAATCCAGCGTCTTCGTCTTGGGCTTCCGCAGCAAGTTTTTGCCTTTTGCTGTGGTCAGCTTTGGGCTCAGCTTCTTTCATAATTTTTTAATTATTTAGGATTTTGTCCACCTCGAAATTGAGTCGCACTGCAAAGTCAGTTGACACATCTGGGCCGTAGAGGCTTCGCAGGTGCACGACTTCACGTTTTATGGTGCTGATTAATTGCTCCCTGGCAGCTTTCACCTTCTCACGTTGACCCATTGGGACAGAGAAGTCTACCTGCTTGTCTGGTTTTTTTTTTTTCACTTAACACTTTAATCCTGTGTAAATCGGTTGTTAATTACTTTTTGTGTTTATACTGCAGGTACCACGTTTTAAGGGTCACTTTTATTAATTATTTTAAAATTTCGGTTTAAGATAATCCGTACACGTCCGATCACTAGAAAGGTTCGCACAAGAATGCATGTACACAATGAAAGAAAATTAGATGCCTACGAATCGCTGTACATCCATAAAACAACAAATGTCATGAACACCGACAACGGAAATATTGTGTCTCCTCTATTTCCTCTTATTTAATTTTGTCTCTTTAAATTTATTACTTAAAGCTTAATTTTCAAATTGTCTCTTTACTTTCTTTTTCTTTCTCATTTTTGTAATTTTCTTACTTTATTTTATCTACAGCGGGGAGCAAAAATGAGTACATGTTTTAAGAAAATGAAACAAAAGGATAGAATTTTATGTTTTTTTATAAACAATTGAAACAAATTATTTTTATTATGAAAGTTTAGTATATCTATAATTGACAACTTAGGAAAAAAAAGCAAACATTGCTTGAAAAATAACAGTTAATAAAATGTTTATTAATGGAAACCCCCATGTACTCAAATTTGCACGTTTCAGAATTTTTTGTTTGAATCGCTTTTTTTAGTATTTAGTCCACAGCCCTTTATTTTGTATGACACTTCTAACTCTCCTGCGCATACCCTCGACTAAATTTTCGATATGAGCATGTGAAATATGTTGCCACTGCTCCTTAACTTGCTCCCATAAGTCATTCAAGTTTCTTGAAGGATTATCGTAAGATGCCAAGCGTCTTTTGAGAATTGCCCACAAGTCTCGATCTGGTTTAAGTCTGGACTAGGTGCTGGTTACTTAATGGTTGGATATAACTCCATTCCAAGCCAGCTCTGGACAATTCGTGCAGTGTGCTTGGGATCACACTCTCGTTAGAAAATGATCTCCTCAGTGGAATAAGCGCATTCGTCTCCAAATTCTGGAAAGCTATCATGCAGAATAGATAAATATTGTTCCTTCTTCATTCTTTCTTCGATTTTAATCAGCGGACCGACATTCCACGACGTAAAGCATCTCCACACCATCATGTTGCCACCTTCATGCTTCATGGTTTCTTTCACCTGTTCCTTTTGAAGAGTTCCATTCTGCCGATGCCAAAAATACTCTTTACCGTCTAATGGAAATCGATATATTTTAGTATAGTCCGACCAAACCATCCGTTTCCGATCTTCAGCACTCCAGTTTTTGTATTTTTTTCTGAATTTAAGACGTGCTTTAACATTTTTGGTTGGCAGTTCTGTTTTTTTCTTTTTAACAGCTGCTCCTTAACCAATCTTTTGTAGGGTTCTCTTAGCTGTCCATTCACTCACGTTCTTATTGCTAAATTCGCCGCTGATTTCGGCATCTTGCAGTCTCTTATATGCATTGATCGCTCCATTAATCATGAGTCACCACCAGTAAGCATTTTCTGTATGCCTTGGCGATTGCTGGTGCAAAGCACATTTAACTTTTTTATCAAAAGGACACTGCGTTGGCAGATTTTCATTCTCTCAGCACTTTTTCTTGAAGATAGTCTTACTTCAAGTTGAGAAACTATGCCTTTTTCCGCTTCAAGTAAAGTTTTTTTCATTTTTATTTATCTTTTCTGTAAAACAGTGATTATTTATTTTTTAAGCACTAATTAAATGGCGTAGAACTTTGAAAACAGTACATTTCCCTGCCACAATATGTTATTTTTAATTAAACGCAAAATAAACAAAGTAATTTAACTAAATAAGAGATAACGGCGAAAAGTGCAAATTTGAGTACATGGGGGTTTCCATTAATAAACATTTTATTAACTGTTATTTTTTAAGCAATGTTTTTTTTTTCCTAAGTTGTAGATTATATACTTAACTTTCATAGTAAAAATAATTTGTTTCATTTGTTTATAAAAAAACATAAAATTCTATCCTTTTGTTTCATTTTCTTAAAACATGTACTCATTTTTGCACCCCACTGTATATTTTTGTGAGTATATCGTGTAAATCGCTGATGATGAGCAGCTTGTCTGCCCGAAATGTATTCGGTATATAATTTGTTTGTTATTTGACGAATAAAAATAAAAATAAAAAAAATTTATTTATTTTTGGTCTTTTAATAAAATAATTAATAAATTTTGTGGTCAATAAAGGAACTTTAAATTTGGAAAATATTTAACTCTAGACCACAAATTTGGTTCCAATCTTTTAAGTGGTAAATTTAAAAGTTATTTTACAATATAATTTGCTATCGAGGCATAACACTAATAGTTAATTATTGAGAAGTATTTTTGGGGCCCAAACCTGATATCATAGATAATTGTCTGATGTGGTTTTCTTTTTTTTTTCGTAATAACGAGTGAGTTAAGTGTCAATTGCAGCAACATTATGTGCTGTATATGTCCATACTACCAAAAATAGGACAAAAGTTTTGGCATTTAGTGTAACCCAGGTGGGTGAAAATTCTGACCTCTCGAAATTCAAAACTACGAGTATTAACAGTCTACTTGGTTATATCTCAGTGCCTTTATTTTTCGTATGTAATGATGTTACATAATAGCAGTCAAAGTTTAGATATTAACTCGACTTCTAATGTACTCGATGCACTGTCTACCTCTATCCAGAGAATTTTTTCCTATTATCCGCACAGTGAAATCGTTATTACAGGCAATTTCAATGTACACAATTCTTCGTGGTTGCGTTATTCTGGACGAACATTCGAATGAAGGTATGCGAAAAATTTGTATGAGTTAAACAACCTGGCTCAGCTCATTAACGAGCCTACTACTGACGTTGCAGATCAATCTGAAATGCAATTCGGCTTTCGAGAAAAACACTCAACCTTGCATCCACTGGTAAAATTCCAACACGATATCATCACAGCCCTCAACAGTAATCGTGTCACCGTAGGATACTTTCTGGATGTCGAGAAAGCATTCGATAGCGTGTGGATAGACGGCCTAATCCACAAACTTCATCTTATGCAAGTACCTCCGCCATTAATAAAAATTCTCTTGTCATTCCTATCTTTCAGGAAATTTTTCGTTCAAGTAGATAACTGCAAGTCAAACATGAAGACCGTCAGAGCTGGAGTCGCCCAAGGCTCAAAACTAGGTCCCTTCCTCTACAACTTGATGACTTCAGACCAACCTTTTCCAATTGGATGCGAGAACTTTCTGTATGCTGATGACTTGCTCACCTACGCCACATCAATGTCACCACTAATCGCTGTCCGAAAAGTAGAAACCCACATCAACAGACTCTTCCAAGTCTACCAGAAATCGGAACTTTTCTGCTTCAGGAGACCTTCAACTGGTAGGCATTCGCACCTCAACAATTTGCAGAAATTTAGTCCTGAGACTCCCTGACGGATCCACCATAGCGGCAAAGCTACATATGTACCTGGGAGTGCACTTCAACGAAGTGCTAAGGTTTAACCTGCACTTTAGAAATGTTTTGAAAAAGTCTAGCTGGGTTTTAAGGCGTTTGCACCCATTACTGAAAAGAAGATCAGATTTTAGCCAACCGACAAAGATATTAATCTACAAGCAGCTCCTGCGACCAGTGATCAGCCATTCCTTCCCCAAAATGAAGTTGGAATGAAGTGCCAAAAGGACACCACGACCGGTGGATAAGCTATTTGAGGGATTGTCAAGAGTACTCTCATTAGTAACGAAGGTATCTTTTAGAAACACGTTAAACTCTGAAGTGAAGAATTCGTTATTAAGATAGTCGGGTGTAAGATTAGTTTCAGTAAGAGCAAATACATCATAAGGAAGTTTTTGGGAGTTCAAGTAGACTTCAGAACTTTTTGTACGTAAACCCCTAACGTTCTGGTAGTAGACAGATATAAATTGGTGTTTTGAAATGTTGGGGTTAGGAACGAAAAGGATTTTTATTATTAATGTTATTTCGATTTTTTTTAGTTCTGAAAGCCTTTTAGAATTGACATATGAAGCAAAAGCGGATAAGTCATTTTCAACATCAGTAGGAGTTAAATTAAAGGTTTTATGAAATAGAATATATATTTTCAAGAGCTCGTTGGTTCTTGATGAATAAATACCATTACGTTAGTTCTAGTTATACCATCAACGCAAGTAGAATTATGATTGTCATGAAGATATGCTAAATACAGGCGCACGTTCGCATAAATACGATGGTCTCTGAGGCGTGAAAGAACATATCGGCCATCGCCATTTGGGTCAGAGAATTGTTTCGTCATTTTAACCACAGGAGGAACTAGAGTACTTGATTTTTTGCTGTTGGTATTGATTTAGTTTGATTTAGTGTTTTTTATTTATTGCCGCGTCTGTGACGGGGAAAGGGACGGAGGCACAACAACGAACGGACGAAAGGCACGAGGACACTATAACAATCACTGATGAATATGATTTCGCTAGATACCGTTCTAGCAGCATGACCTTGTTTTTTTCTTATTCTATTAAATTTCTTGGTTACTGACTGCGCTATGTGGTATTTAATAGAAACGCTGATTTATCGTAGATGATCTTTATTAGTTACGTTGAGTACAAGAAGACAATTACACCTAGACTTACTGCAGGATGTATTGTGGCACACCAATACAAAATACTCTAAGTACGTATATAAATTGTATTGTACAATGTGGTCATTCCCACGAAGATCGTGCTTCACACATATAACGAGTACTGAGAGCTTTTCGGTTTCTTCGATGCAAGTGCCATTCAATGACAATGGCATAAGAGGAACATTTCACTTCAACGACAGTTGACAGTATTGAGCTTTCGAAGCATTAAACTACACACGATTTTGTTAACCCCATTTTAAAATGCTGTAAGGATCAGAGTTTAATGAGATAATCATACGATACCGTTGCAATTCTACTTCCGAAGGAGATGGACATGAATTTACGATCGAGTATGAGAAGCTGAGAGTAGAGTAGAGATCATTTATAAAAATGAAGAAGACAGTCGGAGACAAAACGGAGCCCTAACGAACACTAGCATCTTTTTTCTGAAGATCAGACTTGAAACCGTCCAATACAACATGTATTGAAAGATCTAGAATGTAATTTCTAATCCAAAGAATAAGGGTTTCATTGATACAAACGCACGCATTTTTGATAAGAGAGCCTGGTGGCAAACTCTATCAAATGCAATACCAATATCAAGCGCAATATTCTTATTTTCTCCAAAACAATGTAAAGATATGTTCCACTCTTCAGCGATAGATGCCATCAGATTACCAGTGGAACGATTGCTGCGAAAGCCGTATTGCCGGTCATTCAGAAGCTTGCGAACTTTAAGATATTACTTGAAATGCTGATTGATCAGCGATTCCAAGATCTTGGAAAGAAGGAACGTAAGTACAATTGTTCAATAGGAGGAGAGGGAGGAAGGGTCGCCTCTTTTAAGAACAGGCTGTTTACCGTCTTCTATGGAAGATTCCAGTAGGAGCGATGAAAAACCTGATGCAACGTTTTTTTAAATAATACCGCATAAAGCATTAAATCCACATCGCACTCATTTGTATAGAAAATGAATCAAAGAAAAACAAAAAATAGTTTTTTTTTGTATCTATGTTCAATATTTTGTGTTATCCTTAAACCTTCATTATTATTCTTTTTCTAATTTCTCAACTGTTTCAACTTGCCTGTCTCTTTTCATAATAGGATCATAAATATTTATATACAATGCAAGTAGTTCGGTCTAACTAGAACTGGAGACCCCACCGTTGGCGTCTTTCTAGAGACAAAGTACATCTTTTATTTTTTTCCGTTTCATTTCCCAAGCAATAAAAAACGAATGAAGTTTCTTAACGAAATCAAAATACCCTTTTTTATGAATCGAGCGCTTATCCAACTACATGCAACCAGTTTTTGGCAATATTTATGATTGTTCTTAACACTTATGTCAGGGACACCGAAAAAAAATTCCAGCAGGGCATCGGTTTTTAGGGAATTCTAATTACTGGATACTATTTTCGTAGTAAATATTTCGGATGAGGAAGCAGTGTAAAGTTTTTTTTTTTTATAATCTACCCGCGCTCAAGGGATTATGATTAACCTTTAAATGTTTCAACACAGCGCGAGCGTGAAGTTAATGAAGAGAAAGAAGGATAGGAAAGATGTGTGGCACGATGTTCTGAGACTGAAGGTGGTTGTCTCAGATTTTTTATCTCCAGGGATGGCGGCTGAACTAAAGCGGAGAAATGCCGTGTCTTATTTCTATGTCACTTATAATTCACATTATTTTATTCGTATTCATCCTCGTTGGGCATACTAGTTTAACTCAATTACATGCTGTTAGTGTTATGCCTGAACAACATGTAATGAGTAAAACAGCAACCCATTGATGACAATTTTTAGGTTTTTAATGGAATTAAAACGACATAGACGACGGCAGGGATCGAACCTGTGATCATGAGGTTGACAGGCGAGCACACAACTATCGCGCCACGGCCACCCCCGTAAAAATGTGTTTTTTAAATATAATTAAATTAATTTTATTTGGTCGAAACAAGAAAGAAAATATGTACTACTTAAAAAATCAGACCAAAGATTAAAGAAATTTGACATCTTAGATTACTTCATGTTTTTTTATTGGATATGCATTGTTAGAAATTCTTGTTAGATAAGATAGTCGAGGAGTTGATTCACATTGTAAAGAGCGATAGAGCTTTGTTTGTTGTGGTTGTGAAAGAGGTGAAACATTTTCATTCGTTGTATCCACCACACAGTCTCGAATTTCTTCAGTGTCAATAAATTCTTTTCGTAACGTGAGTGACTGAATACATTCTGACAATTGTTGCAACGTCGGTAGCTTCTGAAGCAATTATAGCTTCAAGTAGGGAATATTGTAAAATATAAAAAAATTAAACTCACAGCCTACTGTACTAAAATCAACGAGTCTTTTTCGTAAAAATGTTTTCCCCTAATATTTCTATTTTTAAAAATACTTTTAATTCTGCATCTGTAAAAGCACTGAACAGAAACAACGACAATTTCGAATTTCCGAATTGAAATAAATTATTTTATCAACTGTTGTACCAATTCAAAACTGTTACCGTTATCGTATTCAACCTTTAAGTACTTGCTACTAGTCAATTTTCATCAAAATATCAAGGCCTTATATATAGGAAAACACTTTTTCTCTCTCATTATAACTTCCAAAAATAATGTCAGTTTCAAAATTAAAAATTAACAAAATACGAGTACGTCACCATTTCAGATTCTCTTTCTGATTTTTTAAATTTAGAAGTTGGTTTGCTTATTTGATTTTCCAAACAAAGACCCTTTATAGCATATGATTCCGCAAGAATTTTAAGACTTCTCCTGGAAATTTATAATACAAAATAAATTATTATTTAAAGATATCATCAAACTTATTTAACAAACAATGTAAGTTCTTTTTCGGCAAGTGTGTTAAGTTCAGCTTTGACAAAGTTTTGTAAACTTTTTTCGTACTCTCCACATGCGTAGCTTAACTTTGCCAGTAATAGGTGTGCATCAAGTGCTATTCCGGCTTTTTGGCCATTCTCACCAGTCACTAGGCATAAATATTTTTTTGCTTCGTGCAAACCATTTCTTGCTTTAGCAAAATTGCTTTCAGTAGGACAGGTGTCTTCGAGATAGAGTTCAAGGTGAGCCTCTCCTATCAAAAAATTTGCCAGATGTTCTGAAAGATTAAAAAGAAATTTTAAGTTATTCAATAGTTGAATCTCTAAGATGGTCAAACTTCGAAAGTCAATAAATCATTATTACATTTCCGAAGCCACAGTTGACCAGTTGGTTTCTGAGATATTAGAGGTATAGCAGTATTCTCGTAGTAAATTTTATACATTGGAAGTGGATTGATAGGTTAGTTTGATCAGGTTGAAGCGGCTATTACCAGGAGAGCCGACACACTTAGACCAGGAGGTGGGCCACTGTGATGCCACATTGAATCTTGGAAACTTTCTCCCTAATCGTTAAACCAATTGGATCTAATGATTAAGCGAATGATATAATTATTTGCCAGATCACTAAGGGTGATTTTGTTCACTTTTGTTCTACTTCTCTGAAAATCTTAAGTTGGCCAACTCTGTAGTTGACCTCAACTCGAGATTTTAACGAAAAGTTAAAAATTGTTTTTTTCACTATTTGAATTCTCAATTTAGAATTTGAAATTTAAAAGTAGGCCAACTTATAGTTTCAAAAATTTCCCTGGGATATTTGTCAGAATTGACACATGAAATGTCAGTCTCAACTTTTGATTTTGAATCGAGTCATTTTTGTATACAGTTATTTTCATTCTGTTGCAAATTGAATTAAATTTTTAAAATAAAGTGAAAAAATATGGCAAAAATAAGTGATAAAAAAATAAAAGCTGCAAAAATAATATACACACCAGAGGAAGAAGACTGGTTGGTTCAAAATGCATTGCAATACAGCAGCATAATTGAGAACAAAAAGACGGACGGTTCTACCAATCTAGATAAAGAAAAGGCATGGGAGAAAATTACAAAGGCATTCAATGTTGCACCGCCTGGCAAAGTAGGAACGAACTTTAAAATCTCTACGTGAAAAATACACTAAAATTAAACAAACATTGAGAGATCGTGCATTTTAGTTTTCAAGAGATGCCAAAAAAAACCGGTGGTGGACCACACATTAAAAATTTATCAGCATTAAGCGAAGCAATGCAACAATTAGCGGTTCTTTTGACGCAATCAACGTTGGGTCTTGCTGCGGTATCCTGTGATAACGACCATTCAGCGTCCAACAAGTTCGCACTGCAATGCGCTAGTCGAAAAATTACTTCTTCTGGTCAGATGCAGGAAGTTTCTGTAGAAGAGATCATTGTCGATGATGTGACATTTTGTTTAAATGATGGAGATGTGGACGTGAATATCACGGTTTTCGATGAAGTGCTAAGGAATACGAACGGCGAGGAAACGGTTGAAATACAGCCTGTTGAAAACCAAGTTGACGATGGTGACTTAAAAACCACAGACCACAACAAAGCGTCAATGTTATCGGACGAAGATACAGTTATTGATCGTACTTCAAAATTAAGGAAACCTTTAAACGCTTTATTGCAAAACCGTCGACGTAAAATGGAAAAGGAGGAAGTCCCAAAAAAATATATTAAGTTTTTTGAAGACAAGCAACAACATTCTGAAAATAAACACAAAATCGAAATAGAGATTTTAGAGGGCGAAAGGAAAAGGTACCAGTTCGAACGCGAACGAGCTGCTTTGGATCTTAAACGAGCCGCAATTGAGTGTGAACGGGCTGAGCTAGATCGAGAGCGTTCGGCCATTGAGTTACAGCGAATAAAAAATCAACTCGTCTACGAAAAAGAGATTCATTGTATTCGTTTGGCCACTTTTCAACCTGAATCCGTTCATATTCCACAATTAATTTCACCAGTTGCCGCCAAAAAAGAATATCAATAAAAAACATTCATTTCATTTTTATATAGTATTTTTTATTCAATAAAGTTCCTTGTAATTAAGTGTTGTTTTTTTTTTATTATGGATAAAATAGTTCCAGGAATACATATTTAACTAGGGATTTAACATTGGCTGAAAATACGTACGTACTAGGCGAGAACGAACATTGTCACTGAGTGCTGATGGTGCTGTCAAAAGCGTATCTGAAGGAACATTTGTGGCGGCTAGCATACTAGTGAATTCTGTCATCTCTGGTGGCGGTTGTGATTCAGTTTCATCAAGCGATTATGATTGATTGAACAGTTTCCACTCTGCACCTTAAGCCAGTGGCCAACACTGGAAACCGCCTTTTCCAAACGCCATATGAATGTTCGACGCATTTGCGAGTTCGAATTTGCGATTTTCAATTTTCAACAGCATCTGTGACGTTGCAGGTATCTCGTATTATTGTAGCCAGAATCTCCCACAAGGATAAAATGCTCGAACTCTCCTTCATCGAATCGTTTTTTTAAGCTCGACAAATTGAAAATTCGCTGATCATGAGTAGATCCCTTTTAAAAAAGAAACAGCCGATTTGAAATTTATAATTTACATATAGCAAAGCATATAAACTACCTGCCAACGAGCCACGATATCGTTTATTTTCAAATTCGCTGCAGACACCGTTTGAACCTTGAGGGAGAACCATCTCTTTCGATTTCTAAAATTTACTGCATCATTTCCACCTGGTGACTGAATCCAGACATGTGTGCAATCTATACCACCAATTGTTCGAGGGAATCTCGCTATTGCAAAAAAGTCACTTGCTGCTTGCAGCCGTTCGTTTAGCGATTCCGACATACGAATGAATCGTGGAGCGAGATTGGCGAGAGCTCTAGACACACGCTTTAATACATAGTGCACAGTTGTAATGATTACCCCTATAAAGTCTGCAGTTGCCAATTGGATTGATCCCAGCGCATAATACCGTAGTACGATTAGTAATTGCGTAATTGGCCGTAATTCACGTGATCTATGAAATACTTTCATTCTTTTCATCATAAAATGCATTACCTTCTTTCGTCACACGGCAACAAATTCTGTATCAGTTCGAGCACCATCATCGTCGTCCGTTTTGATAGACGAAAACGATATATAAAATCGCGGTCATCCCATTTATTGAAGTCAACGCGTAGCAGCATTTTGTATTCGCGCCTTTCAAGGTGTAAATTTTCTTCATCTTCGCTGTTCGAAGATGTCCTATCTTCCCAGAAATAATTTTCACGAAACATTTTTATTTATTTTATTCTTTGTGTAAAATTACAATTTGTTTTTGACATGCGATGTCAAGAACAAATAAGACACAACTAGATTGAAAAAAAAAGAAAATCAAAAACCAATACAAATCCCGAGTTTCCTCCCTCAACTCTGACTATTTTGGGAAGTTGTGAAAATTGAAAGTTAGTTAACTCTCAAGTTGAAAATCGAAAGTTGAAAACGTCAACTTTGAGCGAATAAAATCCAAATCACAAGTTGAATACAAAAATCCTGAAGTTGAATTCAACTTCGAATGAACAAAATCACCCTAAGATCATTGTAGTAGAAATCTCCAAGATGGAGTCTTCGTCTTTGGGATAAAGCAAGACATGTACAGAGAAGATGAGGGATCGATTCCTCCTCTTCTTCGTACATGCTGCTTCTGAAGAAATCGTTAGAATAAATTCAAAGACGCGTTGCGTGTTTGGCTATCAAACAGTGTCTTGTTATAAAACTTATTATGGAGGCTATGTGCGATCTGCTTAAAGATATTAAACCTGGACAAATCTATTTTGTCGCCAAGCACGTGGTGATATTGTTCCACGTAAGGCTTGGTCTCTGTATAGCAACTACCTTCAGCATTAGGTTACACCTTGTCTTATGTGACAATAAAGGTATCATTGTTCCACGTTTGGCGAGTTCGTCAACTTTAGAATTTGAATGTTAACTGCTGCTACATCTTCTTCAGAGACGATCGGTAGTTAAGGGCTGTTATTGAGCTGGTAGAGACCGAATCAAGAGATTTAATGAATACTTGGCTATCCCCGAAATATGTTTATTTGATATCACGTTTTCCTTAAGCGAAGACATGACTTTTTTAATCGCCGAAAGTTCCTCGTGAGACATGCTACAGTGATTGGGAAGGCGAAAAAGGACATTTTAATTTAGTCCGTCTGAGTATATACCTCCACCAACCCCATCATTAGTTTTTGATCCATCGGGGTATTGAATCATCTTCCAGGAATGCCATGTCCTGACAGACTTCTCTAAAAGGGATGGTTACCTGAAAGTTTTTATCAAATAGAATCTGACGTATGGTGTAATCGATGCTACTTGGAAGTGGTACCCAATTTCATTATTTATCCACTGCGAGGAGGCTTTTAGAAAACTAGCTATATTTGCAGCCGTTTGTTTGCCGAATATATCGAGGAGTTGGTTGGAATGTCCGGTGCAGCGGACCATGGTTACGTATTAAACTAACGGGTCTCCACCTCAAAGTGATCGGTTTAGTTGTGGAAGAAAGAAACAAAATTCCCTCAAGGCGCGAAAAAAAATTCAAAGTGTATATCTGTGAAGGTGCAATAAACAAGAACAAAAAGTGCACATATGGAAAAACAATAAATTAATTATCACAGTGAGCGCAAAATTTTCCTTCTTTCTCCTTCACCCATCACCAACAATTTGCTTTGGTTTCGTCGTTGCATACGTTTTTGGATCATGCCATGCATTGTTTATAACTGTTATTGTTTATGCTGTTATTTATTTTACAATTCAGGGGCTCTACTATGTATCTCGATTCTACTTTTGATTCTTGTTGAAATTGCAATATTAAACTAATTTCTAACTATTCAGAAAGATCAATTTTAAATAGAACCTTAAAACTTTTAACTAAGCTCAAAGCTCAATTGTAATCAATTTTAACTTCTAGTTTTTTCTTACTCTTTCTTGATTCTCCCCTTTTGTATTGTAACCTTGATAGAATAAAGAACTATTAATTCTGATCTTTTTTTTTCTCTATAATCAGCACGTTGTTTAAGAGGTTATGGGCCCAGGTCTTTTATAATAAAAGTCTTAATTTTAAACAATAAAGTATTATTTTATTAAAATGGCACAATTGACCGGAAAAATTCCATTATTTAATGGAAATAATTTTTTCACTTGGAAGCACCAGATGGAGGCGATTCTCCATAAGAATCGGTTGCTGAAGTACGTGAAGGGAGATGAGGAAAAGCCAGCAGATGGAGGTGAAGCTGCAAAATTAGAAGAATGGATAAATAAAGATTTGGATGCCAGAAGTGAGATCATTATCTCAATGACTCCAGATCAGGTATCACTTGTGCATGGAATATTGACATCGAAGGGAGTCTTGGATTTTTTAGAGAGCACATATAATCGTAAGGGAACCCGAACTAAACTGGAAGAATTTCGTAAGTTGCTTAATTTTAAAATGCATGAAAACCAAAACATGGAACAGCATCTACTGGATAGTCTGCCAGAGTCTTTTAAGTATTTGCAAGCAGCATTTGATGCATCAAATGAGTCCCCTACGATGGAAGTCTTACGAGCACGTTTGTTGGAAGCAAGTGATAAGAAGAAATCAAAACTTAAGTAGAAAATAGGATGAATTAGATTTTGAAAATATTAACGAAAACAATGGAAATACAGATTTGATTAGTAGCAACAAGAAATAAAAATGAAAAGTTAGCAGAAGAATTGAATTCAAAGAAAAAAGATTTAATTAGTAGTCACACAAGAGCAAGACACAATTCAAACTTTGTTATGGAAAAAGCATTTAATGCATGTCAATATGATGATCCAGTTAACTATCAAAAATTAAAAACTCCTCCGCATGCAGATGAATGGTATATGGCTATGAAAGATGAATACAGTTGCTTGATGAAGCATAACACGTGGACACTTTGTGATTTGCCTCCAGACAGAAACGCAATCGGTTGCCGATGGGTTTTTAATACCAAATATTTACCTGATGGGAGTGTAGATCGTAGAAAAGCAAGGCTTGTTGCGCAGGGCTATAATCAAAGGTATGGAATTGATTATATGGATACATATTCGCCAGTGATTCGTCAAAGTTCTCTGCGACTGATTTATGCTATGTCAGCGGAACATGATCTACAACTTAACCACCTCGATGTATCAACAGCGTTTTTGAACGGAAATTTGAAGGAGGAAATTTTTATGAAGCAACCAGATGGGTTTGTTGATGCTGTTCATCCTACGAAGGTATGTCATCTTCATAAAGCTTTATATGGATTGAAACAAGCCAGTAGAGAGTGGCACAAAACTCTAGATGATAAACCCAAAATACTTGAACTAACACAATCTAAATATGACAACTGCATTTACTTTCGAATCAAAAGCAATTCAAAAACTATATTAGGTATTTATGTTGATGATATAGTCATCGCATCGAATGAAAACAACTTTGTTATGGAAATAAAACAAAGTCTGTCACAAAGTTTTGAAATACGAGATTTAGGACATCCTTCTTTATGTATTGGATTAGAAATTCTAAAGAAGCAGGGCATATTCTCAATATGCCAAACTAGTTATATAAACAAACTTATTATGAAATACAATTTGCAAAATTCAAAACCTTATAATATACCAATGCAAGCTAAGCTAAAACTTGTGAGGGAACCAGAAATATGTGGTGAAAATGAGCCAATAGAATGTTCTAGATATCAAGAACTTATTGGATTTTTAATGCATCTCTCTGTATTTAGTCGACCTGATATTGCTTTTAGTGTAAGTTCCCTTTCTCAGTTCAGTCAAAATCCGAAAAAGGGGCATTGGACTACTGCAATTAATTTACTTCGTTATATTTATGCTACAAAACATGCGCGACTTGAATTCAGAAAAACTGGGTTGCCATTGGTTGGCTATGTTGACGCCAGTTGGGCGGAGAACCGAAATGATTCTAAATCACAAAGTGGTTATTGTTTTGTATTTGCAGGTGGTGCCATAAGTTGGGAATCAAGAAAACAACAAACTGTTGCCACATCAAGCGCTGAAGTGGAGTACATCGCTTTAACTGAAGGAGCTAGAGAAGCATACTCACTTCGCTACTTACTTGAAGAGTTAAATTTTGCAAATTCAGAAGCAACAAGCATTTTCTGTGACAACCAGAGTGCTCAACACATAGCCGAATACGGTGGAAAATACTCAAGAACGAAGCATATTCATTATAAGTACCATTTCATACGACAGGCTATTGAAGAAGGTGCTGTACGTGTGAAATATCTCAGACGAATGAGATGGTTGCAGATGGCCTCACTAAAGCACTACCAAAAGACAAACATAATTTTTTTTTACAAATTTTGGAATTAACTTTAATTAATTTTTAATATTGAGGGGGAGTGTTGAAATTGCAATATTAAACTAATTTCTAACTATTCAGAAAGATCAATTTTTAATAGAACCTTAAAATTTTTAACTAAGCTCAAAGCTCAATTGTAAGCAATTTTAACTTTTAGTTTTTTCTTACTCTTTCTTGATTCTCCCCTTTTGTATTGTAACCTTGATAGAATAAAGAACTATTAATTCTGATCTTTTTTTCTCTATAATCAGCACGTTGTTTAAGAATTCTATTCGAAACTAATTTGCGATTCTACTTTCAAATGGTACTACGCATGAAAATAGAATAGAATGCCGGTAGTGCCAAGCTATTTGCCAACAAATTTGCGATTTTACTCGAATATTTTTGACAAAACAAAAAAAAATAGACAATATTTGCTGTGGAAACCGAATTTATAGTGAAACAATAAATTAAAATAAATAAACATGGACAGTGTCGCGATTTGGTTAGGTTTAGATGAAAATCCGGAACGAATTCAACAAATTGAACGAAGGCGGATTAGAGATAAATCTAATATAATGGAGCTCAGAGTGTTCTTAAATAGCCTTTGGACAAATCTATATGCTTTTCCATGTACTGCACCAGAATCTCAAACTGTGACGCCTTCGTGTTTGCAATTTTAGATGATTCTCTACGAAGAAATATATGATTTATTTATTTCGTTAAATACTAACGGTACATATTTTTAAATTAAATACTAAAGGTACATATTTTTTTAAATTATAATTGTAACAAAAAAAGAGAGAAACTTACATCTAATGTACATTTATGGGTTATTTAAAACAAAAAATATTTTCTTTAAGTTGATTGATTTTACATTGTCATTGCTGGAATTGATTAAATGTGAATTTTTATTGTAAATATTAATTAAAAGATTTAAAGGACTATTAGCACCGTAATTTGATCTACTGAAAATGTTACATATTGGCAACTGTCTTCTAAAACTAAACCGACTAGCAATGAAATTCAATCGACATAGGATCAATGGAGCTGAAATCGACCCATTGATAATCCCGACAATAAAACAAAATTGTAGATACGCTCTGTGACTTGTTAGAGATGGAAGATTTATTAGTTGAATACGTTGAGCGTAAGGTGGCAAGGTAATTCGATTCGACCATGGTAGAAATCTTAAGCAAAATCTCAAAAATCTTCTTTGAACGGACTCCAATCTATTTATATGAACCGCATAATATGGCGCCCATACAACACAACCATACTCTAAGATGGATCTTACGAATGAGACATAAAGAGTTTTTAATACATAAGGATCACGAAATTCTCGAGCAAATCTTTTAATAAAACCAAGAGTCTTATTAGCCTTTTTAATTATAAAGTCAAAATGCTCAATTAAAGTTAGTTTAGAGTCCAAAACTATCCCAAGGTCAGTAAAACTTGACAAATTACAAAGTATTGACAAATCAATCGCATAGTTATAGATAATCACATTTTTTTTGCGTGTAAAACACATTGTCTTACACTTGTCAATATTTAAAACTAAACCATAAATATTGCACCATTCCCAGAAACTTTTAAGGTCTCTTTGTAGAAGATAACAGTCTTCAATAGAGTTAATTGTACGAAAAATTTTCACATCATCGGCATATATAAGAGACATAGAATTAACTAGGACGGACGGAAGATCGTTAATAAATAGTACAAATAATAACGGGCCAAGGTGGCTACCCTGAGGTACACCAGAATTAACAGTAAAACATTTAGAACGTTCACTCTTAAAAACAACACTATATAACCTATCTTTTAGATATGAAGAAATCCATAACACAAATCTTTCGTTAAGACCCATATTTTGTAGTTTTTTTAAAAGTACACGGTGGTTAAGTTTGTCATATATATTCTTTGAAATATTGAATAAAATTAATTTATAATTTCTATTTACTTACAATCTGAAAAAATAAAAATTCTTCACTCGAACCGCTCGCAAACACATTTGTTGTAGAATTATTATTTGCGATTTCGCTTTGTTTTGACATTAACTTTCGAGATAGGTGGTTCCCCTATTATGCGAAAGTAGTAAAGTACACTAAAACACAGTTGGCACTACTCGAGCTGTTCGATTATCGCACATTAAAACGTTCTTAAAGAATTACAGAGTTGCAGTTTTGCGAATTCGAACATTTTTATTGTAGAATCGAGATACATAGTAGGGCCTCAGGAGCGAATCAATACATTTAATAGGAGTAATGTGAGAAACAGATTGGCACAGCAACTTCAACAGCAACTTTGACAACCACGTCACTCTTTTTAGAGCCAGTGGTTTTAAATGGCTTCGATTACATTAACACAGCAACTTCGACATCGACATCAACGTTAGACCTAAACCCTAAATTTGCTGTCGCTGTGCAAATGCTACCAACTTTTAAGGTGAAATTTGTCAGTGTTATCAACACTCAAATGAAAATGTGAGAACCATCTTTTTGTTTTGTCTATTTATTTTGGTTTTGACAATGGAAGAATTACTAAAAACAAATTAATTTTAGTACGACAAATTGCAAGTCGTTTACATTGATGCAATTTACGTTAATTTTTATCAAATTATGTACGGCAAATTCATTTCGCATTTGAAACTATTTTGATTATATATGCTGTCAAAAACGCTGTTCACGTTGTAATCTATTTCACAAGACTTTTGATGTTGAAGTTTTCGTTGCTGTTAAAGTTGCTGTTGAAGTTGCTGTGTTAATCTGTTTCTCGCATAAATTGTTTTGTGAAGTTATTTTGGGGCCTTAACTCGATATCAACATAGTTAAATGTCTGAATTGGCCGTTTTTATTTTTTTTTATTTTGAGTGAATTAAGAGTTGATTGTAGTAACAATCGGGGGCTTAGGAAACATTTCTGTGCTGTCCATATTCTAAAAAAATAGGCTAGCAATTTAGCCACTTAGTGATACCCAGGTGGGTGAAAATTCTGATCACATGGATTTCAGCCTGCCTGGTTATCAGCTTCAACCAGAATATGGCACTTGTTTGAATACAAATCTTCAAACTTGCGCATCATTCAAACTTGCTTTATCTATCGCAGCCCGAGTTTGGATAGTAACTCGACTTCCAAGAGAACCGTTTGACAATACGAGAAAGCCAACTGGGACGGTCTCAACGATTTCTTCAGAAACTTTAACTGCTTTTTCGATAGTGACGTGGACTAAAGTGCAGATATGATTACAAATTTAATTATTTTATACCGAATATGGAAAGATCTATCAAACCAAAAGAGAATTTACGAGTATTGTAACTTCCGTACAAGAAATAAATAAATTCTTTTAATGACACTCAAGCACAATTTTATTGTGAGTTTCTTCTTACGTGTCTAAAGTTACAATGGTTGCAATGGTGTACAATATAAAATATTTGATAATTAATATATCTGACTCGGAAATATAAAATGAATATACGACTGAACTCTTCTCTCTTCTTCACGCGCACTCCTGGTGTATAGAATATGAAGCTATAAGATTAAGTCGGAGTTGACACTTGAGCTGCGCACGACCACTACAAATTCATGGTTTGATTCAAGCTGTAAAGAGATTATTAGGCTCAGAGAAGTAAGTTTTCAATATTATAAGGGGAAACCCTTCTAAAGAAGACCGGAATAAGTTGAAGCTAGAAAGACTTGTAATGATCATATTTAAGGAAAAAAATTCTTGCACGACCAAAAATTACGGAGAAAAATACTAGAATGTGAAGAGGTGTTCTCCAAAGCTTTCCGACCCCCCCTCTGACTATCATCCAATTGCACTTACGTCCCTTCTTTCCAAGCTCATAGAACCGCTGATAAATTATCAGCTGAAGAAATATCTCGAAGAACGAAAACTTCTCAATAACCGGCAGAACAGCTTTCGTAGCAATACGTCCACTGGTGATATTTTCACCAAGACTATCGGATATTCTGCAACCTCTAAACGAATTGCTAAAAAAAAAACGCATTCAAATGTGGCTTCAGGCACCTTCCCGTGAATTTGACCTTGACGCGGTGGGAAGGCTTACGTCCTGTTTTCTACTCCAGCAATCCAGCTGCGGTAGCAGAGACAACAAAAAAAATTTAAAACCCTAATAATGAACCATGAATAAAGCTAATGAAAAAGATAAAATTCGAACGGGGATATACGTTCAAATGTCGGCAGGAGTCGCGACTGCCGGCACGGGCTTGGCCTCTAACGAGGATAAGTCGCCAGCGATTAAAATAGCTTTAAAAGGCGAAACGGCTATCAAGCCTGCACAGTTTGCGGAACAACTGTTAAGACAGGGTCCGCGGGCTGTAGCAAGACTGATAAGCTACGCTCGATTGGTAGTACTACCATCAAACCCCACTTCAGTGGTAAGGCGCCCTTGAATAAGGGTCTGCTGCAACTACTATGGTCAGTGGCAGTACTACCAGTAAACCCCACTTCAGTGGTAAGGCACCCTTGAAAAAAGGGTCTGCTGTAACCACTACGAGACATCCCCTATCGCAAAGCTTTCGCGAATTGCGGAATGCTAAGAGGATCATCAAAAGACTAGGTGATAATTTAGAAACTAATGGTGACTCAAAGCAAGAAGCATCGCTAGCATGGGCCAAAAGCGTCATTGCTAAACAGCAAGATGCTGAGACCAGCGGCGACTCCACGGCAAAGCGACAAAGGTCCATTGAGGGAACCACTTCGGAACCCAAGCGCCCCAAAGTGCAGCAGACCAGCACGGCATCAACTGCGTTAAGGAAGGATGATCTTTCTTTCAGCGATGCGCTAAAATCAAACATAATTGTTGCAGTCATCGAGAGAAGCGATATCGATGGCAAGATCTCAGTAGATCGCTGGGCAGTGGTAACCAGAGAGCTCTCGGTACGCTACCTGAGCGTACCATTTCTTGCGGGTTTCTTGGATGCCGTCG
This sequence comes from Philhelius festivus, assembly GCA_963931855.1. Lineage (NCBI taxonomy): Eukaryota > Metazoa > Arthropoda > Insecta > Diptera > Syrphidae > Philhelius > Philhelius festivus. Next base: position 132,808,636 of record OZ007554.1, on the reverse strand, counting down.
GGGTCTGTGCTGGCATGCTTGACCGGCCTCACGCTCGTCGGAGGGAGTAAGTTCTTGACCCCTATCAAAACCGCGCAGACAAAAATCATGCCAGGCTCTACGTCGCGGTGTTATGACGTCACGAGAATATTTACTATACCCACCCTGCCATGGTAACCTATCTCGCCTAAGTTACCCCTTTCCTCGCCATCTTTCCCTTCCTCATCTCACTCTTACCATTTCCATCAATCCTCATCCTTAATCCTTTAAATTAAAAACCCATTTTGTATCAAATTTTCTTTTCAAACATTATAATTATTAGAATTTTGTTTCATTCTGTTATACAAAATCAAACGAATTATAATTATATGTAAGTTAATAAAAAAAGGAATTATTTAAACAAGTTAAATTATTATTTACAAAAGACTATGTCTTTCAAATTCTCAATTTCTTTTTTGTTTAATTAGTGTTAAAATATGTACTTAAGCACATACGTAAGTACGAAAGTAAATTGAAAGCCAATCCAGGAACACCCCCAGTTATTAGAGATAACGGCTGGCACCGAGGCCAAGTAAAGCTTATCTCTTGTGGAGATCAGAGATCTTGCGATCTATATAAGCTTGCTGTCAGCAAGTTAGGAGAAATCTGGACAGACGCGAAGCTCGAGGTTGTTGCTAGAGAGCAAATCCCTACAAGGCCAAGGGCTCGTACCTGGATTCCAGAGGAACCTTCTCGTCCGGATGTAATCCTTAAAATTATACAAAGTAGTAATCCAGACCTGCCCACTCATAACTGGAAAGTTGCGAAAGTGGAGGAACCAAAGGGCGCTTCAAGATCTGCAATCATTGTAGTGAATAAAGAGTCCTTGGCTCCTCTACTGGCAACCAAAGGTGCGATTGGGTACGGATTCTCTTCGATTACTCTGAAGATATATAAAAAAGATGAGGGTAACACCGTTCCTCCACAACCAATAGGTACTTCCACAGTCGAAGAATCTGCGGTAGACATCGACCCAGCAATGGAAATTGATGCTCCCAGCAGCTCTGAGTCTGAAGTGAAGACCACAAATATCGCCGAAAAGGCTCCTGAAAATGTCGACAGTCTCTCCGAGAAGGAAGCTGAAGACTCCGTGAGGAAGGCTATTCTGAGTGAAGACGAACCCATTGGCTCGGACTCTGAAGCCGAGCTACTGGATTCGTCCTCTAAATCGGAAGACCTGAATCAAACCATGTTGGGGGTTGGTCTGGATGAGTGTAGCCAAAATCCTGCAACTACTTCAGATTAATCTTCAACATTCCATCAAGCCTTCGGCCTCACTTCTTCTCCGTCTGCACAAGAACCGAGAGGATATAGTCCTGATCCAGGAACCATGGATTGCCAAATCTAGAATTCAGGGACTCAGGACTCCTGGTTACTACTTGCTGTATGCATCGGACAAAAGTGAACCCAGATCCTGCATATTAGTTAAAAGTAGTTCTAATGTATATTTACTCCCTGATTTCAGCGATCGAGATATAACCGCCGCCAGACTACACAGCAAAAATGGAACGTACTGGATAGTGTCGGCATATCTTGGCCACGACAACCCTGGCCCTCCTGGCGAAACGCTCAAGAGGATCATCGCTGAGGCAAAACGGCAAAATATCAGCCTACTTATTGGGTGATGCTAATGCCCATCACACTGTTTGGGGCAGTACGGACATAAATGATAGAGGTGAGTCTCTTTTTGATTATATTCTTAGTACTAACCTTATAGTCAGTAACATCGGCAATGAACCTACCTTTGTTACCAGAAACCGACAAGAAGTGCTAGACATCACTCTTGTCTCTGACACTGTATATCAAATGATAACGAATTGGAAAGTATCAGAGGAACACTCATTCTCAGACCATAGATACATTCAATTCAGTTTAAATGATGTACCCACCACACGGCCAGTTTTTCGTAATTATAGGAAAACAAATTGGCAAACGTATAGAGATATTCTGAAAAGATCGCTTACAGCCGAATCTCTAGAAATCCCCTCCAACACCTCAGATCTAGATAACAAAGTCAAGGATCTGACACTAACTCTGAACAATGCAATGAATATTTCTTGTCCTCTTCTGCAAGTTAGAGGAAAAAAGAAACCTTATTGGTGGAATACAGGATTAGAACCGCTCAGGAAAAGTTGCAGAAAACTCTTCAATCGAGCTAAATACACAAAAGAATCCTCAGATTGGGACTTATATAAAGAATCCTTAAAGATTTATAAGAAACAATTGAGGACAAGTAAAAGATCTTCATGGAGAAACTTCTGTAATAAAATAAAAGATACTTCTGAAGCATCCAGATTGAGGAAAATCCTCTCAACAAATCCAGTCATGCCAAGCTCTTTGAAAATGTTAAATGGCTCCTGAACAAATTCATGTGAAGAATCACTCAATTTGCTACTTGACACTCACTTCCCAGGTAGCTCGCAAAACATTTGCAACATTAACTCAATAGAGTCAAATAACAAAGGTAAAAAGATCCAAGGGTTAATAACAAGGGACAAACTAAAATGGGCAATTAACAGCTTCGATCCATACAAATCGGCGGGACCAGACGGTATAATACCAGCCGAACTGCAAGTTGCTTCAGACATTATCTTACCCACGTTAGAGATAATAATGAACAGTTGTCTAAACCTGGTTCATATTCCCCTTATATGGAAGAAGTTAAAGTAGCCTTTATACCCAAAGCTGGTAAATGCTCCCACGTTACGCCCAAGGATCTAAGACCTATCAGTCTGTCGTCATTTCTTCTTAAGACACTGGAACGATTGATTGACATTCATCTGCGTAGTGTTATAAAAGCAAACCTTTTTTCTACAGCACAACACGCTTATTGCAAGGGAAAATCGGTAGAAACTGCGCTACATACCTTGGTACGCACAATCGAATACTCCCTAGATCACAAAGAATACACTCTAGTTGCATTCCTAGATATAGAAGGCGCCTTCAACAATGTCGACAGCGCTGCAATAGCGAAGACACTGCAGAATCTCAATGTGGATAGCTCACTTGGTAACCTTATAAATTTCATGCTGAAAAGCAGAATTATAAATGCGGAACTAGGTAGCTTTACTACAAGAAGGTCAGTCAGTAGAGGAACCCCACAAGGTGGAGTCCTATCCCCACTTCTATGGAACATGGTAGTTAATGATCTGCTAATAGACCTAGAAGAAGAGGGATTCAAAGTGATTGCATACGCTGACGATATTGCCATTGCCGTATCAGGAAAGCATCCTCAAATTCTAACAGAACTTATACAAACCGCTCTCAACAAGCTACTAAAATGGACAGATCGATGTGGCTTAGGTGTTAACCCCCACAAGACTGAACTAGTCCTCTTCACAAGGAAATACAGAATTCCTCAACTAGACCCTCCATCGATTAAAGGTGTTCCACTTACCTTCTCAGATCAAGCTAAATACCTGGGTCTTATTTTAGACAAAAAGTTAAGTTGGAAACCTAATATACAGGAAAGAGTAAGGAAAGCCACGGTAGCTCTTTTCTTGTAAAAAAGCCGTAGGGAACAAGTGGGGCTTGTCTCCACAAATTACTCACTGGCTATATACTGCGGTCATCAGACCGATACTCACTTACGGGGTGACCGTATGGTGGACGGCCTTAGATAAAGCGACAAATCGCGATAAACTAAGCAGAGTTCAACGTTCAGCGTGTATGTGCATCAGCGGAGCTCTCCGCTCGACACCTTCCGCTGCACTAGACATACTTCTCAACCTGACACCCCTAGATATTTACAGCAAACAAATGGCCGCGAGCACAGCCAAACGTCTCAAAGCCATCTCTCAATGGACCAATAACTCTATTGGCCACACCACCATTCTGAATTTATTCGGAACTCTCCCAAGTCACTCTGACTACATCACTCCCTTTTTGGTTTTCGATAAAAACTTTGAAGTCACCATTCCCTCAAGGTCAGCTTGGGAGGAAGGGGCTTTGACAGGAAATAAATCAGTAAACTTTTTTACAGATGGATCGAAGACTGAAAACGGAGTGGGTGGTGGAGTGTACTCAGATGGACTAAACCTTAGTCTCTCCTTCCGCCTACCAAATCATTGTAGCGTATTCCAAGCGGAAATTCTGGCGATAAAGGAAGTATTGTCCTGGCTTAAAGAAAACGTGGTATCTAGCACGGATATCCGTATCTTCTCAGATAGTCAGGCTGCTTTGAAATCCCTCGCATCAGTCTCTGTAAACTCCATTACAGCCCAAGACTGTCGATCGTCTCTGATGGAGATGGCCAAAAAGTTTAACATTCACCTATTCTGGGTGCCGGGTCACAGGGACATCCCGGGGAATTGCAAAGCCGACGAACTCGCCAGAATTGGAACGGAAATGCCTATCTTACCCGAAAAGGCAAATATAGGTATGCCCATAGCTACAAGTAAACTTATGCTGAAACGAATCGCTCTGGAACAATCAAACACAAGATGGCTTAATACTACCACTTGTATGGCGACCAAACAAATCTGGCCTAAACTGGATCTGAAACGGTCAAAATGTCTATTGTCCCTCAGTAGATCTCAGATCAGCTCCGTAATAGGTGTCATAACTGGACACTGTCTCGTAGGTAGACACGCCGCACGACTCGGTGTACTATCAAACGATTTTTGCAGGAGTTGCTTGGACGAGGAGGAAGAGGAGACAATCCCTCACCTTCTTTGTACATGCCCTGCTCTCTCTTACAGACGCAAACTTCATCTAGGAGAATATTTCTATAATGAACCAAGCGATCTCATAAACACAGACATTAAAAGTCTCCTTCGCTTCATCAGAAGCTCCAAATGGTTTTAACTAGTAGGAAACCTTTTTGTTCCCTATTAGATCGTGATATCACAATGGACCTCTAATGGTCTAAGTGTGTCAGACGCTTTAATGACAACCACTTTATCCTAACCTAACCTGGCTTCACGCAAAAAATTGGCTAAGATTCGGCAACCATACTATGCAGTCAGAGATGACATCGCCAACGAGAACAGTTAGCTTATTCGTGGCTGCCGTCTGATTATATCTGCATACATACGAGAAGACAAGCTGGTGAGAAGTGAAAATAGAACCCAGTTTGAACCAGTTCACACATCAGAGCTCTCCAAATTTGCATTCATGAGAGAAAAACTCTAAGTATTCAGTGTTGACGGATGGAAGACTATATGCATTTGAAAGCTTAATATGTCATCTATCTTTTAGCGTTTTAAGTTGCTGCGCATAGGTGCGACGCCCATACATTTTTTTGTCAAAATGGCTTCTAAACAAAGACAAAAAAAAAACGGTAAAAATTTTACTAAATTGTGTTCTGATTTTTTCTTAGTTTTTGTATACCTAAATTTTGTCTTTTGTGATACGTACAAGTAGATGTTTCACTTGCACGTGCAGGTATAGGCTTTTGATATATGATATTTGTGTAATTTTCAGAATATATATCAAATAATTTTTGAGGTTTGGATTTCCAAAATCAAAATAAAGCGTGTTGAAGCTGTACTTTTATTTGTTTTGAACTACATACTTTGACCAAATAGAGTTTTCGGAGGATGCAATCAAATCACTTAAAACATTTATTAGACTAGTTTGTTTCAAGATAAATGAGCTGTGACCGCTTCGAAAGCACTTATTCTTCCTGGTTAAATGAAATAAAATGTACGACTGGATCGCACGAACTTGCTCTTATGTAAAAGTACTTTGGAATTTAAAAATTATACATAAATAAATATAAAACATGGAATTAATGAGATACAAATGTTCAAATGCATGAAATTGCTGTCTGATTTTCAGAAAAGTATGATTTTATGCAAACAAAGCAAAAAAATCCTTTTATTATTAAAGTAATTTTTTATATAAGAAATTTTTTAAGAACAAAAGTTGGGAAACGATTTTGGGAAATAATTTCAAATAATAATCGTTTACACGTTTTGAAGATATTGATTGAGATTTTTTTTTCAAAGAAACTAAAGAATATTTTTATATAGTACAATATTATTAGAAACGTTAGAGCCGTTAAAGAGAAAGTCGAAAATCAAAAAAACGGTTCTACGACAGCTACCAAAAATGGTTTTGACCAAAATGTAGTCCATGACCATAATAGTACACCTATTTTTTTTTACCAAAATCGTTAGAGCCGTTTTCTAGATAAATGCATCTTATTACGGGTGTATGGGGGTACGATTAGTTTTGGAGCTAAACAAAATTTCAATTTCCTCCCTAGGGAATCACCGAAGACCCTTAAGTACCGAGTTTGAAGAAAATAGCGCTAGTAGTTTAGGCTGTACATAGAGGTACAGACATACAGACATACATACAAACATACAGACATACAGACAGACCGACAGAATTGCCGAACCCACTTTTTTCGTCTTCTCTATCATCGTAATGTCAACTTTGATCAAAATCTTGAGTTCGAATTTTTTTCAAATGCAGAACTTGCCCTATACGAGCCCAAACGCAAAATAGTTGGACTACCTATGATAAAAAACAAAAATCTTCTGATTCTTAAATTCCATCGGAAATAAAATCAATATTTTGGTATTTTTCTTAAGATATATTTATTTTGAATAGGAATAAGTAACAAAAACAAAATGACTTCAATTAAATAACGATATAGAGCAATAATACAAAATAAAATAACGATTGATACTTTTTTTTAAGCGCAAAATAGTTGGCATATGGGTCTTAATTTTTATTTTACCATGGTGTTACGTCGCCTTTGGCCTTGATAACTGCTTCTATGCGTCGTGGCATTGTGTCAACTAATTTTTGACATTCTTCGGTGCCAAAAGATTCCCAAATATTTATGATTTTAGCTTTAAGGTCTTGAAGAGTTCCGGCATGGTTCATTTCGCGGTTTTTGTTTCATTTTATGCCAGACAGTTTCAATTGGTGAAAGGTCAGGGCTGCTGGAAGGCCATTCCAGTAAAGGAATAGCTTCAGCAGATAGCCACGCCATTTTAGACCCTGCTGTATGGCAAGAAGCTCCATCCTGTTGGAAAATATAGTCTTGATCACTAGCTTGAAGTCGTGGTATTGATGGAAGAAGCTCATTTTCCAGAATATCCCTGTACCTGGCAGCATTGACACTTCCATTTACAAAATGCAAATTGCCCAAACCCCGCCCCGACATGCATCCCCATATCATTAGAGATGCTGGAAACTTGAGCGTTTTTTTTCAGGCAATCTTTGTGAAAAACCTCTTGAATTTCTAATGACTCGTTTTCGTTCGTCGCCCACGCAAACTTCAAACCTGGGCTCATCACTCCAAATAACGGACCGCCATTGACTTAAAGTCCAGTTTTTACGTTGTTTGGCCCACTCTAGCCGCTTTTTCTTTTGTTTAGGTGTTAAAAGTGGTTTTTCTTTGGCCTATGTTTTTAACGAATAAAAATTGCTCTAATTTAAATAAATCTAAAACAAACCTTATAAAATTTGTATCCAATTTTTTTCATAGTCCGTTTGCAAGTGTCGACCGAAACACTTTTTTTTATTCTTTCCCTCCATTGAACAGTTATTGCAGCGGCCGTTTGACGTCGATTTTCTTTTATTATTTTTTTTAAAACTCGGCAATCTCGAGGTTTTGCAGTTGGTGGGCGTCCCGTTTTTTTACCGATCTCCACATTTCCACTATTTTTGAACTTTGAGATAATATTTCGAATTGATGACCGCGGTAAATTGAATTGTTTTGCGCGATTTTATAGCTCGATAATCCCGTTTCGAAGGCTTTATTTATGGATTCCCATAGGTATCTTGATAATGCAACGCCACGCACAATGGTTGACATTAAACTGTTGCTGGCTTGCATAAAACAGTAGATCAATAAACAACAAAACAAGTGCATGTCATTTTTTTAATAACGGTTAACTGAAAATCTATTTAAATCTTCATAGGCCAACTATTTTGCATCCCAGAGAGAGTAGTCCAACTATTATGCTCTATCTTTGTTTGAGGGAATGCAAACTGGAGCCATATGTGCTTTCTCGAATTTAGTTCTGTTTGGTCTAATTTACTTATTAAATGTAATTTATTACATCGACAAAAAAAAATTAAAAAACAACTGCTTGGAGACCAGAAAATATAGGCATATAAAAAATGTTAATTTGTTAATTGATGAGTAGGCCAACTATTTTGCGTTTGGGTTGTAGTGCCTATGTAGTATATCGCAAGTAAAAATCATAACATAATGGTTCTTCTCGCCTTGCCTTTACAATTCCATATGCAACCCCTAAAGATACGAGGACTGTTCGGTTCCTAACAAACAAAACCCGGAAACCTTAACGGTTAAGGAACGGCTGGCTCTGGACAGATCCAAACAAAGACTAACGACAACATCATCCTTGAAGAGGTAAATGAGGCTATCGTAAAGAGCCGGCCACCGCCACTCTTCGGTACTCTCAGTACCTTCCAGGGATTCAAAATGCTGACATGTGAAGATGAACACACTCTCACATGGCTGCAAGATTTCACAAAAAAAGCTGGAGCTCCGTGGCCTAACGCTGACCTTCGCCTCATGGGAAGGAAGGAAATCAGTGATTTTTCAAGACCCAGAGCCAAGCTTACTATGAAAGGACCGCTCATCCCGAAGGATCGTATTGAAAGACACCTCAGATCACTCAATACTGACCAACTTAGACAGAATTGGGAAGTAGCTGAGATGGGTGAAAAAACAAAAGATGGCACAGAAGTGGTTGTGATCTTAAATCATAAATCAGTACCGCTTCTAAGGAAGATTGATTTTAAGGTGCGGGTCGGTACAAACCGATGCAAGCTGCGACTGTTATCAACCAAGAAAAGGTAAACAAGGAGGTGGGGGTTTTAAAAACAATATGAAGTTAATTCAAATAAATAAAATACAGTAAAGCCGCCAGTGCCAACTTGGTCTACCTCATGGAGAGTAGACAGATAGACATTGCCCTGATTCAAGAACCCTGTATATCAGGTGGCAGAATAAAGGGCCTACACTCCAAAGAACTGACGCTGTACAAGGCTACAAATGTAGGCATTAACAGTATATTTAGAACATGTATTGTAGCTAGAAAACATATTAAACTCTTTCTTCTATCCACATATAGTTGTTTAGACCAAACGACGGTCAAACTTGAAAGCGCCGACACCAACGATAGAGGTGAGTTACTTTTTGAATTTATTATAGAAAATGATATTTTAGTAGCGAATAGGGGCAACGAGCCCACTTTCATTACCAAAAATCGTAACGAAGTGCTCGATGTTACTCTTATTAGCAACTCGGACACTATTTCCATAGACCAGTCGAGGGTATTAAAAGACGAATCTTTCTCTGACCACAGGCTCATAGAATTTCTAATACCCGACACCAAAGATCCTCGAAAACCATTTAGAAATCTCAGGAAAACCAACTGGGACATTTTTAATAGGGAAGTAGTAACCGGAATACAAAAGCTGAATACTTTGCGATACAAAAATCCGAGAATATAGACAAAGCTACTGATAGTTTCACAGAGATTCTTGGTAAAGCATTGGAAAACGGCTGTCCAATGAAACCATGGGGAGAGGGTAAGAAGAAACCACCAACTGAACTTGGCAACATCAGGAAAGAAACAAGGAGACTTTTTAATGTTGCCAAGCGCACAAGAGCAGAAACTGACTGGGAAACTTACAAGTCCAGTCAAAAGAATTTCAAGATGGAAACACAAAGAGCTCGTGGAGAACATTCTGCGAAGACGCGAGACCAGCGGAGCTGATTACGGAAGAAAAGTTAAAATGGGCTATAAACCGTATAAATCACCTGGCTTGGATGGTGTCTTCCCCATGATGTTACAAAAATGTGAAGATCATGTCATCCCACACTTAAAAAACATATTCCTAAGCAGCCTGAATTGGGGATATGTGCCTAAAGCGTGGTGAGAAGTCAAAGTGGTAATTATTCCGAAAACTGGAAAGCCTAGCCACTCGAATGCTAAAGACTTCAGTCCCATTAGTCTAACATCTTTTCTCTTAAAAACGTTTGAAAGACTAATAGATATACATATACGTAGCACACCGAGCCCGGAGGTCATATCTCAAATCTAAATGTGCATAATACCATCATCAGATGGATAATGTGTATGTTAAAAAACAGACAGATCAACTCGGAGCTAGGAGAAGTACAGATTAAAATGTCTACTTCTTGAGGGACTCCACAAGGTGGAGTGCTTTCTCCACTTCTTTGGACACTCGTGATGAACGCAGTTCTAATGAGACTTAAATATAGTGGAGTCCAAGTAACTGCTTATGCTGATGACCTAGCATTACTAGCGACAGGTAAGTTTCCCTCCACAATTAGCGATCTGATAGAGAATGCCTTATCTATAGTTAATGCATGGACTAAAAACTGCGGTCTACTGGTTAATCCGCAAAAAACCGAACTGGTTCTTTTTACGAACAAAAGGAAACTACCGACTTTTAAAATTCCCCTAATTGAAGGGACCCAACTCAAAACCTCCGATCACGCTAAATATCTCGGCGTGATCCTGGATAAGAAATTAAACTGGAGTCTCAACATTAAGGATAGAACAAATAAAGCCATGTTCGCTTTCTACTCCTGCAAGAGAATATTTGGTAAAACTTGGAACCAAGCCCTAAAATTATCAAGTGGATGTATACGGCCATAGTCAGACCTGTACTGACATACGGTAACGTAGTCTGGTGTAATGCACTAGACAAACCTACCAACCTTAAAATTATGACCAAGGTACAAAGAATGGCATGCATTGGAATTACTGGGGCAATGACGTCCACCCCGACAGCGGGGCTGGAAGCCATACTCAATCTAAAACCCCTAGATCTATTTACACAAGCATCGGCAGCCAATAGCGCACTTCGACTTAGCCAGACGTGTAACTGGCGACATAGTGCGATAGGTAATGCGCAGATTTTACAGAAATACATAGGAAATAGGGTATGTACTGACTACATAACACCCCGCTTAGACTTTTACAACCGTCTTTCCTAGCAGAGAGGACTGGAAAATCAACGAGCCATTTACCTGCGAATCGATGATATCTATATATACCGACGGTTCGAAGATGGAAACTGGTGTTGGTGCAGGATTCTTTTCAGAAACCCTTGGACTATCCAGCTCATTCAGACTTCCTGACTACAGCAGTGTCTTTCAAGCTGAGGTTCTGGCAGTGACGAAAGCTGCGAAACAAGTCTCAATGATGGCAATACCACAAGCTGATATCAACTTTTTCATTGATAGCCAAGCGGCAATAAAAGCGATTTCTGCCATTGAAATCAAATCGAAGCTTGTAACTTGCTGTCGCGAAGAGCTTAGGGTTCTTGGTACACAGCACAACATTAGATTCTGCTGGGTTCCTGGTCACAGTGGTGTCCAGGAAATGAAAGCGCTGACGAGCTGGCAAGAATAGGATCAACACTTGATCCTAATCAAGCAGACAAAACAGTTCAAATCCCACCCTGCAATCTTAAACAGGTAATCAAGAGTAAAATTCTAGCCTTAGCAAACAAGAGATGGATGTCTCTCGATTTCTGTCTTACAACCAGAAAATTATGGCCTAGTTTCAGTAAACAAAAGACCGAAATTATCATCCAACTGAATAAAAAGTCTCTCTCTCTTCTCGTGAGCATTATCACAGGTCACAACCAACTCGGTTATGTAACGAGCCTTTTGTGCCGTTTGGTCCTAACTGGCCTTTCAAAACCCCTAGCTCAACGGTGCGTGGTTCTTGGACCTATAGCTCCTTACAAAAAAAAATGTTTCAGCCAGTCATTATTCTATGTATCCAGGGTGTTATGGGATACTGCGAGATATTTTCTTATACCCTCCCTACCTTGGTTGCATTCCTCGCCTATGCAACCCCATAACTAGGCTCCTATCTCCATCTCAGCTTCATCCTTCTTTCCTCATCCCACTCATCCTTTTAAAAAAAATGTACTCACTCATCATTTTCGATTCTATCGTTCATGTGAAATAATGAGAAAATTTCATTCTTTTTGGGTAAACGTTATAACTAAATCTTTATTTTGTATCATAAATTTAATTTTAAATTACTTTTATTATTATTCAAAATCTTAATTTCACTAAAAATATAAATATTACAAGTTGGTAACCTTCGCGAAGATAATCAAAGTTTCAATTATTTTCCAATTAAAACGTCTTCGGTTTATTATCAAAGTTTGGGAATTTAAATCCTCTTTTTTCTTTACTTTGTTTAATTAAACGCCTTGTACCCCTTATACAAATCCCCCCTTTAACTCGCGTACTATGCTTTCTTTTCTATTTATCATATATATATATATATCTTTTATTTCTCAAAATTCAAAGAAATTTATTTTTGTACCAATATATTATTTTTTTTTTTTTTTTTACAATAAAAACTCACCCCTAAAATTCCTTCGTAGTGGCCACTGCTGCTTGATAATTAGGTTGATTTTTAGACACTGAATTGAATTACTTTATCACCAAAAATATATATTCATATATACTAATCATTAATACGCGAATCAAATATATACTGTTTCGTTTCGTGTTTTAATATGAAATTATTCGGACTTTTTTATATCCTCGGAGCGGATTATGCAAAGTTCTTTTTAAATTGTTATATTATTTTAACGTTAATTAAAAATATTTTTAAAAATTTACAGCAAAAAAAATTTTATATACAGTGATCCACAAAAGTCTGCGTACAAGGAAGATATTTTTTAAAAATTGCTGTTATTCACAAATGTAAAGTGAATTATTTTAAAAAAAAAGGTATTTTTCATTAAAAGAAATTTACCACGTTTTTATTTTCAACAAAAAAAAAATTAAAAAAAATATTCGTATCACAAAAAATTAATAAAAACAAAATAAACCTCTGAAATTCTTCCACAAAAGTCTGCGTACAGGTGAATATTTCTTGCATTACACTCTCTTTAAGTATTGATAAATTTGTTTTTGCATAATATGATTGTTTGTTTATTTTTAATCGTTCTAAACGCGTATTGCAAATCATTGTCTTTGGTTTTTTTTTTTTTGTTTTTAAAGCAAAAAATGGCAAATAAAGAATTAAGTTTGAGTGAGCGGCAGTTGATTTATTAATCTTTACGTTAAACAAAAAAAGTCGTATGGTGAAATATCAAAAATAACCTGAAGAGCTTGGTCAACGATACAGAGAACGGTAGATCGCTTTAGAAACGCAGGACAGATTAAATCGAAGACAAGATAAGGCCGACCTTCGAAGCTCTTCGAAAGGGATAAGCGTATGATCAAGCGAATGGTGGAGCAAGATCACTTTATAACGGCTAAGTTGATAAGCACACGGCCCGAAATATATAACAACAATACAGTGCATCCAGAAACGGTAAGAAGAGCTATTGTTCAAGAGTGGTTTAAGGCACGCACACCCAGGAAAAAAACATTGGTCAGTAAAATAAAGAGAAAGAAACGGCTAGCATTTGCAAAAGAGTATGTTAACAAGCCTCCGGACTTCTGGCGTAAGGTTATATTCTCCAGCCAAAATTTGAAAACAAGTGCTGAAATTCTGGGTATATCCAATGACTATTACTTCTAGCAAGATAATGACCCCAAACATACCGCCCATAATCGCGCATGTGGCTGGCATATAACACTCCCCACCTGCTACAAACCCCACCACAGAGTCCAGATATTAACCCTATCGAGCACTGCTGGGATGAATTGGAAAAAAAGATCCGAACCCACGATATCCGCAAAAAGGCGTAGTTAAAAGAAGCCTTGTTGCTTGAATGGAGTAAGATCAATAGTTCTTATACAGAAAAACTGGTAGGGTCAATGCAAAACCGTTTGAAAGAAGTTATAAGGCTAAAAGGGTATCCGACCAAATATTAACAGCGAAAGTAGTACACAAAAATAATTATTTGTCTATATTAACTAACTTTTTTCAATTTCTGTTACAGCTGTACGCAGACTTTTGTGGAAGAATTTCAGAGGTTTATTTTGTTGTTTTTAATTTCTTCTTGTTATGAATAATTGTTTTAATTTTTTTTTGTTGAAAATAAAAACCTTGTACATTTCTTTATTAAAAAATATTTTTTTTTTAAACAAATCACTTTAAATTTGTGAATAACAGCAGTTTTTAAAAATATTTCTTCCTTGTACGCAGACTTTTGTGGATCACTGTAAGTGTTTTAAAATAAAAAAAAATGTTAACTGATTTTTCCTTTGTTTGTGAGTCTTGAACTCGAACTCTTTTTACGATAACTTTTTCTGGTCGGCGCGCTAACGCGTTGAGCTACGCTGCTTTTTTTTTTTTTTTTTTTAAATTCATTTTTATTCAATTCATTCTTATAACTATCTTAATGCTAGACAAAAATTCATAAAACTAGCCTACTTATCAATAACTTATACCTAACTTACTGGCCCCATGCGGGCACTCTAAGTTAAACTATATACTTATAACTACTGCCTTTCGGCCTAAAAAAACTATTTGGAATTCAATAACTATATCTATATTTTTTTGTTTTCTCGAGAAAATTTGAAAAACTCGGATTCTTTATCATTTTTACTTTTTTATATAAAACTTACAAACTAAAATTAAACTAATTAAAACTACCTATAACCAATTAAACTACTTAAAATAAACTAAAACTACCTAAAACCACTTAAACTACTTAAAATAAACTAAAACTACTTAAAAACTAGAACAACCACAGCGGAGGTTTTTTTTTTTTTTTTTTTTTTTTTTTTTTTTTTTTTTTTTTTAAGTTTTTTGTACATTTGAAGAATGTAGTTTTTTTTTTTTTTTTTTTTTTTTTTTTGCCACTGTGCCTATTCTTTTTAAAACTAAACCTGTGACTAAAAAACAGGTATGCAAGCCGGCCACGGCTCTAACACCCCACCCCGACTACCCATTATCAAATATCGATTGAAGCCACCAAAACTGGTTCTCCTGCTTCACCCTATCAGTTTTGTCCCGTTCGGACACAGCCCTACTGAACCGTAGGAGCTCTTCTCCGTCTTGTGCCAGGACGTCCCGAGTGTATAGGAGCCGCCGGTCCACGGTTCTTCGTCTGACGTGGTAGATTAGCGGTACTGCCAATCTATCCTGTATCAGACCGCATCTATCTAAATAGAGGAATGCCTCTGGAGGAATGAAGCCACTCAAGCGTGCATTTTCAAAATATTCATCATTTGGGTAGAACGCCCCGAAAATCAAATTATTGGTCGAAGTCATAGCCCTCGCAATGTGACCCCGAATAAGTTTTATCACGAAATTGTCAACTCTGTTGATCCGAGCCCCGTTGTATAGAGCCTCGTTCGGATAATAGTGAACATAAGAAGATTCGGGTGTCCGATGCAAACCAGTACAGCGTCGAAGACACTGCCGCTCGAACACCCGAATTCTCTCCATCTGAGATGGAGCAACGTTGAACCACACTGGACAACCATAAACGATCATCGGCCGTATGAGGGCCATGTAGCAAATGACCTTCACTCTGGGGTCAAGCCGACTGCTGTAAAACAGTCGTTTCGTCAGACCGAAGGCTCCTCTGGTCCTGGCCAGCGCAGCATCTATATGTCTGTCGAAATATAGATACTGATCCAACCAGATACCGAGGTACTTCACTACACTTTTGCTCGTTAATCGCTGCCCGTGAGGATCAACGATGACCATCTTGCGCCAATTCTTGCGCGTATCCCGCGGGGCTCTAGCCAACGGAGTCCGGAACAAAATTGTTTCCGACTTCTGGACATTTATTTTCAGTTTCCAGTCATCGCAATATCGCTGAATCTTCTCAAAGTCACGCTGCAAGAGAATTCTAATAACCTCAACCTTTCGGGCCGTTCTGTACGCAATTAGATCGTCGGCATACGCTATTGATTGCGGAAGACTACCTATCAGATCGCTGGTGTAAATGCTGAAGAGAATTGGCGAATTAACCGCTCCCTGTTGTAGACCATTTTTGATTTCAAAAGTTGTGGTAGAAGTTACATTGCCACTTTTGACAACAAACTTTCTACCGTTAAGCATATCATAAAGCATATACATCAATGGTTTACTAATGCCAAGTCTGTTCAGTTTCAGATAAAGACCCTCTAACCATACGGTGTCGAAGGCCTTTTCTAAGTCCACCAAAACAGCACCCGTGCATTGTTGTTTTGACTTATTCCATTGGATATCAGAAACGAGCTTAGCCGCGGCATGAATTGTGTCATGTCCCGCCTTGAACCCGAACTGGTTATCCGGAATTATTGTGTTGTCCGCAGCCCATTTAATCAGAGCCCTATTGATGATCTTTTCGAAAACCTTGCTGATGCTCGGAAGAAGACTTATCGACCGAAGATTGGACGGATTGGAGTTGTCCTTTCCCTTTTTCGGGAAAGGATGTACCACAGCTGTCTTCCAATGCACTGGATAATATGCATTATTCAGCGCATTGTTAAAGAGTGTGGTGTAAATGTCAATTGCCTCATTCGGTAAATGTCTTAGTACAACGTTAGATATACCATCGACACCTGCTGACTTCTTATTCTTAATAGAACTGAAGATGAGCTGGAGATCCATCTTCGTCACTAACAAGGGACTTGTCCCTATTCGCTCGGCGATTGTGGCATTTGCCAAAAGATCGTCATTGAACCTCAAGAAACCAGGGTTCTCAGATCGCCATTGCGTTATTTCATTTCGAAGATAGAAGTGATGCAGTAGTGCTCTGTTTTCCAGGTCGTGGTTCGGGCGAATGCAAGCATTCACCTTGTACACTTGCTGAAACGCAGCCCCCACTGCCTCGACCTTCTCCCTCTGATCCTCAACTATAAAGAAGTCATCGTCCAAGACGGCTTCCTCTGGATCAATTTGCGCTGTCAGGAGTACGTCTGTGTTCTCTACTGTTCTCTGGAGTTTAAGACACGGAAGGTCATTTTGATTGTTTTTCCGAAATATCTTATTGATTTCAGGAAACATACCAGGGTCGCTGGAATTTACAGAACGAATTCTGTTGTCCCAGAACCTGTTAATAGATAACCTGTAGTTATCCTTAATCAATTGATTGACATTCTTTATTGACGACTTCAGTGTCCTAACCTCCAGGTCGTGCGGGTCTGTGAATCGTCTGTATAAGTTTTTAAGTCTTGTCAGTAAGCCACTCTTATGTCTATGTAGTGCGTCTATGGTCGCGTTTCTGTAGACGTCCATTTGGTCGCGTTCTTTGTATTTGGGTATTGTCCGTTCCATTGTTCGTTTAATCGTTTCGTCCATCTGTTGTAGATATTGGTCGATTTCTGTATTTGTGAGGTTTCTGTTATTTGGTGGGGCTATGTCACTCGAACGAATTTCTCTCGCTAAGGCGTTGGTGAAACGAGGCCAGCGCATCTTACTGTAATTGTAAGAATGCGTCGCAACGTATTCCTCCAACTCCACGCGTTCGTTCGGAATCTGAATTACAGCAGCCAGTCCGCAGTGATCACTGTCGTACTCGATTGTCTGTAAGCAGTTTCGAGGGTGATTACCCACTTTGTCTGTAACTGTCAGTCTGGTATCGTACAGCAAAAGGTCCAGAAAGGAACCGCACCTTGGATACGACGGCCTTTCAGTAGTCAGCAGGTCAATACCATATTCAACGCTGTAAAGATTCATCAAATTAAAAAGATGATTACCTCTGAGATTATTTGTTTGTGTTAGGGTGCGATTGATTAAACCCTGGTTTGCTGGTTTATGGATCCAGTATGCGATACTCGCAATAAAGTAGTGATTATGAAATTTAAATAAAAAGAAAAGATTTCAAATAATCTTACAAAATGTACTTTATTAACAATAAGGTCTTACCTCGTCGAGGGTTAGTAAAAGAAGAAGGATATACAAAAAAAGGAAATGTATAAATTTAAAATGTCTTTAGTTTCATACATATCGTAGAGCGACATCTTACATGAAATTAAATGCTAATTCTAGTACAATTTAACTTTAGGCTGATTGCACATGAACATTGCCGCCCGCCTTGCAACAATAGTTGCAAAAGATACAAAAAAAAAAGATACTTTTATAAAAGATTAAGGGAAACCTTTTGATAGCGGAGGGGGTTCACTCACTCCGTTTGGATAGGAAAGGTTAGTATGGGAAAAAATAATAATATAGCCATAATGATATAATAAATTGTATTCATGATATGTAGTTTAAAAGTAAATGTATTTCAAAGTCTAAAAAATACATGAACGTTAATAATTTCATTCAGTACATATTTTTAAACAAATGTTTCGTATTAATATGTAAGCAATTTAAAACCGAAAGAGCAGAGAACGAAATAAAATTGGCTTTTATAAGAGTCCTTTGAGCAGATTGCTCTTATTTATAGTTAAGTATTAATATTATTCAGATGTCAGAACACATAGCTTAACGATGGGTCTTTTAAGGATTCCAGATTGTGTTTTGACATCTGCGACGCGAATAAATCCATCCGAACCCCGGTACACCTTAATCACACGACCCAGACACCATTCGTTTGGAGAAAGCCTTTCATCGACGACGACAACAATATCATCGACTGAAACATTTCGTTCGGGATGTTTCCATTTATAACGTTGATGCAAACCCTTAAGGTACTCCTGCTTCCAACGATCGCAAAATTGATGGTGCAAAATTTTTAATTTTTCCCATCGTTTTATGCAGCTTAGAGACTGTGTCGAAAGATCAGGTTCGGGAATAGCTAGAAGTGGGCCACCGCGAAGAAAGTGGCCTGGGGTCAGTGGAGGTAAATCAGAAGAATTTTCTGATATCGTAGAGATCGGTCGAGAGTTCAAACAAGACTCTATGCGTGCCAGGAGGGTAGCAAACTCTTCAAATGTGAATTTATGATCACCGACAACCTTATTAAAATGCTTTTTAAAGCTTTTAACCGCAGCTTCCCAAAGACCACCCATATGAGGAGCTCCAGGAGGAATGAATTTCCATTCAAGGCCTAGGTCAGAATAATGTTCAGAGGTGTTGACAGAAAAGGTTTTCAAAAATTCCTTAAAATCCTTTGCAATAACTCTACTGGCACCTACAAGGTTTGTGCCGTTATCGGAGTAAAGAACTTTGGGAACTCCACGTCGGGCAACAAATCGATTGAGGGCTGCCATAAAAGATGGAGTTGATAAGTCACTCGTGGCTTCCAAATGAATTGCCTTAGTGGCAAAACACACAAATACGCAAACATATCCTTTGGATAGTTTACAATTTCGCCCTGAAAAGCTCCTAATCGTAAAAGGACCCGCAAAATCAAGGCCAGTATGAGTGAAAGGCAAAGAGAATGTAGTTCTTTCAGGGGGTAACGCTGCCATAATTTGAGTTCGGCGTTGCCAATTATGCTTCCTACAGTCGTTACACTGTCGTTCACACCTTTTAATTAAGTTTTTTATTCTTGGAATCCAAAACTCGCACCTTATCAAACGCATAACGAGTTGGACTCCACCATGAAGAGTTAGCTTATGATAGAATTTTACAAGGAGAGGAGAAATGCAAGCTTGGTATGGTAAAAGTATAGGAAACCTTTCATTAAAAGAAAGAGAAGAACAAACTAACCTTCCGTTTGAACGGATAATTTGATCTCTTTCATCAATCATTGGGTTGAAACTCAGAAGAGTGCTTTTCTTTGAAAGTGGCTGAGATCGGGTTAAAGATGAATATTCTTTAGGGTAGTAAAGTATTTGTGTCAGTCGTATTAACAGCATTTTAGTTTTTCGTATTTCTTCGTGAGACAGACTAATCGATGGATATATAAAATGTTCTCTATAGCGGGGATGAGTTCTGTGTACAAAACGTAACACATACGACATAACATGAACCGTTTTTGGCCAAGAATCAAACCTTTCAATAATGGTTTCAATATTTGGAACCATCATTGTTATATTCGCCTTTATTGGTCTCTGTTCTAGGTCAGTTTCTTTTAGTTTATGGGGAATTTCTTGGGGCCATGTAGACTCGCATTGCCTAAGCCAAGAAGGTCCATTCCACCATAGCTTATCTTTTTGGAGTTCATTGGGAAGCATCCCTCGCGTTGCAAGATCAGCAGGATTGTCTGCTGAACGGACGTGCCGCCACTTAGAACCTAGATTTGAGGTTTGAATTTCAGAAACCCTATTACCAATAAAAGTTTTCCAAGTATTTGGAGGTTTGTCTAGCCATGCTAGAACTATTGAACTGTCAGTCCAAAGAATTATGTTATAGTTTGAAATACTATGTAATTGTGGTAGTACATGGTTAATTAATTTAGATAAAAGTACTGCGGCGCAGAGTTCAAGTCTTGGTAAAACAATCTGTTTAAGAGGAGCTACCCTGCTTTTGGCACAGAGTAAATGCGAAGACCAGATGTCTGGGCTGTGTTGGAGTCTGATATATAATGCGGCAGCGTATGCCTTCTCGGAGGCATCGCAAAACCCATGTATTTGAATAGCATTATCTGGCGTATATTGAATCCAACGCGGAATTCGAATTGTTTGAATGTCAGGTAAAGCAGCGAAGTAATTTTTCCAGCGATGACACGTCTGTGGCATGAGCGGTATGTCCCATGACGTCCCATCTTGCCAGATTTGCTGCATAAGTATCTTCGCAGTAACTATTACAGGGGCCAACCACCCTGCTGGGTCAAATAATCGTGCGACTACCGAGAGAACAGCGCGTTTGGTTAAGCGATGATCTCGTTCTTCAAATTTTAAAAAGAAACAGAATGAATCTAATTTTACGTTCACGATTATACCCAGAGTCTTGGTAACGCTGGAGTCTTCGAATTGTAGAAAATCTTTATTGTAAAGAAAAGATTGTGGAATAGTTTTGAGAAAATCAATGCTATTAGAAGTCCACTTGCGTAAACAGAATCCACCTGAACTTAACGCAAGGGATAATTGTTTCTGCGCTTCTAGCGCTGATTCGAAAGTATGAGAACCTGACAAAACATCATCAACATAAAAATCGTTTTTTAATATTGATGAAGCGATAGGAAACTGTTGGCTAACGTCATCGGCCAGTTGTTTTATCGTACGTATAGCTAGATATGGTGCGCAGTTTACGCCAAATGTAACCGTATTTAGCTCGTAGTCTTGAAATTCGTCTGAATTGGAATTCCTAAAAAGAATCCTCTGATAGGGACTGTGTTCAGGATGAACCAAAATTTGTCGATACATTTTTTCGACGTCGGCACAAAAAACATATCGATAAAATCGCCATCGTAAAACAAGAGACATTAGATCTGCCTGTACACTCAAAAAATTTATTAGTAAAATGGCTACGAATGATATTCGTAAAGAAAATATTCGTGCATTGTACGAATATTCGTAAAATGTACGAAGTATTTGTACGGTGCTATATCTACGAATGCATTCGTAAAATTTTACTAATAACTGTCGTACTATCCACGAATCTATTCGTTTAATACACTAATTTCATTCGTAAACAAGAATTAAAAAATTTGTTTGAGTACATTGTACGAATTATTGTGTACATATAACTAATGACATTCGTTAATTTCTCGTACGAATGACTTCGTACTTTAATCTTTTACATTCGTAGTATTTACTAATAAATTCGTACTATTTACTAAGTAAAACTAATATTAGTAGACAGAATTCATTCGTAGGTAGACCGTACGCATTATGCGTAGAATGTACTAATAACTTCGTATTTTCATGAAGTGCATTAGTACCTATTATTTACTAATCATGGGTAAAAAAAATAATATGTGTTCAGTTTTAAAAATTAAAAGTATTCCATTCGTCAACACGTTGAAACGTGTTTTTGCATAGTGCGCGAATTATTTATAAGGTAATGGACGCGTCACACTTTTTTCTTGAGGACCAGACCAACATCTGCTTTTTTCGAAAAGACGAGGTGAGTACCTAGACATACATATGAATTAAAGCTTATTTTATATTTGACATACAGCATCCAGAAGCAGCAGCGCATACATATGTGGGAATTTTTTGCTAAAAGAATTTCAATGTAAGTACACATTTTTTTCGGAAGATATTGAATGTCAAATTTTAAATTTATTTTCAGTTGCCCTTCGAAAATAAGGAGTTTGGACATATTACCTACTGTGATTGTTAATTATATTAATAATGAATTAATTAATTTTCAGATACTTTATATTTTTTTTAACTTTATTCATATACTCGTATATAATACTAAAATGAATTAAAAAACTATTTTTAACTTAAAAAATACATTACCTTTGTTAATATTTCTTACAATAAAATATTTAAGAAAATTTCAAAGAACATATTTTATGACAGTAAGTTCTACAATAATATTCGTACAATATACGAATGGAGCTGTATAATTTACGAATAAATTACAAGGGCATTAGTAAATGTCACATTGATATTCGTACAATGTACGAATAAAGCAGTATAATTTACGAATGAATTACAAGGGCATTAGTAAATATTACAATGATATTCGTACAATGCACGAATGGAGCTGTGTATTTTACGAATGAATTACAAGGGCATTAGTAAATATTACGATAATATTCGTACATTGTACCAATAGTATTCGTACAATATACGTTTGTTTTTCTACGAATACTAATAAAATATTAGTAATATGTACTAATAAACCTCTATTCTACGAATACTATTCGTGGCTGAAAACCACGAATAAAATTCGTAGAATGCACGCATGAATTAGTAATATTTACACACGAAATTTTTTGAGTGTAGGACTGGACCTGAATGTAAAATGGAGTTTAAACTGACGCCATTTCCAGAGGGACTTGACGCGTTGAAAACTACTCTAAGTTTTGTTGTTGTACTTTCAGGCTTCAGAACCACATGATGCGGCAGATAATAAGAAGAAGCAGGATAGATTTGAAGGGAATCATCGGGAGTAACTAAGCTCATATGTCCGAGCGTAGAATATTCTTGAAGAACTGCATTGTATTTAGACTGAAAGTCTGGATTTTTTGACAAGTTTCTTTCCATTCGAACAAGTTGTTTCATAGCGATATCTCTAGATGGACCCAGTGATGGTGAGGGGTCTTTAAAAGGCAGTCGGACAGTATAGCGACCATTTTTATCTCGGGTAGTTGTTTGAGAATAAAGCTGTTCGCAAAAATAATCTTCAGGAGAAAGATGTCTTACATTAGGCAACTCTTCAATTTCCCAAAATTTCGATATTTGTTCATCTATTGAGATTTCAGAATAATATGAAACAAATGTAGAAAACGATTGAACGTTTGTTTTCGGTAAGGGGCCTGATAGGACCCAACCAAACACTGTTTGTTGAGCGACTAAAGTATTAAAAATATTTTGTTTTACACCTTGTAAAATAATTGAAGGGTATAAGTCTGCTCCTAACACAAAGTCTATGTTAGAGCTTTCATAAAAGAATGGATCAGCTAATTGTATATCTATTTTATCTGAAAGTTCGTTAGGGCTTATATCACATGAAGGTAAGTAACCTGTGAGCCGCTTTAAGACGAAAGCGCTAGTAGGAATAGAAAAAGAATCCATATATTTAGATCCTATGATGAATGAACAGATTTTCGATGAAGATGTTGTAACAACAGCGCTTATACCTGAAATATCAGCTTGTATTGGCTTCACCGGAAGACGTAATCGCTGTTGAGCTTCTTCAGAAATGAAGCTGGCTTCTGACCCCGGATCCAAGAGCGCACGTAATGTAAACTTAGAACCCAGGTGGTGAAGCTCGATTAATGCAGTTGCTAGAAGAATGCGTTTTTTACTTTGAGTAAAAAAGGTTTTGACTTGAGGGTTTGGGTTTGGAGTGGACTGTATTTGATTTAGAGGCGAGATGGTCGCTTCAGTGGGATTTCTTACATTGGGATTTGTAGACATACCTGGTGTGTGAAAGGTTGTTGATTGATTTGTTTGAAATTTTGAAGGAAAATGAAGTAGTGTATGATGCTTTCGTCCACAATGCATACACGTGTGAACACTCTGGCAATCTGTAGCCTTATGCGTAGGCGATAGGCAGTTATTGCATAATTTCAGAAAGTTCACTTTTGAGACTCTGTCAGAGATTGAAAGTGTTAAGAATTTTGAACAAAATCGAATAGGATGTAAGCCTTTACATAGTGGGCAACAAAAGCTGGCAGCCTTTGTGTGAAACGAACGGTGCTGTTGGTTCTGTTTGGTAGAAGCAGAAGTGGAATATGTATGAGCAGGTTTACAATCCTTCAAGCTAGAATGCTTGAGGTCATTTACAGTTTCGAGGATTTGATACTGACTCGTTAAAAACTTGTCCATTTCTGACCAAGTCGCAATATCACGGGGTTTTTGAAGCGATTGTTCCCACATGGATAACGTTTTATCGGGAAGACGACTGGAGCACAAGAAGACGAGAAATGGATCCCAAGAAGTTGTGTCAATTTTATACGAATTTAATATGGAAATACAATCATTAATATCACCTTGAAGTTTCTTTATACCTTTTCCAGATTCAATATTAACTATCGGTAAACTGAAAAGAATTTTCAGTTGACTATTAACGAGAATTCTTTTATTATCATATTGGTCAGATAAAGCTTTCCAAGCAAGAGCAAAACTATCGGAAGTAAGTGGAAATTTGCTCACTATATTATAAGCTTCACCCTTTGTTTTGGACCGAAGATAAAACAACTTTTGGACACAGCATAGTTTCGGATGATTGATATAAACAGCTGTAAATAAATCCCTGAATGAAGGCCATCCCAAATAGTCACCATGAAAGTTCTCTGTGTCACAGGGAGGAACCTTTATAGAAGATAAAGATTGCGTATTACTGAAGTTTATGTTTGTAGGCAAGGAACTAGGAACTTCTGGCAAATCAGATTTAATGATTTCAAGTTTGCGAATTCCATCTATTATTTCACTTAGACATGAAACATAAACTGTTGAAGAATAGTTGTATTTATGCTTAATCGATTGTAAATCATCGTCAGAAGGTTCCTCGTTAGAAGTTAAGCAAAAATTATATGCGTTTTTTATTTCAGACCACATATCTTTGACCTCAGTTTTGGTGGTCTGTAACGATTGAATAGTCTGATCTACTAATGGAATTTCTTGAAAACTCTTACGAAATTCGGTTAGAAGATCGGTAGCGATAATAAACTCATCTATTCCAATCATTTTGTAGGTATAGTTTAATCAATATAAATAGGTTCTTATATAAGATATTATTGATTTTTATGTAAACGAAAACAACTCACCAGAGAAATTCGCCCGTTTAACGAATTTATAAAAATATCCGTTTTAGAAAAATTTGTTTTTTTTAATAAGATTGACCGGGAAATAAGACTTATAGAACTCGATTACTGTTATAATCTATAACTGCACATTGATAAGGGTTGGAGCATTAACTTATCATAGCTAACCTCAAATCCACATGCACTTTTTCATGAACTGAAAACTTTACAACATTCGTTGAATGAAAAATTAATATTAATTCACTTATTTAAGGATTACTTAATGCACAGATTTTTTGGTATTGCCAATAAAATTACAACTAACTGCAAAAGAATGAATCAGGGAAGCTTTAACTTAACGGTGCCAGAATTCAGAAAAGAAATATATCACGAAACAGATTTAATTTTTTTTATTTTTACGAGAATAAGAAATCTTATAAGTTTTTAAATCGTTAAGTGCTCTTTTTACCGAAATTTATACGTTCTTTTAAATTTATATGCGTATTTTATACGAGAACGAAATTTACTTTTAATTGACCGACTGATAGAAAACCAACGTTCACATACCTGTTAGACAATGACTACTGATGAAGTTGTTGTTAAACCAGATTTTAAGCGGTACTTTCTTCTGTGCTGTGCTTATTTCTCTTTGATGTACTGATGCTGGGATTTACGGAATTTCTGGTTTCATGTATGTTTTTTATGGGTCTCGATTTATAGGTGATGTAAGAGAGTTTTGGCTACTTCGGTTGATAAGAGCGTGAGCCTGGAAATGAATGATAACGATGATGATGGTGTGATGATTTTGATTAACGGGTTGAGGATTGTGTAAGTGTGTGGGTGCTTGGAGATCGGTGATCGATGATCCTGATAAGCGGTGTGAGATTTGTTTTTGTAGACTTTTTTATGAGAATTAAAGGCTACAAGATCTTATAGTGTCTTATGATTTGCTCGTCGAGAATTTTGTGGTACTCGTCGTACGATGTTGCTGCTAGATAAAAATTCTGTTTTTGGTGATGATCGGTGATCGTCGTTCCTTGATGATCGGTGATCTTCGTTCTTTTGCAGAGATATAGGGATCTTTTCAGATAGATTTTGTTGCCTTGATGATGATCGTTGATCAGCTCGTGGTTGCTTAAGGATCTCAAGATATAGAGATCTTGAATTCAATGAAATATTTAAGTATCGCAATAAAAGATCCAATTATCCGGTTCGTTTGGACCAAAATGTTAGGGTGCGATTGATTAAACCCTGGTTTGCTGGTTTATGGATCCAGTATGCGATACTCGCAATAAAGTAGTGATTATGAAATTTAAATAAAAAGAAAAGATTTCAAATAATCTTACAAAATGTACTTTATTAACAATAAGGTCTTACCTCGTCGAGGGTTAGTAAAAGAAGAAGGATATACAAAAAAAGGAAATGTATAAATTTAAAATGTCTTTAGTTTCATACATATCGTAGAGCGACATCTTACATGAAATTAAATGCTAATTCTAGTACAATTTAACTTTAGGCTGATTGCACATGAACAGTTTGGTTTCCCCAATCTTCATGTTTTGCGTTCAAATCACCGGCCATAATATAGTAGTTTTCTTCCAAGCTCAGTTTAAGTGTTCTAAAAAGAATCTCGAGCTCTGAGTCAAAAGTAATAGCCTGCGGAGCTTCAGCCGCATAGGCCGCAATCACATACATCCGCTTCCCTTGAGTGAGAGAGATGCATATGACGCAAACCTCTAGCGTCTGGAGCTTTCGAAGATCACTGCTGTATATGACTTTATAATTAATGCCTTTTCGTATGAAGATGGCGACACCGCCTCCTT
The DNA here is from genome assembly GCA_963931855.1 of Philhelius festivus. Taxonomy (NCBI): domain Eukaryota; kingdom Metazoa; phylum Arthropoda; class Insecta; order Diptera; family Syrphidae; genus Philhelius; species Philhelius festivus. The sequence continues at coordinate 132,781,709 of OZ007554.1, read as the reverse complement.
GAGTAGAGTCGGGTCGATCTCTTCTTACGATATTGTAATTTTTATGAGTCAATTTATGTTTCAGGTTTAGCTTGGTTTCGCTAGCCAAAAACACATCTGGACTGAGGTCTTTCTACAATTGGAACAAATTAGCTCTACGTTCAATCCTAATCAGTGAATTTACATTCACAGCCAGGATTTTTAAGCGCGTCTCCGGTAGCGCGCCCATTATGGTCTATGTTGCACTAGGCCAGGCAACAAAGAGTAGAGATGGTCTACCCTTTTGCCTTGCTCCTTTAACTGACTTTGCAGTCCTGCTAGCTGGCCTTGAATGCTCAGTAACAAAGCTACAATGTCGGGCTGCACCTCTGGCGCCTTAGGCACGGGTGCCTGTGGGGCAACCTTTGGTGGGGCCTGTCTCGTAATCCTATCTCTTGATGCCATTTGGGCGTAAGAAAGGTTAGGAACCACGAATTTTGTTGTTGGAGCCTGTCGAACTTCGGCTTTTTGACTGGCCTGTTGTTGTTTTATTTGCTGAACCTTAGGGCAGCCCCTATAATTAGCGGGGTGCCCCTCGTTTCCGCAGATGACACACTTGAGCTGGGTCAAATCTTCAACCCTCTCAATTCCTAATTGACATTCCCCCCTCATGTGGGTTTCTGCGCACTTGACACAGCGCATCCGCATATCGCAGTTGGCTGCGACATGGCCGAACCTCTGACAACGCATGCACTGAAGCATGTCGTTATGTCTTTTTAGTGTTTCCCAACGTACAGCCTGGAAGTCGAGGCGGGAAATACTCCTCAGACTTTCAACCTTGCTCTGGGGCGATAATGTTACGAGGAACATTGGCAATCCGTAACCCCCTCGTCTTGACTTCACCGTGGTGAAAGGCTTGACCCCGATAAACTCGAGATCGTCGCTGGCTTTTTGACGGAGCTCATCTAAGAGCGCCTCCGGTTCCGTGCAGGAACTTATGCCCTTCAGGAGGACCGTTTTCAATTTTTCACTTTTAGGGGTGAAGCTGAAGAATTCAGCTGTTACTTCTCTTAATAGCTCTTTAGCTATTTTATATTCGGCCAGTGAGAAGCACTGTACCGAGTACCGTTTTTCTTTGTCATTAATTATTCTAATAAGGAAGTGGCCGTTTGTGGCCCGCTTACATACCTGTTTTATGTCCTTCAGGTCGATCTTAAAAGTTCTTATTGGTGGCACTTTCTCCGTTTTCAGCTGTGGCTGCTTCTGGTGTTGCTGCTGCATCTGTCGTTGTTGTGGCTGCTGCTGCTGCTGTTGCTGTTTCTCCAGTTGCTGCTTCTGTTGTTGTCTTGCTGCTGCTGACGTTGTTGGGCCCTCAGTATATGGGCCTGCTTCTGATGACAATTTTTGAGCGCCTTGCTCCGCTCCTGCCGTTTTTCTTGCAGGCATTGGCTGCTGTTGTTTTTGTACTTGTTGCTGCTGTGGTTGTTGTTGTTGTTTTTTTGCAACCTGAACCGCCTGATGGTTCGTTGCTTGGGCTTGCTGCTGCTGTTGTTGTTGTTTTTGTTGCTGCCTCTCTGCTGCTTTCTTTGCTTGCAGCTGTCTTTGAGCCTGCTTCTCGTCTGCCTCTTTTTGACGGAGCGCTTCCATCCTCTTTCTTATTTGGCTGAGAAGGGGCTGCATCTCCTCCTTCAGCTTGTCTAGATGTTGCTGGTATTTGTCTACCTCAGCTTTCTTTGCCTGGAGGGCCTTCTCCAGCTCGCTTACACGAATTTCTTCTTGGGGGTTTTGTTCCCCCTCCAACTCCCTGTCGGTAGCCGGCTCTGGCTCCGACAGTAGTGCAAATTTATTTGTACCTGGGGACCTGTACAGCCCCTCTCCTTCCTCAGACATGTACTCGGTTCCAGCCGAGTCACTGTATTCGTCAGTGTCCCCGACCTGTACCTTGCTGGCTGTCGATGTTGTTGCTGCCCGCTCTTTGTCTCCTACCCCAGCTGGCAGCTTACCTGGGGTGGCTCTCCGCACGTTCAGATTTGGTTGCGGTCGCAACGTCCTCCTTCTCTTCTTCGTCTGCTTGACTGCAGTTGCAGTAGTGCTTGGATGTACCGCTGCTGACGACACAACAGCAATATCATCCGACTTTGCGGAGGCATCCTTCGATCCCCCCGCCCTTTTCTCCTTCTCCATCTGCTTTTTCTCCCAATAAATTATCTCGCTCACTTCACTATTGTGTAAAAAAGCCTCAATAAATTTATTCTGTTCCGAGCGGGATTTGAACCCACGACCCTCGGATTCACCAGCCGACGCCACTACCACTAGGCTATCGAACACTTGGTGGAATCGATGTCAAACTGAGTACTTCACAACTAACTTTATATTTTCAACACTTTAAAAGAAACTTTTGGCGCACTGTAGTCTTTCCTGAGCGAAAGTCAAAGATCGACTGAGCTACGCTGCTTGTTGAATTTTCGTGGCTTGGTTGTGTATAAATCTTCTTTATTCCTTGGATGTGTAATTATATATTTTACCCAGGTTTTTATATACAAAGGCGCTGGCTAATTTTGCTGTTTGCCTGGTATTCGCTGATTTTTATTAGCAAAGGAAATTGTCGAAAATTCTTTGTTTCGGTAGGTTGCCTACCCAAATCGGTAGCAGTAAATGCAATTTTACTGCTTAATGTTTCCTTTGTTCAATATTCTCCCTTTATTTCGATCACTATTTAATGCTTTATAATTTATATAATATATGAATATATATATTTTTTTTTCTTTTAAAGTTAAATTTTAACTATATGACAAAAAAAATGTCGGTTTCTATGGTCCGAAAAGCAACCGTCTTGACTGCAGTAACAAAATTCTTTGTTTCAAGTTTTACTCTTCGATCTAGTGCAAACCTAATTCGAAACTCTGCAAAAGCTCGCTTTTCCGTTTAATTGATTCTCATAATTTCCAGGATCCTCGACATCAAGCGAAAATTTTCACTCCAGAGTCAAAGTTCCCAAAATTTTGCATGTGCTCTCAAGCCTCTCCCAAAAATTTCCTCGAGAAAATCTGCACGAGTAAGCTCCTGAGTAGAAATTTGTGGAACGCATTCCGAGCCTAGATCGCGAGAAATCTACTACAATCCTTTTTTTTCAATTTTTTTCCTTTCCCTCATTCTCAAAATCTGACAGTTCAAATTTGCAAAAGTTTGTTTTTACTTCTGTCGCCGTGTAATATTTATTTTATTAAATTCGGGAAATAAAAATTAAAATCGGTAACAGGGCTTTGCGTTTTCCCGATATATCGATATCAGGAATATGCAAAATGAACCCACGCATTTCAATATCGGTCGAGTGTGCAAAAAAAATGAAAATAACCAAAATTAAGTGATCAGGAATGTTAGTGCCACAAAAAAAAACTTCCTGCTTAAATCCCTTCAGTGCTACATTATACCCATATACCGGTTGATAAAAAGTGTGTGTGTACAATTTGTTCACGTTTTATAGATTTGAATTGCCATCACATAATTAAATTTTGACCATCAGTGAACAGTGTAGTAATAAAAAAAATGTAAACAAAAAAAATGTAAATGCGATTAATTCAGTGTGGTGACAGATCGGTTGGAATATAAATTCCCCCGCCTGTATACGCTGTACATAACAAAAAAATTATATATTGTTCGGTCGTGAAAACCAAAACAACAACAAAAGTAAATAAAGGCGTGGCTTGAGTTTTGTTGACGGAAATAATAAAAAAAATTTATAATGTGTTTGCCGTCGGGAAAACAAAAAAATTTGTTTTGGAATGGGTATATGATTTGTTGTCGGTTAAACAAAAATAATTAAAAATTACAGTGACGATTATAAGTCTGTTTACTTATATGTAATTAAGAGTATGCAAAAAAAAATATTTTCGAAGATTTGCATGGTCTTCGTTTTGCCGTCGGGAAAACCAAAAAAAATTAAAACAATCGAAGTGAAATGCGAATGTCGGTCACATATATCACATTAAAAGACGTGTAAAAATTATGTGTCTAAAACTTAGTTATAACGCATTCGCATCTGTTTGAAGTTATTTACGTCGAGTGCGAATAATAAATGCTTAATTTGATAAATATTACTATACTAAAAGAATAATTTAATGAAGCATTTTTTTAATAAAAATCGTGTTTAATAAAGAAATAAAATTAACATTAATTCTGCTTCAAGATCAGCGTGGGTCGCGAACCCATTTACCTAGCCGGGCTTTCACCTGTGTCAGATAAGTTTTGCCATTTATTTTACCTTTAAATTCGATACTTTGTGTTTCGTTTTCTCTCGTTTCAGGGTATTTACTGTCGGATATCTTTGGCGTGGAATATACCTAGTGATTTGCCTGCTCTCGTCTCAAGTTCATACATACAGTTGCCTATAACTTTTCTTACGCGGGATTTTACGAATTTTGGAAGAAGTTTGGCATTTACTCCTTTGACAAAGTTACTTTGTGCGAAGTTCCTATGGAATACCTCTTGACCCTCACGGTAAGTGACTTGTTTAGAACGCGAACTATAGGTATTTTTTGACTTAACGTATGCCCTGAACAAATTCTCCGACAACTTCTGTCTGATTAGCGTAGTTTTAAGTGTGTTAGGCATGACTAACATTTCTGGATCTTCGAGAGCTTTTAAATCGCGTAATATTCTGTATGTTGAGCCGTGGCATACCATGTTTTGTCCAAATAGAGCGTGGTACGGTTGGCAGCCTAACGAATCGTACATGTCACATGCACATCCCAATCGGTCTGCTCCTCCGAAATCAAAACCCTAAGTTTGCTCAGAATACTACGGTTGACTCGCTCAGAAATGTTAGCCTGCGGAGAGTACACTGCAGTTCGTATATGCTTTACGCCGTAGCTCGCCAGAAAGTTTTCAAACACTTTGGATACGAACTGACGTCCGTTGTCGGAATGAATTAGTTCAGGGGTCCCGAAAGTATGAAAAATGTCTGACTCTAGAAAATTTATAATTCTAGAAGAAGTTGCTTTCGGCAAAGCTTTAAGAAACACAAACTTTGTAAAGTGATCTACCACACTGAAAACATACACATTTCCTCGCTTCGTACGTGGATATGGTCCCAAGAAGTCAACGTAAAGTCGTTGAATAGGTCTTTCAGAAACAATCTGCTTGGTGATAGGCGGACGAAGAATCGCATTGGGGGCCTTTACCATTTTGCGCGTATCACATTCACTCACAAAGGCTTTGATGTCTAATACCATTTTTGGCCAATAATATTTTTCTCTAATACGGGCATATGTTTTTGCGAAGCCACTATGGCAACTCAGTTTCGTATTATGAGACAATTCAATGCATTTGTGAGTGAGTGCATCGGGCAACCAAAGCCGCCATAACGAATCCTCCTCGTTCACATCACCATTCCTGAACCTAACTCTTTTGTATATAAACTTTCCCGATACAACTAGGTCAGGAAGCGCAGATTGATTTGAATTGATGCTCTCTCTCAGTTGGGAATATTGCTCCGAATCAAACTCAACTGAATCAAGATCGATTTCACCACATAACATTTTCGAAGAAACTTCATCAATCTCATTTTCTATCAAGGTTACTTTCGCCGAAACCTCTTCCATGTCCATACGTGATATAGTATCTGGTACTACGTTGAGGGATCCCTTTCGGTGCTCGATAGAAAAATCAAAACTTTGGAGCTCTAAACTCCAACGAGCTAGTCTTCCGCTTAATTCTTTCATTGACATCAACCATTTAAGACTGGAATGGTCGGTTATGACTTTGAAAGGCAATCCGTCAACGTAGGGCCTGAACTTTCTAATACTTAGGACAGCTGCAAGACATTCCTGCTCAGTAACAGTATAGTTTGTCTGAGCTTTATTAAGCTTCTTCGACATGTATGCTATCGGTCTCTCGTTGTTGTTCTCATCCAACTGAAAAAGAACACCACCTACTCCTTCTGAAGACGCATCACACTGGATAATAAATGCCTTGTTAAAGTCAGGTTGTGACAACACAGGCGCCGAGGAAAGTGCAGTTTTCAATTTGTTAAACCCCTCTAATGCTTCAGGTGTTAACTCGAACTTTTTCTTCTTTCTCAAGCAGTCAGTTAATGGGGCTGTTAGATCCGAATAATTTTTGATGAACCGGCGATACCATCCGGTCAAGCCTAGAAATCTCCTAACTTGTCTTAAGGTCGTGGGGGCGGGAAAATTAACCATTGTCTCGATTTTATCAGGATTGGTTTTCAAGGTTCCTTGGCCGACGATATATCCGAGATACTTTATCTCTCGCATGCAAAACTTGCTTTTATCGAGGTTAATGGTAAGATTTGCCCTGCGTAGACAAGCAGCCACTTCGTCAAGGATACGTATGATCGACTCAAAATCAGCCGTACATATCAGCAAATCATCTAAATAAATGAACACATTTTCACGAAGCGAACTTGGTATCACTTGATCAATAACTCGACTCATCGTTTGACCAGCATTGCTCAACCCGAATGGCATAACTTTAAATTGGTAGAGTGGTCTACCAGGAACTGCAAATGCTGTCTTTTCTCTAGATTTTTCGTCGAGTGGTATTTGCCAGTAAGCGTCTTTCAAATCGATACCTGTGATAAAATGTGTATCCTTTATTCGACTCAGCAAGCCTTCGATATGAGGCAACGGATACGCATCCTTGACTGTGACTTCATTGACTTTTCGAAAGTCTAGACACAAACGAACCTTACCAGGTTTTCTCACTAAAACAACAGGGCAACTCCAAGGAGAATTGCTAACCTCGATAACCCCAAGTCCTAACATACGGTCTAATTCCCTATAAACTTCCTCCTGACGAACCGGAGACAATGGATAATGCCGTGATTTTATCGGTACAGCGGTTCCCGTATCGATGACGTGACAACCGAGCGTTGTCTTACCCAGACGTAACACAACAAAGTTTGGAAATAGTTTCTTGACGTTTTCTAACCGCATATTCTGCTCAGGTGTGAGAGTTATCAACTGAGCCTCATCCTTGAAATTAACGTCGCCTTCACATGACCCAACGTCGGCTTGTATTTCGCTTAATTGCGGCATAAGATGAAATTCACGCCAAAAGTTCATCCCCAAATACAGTTTTTGAGTGAGGTTGGGAATCAGATAAAAAGATAAGGGTTTGGTGATGCCATTGTACTTGGTCTGAATTTCGCAATGACCCACTATATCATGCGAATTACCATCAGCAGTACGAACCACGCTTTTATATGGCTTCACTTCCACACCAATTCTGTTCACTAATTCCCAACACTCGCTACCTAGAACAGATATGGATGCCCCGCTATCTAATAAGCCGAAAACTGACTCGTTGTTGAGTTGGACATTCGCATACATCCTACCATCTGTATCTGAGGATATTATTGTTTCAACAATTTGTTTGCGAAACATTCTTCGTTTCCGAAACCGACAACGACATTTTTGAACATGAGCGCTAGCTGAATTACTACTAGTTCCGAAAATTCGGGAACGAATTTTATAGTAATTCAGCTTTCGCTCATGAAGCGACTTTAGATCATGAGTATCAATTGGATGAGACTCAGAGGCTCGATGACTGAGAGATTCTTTTCGTTCCAAGATCTTAACTGGAACACATTCTTTAGGGGCTTCTGAGCTGGTAATACTTTTATTGAGAACATCTACTTTTGAGGGTGATCGGGGTAATTCCTTGAGGAACGAATCTCCCCCTTCCTTTTTTCGTCCCTCGAAAAGTTTCCCGTGTGTTTACCGCACTCAATAGTGTTCACACCCTTTTCTCCGCAAATGAAACAGAACAAGTTTCTCACCCGTGATGGGCAATAATGGTAAGCGTGACCTTTCTCATCGCAATTCCAACAAACGTAATCCGCTGCTGAAGTACGTTTTCGGAATGACGAAATAGCCGCGACTTTCTCCCCTTCTTCATCTAAGACTTGTTCGTCTTCGACCGCAATCTCATGAACCGTCTTTTGGAAAGAAGTTCGCTTCGCTAAAAACCTCTCAGCCTTTCTTGCCTTGTTTCTAAGCTCCTCGATATTTCTCACATTCGCTGACAACAGAATTTCGCCAATCTTGTCTTTTGCGTTATTGCGGATCACATCAACAAGCTTTCGTTCATCAAACGGTTCTTTCAAACGGTCGTTAAGACCTACGACTGAATTGTAGAAATCGTCGAATGTTTCTTTAAAGCCCTGCTTCCGAGTCAACAACCTCATATAAATTTCCACGTCACTTTCCAACCGCCCAAATTCCTTTTTCATAGCCATCTTTAATTCGGATAGTTTTGCAGTTGGATTCCTACGTAAAAACGTCCAAAACCATTTGTTCGCTCTTCCACTTAACAAAATGTGAAAGTTTGCCGTCACCTGCTCGTCAGTATATGATGAAGATGATTGCATCCTTTCAACTTTAAAAAGAAAATCTGAAATATTATCGGTACCGTCGTATTTAATATTCCACCTGTCAAGTCTACAAGACTCAGCCGTGCTGAACACAGATGGACTAATGGAATTTCTAGGTCTAGGTTGCGGTTGGAAAGTTTCGGACAATCTATCCTCCGCACCTACCCCACGAGAGTTACTCTGGCTAGATGGATTTTGTGGTTGAGCTGGTAAACTCAAAGTCTCTAACTTTTTGATCACATTAATCATGAACATATCCATTTGTTGAAAGAGTCTGACTTGATTATCGATCATGCTTCTTTCTATTCGTGCTGCCAACTCTTCGGTTGGATCAGCTCTTTGACCGCTTGCCTCCTCTCGACCCTCTTCTTCTAATGCATCGTTGTTTATGGGAGAATTATTTCCGTTCGACATATTCAATGTTGAATTTGAAACTATTGAATTCAAATTTTCAGAAAAACTAAAAGAATTGTTTAAATTGAAACGTTCGACCGTATTTCTAAACCTTTGATAGAATTCCTCGAACCTTGCCTCGGAATGCGCGTGAATAACACTTAAGTCGTCGTGAAGTGAAATTCGTCGACTTCTACTCATGCCTTTTCCAAAAAAAAACTCTTACAAATCTCCTCTCCTAAATTCTCAAAAGAAGACCAAGCTGCAAAATGAAAACTCTAACTCAAAGAAAAATAAAAACCTCACTCCCCAAAATCGAAGACCCAAAGAACTTACGATTTTCAGAATTTGCAGAATTGCAGAATCTCCAATTCAGCCAGTTGCAGATCGCAGAAACAGAAAATCCCGAAAACCAAATGACAAAAAAAATGTAATATTGTTTTGAGAAACTTATTTCCAAAACCAACCCAAGTTGCATTCAAAGACTTGAAACCAATACCACCTCAAACCAATATTTAAAATAAAAAAAAATTAAAAAAATATCTGTTCAAAATTCAAAAACACAAACCAAATAAAAAATCAGTTTTTAAATATTCAAAAAAAACCAAATTTAAAAATTTCAAAAAGAAATAAATCAAAAAAAAAATTTTCAAAAATAATATAATTCATAAAATGTAAAAGGATGAGCATTCAGATTTGAGAAGGATGATAACCGATGCTGGAGATGAAGCCGTAGTTCTGCGAGCCAAAAAAAAATATATGAGCAAAAAAAAATGTAAAGTTATACTATTGGAATCTATGTAAGTATTGAAGTATTTAAAAAAAATGTATTCTCCTCAGTTTCCAGGACAACGACTAACAACTCTTTCATTAGCGAAGGCATCCGAAAACCTCGGAGAATTAAATAAAAAAATTAAATTAAAAAATGAATATTTGTCGAAAGGACTTCCGAACACGCTTCTCGTATTAACGGGTCTCTTCCATTTGTTTAACATGTAAAATGTGTCTAAGAATCCGGACATTTGGGTATCTATTATACCGATACTCAAAGACTCGGATTACTTAACCAACACTTTGTCTATATATTTGTTGCTTAGTTGCATCTTCCTTGTTGCAACGCGGTACCAAATGCTTTACATCCAGTTACCGGGACTCACAAGGAAGCTGCAACCAATATCAGCAATATCAAAAAAAAATGTAATAATTAAAAAAAAAATGAAATAAAAATCTAAGAAAAAAAATAAAAAAATTAATCTATTAAAAAGAAAAATGAATAGGCTCAAAAATAATGTTTAACCTCATCATCTTAAGATGATGGGTTCCACGTTGCGGGCGCCATTTTGTAACGAGCCTTTTGTGCCGTTTGGTCCTAACTGGCCTTTCAAAACCCCTAGCTCAACGGTGCGTGGTTCTTGGACCTATAGCTCCTTACAAAAAAAAATGTTTCAGCCAGTCATTATTCTATGTATCCAGGGTGTTATGGGATACTGCGAGATATTTTCTTATACCCTCCCTACCTTGGTTGCATTCCTCGCCTATGCAACCCCATAACTTGGCTCCTATCTCCATTTCAGCTTCATCCTTCTTTCCTCATCCCACTCATCCTTTTAAAAAAAATTTACTCACTCATCATTTTCGATTCTATCGTTCATGTGAAATAATGAGAAAATTTCATTCTTTTTGGGTAAACGTTATAACTAAATCTTTATTTTGTATCATAAATTTAATTTTAAATTACTTTTATTATTATTCAAAATCTTAATTTCACTAAAAATATAAATATTACAAGTTGGTAACCTTCGCGAAGATAATCAAAGTTTCAATTATTTTCCAATTAAAACGTCTTCGGCTTATTATCAAAGTTTGGGAATTTAAATCCTCTTTTTTCTTTACTTTGTTTAATTAAACGCTTTGTACCCCTTATACAAATCCCCCCTTTAACTCGCGTACTATGCTTTCTTTTCTATTTATCATATACATATATATATATATCTTTTATTTCTCAAAATTCAAAGAAATTTATTTTTGTACCAATATATTATTTTTTTTTTTTTTTTACAATAAAAACTCACCCCTAAAATTCCTTCGTAGTGGCCACTGCTGCTGGATAATTAGGTTGATTTTTAGACACTGAATTGAATTACTTTATCACCAAAAATATATATTCATATATACTAATCATTAATACGCGAATCAAATATATACTGTTTCGTTTCGTGTTTTAATATGAAATTAATCGGACTTTTTTATATCCTCGGAGCGGATTATGCAAAGTTCTTTTTAAATTGTTATATTATTTTAACGTTAATTAAAAATATTTTTAAAAATTTACAGCAAAAAAAATTTTATATAAGTGTTTTAAAATAAAAAATGTTAACTGATTTTTCCTTTGTTTGTGAGTCTTGAACTCGAACTCTTTTTACGGTAACTTTTTCTGGTCGGCGCGCTAACGCGTTGAGCTACGCTGCTTGTTGAATTTTCGTGGCTTGGTTGTGTATAAATCTTCTTTATTCCTTGGATGTGTAATTATATATTTTACCCAGGTTTTTATATACAAAGGCGCTGGCTAATTTTGCTGTTTGCCTGGTATTCGCTGATTTTTATTAGCAAAGGAAATTGCCGAAAATTCTTTGTTTCGGTAGGTTGCCTACCCAAATCGGTAGCAGTAAATGCAATTTTACTGCTTAATGTTTCCTTTGTTCAATATTCTCCTTTTATTTCGATCACTATTTAATGCTTTATAATTTATATAATATATGAATATATATTTTTTTTCTTTTAAAGTTAAATTTTAACTATATGATAAAAAACATGTCGGTTTCTATGGTCCGAAAAGCAACCGTCTTGACTGCAGTAACAAAATTCTTTGTTTCAAGTTTTACTCTTCGATCTAGTGCAAACCTAATTCGAAACTCTGCAAAAGCTCGCTTTTCCGTTTAATTGATTCTCATAATTTCCAGGATCCTCGACATCAAGCGAAAATTTTCACTCCAGAGTCAAAGTTCCCAAAATTTTGCATGTGCTCTCAAGCCTCTCCCAAAAATTTCCTCGAGAAAATCTGCACGAGTAAACTCCTGAGTAGAAATTTGTGGAACGCATTCCGAGCCTAGATCGCGAGAAATCTACTACAATCCTTTTTTTTCAATTTTTTTCCTTTCCCTCATTCTCAAAATCTGACAGTTCAAATTTGCAAAAGTTTGTTTTTACTTCTGTCGCCGTGTAATACTTATTTTATTAAATTCGGGAAATAAAAATTAAAATCGGTAACAGTTATCACAAGAAAAAGATGAAACTCAGTATGGACGACTTATGCAGAGGATGCGGTGACGAAGAGATACATGAGGATACTCCTCACTACCTGTGTCACTGCCCTGCGCTATATCATCTAAGAAACAGACATCTAGGGAGGCACTTCTTCAACGACTTAGAGGAGCTCTCTGACATTCCAAGCAAAATCATATTAAAATTCGTTAATGATACCAAATGGCTTGAGAATTCCTGATCTATGAAAACCGCCTTCAACTACAGTACGACAGTGTAGTACGAACGTAAATGACAACGACGCACGCGTTTCTTGTGAGAGCAGCACCAACGGAGAATGGGCACCTCGCCTATACACCTGCGGTTGCCACTCCTACGTTGAGCACGAGCATCAGTGGGTCGATGGGGCCACATCTACCTAAGATTGGTAAAATCCTCTTTGGTATGGAAACAACCTCTTCGACTTAAATAACGACCAAACAAACGAACATATACACCAAAACTGACTTTTCAAACTCATCTACCAGGCGTTGCAAGGAGCCACATGCTCCTACGGGTCTGGTGGGGGGAATGATTTCTCAAGTGAAGGTAAAGGAAAGGAATACCCCCGAGAAGGCGTATACCTCTCCCCAGCCATGCTATTATGTGACGTTAGAAATTTCACAACTTTAGAAATACCCTCTGACATTTCAAGTTAAAGCTTGCTGTAACCCATCAATACCCTTAACGGGCTTGATCGACATAGGATTATCATAGGTTTCACTAAAAGGGGTCACAAACCCTAGGGTATCACAATGGATCTACATTGATCTAAGTGTGACAGTAACAAGATCAACTGTCAGCCCACTTACCTAACCTAACCTAACCCCCAAAGATGCATCGAGTGCGAAAATAAATATAAATATAAACCCAAAGTCGTTGAATACATACACACGATATACCCCTCTCCTCGAATTCTCGATTTTGTGTAATTTCTTTTCTGTCCTTTCGTTCAATATTCTCTTCTCGGTCTCGAATAGACACTCGAGTGTTTAGTCCTCATTTCGCTTAGAGTATGTAGATGTGAGAAATGATTCGAATGATTTAAGTGAAGAATCGAGATATCTCGAGATGTTGTCTGAATCGATTATAAACGATTATTTCATTCGAATGCGCCCACCACTAAAAAAACGTCTACTTCTATGAAAATTCAAGAATGGCCAGATTATTAATAATTCAAAATCCATGGGGAGTTATAATGATTCAACATCAGGGTTGCGGAGTCATTTAAAGCTCTTCAATGAAATATACAAGGCTCTATTAACAATTATGATGAGCTAGTTATTTTAATAGGGGATCAATCGACATGTCCTATATATCTCCAAGTCTTTCGAATCCTTTCTTATTACACCTGAAACATAAACAGGCTACTTCTATAACTACCCTCAAAACATAACCAAAATAACAAGGTATCGCCCTTTTAATCAAGTACAATATAAGCAAATAAACATCATAAATATCAGCAAATAATCATCACTTCACAGATATTATACCTAAACGCAGAAATAAATTTGACTTTTAACGACCTCGAAGACATAATTATCCAAGTTAACACACCAATTCTTCTTGCAGGTGACGTTAATTCGTGAGAATTCTTTTAAGATTCCACATCAACAGAGCTTCTATCATTGAACACTTTTTTTGGAAAACAGATGTCATGTTATTGAACGACGCACGGCTCGCCCACCCATTTCTCTACTCATGGCACGTTCACATTACATTACTCGCTGCTCATCCTCAATTTTCCCATACACATCATGGTCATTATATGTTTTACTTATTATCATTACCATGATAACAGGTCCAATAAATCAAGTCTCCTCCCCTTCTCCCAAGTTCAAAACAGATTTGACAGATTGTTCTCATTCAGAACTTTCCTGACTTGTGACAGTAGGGTGAAATCCTTTGTGTTCGCAAACTATTCTCTCGTTTTACAACTCGGCCATTTGAAGAATCACTGCCCTCAGAGATTACCTTTAGTCACTTCATACTTTAACGGATATTCAAGCACACAGGTCGTCCGTTTCCGTCCACCCAGGACCTTTTTCGTATTTTCAAGCACACTGCTCATCCGTTTCCGACCACACAGCTCATCCGTTTTCGTCAACACAGGACATTTTTCGGATCTTCAGGCATACAGTTCATCCATTTCCGTCCACACAAGACATTTTTTGGATTTTCAAGCATATAGCTCAGGACATTTTTGTGATCCTCAGGCATACAGCTCATCCATTTCCTTCCACACAAGACATTTTACTGATTTTGAAGATTATACAGGAAATTTTCCGGATTTACAAGCACAAAGCTTATCCGTCTATGCCCACAACCCAACATAAACATCGTCAAAGAAGGCGCTAAAATGGCTTATTGAGAAACAAGTACAAATACCTTTCAACTCTATCGTCACTTCTAAAATACACATAATAAGAAAAGCAGATATCTGAATACAGGGTGTCTGGTAATTCGTGTGCCATACTTTGGGATGTTATTCTTGGTCATATTCTAAGAAAAAAATTGTTCTACAGTAAAGTCTGATTTTCAACTGACGATTTAAAAAAAAGGCTAACTTTGATATACCCTGACAAATGTTCAGGTCAATTCCTCTGTCAGTACTAATGGTAGGGACCTCATTTTGGACGTTTTCTTTAGTAGAAATACTAACCTTTAAAACTACGTTTAAATTGGGTTGATATGTTTTTAGGGTTGCCACATATTTAATTTTAAATGGTGTTCAATTTTTCTTGCCCGAGCAAAATTTTGACTTTGAGGTCAATTTTTTCAAAAAATGGGTAGTAAACATAAAGTTTTCATTTTTACCTGATGAAGAAAACAATAATAAAAAAAATTTATTAATAAGTAAACTCAAAAACCCATAAATTTTAAGATACTTGGGAAAATCTAAAACAGGTAAAAAATCGAATTTTGGGTTTTTACCTTATTTTATTGCAGCACTTGGCAATTGGAGTGGTTTTCCAAGAATTGATAGTTTTTAGGTAATTTTTAAGACTGTGCACTCATGAAAAGAGAAAAAAGTTTACTTAGATAGAGTTAAATTTGGGCTATGAATGTTTAATGGGTAAATTAACTAAATAAGTGGTATAAAAGAATAGAAGAACAAATTCATTCATCAGATTATCAATTTAAGTCACGATAACAGTTGGATAAGAGCGCTTTTTGAAATGCCTTCATTTACGAGAGAAGAATACGTAGAAATTTTATTCGTTTATGGGTTGTGCAATGGAAATTCAAGAAGAGCACAACGGGCACAACCAGGAACTTTATCCTAACAGACGACTTCCTTCTTAAAATGTTTTTGGAAATACCTTTCGAAGGCTTCGAGAAATTTGATCACTTTTAACTGCAAGACCTAACGCGGGAGCTGCAAACACAAGAGTTTCGGCCGATGAAAGAATACTGGCAGCTGTTGAAATCGATCCTTCCATCAGCTTAGCTCTACAGTTTAATGTTTTCAAACACAGAATTTCCAGTATACTGCATGGAGAAAATAGGTATCAAATAGGTATCCAATCACCACACACCTGTACAAGAACTGCTTTCCGATAATTTTGAAAAGAGACTCGAATTTTGTTACTGGTTGCTAGAGAGAAGCTTGGATGACAACCAGTTTATAAACAGATTTCCTTGGACAGACGAATCTCAATTGAGATGGTATTACAAATTTCCATAGTCTCCATACATGGGCTTCGAGCAATCCACATTCAAGACGGCAAAGATCATTTCAGCACAGATTCAGTGTCAATATGTGGGCAGCAGGGACGAAGCGTCCATATATTGAGTGGAATGAGTGCTTCCGTTAAACCATTTGAAAAAATCGTACCTAGCAAGGAATTAAATTCAAAATTAAAAATTGTATTAATATTTTTATTATTTTATTTGTATCTATTAATGAATCTTCATTTACTCTGTAAATTACATTCCAACATCATTATGACAACATTATCATCTTTTACTAAAATTACTAAAGGAAATCAAGATCTCTCTGGTTATTACAATTTAAAATGCCACACTGCAAACCAACTGAGAAGGCTCAACATCACTCCATTATTTATAATGCTCAATCTCATGAAAGTTCTTGCTAAAATGCTTAACAGCTAAGCATTCCTTATTATCGCCTCCATAACTCAATTTCAAAATACCCTTCCACTCCAAGTCAACTGAAAATATACCTACAACATCACTCACCAATATTCACAAAATGCTCAAACAAAAATGATTCTCAAACAATATAGAATGCACAACAGCTGGGCATTCCATTATTTTACTTAACTTAGATCTCAACCCAAAGTCAAAATAATTTTGTCTCGTTTCTTGCCTTTTGCACAATGTGTGAAGAATGAGTTGAGTGAATGAGTATTTCTTTCCTACAAGAGAGATAGAAAAACAAAAATGTATCTATTGAGTTGCTTATTGTCTCAAACTGATAATGAGTTTAATTTCGTGGTCAAAAGGGGTAGAAGAGTTTTATTTTAACATAATGTGTGTGCAAATTTAGGTGCAATTCATTCATAACTATCAGAAAACAAACAAATATGAATTTAAAAGGTGGTAGTTTTTTAATTATTTTCGTGGCGATAAATACAATCCACCTGTTTTCTGTTTATTTTTTGTTATTATAACAAAAGTGGTCAAAAATAGTATTTATTATATTCATATCTGAGGTTTCTTGACATTCCAGCAAAAATATAACTAAAGGTTATTTTCAATTATGAGAATTTTAAATCAAAAAAAAACTTCAAGGAATCTTAAGATTTCTAATATCCCTTAATAATGGCATCTGTAGAGAGATCATATTCATGTTTTAAGAGAATTAAATATTTTTTTAGAAATAAATAGGTGTTTTTTTTGCAAGTCCATATAGAATTGTAAAAAAAAACGACATCGGGATTTAGGAGCTTTTTTCCACATAGCTGGAAGCACTGTGTACGCTATGACATTTGTCAGCTTATTGACGACTAGCATCAACCAATCCAAAAACTTCACTTTTGACGTCTCTGAGCAAATTATCGATAACATATAGATAATACTATTTTGGCATCACCATTTTTTTTAATAAGACTTTACTGTAATATGTATATTATTTTATGTGTATTACCATAAAGTGGAATTTAAAAGGTTGGATCTCAAAGGTCTTTCATTTTTGGTTTTATGTTCAGTGCTTCCGCTTTCGAAAAAATCACGCCTCGTGCCTGGTGGGCAGGTATAATTGGAAATAAATTAGTCGGGCCTTTCAAATTACCACCCCGTCATGATTCTACTAACTATCTGGAGTTTTTACAAAATAATCTACCAGACCTATTGAAGGATGTTCCACTGCTTCAACCAGCTTCATAATATTTCTAACAAGATGGTGCTCCGGCTTACTATGGTCGTGAAGTTAAGGATTGGCTGAATGAAGAATATGGTGATCGATGGATAGTCAGAAAGTGACCAATTCACTGGCCTACAAGATCTCTTGATCTCACTGTACTGGATTTTTTGTATGGGGACGAATGAAAGAAATCGTTTACTCATCTGAAATAACAACTTTAAAGGAATTAGAACAACGTGTTTTCGAAGGATCACTAAAAGTAAGGCAAGAGTTATCGAGAATAAACATTCAAAATGAAATCACAAAAGGGCCTCTAGCATGCATTCAAAACTCAGGAGGGCACCTTGAGCACTTATTATGACTGTATTTGTGTGTACAAAAATTAAAAAATTACTTAAAGCTACACAAATTATTGTTTTATTCAAACCCTTTACACCTCAGGGAAAAAAATTATTTTTTTTTATTTTACCTGTTTTAGATTTTCCCAAATATCATAAAATGTATGGGTTTTTGGGTGGACTTATTAATGAGTTTTTTATTATTGTTTTGTTCATCAGGTAAAAATAAGAAAACTTTGTTTATTACGCATTTTTTTCCTGCTCGGGCAGGAAAAATTGAACACCATTTAAAATTGAATATCTGGCAACCCTAAAAACATATCAACCCAATTTAAAGGTAGTTTTGAAGGTTAGTATTTCTACTAAAAAACACGTCCAAAATGAGGTCCCTACCATTAGTACTGACAAAGAAATTGACCTTAACATGAGTCAGGGTATACCAAAGTTAGCCTTTTTTTAAATCGTCAAAAAGTGATGTTAAAGTTAAAAATCAAACTTTACTGTAGAACATTTTTTTTCTAAGAATATGACCAAGAATCACATCCCAAAGTATGGCACACGAATTGCGGGACACCCTGTATAATAGAACAAGTTAATGGGTAATAGTTATGTATTATGTGTTAAATATAAATTCAAAATAATTTTCAGTTCATTGCTCAATGTAACGTAAAATAAAACAGTTTTCTTTTTAGTATTCGATCTAAGTAGCTCTTCAAAACTATGTTAATCGCAAAAGGGTCTGATTTTGTCTGCCGCATAAATCGATTGAAATTTCTTCCTCCGTCCTTTTATCTCTGAAATTAGTGTGTCTTCTTCACACACAGATTCGTCGTTGTGTAGGGCAACGCTCAGCTGATTCCCTAAAATGTGGCGTAAGGGAAAAAAAATTATTCTTGTGGCGTACTTCCTGTTATATGATGGCGCATTGTGTTAAAACTGCCTTTGATAGCAGGAACATGTTCTTCCCAGTCTTTTCCGCTTGGTTCTTTAGTCAGTCAATGAAGATGTTACAGTTCTAAATATCGGTTAATTTGCCCGTTTGCACGAAGAGTGCGTACAGCTGTTGAGATGTATCTTATTAACTGTACCTGGAAATATTTTGCAAACATCTTGGACGTGAAGGCAGTCCCCCTATAGCTTATGATCTGATTAGGTAATCCAAAAAACTGGGAAATTTCATTAATGACTTTAATAACAATCTTTGTTATGGCGTTCCGCACTGTTCGAGGAATTGTAAATTTGGAGAAGGCATCAATTATATCTACTTAGTATGTGTACGTTTTCAAAATCATTATTTAATTCGAACCGTGTATCTTTTCAGAGTAATCTGTTCAATGTTGAATGGTGCCGAAATCGTAACATAATTTTCAACAAACCTGGGGAAATAGCTTGATAGTCCCAAAAAATGTTTAACCTCGCGTGCTTTTATAGGCCTGGAAAACATCTGCACGTGTTTTAAATAGCCCTCTTGAGCAAGTTTTTTTGTTATGCCCAATTCGAAAGGTTTTAAAAACTTGACCAGTCAACCCATCAAATTTTAGTCAGTAATCATTAAATAATAAAATTTCTCTATTACATTGTAGCTGTTTCAATATTATTCTACTTTAACTATTCGGTATTAAACCTTCATGAAGTAAGAACTTGGCGTACTTTTAGATCTCAGTACTTCTGACGGCTGACTTATTAGACAAAGGTTTTTGTTTAGAAGAACTTGGCTCTTTTTTTAACATTTATGTTTTTGGTCTGATAAACTTAACATACAACACTTCTTTTGTTCAACAAATTTTCATAATCAATCCTCATCTAATCAAACTCTACTATATTTTACAATGGGACATGAATGGGTTTGCTAACAACCTTGATGAATTGAAAATTTTAATAAAACAATATTAAAAAACAATATTAAAACAACTCTAACTGGTCACTATGCTTCCTCGATAATGATGTAGATTCCAACACAAATATGTTAACTGGTATTATTCTTAAAGGAATGAAAACTTTTATCCCTAAAAGAACTAAGAGCATAAAACCAAAAGAGAACTCGTGGTACGATAAAAGCTGTAAAGAGGTAACAGAGAGCTAAGCTTCCGTTGTTACAAATCCAACCGAACTGAGGAAAACCGGAAAAAATACAAACAAGCGTGAAATGCTTCTAATGCTCATATCAAACGAACGAAGTTTTTACATGATCGAAAGACACGGCAAAAAATACTACAATGTCCCAAGGGTAGTAAAAATTTTTGGTCATTTGTAAAAAATATTAGGAATTCCAGCTGTTCGTCGGTTTCAACGCTCGTTTACAATATCACTCTTGTGACTAGCTCACAAGGAAAGGCAAATTTGCTTGCAGCCTTGTTCTCTGCAAATTCGACGCTGCCACATAGTGTTATGACTCCTCCTGTTCTTGAGAGCGTAAATGGTCTTATGGGGCGAATCTTCTTTCGCACTCGTACACGCAAGAGTCTTAAAAGATCTTCAAATACACATATCCGCTTGTCCAGATGGAATATCCCCTATTGTTCTGAAGGGGTGTTCTTCAACGCTGACAAAACCACTGTGTAAGCTTTTCTATTTATCCTATTCTTCTGGACTCTTTCCGAGTAGATGGAAAACAGCATTTGTCCAGTCAGTCCCTAAAAAAGGCGAATTATCCTCCCCCTCTAGTTACCGACCAATTGCACTTACGTCCCTTCTTTCCAAGGTCATGAAAACGCTGATTAATGATCAGCTTAAGAAATATCTTGAAGAACGAAAGCTTCTTAATGACCGGCAATAAGGCTTTCGTAGCAACAGATCCACTGGTGATCTGATAGCATATCTCACCGAAAAGTGGAAGAAATCCTTGCACCATTTTGGTGAAACCAAGGTTATTGCACTTGATATTTCTAAAGCATTTGATAGAGTTTTTCATGAAGCTCTCTTATCGAAAATGCGTGCATTTGGCATCGATGAATCTCTTCTTCGTTGGATTAGATTTACCTTTCAGATCGTTCAATTCCTGTTGTTTTGGACGGGTTCAAGTCTGATATTCACAAAATAAATGCTGGTGTGCCCCAAGGCTCCGTTTTGTCTCTGACTCTCCTCCTCATTTTCATCAATGTTCTCTTGTCTGTATCTACTAATCCACTTTTGCTGACGACAGTACCCTCAGCTTTTCATATTCGTTTTCAGATCCTCATCCTTCGGAGGTGGCTCTGCAACGGCAGCGTATGATAAGCTCATTAAATTCCGATCTAGACATCATTGTAGAATGGGGTGTTAGAAACCGCGTGGAATTTAATGCTTCGAAAACCCAAAGCTGCCTTCTGTCCGTCAAGCGTAAGCGTAAGCGATGGCACTTGCATCGAGTAAACCGAAAAGCATTCTGTCCTTGGTATGTGTATTACCGACCATCTTTTGTGGCATGATCTTTGATGTTGCAAAAAATGCTGCGAAATGCTTAGGTTTCCTCAGAAGATGTAAGCAGTTTTTCTCCCCTTCTGATCTGGCTACAATTTATAAGGCATACATTCGGCATAAGGTTGAGTACAACTCCCATATCTGGGCAGATGCTCCTAAAACTCACCTGCACTTCTTAGACAGAATCCAAAGCTGAGCCCTTAGACTAATTGGAGACAGTTCTATCGCGGAAACTGAGATTTGATGGGTTCGCTGGTCAAGTTTTTAAAATCTTTCGAATTGGGCATAAAAAAAACTTGCCAAGTAAACCCATCAAATTTTAGTCAGTAATCATTAAATAATAAAATTTCTCTATTACATTGTAGCTGTTTCAATATTATTCTACTTTAAATATGCGGTATTAAACCTTCATGAAGTAAGAACTTGGCGTACTTTAGATCTCAGTACTTTTCACCGCTGACTTATTACACAAAGGTTTTTGTATAGAAGAATTTGGCTCTTTTTTAACATTTATGTTTTTGGTCTGATCTCACTCCTTTTTCCAAAGATTTTAATATTTTGCCATGACAAAATCTCGAAAGATACGGAGAGATAGAAGGGTGGACCCTACCTACTAAAATAAACTTAGTTTATAGCTTCCTATTTCTTTTGATATATTTTCTTTTTGTTATTGGTTGTTTTGCTTTGCACTTCAATTGTTTCTTCTTGTCCTGGCAAGATACCTAACAATAACATTCCTATCTTAATTATAAACACTAGTACCTACATCCACTCAAAGTCATAAAAAAGCAATAATTGTTGAGGATGCGATGATGTTTTTGTGTCAATTTTAACTCTTTTTTAAATGAAGGTAGCCCACAAATTAATAGCCTAATTAGTGGTTTGATTATAGTTCACA
This sequence comes from Philhelius festivus, assembly GCA_963931855.1. Taxonomy (NCBI): domain Eukaryota; kingdom Metazoa; phylum Arthropoda; class Insecta; order Diptera; family Syrphidae; genus Philhelius; species Philhelius festivus. Next base: position 132,759,699 of record OZ007554.1, on the reverse strand, counting down.
TTACAGTTAAGAGTTTTTTTTATGTAAACTCATAATTTTTTCAGGTATGAAATGTTTTCTTTTTCCATTCATGTTAACATAACATAGAGGACCAAATCGAGCACTCTAGTTCTAAGAAAAGTCATGAATTTTCAAAATGCATGTAGTTTCAAAATACCAATAAAAAGACAATTCGAATGAAAAATCTTAGATTTTCTATTTTGAATGTACATTAAGCTATACCGCTCCACCAAATTTCATCATTCTACAGCAACGGAAGTGCTCCATATAAATTAAACATTTTCTCATAAAGTGGGTGGATACCACGCCCTTGAATGGAAAACCTCAAATTGTATTTTTGGTCCTTTACATGCAATTTGAGCCCCACCGTTCTACAAAATTTCATTATTCTACTGCAATCGGGAGTGTGCTTTATATAATTTACATCAGTTCTGAGGAAGTGGGCGGATACCACGCCCCTGAATAGAAAACCTCAAATTTTATTTTTTTTCTTTGTATGCAAATTAAGCCCTGGCACTTTAACAAATTTTATCGTTTTACAGCAGTCGGAAGTGCTCCATTCAACCAACACCAATTCGGAGAAAGTGGGCGGATACCACACCCCCTGAATGGAAAACCTCAATTTTTATTTTTGGTGCTTTATCTGCAATTTAAGCCCTACCGGTTCACCAAATTTCATCGTTTTACAGCAGTCGGAAGTGCTTCATTCAACCAACACCAATTCGGAGAAAGTGGGCGGATACCACGCCCGCTGAATGTAAAACTTCAAATTTTCGATTTTTTCCTCTGCTTGCATGACAAGACCTACCGTTGTGCAAAATTACAAGATTCTACGATGTCGGCAAGTGCTCCATAATTTTAATGATCTGTCAGTCAGTGAGTCAGTTACGGTTTTTGTGATTTTTGAGGCCTTTTATCTCAGGAACCGTTTATGCTAGAAAATTGAAATTTGGTGAGGCGCCTGTGCCTGACTAGTTTGGCAAATATTCGGAATTTTAAATTTCTGACTTCATTGGTACTGAAGATAGGGAGGGGTCAAAAATCGCCTGAGTTTGTTCCTGTAAAAAGGGTGTAGTTCCAGAACTTGGCTGGGCACTACCGTGCCCTTTGATACAAAATAAAATAAGTTATGTTTAATTAATTTCTCATTGATTTGACGGTTTTGAGGCACAAAGATGTTTTCAATTTTTTTTTAAGCTACACAAATATTTCAAACAACACATTTACAATCGATAACCGTTTGTTTCAACTTTTTGCAACACATATTAGATGAATTGGAGCACCTTTCGAAAACGTAGAAGCACACCCGAAATAAAGATCATCTTTAACCCTTTATTAGCGTTCTTTGCCGGTTGGAAAAAGGGTTATGGATAATATAACAGCTAGGGAATACAAATGAATTAAGTTGCTTAAAAGTTACCAGGGATGCAATCGGCTAAAGTAATAGTTAATTATCAATTTTTTGATTGTCATTTTGACTATAGCTGTCTCTATCATATCAATAAAGAAATATAGATAGAGCATGATAAACAGAAAACAAGGTATGCTTATTGTATCTGACATGTCGGCATCTTGAAAAGTGATGACGTAGGAATCATCTCCGATTTTGACATTCGAGTTTGTTTAGTTGGAAATTTCTATTGGATATTATATTTTTTGTTAGTTTGCAGTTAAATAAATAAAGTTTAAAATTTGAAAAATAAAAAACAGAAGTTTAAAATGGTTGTATGTGCTGTTTTCGGTTGTAATAATTCCCCAGGAAGAAAAAAAAACTTAGATTTCACTACTTCCCAAAGGACAAAGAATTGTGCCAAATGTGGATCAAAGTTTGTGGAAATAAAAACAAATATTCCTTGATAAATAGTCGGGTTTGCTTGGAACATTTTGTTGAGAGTGATTATAGACTTCAGGATATACTTTTAAAGATAAAAGAATTTTGAATATCGGTTCAGTTCGATCCAAAAAATTGCCAATTGAGCATAAACAATCGTCTAGAGACAAGAGAGAATAAATGTTTGGATGCTTTTGAAAAGTAAATAAATTGAATTAATCATAAACTATTCTTTATAATTCATTAACTTTGTTTTAAACAGTTCTTTAAAACCCTCAACAGAAGAAGATTGTGATCAGGAAAATCTGGAGAATTGTGTTTGGCCCAATAGCATTACAACTATGATCAACTTGTAGCACAAATGCTATCCAAAGTGTTTGCATTAAGAATGGACCCGGAAGCTGACGATGATGAAGACCAGGAGGTCGATCTACAAACAGAAGAAGAAATATCAGAATTTGCATACGACGAGTTAAAAAAAGGTGAAGGTGCCCTTGAATACCACGCAGGTTTCCTTATAAAGAAGTGGAAAGTGACCAACGACCAAAATACTTCTTAAAGTTTTACTTGGGTGAACGAAAAATCTGAAGGAGGACTTAAAAAACCAAGCACTATGTTCCTTAAAAGAGTACTAGAAAGTATTCTTATGATAAATAATAAAGAAGTTCTACATACACAAGGAAAATTTATGGAAACTCACTTAAAAAAAGCAGAAGCTGTGTCTCTAGATATAAGGGTAAAAAAATTATTTTTTAAATGTAGACTTTATTTTAGGATAAAGCATTTAAACAAATTATTTTCAAGACACATAAACTGTAAAAATAAAAAAATAATAAGAACTATCGCATGAAATGAATTTTTTTTCTTCTATCTAATTTCCCAGCGAGGTGATTGTGACGTCAGAGCAGAACTGTCAAAAATCTAATGTTTTTTGTTTATCATGAGATAGGACGATTGTCAAAACGACAATCAATTAATTTAGTGATCACTTTACTCTTACGCTATACGGGCCCAGGTCTATAAATGGGCGTTTTTTTAGTTGAGAGCGCCCAAGTTGTCTAAAAATTAAATTGTGTTTCTTTTTTAGTTCAGTGTTCAGAGATTCGAATGTTTTTTTTTTTTTTTCATTCTGAGCGTGATCAGAATGCGCTCTATGAGCACAGAATAAAATAACTGAGCGAACAAGCATTTCACAGCTAGTGTTCAGGACATCATGTGTGTTTCAAAATCAATCAATGTTCGGAACATGCTCGGACTCTGTTTAGAGCTCTATTCTGAGCTAAAAAAGAAAAACGCTTTATGAAAATATGTTTACATGTTATACCGGAAAAAATAATGACTTAAGGAGACAAAGAAGAAAAGAGAATATTTCAATTTAAACGAATCAATTAATTCGCTGAGTATAAACATAAATTAAACAAAGATTATTCAGTCGAAAATAAATAGTAAGTTTTTAAAAATATTCAACAATGGCATAGAACTTAAAAATGATCTGGGATTTCCAAAGGGCTGAAACTGTTTCTAACTTTTTTTTAATCTCCCCATTTTTATATTTTCTTCTCTAATCATTTCGTGATTATTTTCTTACAAATGTTAGTCCATGTTGCTTACAATTTAATTTCCAAACGAATTACAATTCAGCAAAAATTTCATAAATTTGCTTAACAGTAAAAAATTGGGCCGACTTTTCCATACTACCTTGCTTTTTTTTACAGTTAGCTAGTGGTCTCTTTATTAGAGATTTAAGTGAGGAAACACCGTTAAATCATAGTAAAAATGTTGGTAATTTTATACTTTCGCGGTCCCCTCGCTCTAGAAAATCAAAAAATCATCCGATTTCGAACGATTCTAAACGAACGAAAAAATTCATCGAAATCGGATGATTTTTCGATTTTCTAAAGCCAAAAAACGAGGGGACCCCGAAAGTATAAAATTACCAAAATGTTTTACATTTTCAATTCACTTTTTTGTTGTTTTTTTTTTTTTTTTTTTTGACTCAATACTGAAAGTGTGTAAAGTCGCCAAACAGGCGCCTATATCAAGTTTTTTTTTACTTAATAGTACTGCGGGTGGCCTGCTTCGCGGGTTCTCAGGATTTTAACTCCCTTTTCGGGGGCCAATTCCGCCCACGCAACTTCGTTGCTCTGCTTAGGCCATGTAAATTCGCAAGCTGGGCGCCTATGTCAACAGTTTTTTTTTAACTTAAAAGTGCAGTGGGTTCTAAAACTTCAATTTAATCAACGAAAAATCTCCTTACAAAATCAACAAAAGAGAATCACAGGAAATAGTTACACAAAAAAAGTGTATTTTGTATTCAAATTGAGGAATTTAAAAAATTAAAAACAGTTATAAATGTTTCCTCACTTTAAAATTTTGATATTTCTTATTAAAAAATGCTAATTTACACAAATAAAACTATCCGAGTGTAAAAATTCGTGCTACCTTAAAGGAAAGTTGAACTAAAAAATGTGTAAGCTAAAAACACCGAATTGTACGATTCATACTTTGATAATTGTATAACTAAATAAATGTTTTTCTGTCAAATTTGGTTTTAAATGTATGTTAATATTGCTTAATTTTTTTTCTTTGAAATATGGGATCTCTAAATGGAATGAAGAGAAATGAATTATTTGTAATTATTCTTAATTTGTCAGTAAAGTAAATGCAATATCTATTATTATTACCATTGACGGGTGAAGCAGCTTTCAATTCTTCTGTTAATTCCATTACCTTATGCCATTTCCCTTCACTACGACAATTTTCGATCAATGCTTCAACTTTTACCGTGTTACGGAGTCGTCCAGTCATTGTGATTCAAAATAATAACCTACTGATGTAAATATGTTAGCACTATAAATCTGAATCACTATTATAATTTTAATAATGATAAGTTATGTTTATTTAAATTTTAAAATCTTTATTTTTTGTATAATCTCCAGAAAATGTAAACCAATATCAGAGATTATAAATTCTAAGGATGCGAAGCAGTCAGCTATTAACTAATTGTCAAATACTTAATGGCCGCGTTCATGATTCACCTGGATGGTCTATCTAGTTAAAGCCACTTTACACGATAACTATTAAAATTCATAATTTATGCTTTCTCATATAATCTGTCAAAAAAAAACATCAGATCGTTTGAACCATAGGGGAAATATATTACCTAGAGTCACGACTTCGGGGGTTTGCTCTTTTTAACCCTACAAGCTGACTTGAGAGGAAAAAACCCACAGTCCAAAGATGTATTAGTTGCCCAATGCATTTTAAATGACATTGACATACTAGATATGGACCATTAACTTATTGTATATGAACTGCTAGTTGTGTATAATTCCCATACAAAATTTGCAACCAAAATGGTCCAACGGATACAATCGAAACTAGCCCTCGTGCCGACACTAGTCGCAAAAATAAACAACATATTTAACGCCATCTCTTGTTCTACTAGTGCCAACAGAAATGTTTACTCATAGAAACTAAGGACATCTATTGACATTGCTTTGAAGAAACGGTGCCCTCTATGGTTAGAGAGATAATCGGCTGAGAATAGTGCTAAGGGATCTCGAAAAAAAATCCCCTTTAAAATATTTTATAAAACATTTTGGTTTACTTAATGATTTTATTGTGTGCATTCTTTTTTGAGAAAATGTCGTCCATCAACGAAGAAATGCCACATGCAAACATGAAAAATTGACTAAGCTATATTACACTAACTGAAAAGATCGGGAAAATCGTATCGTCGGTTGAAAAACGCAGTGACATTAATTAAAAGTTTAATTTTTTCAAATTAAATTCCCATAAGGATAAAAATAATGCTTATCATTGGCTTACTATATATGGACTGCTAGTCGCTTATTTTCTTCATACAAATCCTCAAAAAAACTGGTTCCACTTTTAAGGTTCTCTCTAACGAAAATGCGCGATCAAAAGATGTCACTTAAAAAAAGGAACTAGTTTTTGACAATTCAACCCCAGCGGTTGTTGAAAATTCAAAATGAACTGTCATTATTTTTTTTTCAATTTTGCAATTGCAATCAATTTGATAATTCGACATTAGTTCTGTTCAACCAGCTGCACTGGACTACTCTGGGCAGAAAAGTGTAGCTTTTTTGTGTTCATTGAGAAAATTTCTGCACTGACTTACACTGATTAGCGTTCATTGAGCTGAACTAGTGTACACTAGTTCAGAATATTTTGCACTACCTTTTGAGCTAGTGCAGGTTGGTGAAAACTGTCAAAATCAGTTGTTGTCATTATTCGATTATATTTTGTTAACGTATAAAGTTGATTTTTTTCCGCGCTTTGTATTTTTGATTAAAGTTTTTAAATAATGCATAGATTAGAGCTAACTTCGAGTGAAGGGCAATCTCTGGTGATTCAGTGTTCTCCAATTAATCCAATAATATCTTAATTAAATCTATGTATGTATGTATATTTGCACGAAGGATTCCGAACGCAAGTGTTTGAAAGTTTGATGAAAAAAGGTGAAGAGGAGGAGGAGATTTTGTGCCTAAAAAGCCAACAACGTCGTCGCAGGCAGTGGGAATGAATTTCTTCCCTTTGCCATCGACTTTAGCGCAGGCATAAGGCATTTTACTTGCGCCGAATTTAATTTGTTTTCTTTTTTTAACATCTGACGTATGACGTTTCTGTTTGAGTTTACTCTGACAGTTTTCATGAACCTGCACTGCACTACACTACTCTACACTGGCCTTTTCTTGGTTGAACACAACTATTCTCTTCCAATAAAAAACTTGCTGCAAAACCAGTGAAACCAGCACAGAAAGTCAAATCAAAAAAAGATTCAGTTCCTGTTAAAGTTGATCAAGCAACTGCATCCCAATCAAAAGCTAAGCACAACCTCCTGGATCGCAATCAAAAGGTGAAGTGGTACCTGCTCCATCTCACTCAGCTGCTCCTCAGAAAAAAGCCATCGCTGCGGTTCAACCTATAGCGGCTTCTTCACAGAAAAAGTCCGAGAGCACTGCTCCCCAGAAAAAAGATGTTGGAATTCCTGAAAACCCAGGAAAGAAACAGAAGAACAAAAAAAAATAACCTGCATCCGGTCCCACTCCGAAGATAGAAAAGTTCAAGAAAATCAGAAAGCCCAAAGAGGCGTTGCAAGTAAGAAAAAAGCAAAGATTGCCTTCAGAAAGCAGAAACTGGCGACCAAAGGCGAACCCCAGAAAGAGAAGAAATCGAAAGCTGGAACCAAATTCCGTTTTGATCCGATTCCCTACGACGAGGACCAGTTCAAAGCAATTGTCAACAGCGAGAACATCAAGAAAATCGACGAAGCCCTCAAAAACATAGTCCAAATAGGAAATGAAGACAAAAAATCGTCGATCTTTGACGACTATTGCTACTTCCTGCAAGTAGCAAACTTCAAGATTCCCAATTCCCCCAAGAGAATGGTCAGACTGTGAGTATAGGTCGATGTATTCTAGAGAATGTGGTGGCAAAGTGGACTATGAGCCCACCAAGCATCACTATGAAGATCTGCTACGACAGAAGGGTATTGTGGGCATCACAGTCATGCCAATGAATCAACTGAAACAGGAATACAGCTAAACTGCATATCAAATTTGTGGTTTTGGTTCAAAATAGTGCGGCTTGGAGGTACTCTACTATAAAACAAAAACTTATCAAAACACTTGTAAGATCAATAACGAAAATATTTCAAAGTACCGATTTACATACAAAAAAGACTTTAAGCACTGAGTGTCCAAGTATACATGATTTTTGTATATTTTCTTTGTAGTCTCATAAACCACCAATACCAACTCAAAATTTTCAAAAATAACTTTGTATATACCTAACACTATTGTTGTGCTTGTCCAAAAATGAATGTGTACGCAACGACTGTACTCTAACAAGTGTCTTTTATTTAATTCTATCATATTAATTTTAAGTAAACGGTAATTCATAAGCAGATAATTAAGTATATAAATCGTATGACATTTTAAGTATATAATGTAGTTTATATAATTTATAATTGTTGTTACTTAAGGGTTGCCAACATCTCCCCTTTTTTTTTTAGTAATCGGAATGTGAGAATCGCACTGGTGGTCTCCGAATCCTTGTAGGTCTTCCCTCAGATAATTGACTGTTGGAATCATCTGTGGATGTTGGAAGTGTTGTTGTTGCTGGAGGCTCTGCAGTGGACTCTGTTCGTATATCTGGTGTAATAGCTGTACTTGGGTCTAGATCAGTTTTGGGTGTTAAGTCGAATTCATCCAACAAAATCTTCAATGGAAGTCGTTTGTCTTGTGGCTCCGTGGAAGATTCTCTAGATCTAAGTTGGTTGGCATGCGATCTTACCAACTTATGTGGATGGGTTGTCAATACATTATAGTTAACTTTTCCCACACGTTCAACAACCTTGGCTGGCAACCAAATCCATTTTGACCCAGAGTACTGTTTCACAAATACGTCAGCACCACTTTTGAACTTTTTTGGCTTGGCGTTGTGCTTCTTATTGAAAAGTTCATTTTGAGTGTTGTTTTCCCTGTGACCTGTTGGAGGATTAGGCTTCAGAAGGTCTAATGTTATTCGTATAGGTCTTCCCAACATTAGCTCTGCTGGTGATTTGTTGCTAAGTGTTTTACTCGGAGTTGACCTATAAGAAAGAAGAAAAGTATTAATAATTTCTTCAATTGTCCCTTCCCCTTTTAGTTTTTTTAATGCATTTTTAAATGTTCCAACCACCCGTTCGGCTTGGCCATTTGATTGTGGGTGATATGGAGCCGTCTTAATGTGTTCTACACCATTTTCAGAACAAAAGCGTTGAAACTGGTTGCTGGTGAATTGGGAACCATTGTCGGATACCAACAATTCCGGATACCCGAATCGTGAAAATATTTGGGCCAATATTTTAATAGTTTCAGTCGATGTTGTTGATTTTGTTGCTATTATCTCGGGCCACTTTGAGTACGCGTCGACTATTACGAAGAACCAGATATTATTGATGGGCCCCGTGTAATCTACGTGAATCCGCTGCCATGGTCGACTGCATAATGGCCATGATGATAACAAAACCTTTGTCGGTGATTTTGCTGCCAATTGACAATTTCGGCATCGTTTTACAAATAATTTTATTTCATCATCCAGTCCAGGCCAATAAACATAGCTCCGGGCGAGAGATTTCATGTGTTCTTCTCCTGGATGACCCTTGTGCAACTGTTTTAACACACGCTCTTGAAAACTCTTGGGTATGATGATACGGTCTTTGAATAAAACACATTCTTCTACTATCATCAGTGACTCCCTTCTGTTAAAATATGGTTGTAAACTCGATGGTATGGAGCGCGGCCAACCTGATGTGATGAAATGCTTCAAGTTTACCAGTTCCTTTGAAACATTGGTAGCACTTTTGATCATATTATGTGTCACTGGTAATTGCTTGATATTATGAAATAACTCCGTTCTAATACTTGAGTCTTGCTCTAAACTAGTTTGTGCGATGATGTAATCTTCGGTCGAGTCAGATTTCTTGTTCCCAATGAGCCTCGAAAGAAGATCCGCGTTTCCAAAATCTTGAGTGCGAACGTATTGGATATCAAAATCGTAAGCTTGTAGTGCCAAAGCCCACCTTTGGAGGTGGTTTGCTATATGTAGCGGAATCCCCTTACTAGGGCTAAATATGGCAAGTAACGGCTTATGATCCGTCTCCATCAAGAATTTCCGACCAAGAATCATTCTGTGAAATCGAGTTACAGCAAAAACAAGAGCTAATCCTTCCTTTTCAATTTGGCTGTAATTTTTTTCCGCAGAAGTAAGTGACCTAGAAACGTGGTATACTACTTTGATTTTACCATCAGGAAAACGGTGAGATAAGCAGGCTCCAATTCCGTCGTTAGAAGCATCGGCTGCAACTATAATAGGAAGATCTGGATTATAATGCGTTAGAGCAAGGTCTGATTGCAAAATTTTCTTAAATTCTTGAAAAACGGTTTCACATTTAGAACTCCAGTTCCATTTAGCGTCCTTCTTTAATAGGTTATCCAACGGTGCTCGAAGTTGGCTCATTTTATTGATATATTTCCCATAATAATTTATAGCCCCTAAAAAGGAGCGAAGCTGCAAAAGAGTTTTCGGTGCTGGCATATTCCTAATAGCCTCCGTCTTCATGGGGTCAGGGGCGTTGAATATGTGGCCTAGGTATTTAATTTCAGTCATTAAAAATTTGCACTTACTGATTTTGATCTTGAATCCGTAATCATCGAGACGTTTAAGGACCGCAAAAAGGCATCGGTCATGATCTGCACGAGTTTTTCCTGAGACAAGAAGATCATCGATATAGGCTGAAGCGTTTTCTGCACCTGCCAGCATGGTGTCCATGAGTTGTTGAAAATAACCTGGTCCCACTTTGACTCCTGGAGGTAACCGGTTCCATGCAAACAGCCCTTGATGTGTATTCACGGTCAAGAAAATCTTTGAATCCGAGTCGACTTGAATTTGGAGATATGCATCTGAAAGATCAATGTGAGTAAAAAAATTGTTGTTCGAATGTTTGATAAAAATTTCTTCTGGCCTTGGAAGATAATACATGTGAGGTTGCAGAGCTGCATTCAATCCAGTAGAATAATCTGGACAAATGCGGATGTGTCCATTAGGCTTCTTTACTGCAACTATTGGCGCTGCCCATTCTGAAAATTCAACTGGAGAAATTATACCTTCTTTTTTCAACCGGGTAAGTTCAGCGTCAACAGCTTCCACAGATGCATATGGAACAGGACGTTTTGCTTTGAAGACAGGAACAGCACTATCTCTTAAATGAAGTTTAAGTTTTGATTTGTTGCAGCATCCTAGAGCGTTCTCAAAAATAGAAGGAAATTTTAATTGTATTGTTTTGCTTAGTGTAGTTTTCTCATTTTCAGTAATGTGCTTGCGCACTTGATGGCAAATAGAGCTCAATGGTTGATCCCACAACCCAAAGTTCTCAATTAAATCGATACCTAACAAATTTAGTTCAGATCTAGTGCTAACGAAGCATTTTGCCATATGTATTTGATTAATGAAACTCACCTCGCAGTTAAAATATCCCAATATGGTCATTGGATTACCTTGCGCGTCATTAACAATGTCTTCTTCACAATGTAATTTTGGATTATTTAAGTAGTCCCACGTGCTTTTAACTACAATTGTCACATCTGATGCTGTATCAACCTGTAATCTCACTATCTTGCCATTAATCTTCACTTTTACATATTTTCGGTTAGCGGCTGATGTGTGATTAACTGTGTGAGTCACGTGCACGTTTCGATTTGCATGACGTTTATTCTGATTACTCTGACCTGTACGATATTTTTGATTTTTTCTTTTCTCAGCTAAGTTTGAAGTTTGATTTGAGCTTTTTTCTCCTCTTTTGATGAAGCAAAAACAATAACCTTCTTTGTGCCCTTGTTTATGACATTGAGTACACTCATGTTCCTTGTACTTACAGTTTTGATAGAAATGCATGGCTCCACAGCCCCAGCATGGATTCCTTGGTGCTTGAGTTGATTCGTTGCGATTCTGATTGTCCCTTGTAGAGTCTGGTCTAGGCTTTTGTCTGATGGCTTTCACTGAGCTTGATGATGGTGATGAAAATGCCTCAATGAGCTGGGTGTCCTGCTTGATGCTTGAAATACGGTGACATTCGGAAATGAGTTTGTCCAATGTTAATGAATTTTCAGCTGTTTGTGAATCTAAAAGAGTTAAAAGCCTTGATCGAATATCGGATTCAGATGTTGACTGCAACCCTATGACAAACATTAAGCATTTGAATTGATCCGATGTTAATTTACCCAGCTCAAAGTTTTCACACTGTCTATTGACTTCGCTTGCAAATGTGACAAAGTCGTCTTCAGGTAATTTTCGAAGTTGCAGGCAGCGGTAGCGCATACTAAAGACAGATTCTTTTCTTCCAAATATGATTTCTAATTTTTGTATAGAAGTTTCAAAATCAAAGTCTTTTGATTGCTTAGGTAAAATAAAATTTACATACCGACTATGTTCTTGAGCCCCAAGCTTCCTCATGAGCAACCTTACCTTCGCAGCACCATCTAATTTTGTTGCATCTTTCTCAAATAAATCTGAGTATCGTACATACCATTGTTTAAAGGTTACTCCATTGTCTGGATCGAAATGAAATTCTTGAATATTCTGAGCCAAAACTTCGAGTGAATATTCCACAGTACTGCATCCTGTCGTGAAACTGATTCTTCCTTAAAGACTTTCTTTGCTATGTCGCTTAACAATTGCGATTGCTGTTGAGCAATTTTTTTTAATTCTGCAACTATGTTTTCCATGATCCTCGTCGCCACTGTTGTGCTTGTCCAAAAATGAATGTGTACGCAACGACTGTACTCTAACAAGTGTCTTTTATTTAATTCTATCATATTAATTTTAAGTAAACGGTAATTCATAAGCAGATAATTAAGTATATAAATCGTATGACATTTTAAGTATATAATGTAGTTTATATAATTTATAATTGTTGTTACTTAAGGGTTGCCAACAACTATAATTCAAGTTTATTTACATGTGTCCACTTGGTATGATCCAGTATAACAAATATGTTTAAATTTGATATGAAAAGTGGACTAGTGTCCAGAGTTCATAGCTTGTATATTTCTCGTAAGAAAGATTCTCATTATTATTGTATGCACGGGCACAAAGTTGAAATCGGCACCAATAGGTCTGTCTATAATTTTATTTAGGGACATCAGGTTATGTAGCACTCGTTTCTAATTATTGCAATGGGGTGTTCGCAAGGCAAGAAAGTACGTATTTACCCAACTACAGAACTAATTTTACAAAAACTTGAAACATTTAAAAAGTATTTGCATACTAGGGAGCTGTTGATAAAACCACATAACTGCTACTTATGTTTCACGCCTCAATTTTCACAATGGGTATTTTTCTTTTTTAGTTCCGAGTAGAACCTGAACTGTCAAACAAAAAATCGTGTTTCTTTTTTAGCTCAGAGTGTATAACAGTTCAAATTTGTGTTTCTTTTTTCATTTAGAGCGTGTTCAGAGATTGTTCAGAGCGCACTCTATGAGCTCGGTATAAAATAGCTGAGCAGAGAGAGTTAAATGCTGAAATCATTCTGAGAGACAGGAAAAAAACTCAAAAACTCGCGTGTGTTTATAAAATAATTCAGAGCTCTTAGAACACGCTCGATTCGGAGAAAGTTCAGAGCATGTTCGACATGCTCGTGCTCTGTTCAGTGCTTTACTCTGAATGAAAAAAGAAAAACGCCCAATGTGGAGTCAACATCTTGAATTAAAAGAATTTGAAGAGAAAAATCGAACGTCGGTCAATATGTATTTGTTTTAGGTAAAAAAGAGTTTTGTAAAAATTTTTATTTTTATTTATTTATTTTTTTATTCAATAGAATATCAATATACAATTTAAAATTGCTAATAATATTATTTATAAGAGCAAGAGCAGCAAAGGCTTTCGGCTCTTTTAAAATATGTTACAACAGTTATATAATAATTTTTTGGTTGCTTAGGATTGCTTTAATTTCTCAATATTGCTTTGGATTGGTTATATGAACAGTTCCAGTAAATTTTGGTTTGGGTTAAAGTTGCTTTGGAGTGAAGGATTTGAAGATAGGAAGCAATGGCTTAGCAAACGCACTACATTAACAATGCAAGTTGGTGGCGATTCCTTTTTAAGCAGGTGCTGGTGCGTATATGCAGTGTGACCGAGGCGGAGTCAGATAAACGTTGATATATCGGGTTTGGGGATGTTTGTTGTTAAAATTGGTTGTCGGGAGTCCAGAATCAGTAAGTATGTTATTAATTGGTGTGGTTGGAAGGCGCCTAAGCTTCTTCTTACCGCTTGAATCCAATATGTACAACTTTTATTAAGACTCTTTTTTTTTTCAAAAAGGATTTCTGTTATTAATAAAACAAATATTATTATAATCGAAACACTCATCAACAATAAGCTTAAGAAATATCTTGAAGAACAAAAGTTCTTAAAAGACAACAGTACGATTTTTACAGAAATCGGTCCACAAAATGTGGAACCAACACCAACATAATTTTGGAGAAGGAAAAATGTAATTCGTCAGCTAGTTACTGACTTATGTCGATTTCCTTTACTCACTAGGGATTTCGATCCCTTGTCGAATTTTTTCTTTTGGTGTGCGTATTTCGTATACATGTAAATCTCTCTTCAAATACGGATTCTATGGATTTGATCTCTGTCAAAAAAATCGATTTTCTTGGTGAGCATCAGAGCACGGGGAGGCTTCAACAACAACCCTACAGCAATGCAGTTTGCTTCAGCATATAAACGACTTCTTCTACATAATGAAGTTCGTTCGTCTGCTGAAGCAAACTGCATTCCTCGGGACGAGAGAAAAAAGTAGAAGAATGTGAAATTGACGTTGAGGAACTTGAAATTTTCAAAAATCTCCTTGACGATAATGATTCTTACCAAGCAGAAGAAATAATTCTCTATATATCAAGTTTCTTAGAGTTTAAAATAAAAAAAAAATATGTTGCAAAAAGTGCATTGAATTTTTAGAAACCAGCGATAAGAAAATGTCTAAATTGATATCAATTAAAACAAAAGGGTTTTTGACATTTCCTCACACAAACACATTTAAAATATGCAAAACTGTTAAAAAACACATTTTTATCTTAAAAAAAGAAAAAAATTAAATTGTAACAATATTTAATGTATTTAATTTTAGTTACAATGAAAAAATGTTTAATTCTTAATTAAAATTGGAATTACTTTGGTTTTACTTTTTAATACGTTTTAAGTAAGTTATTTGGTTTCTCTTACATTTAAGTTTAAAGCTAAGTGTACACGATTGGTAGATCTTACAATATTGTAAGATCTTACAATGTCTGACAATTATCTACCAATGAGCTGACAAATAAGTTGTGTGTGTACACGGTTGGTACAAAATCTACCAATCTCTTACAATTAATTGTCAGAAGTTGGCTGACAATTCATTTTCAGATAGTCCGCTTAATACCTACCAATTAATTGTAAGAGATTGGTGGATTTTCTACCAACCGTGTACACACACAATTAATTGTCAGTTTTTGTTGGTAATGGAAACTGACAATTAAACCTTAGCTGCAAATTTTCTGACAATGAAAAAATTGTATGATGCTAAAAAACGAACATCTTACAATTTCTTCATTGTCAGAAACGTCAGACAACGATAAAAATTGGCAGGCCTGACAATAAATTGTGTGTGTACACGATTATCAAATACCTTACAATTTACCGTCTTACAATTAATTGTCAGATACATTTTCTGACAATTAATTGGAAGATTACACGATTGTCAGCTAGCGTACACACGATTGTCAGGTTTCTTACAATTAATTGTCAGACAATGATCTAACAATTAATTGTCAGACAAATTTTCTGACAATTAATTGTAAGACTACACGATTGTAAGACATTATAAGCATGTTTTTCACTGACAGATCTGACAATATTGTAAGATCTACCAATCGTGTACACTTAGCTTAATACATGCAAGGGATAAAGACCTTAGTCAGATGAATATTCGCGATTGAAATGATGTAAATAATTCCTTGTTTTGAAAATCCTGGGCATTTACAACTAGGAAGGTTTCACAAACTGCATAAGCTTAAGTAGGAACAACCTAAGAACAGTAATAATAGGTTTACTTGGTGTGGTAAACAGTGCCACAAATGTAGATTAGATTCTGCAACATGGATGAGAAAACAACGGGCTACATATTAAGAAAATGTTGTCCACTCATACATCAATGGAAGAACCATCTGGGACAATACCAAGTAGAAGAAAGCGATCTATCCTTTCTGAAGGTTTCCCAAAAACTTAGATTCCTAAGAGCAATAGATTTGGAGGAAGAATTGTAAGTTGAGCAAGCTCATCTAGATTCAGGTGGGGGCACTATAGATCTCTAGGTCGCAATGCAACACTCCCGAATACATAATTCATTCATTAATGGTTACTAAATTTTTCTTGCGTCTCAATTGGAAGGCATTACTAGTGCAGGCATGTTGTTTGTTGGAAGCCAACATGCGAAGAGTGTGTGAAATCATATTTAAACATTTAAGCCATAAAATTATATTAATGCGACGAAAAGGGCAATTTCTTGATTATCCTACTAAAGAAATCATTAAATATAACAAGACATCAGAAAGCCATCGAATCGGATCACAAATTCGATTTTCACAAAAACCAAAAATTCAAGCAATTGGTATCGTAAAAAACTTACATTCCTTAAAGCGTTCCGCAAGTGTAGATTTAGCACCCACAAAAAACTAAACATTTTAGAGTGATATGTCAAAACTCTTTTGTAGGACAAAGTAAGAAATTCATACGGCTTTTCCCAAATCTATAAAGAGAAACTCCCTGAATCTGGTTAAATTTAACCACAAATCTTCCCCCTTTTTTACTTAATTACCTGCGACTTATAGGTCTATAAGGCAAGTTATGCATTCGTAAAAAAATCGAGCTCGAGATTTTGATCAAAGTTGACTTTACGATGAGAGCGAAGACTAAAAAAGTGGGTCTCGCAATTCTGTCTGTCTGTTCGACTACAGGCTAAACGCCTCAGCCGATTTTCTTTAAACTTGTTAGATATCATTTTTAATTTTTTCCCCCGACACGTTTTTTTCTTTTCTTTTTAAGACCAAAAATAATGGTACCTGCTATACGAATTTTTTTCGAAATTTTATAAACAATTTTTTTCCTCAAAAACAAATTTTAAACATAAAAATACAGAAAAATTTCATTTAATTAAAGCTGGGTATTGGTTGAAAAAAATTTTCCGAAAAATGATTATAGAGGGTACCCCCCATGGAACCATTTTTTTTGTTTTTGATTTTCTCAAAAACGGTACAACTGATTCTGATCATTTAGTTTTGCTAAAGCTTCCCAAAAACATTAATAGAATTGTGTCCTAAAATTTTCAAAACATTTATTTTTGGGTTTGAAAAAAAAAACTTCAAATTTTTTTTTCAAAACTCAATATTTCGAAAACGCCATGCTAGATTTTTTTAAACTTGATAAATAAAAGTTTCCCAATATAATCTACAAGATGTGAGAAAAAAAATTTATTTTACCTAAATATAAAGGTACCTACCATACAAATGCTAAAAAATTAAAAAAAAAATGGTTTTCAAAAATCGTATTTTTCTCGAAAACGGCGCCTAGAATTTTGATAAATTTTTTTTTCTTTCAATTAATTTTTACGATCTTTAATTTAATAAAAAAAATTGAAATTAAGATATTACAGCTTGTACCTACGATAGAACCATTTTTTTCGAATTTTGAATTTCTCATTATCCACATAACTGATCTTAATGAATATTTTTATAGAGAAGCTTCTAAAAAGTTTAAAACACATTGCATTTCAAAGCCTTAAAATAAATATTTTTTTGAATTTTTGAAAAAAAAATCTATTTTTTCTTTTTTTGAAAATTCGATATCTCAGAAACGGCTCAATATTTTTTTTTTGTAAATTTAATTTTTATTCGAACAATAATAAGAACTTTTAATTGGTGTCCCAAAATTTTTCTTAAAAAGCTTTTAAAAAGTTTGTATATAAAAGCTTTTTTTAAGAAACCACTACAACGACTTATAATTTTTTTTTGCATAAATTTATAATTGGATAGCATTCTGTTTTTGTCTCTTACTACTAAAAGAATTTAAAAATTAATTTTATCCTTATGAACAGTTTTCTCTAATAACATTCGTTTTTAAAATTCCTAGTCTATTACATAGGAGCAAGTTCGTGCGACCCAGTCGTCCATTTTATTTTTTATTTGTTTTTGATGGTCTTAATAGATTTCATAAACAAAGTTTTTCAAAAGCCTAGGACCAATAAAGCCCAATCTTCGCCAACGCAGTATTAGTTAGATTTGGTTTTAGTTGCTGAAACTCTCATTCAATTTTTAAATCAATCTTCTGTTGTAAATTTAGAACAAAAGAAGAAAAAAGCCAAGACACGTTAGTCTTACAGTTCAGTCAACTGTAAAATACTTATTTATAAATCCTTAACTGCGTTATTTTTCAAAAATCTATTTTGCTAACCCTATCGGTCTCCTCCTCATCATCATCTTCGTCTTCATCATCGTCATCCTCATCTTCATCATCATCATCTTCATCACTCTGATTCACCTCTTGTTCACCGTCTTCTTCACTTTCTTCATCATCTTCGCCGGCAAATCCACTCTCCAAAATCTCTGCTCTACTTTCTGTGTCTTCCTCATCCAGATTTGCCATCTCATCGTCTTCTGTTTCATCATCATCAGAACCTTGCCCCAGCTGAATAACATCCTCTTCTTCATCATCATCGTCTTCTTCTTCATTTTCTGGCAGTCAAGTTCTTTTGATTTCTCGACCTTCTTCTTTTTCCGTCCTCGGAGCTGTCCTTTTTGGCTTTCTTTGCTTTCTTACCAGGTTCCTCACCTTAGTCAGCCTTTAAGGCAGCTTTCATTTTTAGCACCTTTTTCTTCTTCTCCACACCCAGACTTTGAGCGTTTTCCAAAATGCAGTGTTGCATAGTAATGTGTCGGTTTAATAAACCGAATCAAACCGGGTTGAGGCCAAACCGAGCTAACTCGGTTTTCATTTTTTCTACCCGAGTTGGAACCGAACCGACAAGCGAATAAATGAATGAATGTAAACCACTGATCTCTATTACCCCGGTTACAAGAGAAGATTGAGGAATCGAATCGAATCTGAATTGAGATTTCGATCCAGGTATATGGTGGCACTGGATCGAGAGATCGAATTGAAATGGGATCGAAATGACAATATGGTTTTGTACATGCACTCGATTCTTCGATTCCTCGATTCTGGTATACATGCATATTTTCGATTCGATTCAGCTCGTTTTGTGGGATCGGATCGAGAAATCCTATTTCAATCCGATCCAGGTATACATGGAGCTAAATCCTGATTCAATTCCGATTCAATTCTACATATAAACGTAGTATATAATGCACTGGATAGCGCATTCCCTACATTGTATAACAGATTTTTTGACTCCAATTGAAGATGACAGATGGTGGGCAGCTTCATAATTTGACGTCTACTTTTCACAAAAAAAAATATTTTGACATGAGAAAGAGGAAAACAAATGTGACTGCACTTGTTTATGCGGGAAACAGATTGACACAGCAACTTCAACAGCAACTTTAAGGCTAGGCGCACACATTTAGGCTCGTATTCACCGAGCGCTCCTAAACGGCTCTTAACTTTACGAGGCTCTTAACTTGAAATTTCTGTGGGGTATTCACCAACCACTCGCAAGTGTTTTTCGAAGTTCGAAAATGAGAACCACTCTCTCTTGTTCAGGCATACCCAAACTGTGAAATGTTGTGGAATGTTGGTCTTGACAGCAAATGGATACTCTTCTACTTGGCATTGCTCACATGGATTCGAGTCAAATGCGTGCGTGGCACACGCACAAGCGAACAAACTTTCGAAGAGAGCGCTCGTAAGTTAGGAGTGGTCGGGACCACTCCTAACTTTTAAGAGCGCTCGTAGATCTTCACTAATATTACTTGGTGAATAGGTTTATGAGCTTCTTAAGTTATGAGCGCTCGGTGAATACCGGCCTGAATCTTTAGTTTCGTAACTGCTTAGTTCGAGCAACTATAAAGTTTGTGTTTTGACACAAACTAAACGATTGCCTAAAATGAGTTCGCTATTTTGGGTAACATCTAATTATTTGCACCTGCGCGGACATTCAACCAAATAGTTCATCTCTTTTCTATAAGCAACCAAACAGCTGTTCAACTAAAAATTGAATGTGTGTCTAACAGCAATGAAAACTTCAACATCAAAAGTCTTGTGAAATAGATTACAACGTGAACAGCGTTTTTGACAGCATATAATCAAAATAAATTCAAATGCGAAATGATTTTGCCGTACATTTAACGATAAAAATTAACGTAAATTGGGTCAATTTATACGACTTGCACAATTTGTCGTACTAAAATTTATTTGTTTTAAGCAATTCTTCCATTGTCAAAACCAAAATAAATAGACGAATAAAAAAGATGGTTGTTACATTTTCATTTAAGTGTTGATAAAGCTGACAAATTTCGCCTCAAAAGTTGGTAGCATTTGCACAGCGACATCGAATTTAGGGCTAAGGTCTAACGTTAATGTCGAAGTTGCTATGTTAGGCTAGGCAAGCACATTCAACTTTTAGTTGCACAACTGTTTGGTTGCTTATAGAAAACAGATTAACTATTTGGTTGAATGTCCGCGCAGGTACATATAATTAAATGTTACAGAAAATAGCGAACTCATTTTAGGCAATTGTTTAGTTTGTGTCAAACCACAAACTTTTTAGTTGCTCGAACTAAGCAGTTGTGAAACTAAAAATTGAATGTGCGCGCCTAGCCTTAATGTAATCAAAGCCATTTAAAACAGTGGCCCTAAAAAGAGTGACCTGGTTGTTAAAGTTGCTGTTGAAGTTACAGCAACAGATTGACAATCTGTTTTTCTTATTTCTCAAATTATTTGTAAATTTTAAATATTTATTATTAAAATTAAAATAATAAATTGAAAATTGGACGAAAATCATTTGTTTTGATTGACAAATTGTCTAAAATTGAAGGAATGTCGTAAAATAATAAATTGAAAATTGGACGAAAATCAGTTGCTTTGATTGACAAATTGACAATTTAATAAAATTGAAAGAATGTTGTTTCAGTTCTGTTTTTTAGGCAAAAGACTGGCAAGCACAGTAATTTTTTCATTTATTCAGCGATTTTTTAACACTCACGATAGTTTTTTATTCTTTATTAGTTTTTGGTCACTTAATTTTGCAATTTTAGTTTATCAAAAATTATTTAGGTATTGTGTTTTATTCTCACGATAATTTCAACCAAAATAAAAAATTAGCAAAATGGAAAAATTATTTTACGTTCTATTTTGTTTTGCATTGTGATGCCACTAAATATTGCAGTGGGAAAGTTGACAACACTGCAGCAGCAACAGCAAGTTTAGGACTTTGGCCTAACGACGCTGTTGGCGTTGCTGTTGCTGTTCTTATGTGTGTTGAACAATTGAAATGCATTGGTTCTAAATTAATGGCGGCCGCTGTTGCTGTTGACAGTGCTGTTGCTGGTTCAATCTGTTCGGCGCTTTATGATGCTGTTTTAGATGTTATACAGTTATACTGTTATACGGCACCGTGGTCGCCTTCATAATATAACAATGTTCAATTGGAGTCAACTTTTTTTGATGAATGCGCTATCCAGTGTATTATAGAGATCAGTGATGTAAACCGACTACAGTATAATCGAAACTACCCTCCTTTAGTTGTGGTTTGTACCAAACACAATGTACTAACCCATATAAAGTCAAACGGAATTGAGCGCAATCATACACTACACATACTTATAATGTGTAGATTGTACTAATATAACTCAGTTTGTATGAATATTTGGTTTACCTACTCGGGTTAGAAGTTAAATTTCGTTAAAATAACCCGAGTAAGGATAAGTCGAGTTGCACTGCGCATTAGGTTTCGGTTCGGTTTACTCATTGTCGTTGTATATCTTCGTTTAAAAGCCCGGTGTAGTAACTCGGGTCCAAATCAAGAGTTTTTTTTATGGAATTAAGAGTGTCAGTCATACAGAGTAACTTTTAAGGAGTTACAACCTTATTGAACATTTGAATTCGTATTCGGTTTTTGTTTAGTTTCTTATGTGGCGGTGTGTGAAGTTTTAGTAAGCGTATTTTGCTGATGTTATTAAGTTTGGTTTTGATTTCGTTTTTTACTGTAGTTTGTTTATTTTTTTTGTGAATATGCCTGGCCCAAGAAAAAGGTCTTTAGTGTTGCAGGTTTTTAATAAACCAGAAGCAAGAAAAGTGACATGTAAAAAATGTTCATCTGCATATAAATACTCAGGAAATACGAGAAATACTCTTACTGTTTTTGGGTTTTGATAAATTAATTTTGAATATACTTTTTTTATTGCAAAATTTGTTTTGTTTCTATTTATCAAAACACAAGAATGAAGGAAAAAACTCAACAAATATTTTTTTATAAACCGAGTTAAATAACCCCGTTTGCAACTCGGTTTAATCAAAATCCAACTCGGGTTAACCCGGTTTGTAAATTTTTCGGTTTGGTACATCACTAGTGTTGCAGTGCATCGTGGATTTTGATGCCCTCGCAACGTTTATCTTTACTCTAAAATTCAATATTTACTTTACAAATCCTTAAAAAACCTCTAAAATTTAGAATTCGTATTAAATAACGTTATTTTATTTTCTTCTGGGGCCTGCGCCATGCTCATGTACAGAGGCAGCGACGACGTTTCGGTAAGGCCAATCTTCAGATACAGGTTACGGATGTTTCCCAATCCACTCGGATAGATCTTCTTCAGCTGAGCCACTATCAGTTCGATATTGTCGGCCAGTTGTTCTGCAGTGAACTTATGCGTTCCCACAGGAATACTCTGCAATGAGCATTTGGTCAACTGCCGCATAGCAGTCTTTTTCAGCGACTTCTCGAACTCAGCCTTGATGTCCTTGTCCTCATTGAGGTTCACAGGGTGGAAGGTGTTCCTCGTCTTTTGGCCCAACTTTAAGAGAAATCAGACTTAATACGGGGATTCATGTTCTTTTTTTTTGAAGAACTTACGTTTCCGATCAGCTTACCGACATGACCCATTACACGCCCTTCGCACAAGTAGTGCTCATAGCTGGCGCCTAGCCACCTCCTCTGATCAAAGGTGCTGTATTCCTGTTTCAGTTGATTCATTGGCATGACTGTGATGCCCTCAATACCCTTCTGTCGTAGCAGATGCTTGGTGGGCTTATAGTCCACTTTGCCACCACGTTGTAAATCAGCAACTACCAGGAGCACATCGTCATCCTTGTCCACCAGCGAGTGCTTCAGGTGTCTAAAAATAAATTAAGAAATTAACCACCGTATTCTCTAGAATACATCGACCTATACTCACAGTCTGACCATTCTCTTGGGGGAATTGGGAATCTTGAAGTTTGCTACTTGCAGGAAGTAGCGATAGTCGTCAAAGATCGACGATTTTTTTGTCTTTTTTTTATTTAGTAATTTAAACTTGTTACATGACACAAACTAATACGTGACCGCCACTCTTTATTTTTTTAAGCACCTATAGCTGCTGTCTGCTTTTCACCATCCAATATCTTTATACGATGAACTGCAACATAATTCCTAAACATTGCGGCCTCCTCGGCACATTTTAGTGTCTCGCCCGGATAAGCACGATAACATTCTCAAAACGCTTTCGTACATCTTCAATAACTGCTGAATACTCTTTTTATATGACGACATTTGTTTTGTTTTGTGTAGTTTCTAGCAGGGCAATGCGAGTTCGCCACATTTAATCGTTTTCACGAAGTTGTATTTCTTTTCGACGTCGCATTTCCATGGCAGTAATAGTTGTTTCCCCTGTAAGCCGTTGAAATGATGACGCTACTGCTGTTATCGATTGCGATGGCGGTGGTGTTGGGTTTTAATATGTTGTCTTTGGAAGTACTGTGGATACTACAGCTGGCTTTTGCATTACTGGTGATGCTGTTGAGGGTGCAGCTCGTTCGGATTCGGTAACTGGGATGGCTCGCATAGTTTCTGGTTTTTTCGTTTCTTGCTTCTTTTGGTGTTTCACTCTGCTAATTCCCAACTTGAGTCGTTGCACAACTTCGTCGGATACATCTATTACACCTGCTGGTGTCGGATTATCTATAGAAACACTGCGAGTTTCGCCCATTGATTGATTTGCACCCATCTTTCTTACCATTTAATCTGATTAAATTTGCAAATTGATTGCAACTGCAAAATTAAAAGAAAAGTAATGAGAGTTCATATTGATTTGTCAACAACCGGTGGGGTTGAATTGTCAAAAATTAGTTCCTTTTTTTAAGTGACATCTTTTGATCGCGCATTGTCACTAGGAAGAAAGCTTAAAAGTGGAACCATCGTGAAGTTGGCTACTAGCAGTCCATATCTAGTAAGTCAATGGCCCTGAGTAATAGATCCGAATCTAGCCTAAGTTCGATTTTAACCAAACATTCGTAGAAATAAAACAAATTTCAAGTATAAATACTTAAAAGCGGCTTTCCTGTAACTAAGTTAAATTTAAAATGATAGAATCACAATAGAACTTTACGAATCTGGTTAATAGAAATCTGTTTGTGTATCAGTTCACAATAACGAAATTATGAAAATGAGTCACAATTATTGGTATAAATAAGACTGTTGTTAAATTTGATCTGTTACTACGAAATTTTAAAAGCAACTTTTCTACATCTAACAAAAAGTGACTTTAAAACCGATTCTATGAATGTCTATAACTAAGGGCCAATGATGCTTATATTTATGAAGGCAAACATAATAGTTTTTAGAATCAACACTTTAAAAAATAAACATCAATAAAAATATATCATTAATTTTAGATTTAATTTCATAAAATGAAAAATCGATTTCAAATTAAAAAAAATGGACTTATGTCACTTTGCAACGTTATCTTTTCCTTATTCCTCAACGCGACCGAACAACATATAATCTTCCTTGAGTTTTATGCATTCCTCTCAGACTGTTACAATTGTAGCTTAAGAAAGAAAGTTTTCAAGGGATTTCCTTAGAGACAGCATTGCTAAGGTCAGCAATGACTGGGAGGGCTTGAAGCTCAAGCTTATCCCAGCTAAGGAGATTCTTAGACAACCAAAGGCCCGCGTTTGGTTGCCCCTCATGGGCATCAAACCGAGCGGACTGGAGCTGATCCGGGGTCTTCAGAGGTTGAACCCGCTGGTCCCCATGCACGACTGGGTTGTCATCAAGGCGGAAGAACCGCAAAAGACCAGCACTTCATACCTTCTGAGGATCACGGAAGAAAGCAGAGGGGCTCTCGAGAAGGCTGAGTATAAACTCCGTTTTGGCATCAGGCATGTTGTGCACAATTGCATGCCATATTGCAAATGCATGACCCACTGTGTCACAAATGCTGTCGAATTACCTCAAATAATGAAATAGGTATTCATCGACGACAGCAGTTTCGCGTTACACTTAATGTGACGCAACGTGACACAATAAAAGCCTTACTTCCAGAATGCATCTCAGTAGGTCAAAGCTGAGTAATGCATTTTGGAAGTAACCGTTGGTAAGTTCCAGGTAGGTCTCTGGGAACTCGGAGAGTCGAATTCAGAAACCTAACACGGGCGGTCGCATTTTTTATTTCAAACAAAACATAACATTGGCGCAGCCGGTAGGCTTGAACTTCCCAAGGGGGAGGGATGTTGTGCACAATTGCATGCCATATTGCAAATGCTGTCGAATTACCTCAAATAATGAAATAGGTATTCATCGACGACAACAATTTCGCGTTACACTTAATGTGACGCAACATGACACAATAAAAGCCTTACTTCCAGAATGCATCTCAGTAGGTCAAAGCTGAGTAATGCATTTTGGAAGTAACCGTTGGTAAGTTCCAGGTAGGTCTCTGGGAACTCGGAGAGTCGAATTCAGAATTCTAACACGGACGGTCACATTTTTTATTTCAAACAAAATACATAACAGGCATGCTAAGATTAAAATCCTGTAGGGTCAGGGACCAGATACCGATAAAGTGGATGAGAGCGCTGAGATCAGCGCTGTTGTCGACGGTTCGGTTGTTCTTGGCGCCGCAGGACCCTCAACCAATTAAAAACGGGCTCAAGGTCATTCAGATTAATCTGAAGCACTCTAAATGTGCTTCAGATAATCTAAGAGTTTTCCTCAGTGAGGAAAACACTGAAATTGGCGTAATACAAGAACCATGGGTTAATGGCCTCAAGGTGAGAGGCCTCCAAGATAACCAATATGACCTGATATACAAAACAGTAACCCCAGAACAAGGTAATCCCAGAACTTGTATCTCAGTTAAAAAACACTTAAAAGCTTTTGTGTGTCCCAATTTTAGCACTCCGGATATGACAGTCGTCAGGCTGGAAGACAAAGACGCAAAAGGACTACTGGTGGCATCTGCGATCACAACCGGCAATCACCGCCCGAGGAGGTGAGGAAATTGATTGACAAAGCTAAACAGCAAAAGACGAACCTCCTGATTGGATGCGATGCGAACGCACGGCATTTTCTCTGGGGTAGTTCCGAAATCAACGAACGAGGTGAGTCTCTTTTTGATTTTATTATTGATAATAACTTAATTGTTTGTAACAGAGGTGACACACCCACCTTCGTTTTTCCAAGCTCGGAAAACTACGACGTGTGGGAAGATGTACTTGATATCACTGTTACAAACAACTGTAATTTGGTGGTGGAAAACTGGAGAGTTTCCTCTTTAAATTCTTTCTCGGATCACAGATGGATGCTTTTCAACATAGGTTTCAAGGTAGAAACCCCTCCTCCATATAGAAATCCCAAAAGAACTGACTGGAAGAAATTCAGTCAGATCGCTAAATCTAGGCTAGGCAATTTACCATTAATTAGTGTAGAATCTGTGGAAGTTCTTGAATCTAAGGTAAAGACTTTCGGGGCAGCGATTAACACTGCCTTTAAGGTCTCCTGTCCAGTTAAATATAGTCGCAAAAAATTCCCTCCTATGTGGAATGAAGATCTTTCTGCACTTAGAAAAATGACCAGAAAGATCTTCAACATCTGTCAGAAGGAGAAATTCTTTCAACCATATAAAGACTGTCTAAAAGTGTACAAGCGAGCCATAGCAGCATCTAAGAAGCTTGGTTGGAGAGAATACTGTCACTCCACAAAAAATATTAAGGATTCTGCCAGACTTAGTAAAGTTCTGTCGAAGGAACATTGCAACCCTTCGTTTCTGAAAAAATCTGACGGTATCTGGACAGCTTCTCCAGCTGAGTCCTTGGAACTGCTGATGACAACACATTTCCCGGGTTGTGAGAACAGCTACCCCGAAACGCTTAGCACTATAAATACCATTATAGCTCATAAGGAGCAAATTAATTCTGTTATAACAGGATATAGTATTTCATGTGCGATTAATACTTTCTCCCCTTACAAATCACCAGGGCCTGATGGCATAATCCCAATTATGCTGCAGAAACTGTAAGACTTGGCAGTACCATGGCTTCAAATGATCTTCAAAGGTTGTCTCTATCTCAATCATGTACCCGAGTCATGGAGACATGTAAGAGTGGTCTTTATTCCGAAGGTCGGCAAACGAGGTCATGAATCCGCGAAGGACTTTAGACCAATTAGTCTGACATCTTTTGTTCTAAAGACACTAGAGCGCATCCTTGATACTCACATCAGAGTTTTACTAGAGGATCATTCTCTTGATGAATCGCAACATGCATATCTTAAAGGCAAGTCTACGGAGACTGCCCTGCATGAAGTAGTGCGTACAATAGAGAAGACAATTCACTACAAAGAATATACCCTAGCAACCTTCCTAGACGTGGAGGGTGCTTTTAATAACGTCCTAACTGAATCCATTCGCGAATCACTTGCTCACTTTGGTGTAGAAAGCTTCATATCTAAATGGATTGTCTCTATGCTCAGTGACAGAAGGATCCAAGCAACGTTAGGAAACACAATTTCTACTAAGCATGTTAGTAGGGGAACTCCCCAGGGTGATGTTCTCTCCCCTCTTCTATGGCCCTTCGTCATGGACAAAATTCTCGTCAAGCTCAGAAGTAGTGGTGTGAAAACAGTAGCGTATGCTGACGATCTGGTTTTATTTGTATCAGGAAAGTTTACCACAGTGATTAATGAAATCACTGAATTGGCTCTGAAAAGAGTTAGCAACTGGGCCACTAGTAGTGGACTAGGAATTAATCAGAGTAAGACGGAACTGATGCTCTTTACTACCAGGACGATTTTGTCTTACGGATCGATTATTTGGTGGCCTGCACTTAGCAAGCAATATAACGTTGAAAAACTTAAAAGGGTTCAAAGAACGGCTAGTGTCGGCACTACAGGGGCTCTCAGATCATGCCCAACAGATGCCCTGAGCATTATCCTGAACCTTTTACCACTCGACCTTCATATCAAATACCTAGCGGCATGCAGTGCTGTAAGACTTAAAGAATCGAATTGCTGGTTCTCCAAGCCCTATGGTCATGGAAACATAACAAAATTGATTCCTCCGGATATTTTCCTATCGAACACCGACTACTGCGTACCTCCTTGGCCCAAGCGGGGATTTCAAAGCCATTTTTCCCACCAGAGAGGATTGGAAAAATAATGTTTTTACAAAGGATTTCGTTACGATAATCTTCACTGATGGATCTAAGATGGAGTGCGGTGTTGGTTCAGGAATTTTTTCCGAGTCCTTTAACATCTCCAAGTCCTTCAGACTACCAGACTTTGCGAGTGTATTTCAAGCTGAAATACTAGCAATCAAGGAGGCATGCAAGTTGCTCCAATCTAACCAAAACCAATTCAGAAATACAGCTATCTGCTCAAATAGCCAGGCGGCCATTAAGACCATTAAATCATCTACATCTACCCAGTCTTTGTCCAGCAATGTCGAGACAAACTGGCGAATCTGAACATTGACCTCCAGGTCACTCTCATTTGGTTTCCAGGTCACAGTGACATAGAGGGTAATGAACAGGCTGACGCTTTAGCTCGGTAAACGTAAATATTCCTCTTGGTGCTATGAAGAGAAAAATCTTCTAGATTTTTCTCAATGAATCCAACCTTAGGTGGAGCAGTCTCACAAACTGTGTCATATCAAGAAAGATATGGCGTACTTACAACAACTCACGTTCTAACGATCTTATATGTAGACCCAGGCGCGACATAGCCAGGCACTGGCCCATAGTTGTGGAGATCCACAAGAAAAAGAAACTGTGGTTCATTTTCTTTGCGATTGCCCCGCCTTAGCAAATTACAGGATGACTTACTTTGGGAAAGCCTTCCTCGATGACCCCAGCGAACTTTCGGAGAAGAAAATCAAAGATCTGACTATCTTTCTGAATGCGACAAAATGGCTTAAGCAATGTATATAAAAGCCATATTCTTCCGTAATAAATCCTTATTAGGTTGAAACGAGTAAATGGTATCAAAACGGCGCACCCCAGCGCTAATTGAGTCGCGGGCCCAGGGCTGGCGACTACCATCTCTACCTACCTACATACCTTTCTTTCATTGAGGATATGCTGGCACCAAAATATAGTTTCTAAAGCTAGCTCTAAACATGGGTCCTTCATCCTCCTCGTTAGCAAAATTATCAAATGCCAGTCTTTATCATCCCGATGTTACTGATGCGCGAGATATTTCTCCTATTCCCACCCTACCTGGTTGTTCTGAGCAACCCCTTTAAATAACTTTCCTCTTCCTCAGCCCCTCTACCCCGGTTGCATATTGCCAAACTGTATATCAGTACAGAGCTCCGACGCTCTATAATAGACTACAGAATGCTCATTCAAATTAAGAGCATACTATATACTGTGTCAGATCAAAAGCAGATTTTTCTGTGTTGGTATACATTTTGCTCAGGAAACTAAGAGCAAAGTACCTGTGATTACAGAGCCATCGTTCACGTTGGTGTGGTTATTGTGTGTGGTGCCGTGGCATGAGGCCAAGTGACAAAAGGCCAAATTTGTTTGTGACTTAAGGCCAAACATAAAATGTTTTGTCTTGAGCAACAGCACCTTGTGTGGCCCGCTTCGCGGGTTTTCAGGATTTTAACTCGCTTTTCGGGGCTCACACCCGCTCACGCAATTCCGTTGCTCCGCTTAGGGTATGTTCAGTCGCCAGGCAGGCGCCTGTACCAACAGTTTTCCTAAGCAGCAGTACATAACTGTTAGTTGTTTACTCCAATTAATGTAAAATACAAAACTGTTGCTACAGGCGCCTGTCTGGCGACTGAACATACCCTAAGCGGAGCAACGGAGTTGCGTGAGCTGGTGTGAGCCCCGAAAAGGGAGTTAAAATCCTGAAAACCCGCGAAGCGGGCCACCCAAGGTACTGTTGCCCAAGACAAAATATTTTATGTTTGGCCTTAAGTCACAAACAAATTTGGCCTTTTGTCACTTGGCCTTATGTCACGGCACCACACACCACACACAATAACCACACCAACATGAACGATGGCTCTGTAATCACAGGTACTTTGCTCGATCTGAAATAGTATATAGTTTGCTTCAGCTTTTTTAATATTTTACAAGCAAACTGCATGTGACCACAGAGCGCTTTGTGGTAGCATACAGTTTGCTCTACAAAACTTTCAAATTCGGTGAGCAGAAAATGGCTGAGCACAGACTAAGGAGATCTGTGCTGATATACAGTTTGGCAATACGCACCCCGGTTTCCTCATCTCATCATCTCCCTTTTCCAAAAAAAATCTAGAGATTCATGTTTTTAACTCTAATTAACATAATTTATTTTAAAAGCACTGTTGATTACAGTTGATAGGTACATTTTACATTTTAAATCCAATTAAAATTATAATTTTTAGATTCAAAACTTTAATTTAAAAAATTAAAAGCTTATTTAAAGTACGAAAAAAGTAATATAAAAAAAGAACTGAATCACAAAAAACCCGTGGTATAATTTTAGTTTAGCAACGATTATATGTTTTGAGCTGATACTGGGCAATACTTATAATAAATTTTATGTCAATAGGACATTATATTACACGAAATCACTCACCCCAAAATAATCGATGCAGTGGACACTCCCTCGGAGAATCTTGGTTAGATGTGGCGATCTTTATTACGCCTTTTTTATTTGTTAAACGATGGAAAACACTTATAAATATTACCACTTTTCAACTCCAAAAAGAATATAATTTATGCTATTACCTACATATGTTACTCGTATATAATATATATATATATAAATAGATATATAAAGATATATGTAGGTATATATAATATATATATATATTGTAATGAACCATTACAAATTGGCCCCGCCTCCCCCCCCGAGCTGCGCGCCTGTCGATGCAGAATGGACCGACCACATGGTTACCTACAGAGCACCCCTCCCTACCTACGCACCTGTCCTAAATAATAAACTTAAAATACTTACCCAACCAGCCGCATGCTCCCGTAGCATGCGTACACCACGAAGTGCGAACAACAACTGAATAATAAATCCTCTTATCAGTTGATAACATTTTCCCCACACCACTCAAAGGAACCAACCAGAGCAAACCAGTGTGGTGAATTCGCACGCACGAAAGATCGACAACCAGCAAGACCTGCACTGAGGACAGCAGCACGACAACGACCATGGTACCTCGGTGGTGAATATAAAACTAAAATATATGTTGCAGAAGTTTCCCCGCATATCAATAGGAGATATAGGATGACGTCGCACGCATCATTGATTCCAAAGGAAAATAAACTTTAAAAATATAAAGCTCACATTTAGTTTCACAAGAAAGTAGTATAAATAAGAGTCATGCGAGCCACCAAAAGAGTCATCATCAGGTACCCAACGAGGACAGGACTCCGCCGCCAGCTCCAGTAGAAGAAGGTAATTTATTCATTGGCTACCCCCCACCAGAGGTAAGGAGCCCTTGAAACCAGAACATAAAGCCGGCGAATGCCGTTGATAGCCGGCGTAAGCCGTTGATAGCCGGGTCAAACCGTTGATAGCCGGGTAAAACCGTTGATAGCCGGCGTAAGCCGTTGATAGCCGGGTAAAACCGTTGATAGCCGGGTAAAACCGTTGATAGCCGGCGTAAGCCGTTGATAGCCGGGTAAAACCGTTGATAGCCGGCGTAAGCCGTTGATAGCCGGGTAAAACCGTTGATAGCCGGGTAAAACCGTTGATAGCCGGCGTAAGCCGTTGATAGCCGGGTAAAACCGTTGATAGCCGGCGTAAGCCGTTGATAGCCGGCGAAAGCCGTTGATAGCCGGCGTAAGCCGTTGATAGCCGGGTAAAACCGTTGATAGCCGGCGTAAGCCGTTGATAGCCGGGTAAAACCGTTGATAGCCGGCGTAAGCCGTTGATAGCCGGGTAAAACCGTTGATAGCCGGCGTAAGCCGTTGATAGCCGGGTAAAACCGTTGATAGCCGGGTAAAACCGTTGATAGCCGGCGTAAGCCGTTGATAGCCGGGTAAAACCGTTGATAGCCGGGTAAAACCGTTGATAGCCGGCGTAAGCCGTTGATAGCCGGGTAAACCCGTTGATAGCCGGGTAAAACCGTTGATAGCCGGCGTAAGCCGTTGATAGCCGGGTAAAACCGTTGATAGCCGGGTAAAACCGTTGATAGCCGGCGTAAGCCGTTGATAGCCGGGTAAACCCGTTGATAGCCGGGTAAAACCGTTGATAGCCGGCGTAAGCCGTTGATAGCCGGGTAAAACCGTTGATAGCCGGGTAAAACCGTTGATAGCCGGCGTAAGCCGTTGATAGCCGGGTAAAACCGTTGATAGCCGGCGTAAGCCGTTGATAGCCGGTTAAAACCGTTGATAGCCGGGTAAAATCGTTGATAGCCGGCGTAAGCCGTTGATAGCCGGGTAAAACCGTTGATAGCCGGCGTAAGCCGTTGATAGCCGGGTAAAACCGTTGATAGCCGGGTAAAACCGTTGATAGCCGGCGTAAGCCGTTGATAGCCGGGTAAAACCGTTGATAGCCGGCGTAAGCCGTTGATAGCCGGGTAAAACCGTTGATAGCCGGGTAAAACCGTTGATAGCCGGGTAAAACCGTTGATAGCCGGCGTAAGCCGTTGATAGCCGGGTAAAACCGTTGATAGCCGGCGAAAGCCGTTGATAGAGTTGAGACCGTAAGCCACCGAAAGATAGCGTGGACCGTCAAGATCGAGGCCAGCCGGAACTCCTGAAGCCAGTTGCAGAACTACTATACGAGGACCGTAACCAGTACCCGCTGCAAATAGTGAACCAGCTACGGAGCTCAAGCCATCGATAAGATCAAGATTGAATACCAGAATTATAGTAAAATTAATATTGTAACCCTCTGTATGTAATAAATGTTAATTATTTTAATGAATTGGATTTGTAAATAAAGAAAACCCCTTTAAACTAAAGCTTCTGTACTTACTTTAGTTAGTACCCTGGACACCGGCGAGCGAAACCTCAGCCTTTGAGAACAAAGTACATCACAAATTGGCGCCCGAGCAGGGACCTTTAAGGTCTATTCCGAAAGAAAAATCCAACATTAAATAAAATAGCCAGAAACAACATTTTACAAGAGGAAACGAAGCAATAACGAACCGGACCCGAAAATTGAAGAAAATAAAATCAGTAACGTAACCATGTCGGACAACGAAGAAGGATTCGATATTTTTGCTTGCTGACCAGAGCCGAATTGATTGACCACATGAACCGCTTAGGCCTGAACACTGAAGGTAATATGACCATATTACGCGCTCGTTTCAGTGCCCGCATAAAGGAAGCCCAGACCCGAAAATCAATTCAAAACCTTTGCCAGGAATTGGAAGAGCTTGTCCTGGAAAAAGAATACGCACCAGAGACTGCTAACGGCAAAGCCTCAAATATTTTGAATAGTCAAAAAGTAGCAATCACCGAAGTGAATAAGTTGCCTGAGCAACAAGGCTACAACAATTATTTTTATCCTGTACCGAACGTACAGGTCCGAGGTGTACATACCTACACGACTACCGCTCCTACTATGTCAACCGCCGCCGCCACCTACCCTGTCATGTCCGAGTACTACCAGACGACAAAACTTCCAGGATATAGGAATTATAACTGTACTGAAGATATTATCCCGAGACAGCTGACATACGATGCCACTACCCCGATTGCACCCCAGATGCCAGACCCGAACCGATTCGTACCTACTACCAGATCGGTAGCACAGACTATCGATACAACTTCGCCCAACCGTGAGGCCGACGTAATAAATATAGTCAGAAAATGGGGACTGAAGTTCGATTCCTCTGGAAATGCGCTGGAATTTATTCAGCGCCTAGAAGAACTTGCCGAATGCTATAAAATACACCCCAATGAGATGCTTCGTACCTTTCCGGAAATATTAAGGGGAACCGCTTTGGAATGGTACCGCATAAACCGAGATGTGTTTAAAACATGGGAAGATTTTTACAAAATTTTCTTAGAGCATTTCTTACCTGCCCGGTTTATAAACAAGTTGGACGATGAAATCACTAGAAAGAGACAAGGACCGAGAGAAAAAGCCAAAGATTTCATCCATGCAACACAATACCTCATCCACCAACACCCAACAATGCGTATTGGTGATAGTATTGACCGTATTTATGACCGGCTTAGACCTGAGTATCATCTGTATATTCGGAGAAAGGATTTTAGTACTCTGGAAGAACTGACAAGACTAGCGGAGGAGTTCGAATTCATCCAGAAGGAAAGCCAAAACCAGGCAACCACATCTTCTGTCAGACCAATCCAGAAGCCTCCCCCGATGTTACTCCATCAAGCATGTCACATACCAATACCACCGCCAGACCAATACGACCGCTCAACCCATTGCTGGAATTGTAAACAGCGAGGGCACGCTAGGGCAAAATGCCGTCGCCCCGTTCGCATGTTTTGTGCTTTCTGTGGAGAGGATGGACGATTGAGTCGGGATTGTCCTTGCCATCCACATAAAGTTTCTATGTTGTTTGCCCGGCCGAAGCTAGTTTTAGATTCCAAACTAGCTCCCCGAGAAACAAACAATATTCTGCGCCGCCGCCGCCAGAACCAGCATAGCACCAGGCAGGTTGTCACGACAGATCCATTGGAGACAATCAATATTCCCAGCCATAGGTTTTACAAACCCACCTACCGCCGACAAAAGCTAGTTTTTAAGAGGAACTGGGGACGAGTAATCGCCTATATTACAAGGCCAGGTTTAGCTGAATTGGTTTTTGGAGAAACCAGAAGATGGGTGACCTATCAACCTTAAGACGGATGATAATTTTTTTTTGAATTCATTGCTGTTACTTTTTTATGAAGAATTTTTTTTTTTTTTTTTTTGATATTTGGACTATTTTTTTTTTACCCCAACGTTATACCGCTAGACGAGAAAGTTCTCGTCTCCGAAGGGGGAGTGAATTGTAATGAACCATTACAAATTGGCCCCGCCTCCCCCCCCGAGCTGCGCGCCTGTCGATGCAGAATGGACCGACCACATGGTTACCTACAGAGCACCCCTCCCTACCTACGCACCTGTCCTAAATAATAAACTTAAAATACTTACCCAACCAGCCGCATGCTCCCGTAGCATGCGTACACCACGAAGTGCGAACAACAACTGAATAATAAATCCTCTTATCAGTTGATAACATTTTCCCCACACCACTCAAAGGAACCAACCAGAGCAAACCAGTGTGGTGAATTCGCACGCACGAAAGATCGACAACCAGCAAGACCTGCACTGAGGACAGCAGCACGACAACGACCATGGTACCTCGGTGGTGAATATAAAACTAAAATATATGTTGCAGAAGTTTCCCCGCATATCAATAGGAGATATAGGATGACGTCGCACGCATCATTGATTCCAAAGGAAAATAAACTTTAAAAATATAAAGCTCACATTTAGTTTCACAAGAAAGTAGTATAAATAAGAGTCATGCGAGCCACCAAAAGAGTCATCATCAGGTACCCAACGAGGACAGGACTCCGCCGCCAGCTCCAGTAGAAGAAGGTAATTTATTCATTGGCTACCCCCCACCAGAGGTAAGGAGCCCTTGAAACCAGAACATAAAGCCGGCGAATGCCGTTGATAGCCGGCGTAAGCCGTTGATAGCCGGGTCAAACCGTTGATAGCCGGGTAAAACCGTTGATAGCCGGCGTAAGCCGTTGATAGCCGGGTAAAACCGTTGATAGCCGGCGTAAGCCGTTGATAGCCGGGTAAAACCGTTGATAGCCGGGTAAAACCGTTGATAGCCGGCGTAAGCCGTTGATAGCCGGGTAAAACCGTTGATAGCCGGCGTAAGCCGTTGATAGCCGGCGAAAGCCGTTGATAGCCGGCGTAAGCCGTTGATAGCCGGGTAAAACCGTTGATAGCCGGCGTAAGCCGTTGATAGCCGGGTAAAACCGTTGATAGCCGGCGTAAGCCGTTGATAGCCGGGTAAAACCGTTGATAGCCGGGTAAAACCGTTGATAGCCGGCGTAAGCCGTTGATAGCCGGGTAAAACCGTTGATAGCCGGGTAAAACCGTTGATAGCCGGCGTAAGCCGTTGATAGCCGGGTAAACCCGTTGATAGCCGGGTAAAACCGTTGATAGCCGGCGTAAGCCGTTGATAGCCGGGTAAAACCGTTGATAGCCGGGTAAAACCGTTGATAGCCGGCGTAAGCCGTTGATAGCCGGGTAAAACCGTTGATAGCCGGGTAAAACCGTTGATAGCCGGCGTAAGCCGTTGATAGCCGGGTAAAACCGTTGATAGCCGGGTAAAACCGTTGATAGCCGGCGTAAGCCGTTGATAGCCGGGTAAAACCGTTGATAGCCGGCGTAAGCCGTTGATAGCCGGGTAAAACCGTTGATAGCCGGGTAAAACCGTTGATAGCCGGGTAAAACCGTTGATAGCCGGCGTAAGCCGTTGATAGCCGGGTAAAACCGTTGATAGCCGGCGAAAGCCGTTGATAGAGTTGAGACCGTAAGCCACCGAAAGATAGCGTGGACCGTCAAGATCGAGGCCAGCCGGAACTCCTGAAGCCAGTTGCAGAACTACTATACGAGGACCGTAACCAGTACCCGCTGCAAATAGTGAACCAGCTACGGAGCTCAAGCCATCGATAAGATCAAGATTGAATACCAGAATTATAGTAAAATTAATATTGTAACCCTCTGTATGTAATAAATGTTAATTATTTTAATGAATTGGATTTGTAAATAAAGAAAACCCCTTTAAACTAAAGCTTCTGTACTTACTTTAGTTAGTACCCTGGACACCGGCGAGCGAAACCTCAGCCTTTGAGAACAAAGTACATCACAATATAAATAGATATATAAAGATATATGTAGGTATATATATATATATATATATATATATATATATATATATATATATATATATATATATATATATATGTATATGAATACCACTTTCGTTTTTAGATTTAAGTTTTAGCTTCGAATTTACTCCTGTTTTTTTGAAATATTAAAAACAACAACTTTTAGTACTTTAGCACTTGAGAATAAAAAAGATTGAACAATAAAAAAAATAAAATGAATGATTAAAACTAAGTTTTAAATTTCAATTAAAAAAAATACACTCATATGTATGTAAAAATTTTGATTTGATTTGATTTGATTTCCTTTGTCTCCAATTTTATTTTATAGTTTTGTGGTTTTCCTTTTATTTGATTTGATTCCCGCGGGAGTTTGAAGGACGATTTTAAGATCTGGGAACTTCTTTATCCCGTTACTGTCCCTTGGTCAAATTTTCTTCCTTAAAAAAATTGAGGCCGTCAAAAAGAATTTTTAACGACCTAAAAACACCAAAAAAAAAATTTTAATTATTTATTCTCTATCGAAAACATTTTAATCAAGAATTTCCTGATTGCGTTTATAGATAATATATATCGTCGCTGTAGATCGAAAAAACTTATTATCAAATCAATGAGAGGCAATGAGAGACGTGTTGTTAATTATGCGCGTGGCTCTGCAATTATAGTTTTTAGGTTCACAGGATATTTTTCATTAGATCCGGAATTTTTTTTCACAATATAATTGCATCATTACCTAAAAATCGGTTTTTTCTGGATTACGAGGTATTCGATCTACAGCGACGATATACAGGGTGTCCCACAGTCACCGCCCCAAATGAAAACCATGGATTCCTGAGGTCAGTTTAAGTCGAAAATATTAATAGGTCATTTTCTCGTTTTCATCCCGTTTTCGAGGTATAACGGTTTTTATGATTTTTCCCTTAACTGGCTTTATGTTTGCCAAACTACGACCGATTCGTAAGATTTTTTTTATAACCAATCAAGAATTTATTAGAGTTTTAGTTTGTCCAAAGACTTTTTTTTCTGCGGGCAACCGTTTCTCCGCAACTTTGCATCAAACCCAATTTTTTCGTTTTTTAAGTGGTTTTTTCACTTTGATATCATTTTATTCAAAAAAACACGTTATTGAGTATTAACTTTTTTCACATATTATTAAAGCCCAGTTCATTTTCTTAAAAAAAATATTTTTTTTCCTTAAAAAAAATACTAAATATAATTAACAAAAAATAAACAAACTGAGTGAATTTAAAAAAAAAAAATAATTTTTAAATACGAAATTAACTTTTTCTGAGCTATATTTATTGACCTTGGATGATCTTAGTTGGTTTTATATATATATGAACTGAAAAGGCGAACCCTGCGCCGACGGATAATTTCCGAGTTTTTGCGGATTGTCTTTAATTTTGATTTCTCGATTCTCTAAGAAACTATATAAAAAAAAGAACACTAAAATACTAATTTGCACTTAACTTGAAACTACTTACATTTCAAAATACTGAAACTAGTTTCCTTTGGCGGTCGGCCGATCGGTGGTACTTTCCTTACTTTCTCTGATAATTTTATTGTATTATTATTCTAGCTTCTGGTGTCTCGGGTGGATCTTTTTGAAAAGAAAGTACCTACCGACGGCTTTTACCAAAGAACCCTAGCTCTACCCATCTGCACTAATACAAACAAATCAGGATTTTCCATCCTTTGTCTTCTGCCTCTCGTTTCACACCCACACAATTACGCACTATAAACATTAATTTTATAATAATGCGTTATTCATTTTGTGATGTGTTTTTTTCTTTCCAGCCGAGGTTTTGCTCGCCGGATTTCCAGGGTTGCTCTGAAGAAAAACACTAAACTTCAGTAGGAAGGTCTTTAGAACCTTATACAAAATCTTTATTGGAAAACAAATCTTAAATTCATATAACAACTTAAATATTCTTGACTTTAATGAATTACACCCTGCCTGGTGTATCTGGTAAACATCGGTTATTCTCCTTGTATCGGGATCCTGCTGGTTTCCCCTAGAAAGCTTTATTCTGGCATCTGGTTCCTTCGTTAACTGGCATTCGGTATCGGTTTATTCTTTTATAAATACGGACTACGCTCTTGGCGCTTACAAGATCAGCAGGTTTAAGGCCCCTGGTAGGCACTAGATCGGCAGGTTTTGGGCCCCTGGTAGGCACTAGATCGGCAGGTTTGAGGCCCCTGGTAGGCACTAGATCGGCAAGTCTTAGGCCCCTGG
Organism: Philhelius festivus; assembly: GCA_963931855.1. Taxonomy (NCBI): domain Eukaryota; kingdom Metazoa; phylum Arthropoda; class Insecta; order Diptera; family Syrphidae; genus Philhelius; species Philhelius festivus. Next base: position 132,720,772 of record OZ007554.1, on the reverse strand, counting down.
TAGGCACTAGATCGGCAGGTTTTAGGCCCCTGGTAGGCACTAGATCGGCAGGTTTTAGGCCCCTGGTAGGCACTAGATCGGCAGGTTTAAGGCCCCTGGTAGGCACTAGATCGGCAGGTTTTAGGCCCCTGGTAGGCACTAGATCGGCAGGTTTTAGGCCCCTGGTAGGCACTAGATCGGCAGGTTTAAGGCCTCTGGTAGGCACAAGATCTGCAGGTTTTAGGCCTCTGGTAGGCACGGCCAGTGTATAAACACCGACAGATCAGCAGGTACCAAAGCCCCTGGTGGCAATTAGGACGTTTTATTCTTCGAACCAAACTGATGGAACGAAATATCCGGACAATTTCAGATGACTTGTAAACAAAAATCTAGCTCGTCAGTTTCGACCATAGCAAACAAGTGACTTTCCTTCCCAAAAGGAGGTCCTCTTGTTATATTTTTCGTATAAACTGTGTGTGAACTATATACTGGTCGAATGCAAATCACCCAATGTGTTCAACCAACTGTGACGTCATGATCTTATAGTGACTGCATATTGTATTAAGACAAGGTATAAAATCCCTTTATCTTAGCGAGGTAACTGGTGTCGTTGGTAGCTGCGGCGTTGCATGGTGTCGTCGGTCGGTGCTGCGGCGGCGGCTGCTTAGTCATTGTAAATTAAATCACCCAATGTGTTCAACTGGCTGTGATGTCATGCCCTTGTGACTGCATATTATAATAAGACGAGGTATAAAATTCCTTGTCTTGGCGAGGTGACTGGTGTCGTTGGTAGCTGCGGCGTCGTATGGTGTCGTCGGTCGGTGCTGCGGCGGCGGCTGCTTAGTCATGGTGAATTAAATCACCCAGTGTGTTCGGTATTGGTAGAAGCATGGAACGCTTCGTTACATACTACTCCCCCTTCGGAGACGAGAACCTTCTCGTCTTTATCTAGAAATTATTTTTTTGATTTTATTTCTTTTTTTCATCTTTTTTTTTTATTTTGTTTTCGTCTCATCCTCTCAACTTTCCATTCCTTCCTTCTGTTTTTCAAAACAACCATTATTACTAACTAATTAACTCTTTTATTCATAATCTCCATAAACTTAACAAAAAAATATCATTCGCGTAATAAATCCATTCCGAGGATAAGGTCTTCCTCTAGTTCTTTCATATAAGTCAGTTCCCCGGGGATAGAATGTTCTCCTACTACCAAATTTAGCGCGTAGTGCTCTCGGCTTTCTACTGCGTCCCCATTTGCCAAATGTACGAAGTAGCGTTGATATCGGATAGGCACTTTATTCTGCTGTAAGATTTGGCGGATTCTTTGGTTTATAAATGACTTGGTGGCTCCTGTATCCACCAAAGTCCTAACCAACTGATCACAGATACCGACGGCTACAAAGCATCTCGGATCGACCCAAGGGACCAGGTCTGTCGCTAATTGTTCTGGCTGACTCTTTTCCCGTTCCCTGACTTCCTTCTGAACAGCCAAATATTGGTCAGTCTTTTCCTCTGGATTACAAGGTTGCACCGGGCGCGCTACGTTTTCGTCTGTTATTATTCCTCTTACTCCTTCGGACACCGCTTCTACGACCTCCGAGGCTACTATTGCTTGCGGAGCTTGGTTTACCTCTGGAGTACTGTCCCTATCACAGAGCGTTGAGGCACGGTGTGGATGACATGAACAGTCGTCGGTCCGTCGTCCGTCCTCTCCGCAGTATGAACAGAATATACGGAAAGGGCGCCGACAGTTGTTCTTCGTATGTTCTCGTTGTTTGCAGTTCCAACAATGCGTTGCCCTATCATACTGGGCAGAGGACGTAGTTGGTCGGTTCCAATTGTTGCGTTCACAAGAGACTTGTGGCGCCGAAGGACGGTTACGTGATGCCATTCCGTTTGGTGGTGGCATTCTGTTAGGCCCGAAAGTAGGTGGAGGAATAATCTGTTGACGGCTTCGGTCTTCACTCTGTATATATTCATACTCTTCTGCCAGCTTCATAAGCTCGTCAAGAGTCTCGAAATCCCGTCTTTTGATATACATATGATATTCCGGACGTAAACTGTCGTAGATTCGATCTACGCTTTCCTCTAAACTCATACGGGGGTGCTTATGTATTATAGGTATTGAGTGGCTTGAATGAAATCTTTAGCCTTTTCTCTTGTACCTTGTCGTGTTCGCATGATTTCATCCTCCAACTTGTGAATAAAACGGGCGGGTAGGAAATGTTGAAGGAAAATCCTATAAAAATCTTTCCATGTCTTTAACCTATCTCGGTTTATGCGGAATCACTTAAGAGCGGTTCCTCTTAAAATCTCTGGCAGTGCTCTCAGCACATCGGTGGGTCGGATATCGTAGCAACATGTTAACTCCTCGAGTCGTTCTATAAATTCCAATGCATTGCCTGATGAGTCAAACTTCAATCCCCATTTTCTAACCGTATTCATAACCTCTGCTTCATGGCTGAGTACAGGCCTTCCAGCTGACCTGTTTGTAAGCTGCGCTTCATGATGCGTTTGGAGGTTATTAGCTCCTGGCTCGGAAGTAAATACAGGGTGTGAATCGGGCGGTTTAGATATAAATTTACTTGCGCCTTGCATGTTGGGAACAGAACGTGTAATCGGTGGTACTTGGAAAAATATTTCCGTATATTTTTCACCACTTCTAGTATTTTCTGGTGCGGTAACCACTTCTTCCTCTTTATATTCCCTTTCAATTGTTGCCTTCTCGATTTCTGCGCATAAATTCTGTGTGGACTTTTTCTGTCTTTGCGACTTTACGTAAGCGCTGAGTCGCGCTCTTAAAACGGCTAAAGAGCCTTCGGTATCGAGTCCTAATTGACTCATTCGATCCACTAGCTCCTACTTTCTCAGAAGGTAGATTGCTCCTAAGCTGGCAAAGACATCGAACTCCTCTTCACTTTCGGACATGATGAGCTGGATCTTCGTTGCGGTCTGTTTGTTATATGAATGTTTTCGATTTTGTATTTTACGGGGATGGACCTTATAAGTCCCTGCTCGGGCGCCAATTTGTAATGTGCTTTTTGCTTTCCAGCCGAGGTTTTGCTCGCCGGATTTCCAGGGTTGCTCTGAAGAAAAACACTAAACTTCAGTAGGAAGGTCTTTAGAACCTTATACAAAATCTTTATTGGAAAACAAATCTTAAATTCATATAACAACATTAATATTCTTGACTTTAATTAATTACACCCTGCCTGGCGTATCTGGTAAACATCGGTTATTCTCCTTGTATCGGGATCCTGCTGGTTTCCCCTAGAAATCTTTATTCTGGCATCTGGTTCCTTCGTTAACTGGCATTCGGTATCGGTTTATTCTTTTAAAAATACGGACTACGCTCTTGGCGCTTACAAGATCAGCAGGTTTAGGGCCCCTGGTAGGCACTAGATCGGCAGGTTTTGGCCCCCTGGTAGGCACTAGATCGGCAGGTTTGAGGCCCCTGGTAGGCACTAGATCGGCAAGTCTTAGGCCCCTGGTAGGCACTAGATCGGCAGGTTTTAGGCCCCTGGTAGGCACTAGATCGGCAGGTTTTAGGCCCCTGGTAGGCACTAGATCGGCAGGTTTTAGGCCCCTGGTAGGCACTAGATCGGCAGGTTTAAGGCCTCTGGTAGGCACAAGATCAGCAGGTTTTAGGCCTCTGGTAGGCACGGCCAGTGTATAAACACCGACATATCAGCAGGTACCAAAGCCCCTGGTGGCAATTAGGACGTTTTATTCTTCGAACCAAACTGATGGAACGAAATAGCCGGACAATTTCAGATGACTTGTAAACTAAAATCTAGCTCGTCAGCTTCGACCATAGCAAACAAGTGACTTCTTTTCCCAAAAGGAGGTGCTCTTGTTATATTTTTCGTATAAACTGTGTGTGAACTATATACTGGTCGAATGCAAATCACCCAATGTGTTCAACCAACTGTGACGTCATGATCTTATAGTGACTGCATATTGTATTAAGACAAGGTATAAAATCCCTTTATCTTAGCGAGGTAACTAGTGTCGTTGGTAGCTGCGGCGTTGCATGGTGTCGTCGGTCGGTGCTGCGGCGTTATTGTAAATTAAATCACCCAATGTGTTCAACTGGCTGTGACGTCATGCCATTATTGTGACTGCATATTATAATAAGACGAGGTATAAAATTCCTTGTCTTGGCGAGGTGACTGGTGTCGTTGGTAGCTGCGGCGTCGTATGGTGTCGTCGGTCGGTGCTGCGGTGGCGGCTGCTTAGTCATGGTGAATTAAATCACCCAGTGTGTTCGGTATTGGTAGAAGCATGGAACGCTTCGTTACAGTTTTATGTAGGTGTGAACATTGGTGGGCGTAATTTACGTACTTGTTGCAAACATCTTTGGATGCGAATCGGATTCATAAATGTCATGACACCGATCGCATCCTAATTGTTTCATGCAACAGAGGTGCCTTTCTCCACCCATCGCAACATTCCCAATCAACATACATTTATATTAGGCAAAGCGCTGACCATTCCAAAATTATGGCGCTGACAATCACTCAATTTGTGATTTGGTGTCAGCCATAATTTTTCTCTTCCTGACAAAATGGAAAAACCCTATAATCCTGTGCTTAACCCCTATAGGTGGGAGCGAGGTAGAATTACTCCGGAGTAGATTGTTTACAATGAATTGTCAACAAAATAAACAGATGCAGAGCAGTTGAGTCGTCGTCATCGGTCTTGTCCCTGTTGGTGGTGGTGGTGGTGGTTTTTTTTTTTTTTTTATATTTCTTTTAAATAATTTTCTTTCGATTATTTAATTTTGTTATTACTCTTCTTCTTATTTTTCTTTTTCGAATAATTTAGTTTTGCTTGCACTTTAATAAGTAAATTATAAACAAAATTTACTTGTCAACCTAACTTTTATTTATAAAATAACTTTTGTGTTTTCAGTTGCAATGCATTTAATTCTTTGTATTAAATTTTGATTCTTACTGTGTTTTTAAGAACATTTTTAACATAATTTTTGTAAGTTTATTCGTTTGACTTTTCACATTATTTGGTAAATTAATGCGTGCTTATTTTATTTTTTGTATTTTGTTTAATAATAAAAAGGCCTGATGAAGGACGTATACACGTTCGAAACGTTGCATTAAATCAACATCTTTTATTGACCTAAAGCCCGCTTTAACCAGTTAATATTAAATTCGAACAAAAGGTCACGTAAGTCAATAAAAAATTTTGATTTAAATTAACAACTCACTTTAGAGAAAAACCAATCCTACAATTTGTATCAAATTTACATAAAACTTTCTTTCTTAAACTACAATTGTAACAGTCTGAGAGGAATGCATAAAACTCAAGGAAGATTATATGTTGTTCGGTCGCGTTGAGGAATAAGGAAAAGATAACGTTGCAAAGTGACATAAGTCCATTTTTTTTTATTTGAAATCAATTTTTAATTTTATAAAATTAAATCTAGAATTAATGATATATTTTTATTGATGTTTATTTTTCAAAGTGTTGATTCTAAAAACAATTATGTTTGCCTTGATTAATATAAGCATTATTTTTATCCTTATGGTAATTTAATTTGAAAAAATTAAACTTTTAAATAATGTCACTTCGTTTTTCAACCGACGACGATACGATTTGCCTGATCTTTTCAGTTAGTGTAATATAGCTTAGTAAATTTTTATGTTTGCATGTTGCATTTCTTCGTTGATGAACGACATTTTCTCAAAAAAGAATGCACACAATAAAATCATTAAGTAAACCAAAATGATTTAAAAAATATTTTAAAGGGGATTTTTTTTCGAAATCCCTTTGCACTATTCTCTCACTATCTCTCTAACCATAGAGGGCACCGTTTCTTCAAAGCAATGTCAATAGATATCCTTAGTTTCTATGAGTAAACATTTCTGTTGGCATTAGTAGAACAAGAGATGGCGTTAAATATGTTGTTTATTTTTGCGACTAGTGTCGGCACGAGGGCTAGTTTCGATTGTATCCGTTAGACCATTTTGGTTGCAAATTTTGTATGGGAATTATACAGAACTAGCAGTCCATATATAATAAGTCAATGTTAAATGGGACCAACACAGCTTTGTTCAAGTTTTGTGGGTTTTTGCTCAATTGCGCAATAAGTTGAATAAGTGCGTTTGAATATTCAAAAATTTTAAAGTACAAATATTTTTCTATTAATTTTGCTTTTCGTAACGCTTTATCAATAAAAACCATATTAAATACTAGTTTTATTGCTTCTGGGATACAAATTATTTAACATTAGTGTATATTTTTTTTTAAATAAAAAAAAATCCAACCAAAACATTTACCACCGAACATAAACATTTTAGCCCAAAGGTGAATATTTTGACAAGTAAACAAATCGATACAAAAATACAAATGTCATAAAAAAACAAAAGTGCGGGTCGCTGCTTCTAATTAGTAAACAAGTTTTCCACCGATTTTAGCATAATTTTCTCAACTAAATCAAATAAATTGCCCATAGAAATGCACATCAAAGTTCCCCCTTCAATACCCGATAAAATTTCGTGTGCATATCATAAATTGATCGCGTAAATTTTGATTGCAAAATACCGAAGGTATTTTTTCTCCGTACACAAGTTTTTCCCTACATATTCTGTGTGCAAAATTTCACAAGTGTCAAAGAAAGTAGTGAAATTTTGGTTAAAAACCATAAAGGAAGTGTGAAAAAGTATAAATGAACGTTAGTTCATTTAATTATTTTTCGTTTGGGATGTAGTTTTGTTAATAAAACTCATTGTGCGGGCGATTTTTTCACTTTACAGTAAAATCAATTCGGTGCGATGTATGTAACGGAGTAATAACCTTCTGCCATAATGCCATCAAAGAGAGTTTTCACCAGTTCTTAGAAACGTCTTCGGTCATCAACAACAACAACAACAACAACAACAACAAAAAACAACAACAGGGTCAACAATCTTCTGTTAGCATTGAACAAACACTAAATACAACCAGAAATAGTACAAGCGACCCGCTAATTTTATCGTCAGCATTGACGTCCACTTCGTCAACGAACAGCATCGGCAGTGACCACAAAAAAAGTGTTTTCCCTTCAACAACAGCCCACGAGCTAAATAACAATAATATAAATTTTGATAATTTAAAAAAAACAGCACAACAATAAGTGCAGGTAATGGAAGAAGCAAGGGAGGAGAACTGGTGGACTTTAAACAGGTGGAGGAGCCCAAAGACAACAAGCCTAGCAACAGCCACCCAAATCAGCCTGCTGGTGGGCAAATATTTTCTTCGCCTGAGAACACGCAAATAATTCAGCGGAATATGCCAAAAAGCAATGAACCGATTAAGATAGCTTTCTCAGCATCGCATCAGCAACAGCAGCAGCAACAGGCGCAAGAGCCTCAGCAGCACCAACAGCAACAACAACACCAACAGCACACTACGCAATACCAGCTCTCGAATAACAGTTTCATAACAACCACCAAGAAACCAACCAGCATGAACTCGAGCAACCAGGCGGCTGGCGGGAATGGGATCACCTTTACCAGTCAGTCGCTACCCAACGGCACAAGCAATATCGCCTCGCAGAGCCAGGCTGCATCCATTCTGAAAGCCGTTTCCACGGCTACAATTGTGAATGCTCAAATACCTCAAGTCAATGCGAGTAATACAACTATGAAAAATAATCCACCTCAATTGCAGCCTGTCTCACAAGCGAATATCGTTCAAATTAGAACGCCGACAGCGCATGTTAATCGCTCACCAGCTACTGTTCAAATCTGTACATCGGTGCCGGTTTCAAAAACGAAAACGGAGATGTAACACAAGTAAAGGTGGGCCAGACGCAGATCAAAACGTTTGGAACACCTCAAATTCTGCATCAACAGCAAACAGCACCGATTTTGACGTCAACTGCAAATATCACTACCACACCAATGTCCCAAACCAATATTCTTACATCATCATTATCTATAGCAAGCGGTGGTTCTTCCACCATTGGAGTATCATTACAGCCGGAGTATCATTACATTTCAAACGCAAATACGCCTGAGGAGATAGCCGCGGCTGTAGACAAATTCCTACGAAGTGGATTATTAAGAACTCTTCATAATCACCATGATTGCCAAAATGTAAGTTGATTTGTGAAATGACTTATGGAGATAAAAAACAAGTTTAACTAAAGAACGTCCTTTGGATATATCACTCGATTTACATTAATGAAACAACAGCAAAATAATTTGGGGTAAATATTTTGTCAATGAACCACGATTGTTACAAAGGGTTTTATAAAATTCTCAAAAAGAAAAACATTGGATAACTAGGTCGAAATCTTGTCAGTCAATTGACAACATCGAAATTTTTATATACAATTTTTTATTGTATATAAAATGATATATAAATATATAAATAATATATAAATAAATGTATATAAAAAAAATTGTATATAAAAAGTTAATATGAAACAAAAAAGAATAAACGTAATTAATGCACGTATGTGTGTTTAATAAATATAAATATGTGTTTTATAAATATAATATAATAATAAAAGGCATATGCCGTTCTAACTTACTAATATAAAAAATATTTCTTTATTTCTAAGGCCGGTATTCACCGAGCGCTCATAATTTAAGAAGCTCATAAACCTATTCACCAAGCAATATTAGTGAGTGGTCCCGACCACTCCTAACTTACGAGCGCTCTCTTCGAAAGTTTGTTCGCTTGTGCGTGTGCCACGCACGCATTTGACTCGAATCCATGTGAGCAAAGCCAAGTAGAAGAGTATCCATTTGCTGTCAAGTCCAACATTCCACAACATTTCACAGTTTGGGTATGCCTGAACAAGAGAGAGTGGCTCTCATTTTCGAACTTCGAAAAACACTTGCGAGTGGTTGGTGAATACCACACAGAAATTTCAAGTTAAGAGCCTCGTAAAGTTAAGAGCCGTTTAGGAGCGCTCGGTAAATACGAGCCTAAAACTATGGAGAAGACATTTTTTTTAAATTGGGACATCATGGAGCAGCTATTCCATTTGGTAACACATGCCGTGTTGTGCACGAACCTGAACTCTTTTCATAATCCCGTTTATGCAAAAGCGGTTGCAATATTCTATTTCGAGTGTCATTTCAAAAGTTTCCTAAATTGATTTTAAAACCATTTTTATTCCAAACAAAGGTTTCAAAATAATTCAATGTAAAAGTAATTTCATTATGTTTCTGAGAAATGAAACATGACAAAATTTCTTTTAGATGGACATTTTTTGAAATATTTCGTCGAATTGAAAATAGTTTCCAGAATAAGTTAGTAAACTTAAAATGGAACTCAAAATTCTTCCAATCATCCTAGTTAAGCAAGTAGTTTAAAAATGCCAACATGATTTATCGATCACTTTCAGGAAAATAATCTAATTTTTCATCAAATTCTTGCAAATGGCAGATAAACCAAGCTGTTATTTCTGAACTAGTTGCTTTATTTTTATGATTGAAACGGTTTAGATTGTTGATTTTAATCCTCTAAGTGTATCTGAAAACAAATTTTAATTTTAACAAAAACTACGAAAAATTTGCATATGATGAGGCCCGTTTTCACAATTTCAATATGAATATGAAAATGTTGAAACGTGCCTCATAAGACAATTTTTCGAAGTTTTTGTTTAAATTAAAATTGAATGTCAGAACCACTTAGAAGACCATTGTTATTGTTATTTATTTCAATACGTTAATGCTAACGTTAAACTTACAATATCTCTTAAAATCTAAAGTTTATCTATAAACAGAGTTTCATCGATTTTGAGCATAGAAATTATTTTTAAAGAGTTCGGATTTGAGATTTACATTTGTAGATTCAATAAGAAAAGAGAATTTATTAAAAATATTTATTAACTGGTTAAGAGGACTATAAGCGCCATAGTTTGATCTGCTAAAAATAGTACAAATTGGTAAATTTCTTCTTAAACTAGAACGACTTGTATTGAAATTTAATCGACAAAGAACCGATGAAGATGAAATAGATCCATTCATTACTCCAGTTATGAAACAGAACTGCAAATATTCTCTGTGAACAGAAAGAGATGGAAGGCTTATCAACTGAAGTCTATGAGCGTATGGGAGTAATATAACTCTATCTGACCAATGGAAAAAACGCAGGGCAAATCTTAAAAATCTTCTTTGAATATTTTCTATTCTATTTATGTGTACAGAGTAGTATGGTGCCCATACTACACACCCATACTCAAGAATTGGCCTAATAAAAGAAACATAAAGAATTTTTATAACATATGGATCACGGAACTCACGAGAAAATCTTTTTACAAAACCAAGTATTTTGTTTGCTTTCTTTACAATATAGTTATAATGATCAGTGAATGATAATTTTGAGTCTAATAAGATTCCGAGATCGGAGAAACTATACACTCTACATAAATGTGATGAATTCAACAGGTAGTCAAAAATAAATAAACTACGTTTACGTGTAAAACACATAGTCTTACACTTGTCAATATTTAAAAACAAACAGTTATTATTGCACCATTCATAAAATCTCCGAAGGTCGTCTTGTAGTTGTTCACAATCCGCAATGGAGTTAATTGTTCGAAAAATTTTAACGTCGTCAGCATAGATTAAAGCCATAGAATGTTTTAATATAGAAGGAAGATCGTTTATAAATAAAACAAATAGCAAAGGGCCAAGATGACTCCCTTGAGGTACACCAGAATTAACTTTAAATTGACACGAACGGTTATTTCTGAATATTACACTATAAAATCTATCTTTAAGGTATGAAGATATCCACAAAACAAATGTAATGAACCATTACAAATAAACCCGCCTCCCCCCGAACTACGCGCCTGTCGGTACAAAACAGAGCTGACCGCATGCTGGCATGAGAACTTACTCTTCCCTACCAAGCACCCGTCCCTACCTACGCACCTGTCCCCAATGATAAACTAAAAAAATACTTACCCAACCAGCCGCATGCTCCCGTAGCATGCGTACACCACGAAGTGTGAACAACAACTGAATAATAAATCCTCTTATCAGTTGATAACATTTTCCCCACACCACTCAAAGGAACCAACCAGAGCAAACCAGTGTGGTGAATTCGCACGCACGAAAGATCGACAACCAGCAAGACCTGCACTGAGGACAGCAGCACGACAACGACCATGGTACCTCGGTGGTGAATATAAAACTAAAATATATGTTGCACAAGTTTCCCCGCATATCAATAGGAGATATAGGATGACGTCGCACGCATCATTGACTCCAAAGGAAAATAAACTTTAAAAATATAAAGCTCACATTTACAGCCCGATTCTGTATTTAGCTGATAAATTATCAGCTAATGATAAATTATCAGCTTTCTTGTCAGCTGGCAAATTATTAGGTATTCTACAAAACACCTGATAGAATAAAAGCTATAAACAGCTTTTAAATTCACCTCTCTTGGTGGTGAATTTGAAGTGTCAAAATAAAGAGAAAAAAAAACATAAACAATGGAGGAACCAGCAGCAAAGTAAGTGAAATTTATATATTTTATTAATATTTTAGTTTTTTTACAAATATATATGCTTTTTTTTAAATTGGAAAAATATTTGTGTTTTGTTGAGTGCAAAAAATATTTTGTATGTAATGTTTTTGCTGTGAATTTGTGTATTCTATAGTGCGCGAAAATTTCTGCTGTTTCTGTTGTTTGTTTATGAATTTTTTTTTTATTTTTTTATTATTGTTTATTTTATTATTATTATTGTTATTATTATTATTTATATTTATTATTATTTTATGTTTTGTATATATTTTACGCGTTCAAAATATAAACAAATACAATTGAAGGGTTGTAAGTCTAAAGGGTCTAAGTGCCATTTTTATAATTTAGAGATAAACGAGAAAAACATAAGCAAAAGCCCTTTGGCACTTATGCTATACCACAACTTTATTTGTGTGTGTGTACAGTTTTAAAAGAAATAGGCACTTGAATCCATTTTGATATTATAAGGCTTGGCCCTTAGATTGTATTTTGATAAAAATATTGATTTTTGATTTTTTGGCACTTAGACCCTTTAGACTTACAACCCTTCAATTGTCAGTACCTTTTACACAGCTGATAAATTTGTCAGTAAAAGAGCTTTTTTTTAAGGCATAGAATACGAAAAGCTGATAGTTATAAGGAACTTGGTAATTTATCAGCTATGTTGAATTTATCAGCACGACAGAATCGGGCTGTTAGTTTCACGAGAAAGTAGTATAAATAAGAGTCATGCGAGCCACCAAACGTCAGTCAGCATCAGGTACCCAACGAGGACAGGACTCCGCCAGCTCCAGTAGAAGAAGGTAATTTATTCATTGGCTACCCCCCACCAGAGGTAAGGAGCCCTTGAAACCAGAATATAAAGCCGGGTAAAACCGTTGATAGCCGGCGTAAGCCGTTGATAGCCGGGTAAAACTGTTGATAGCCGGCGTAAGCCGTTGATAGCCGGGTAAAACCGTTGATAGCCGGCGTAAGCCCTTGATAGCCGGGTAAAACCGTTGATAGCCGGGTAAAACCGTTGATAGCCGGCGTAAGCCGTTGATAGCCGGGTAAAACCGTTGATAGCCGGGTAAAACCGTTGATAGCCGGCGTAAGCCGTTGATAGCCGGGTAAAACCGTTGATAGCCGGGTAAAACCGTTGATAGCCGGCGTAAGCCGTTGATAGCCGGGTAAAACCGTTGATAGCCGGTGAAAGCCGTTGATAGAGTTGAGACCGTAAGCCACCGAAAGATAGCGTGGATCGTCAAGATCGAGGCCAGCCGGAACTCCTGAAGAAGCCAGCTGCAGAACTACTATACGAGGACCGTAACCAGCTTATAGTAAACCAGCTACGGAGCTCAAGCCACCGTTAAAATCAAGATTGAATACATACCAGAATTAAAGAAAAATTAATATTGTAACTCTCTGTATCTAATAAATGTTAACTATTTTAATGAATTGGATTTGTAAATAAAGAAAACCCCTTCAAACTAAAGCTTCTGTACTTACTTTAGTTAGTACCCTGGACACCGGCGCACAGTGCGGCGACTAGTGGAAAAAAATAAAAAAAAAAATGTGCCAAAAATGTGAAGCAAGTATGCCAAATTCAAGGTAATAAGTCTAAATGAATGAATCGACAGTTTATTTATGATAAAGTTCAATTTTCTGTTGTCAGAGATAATCAGAAGATCAGCAAAATAACAAATAGTGATTTGTAGGATTTGTACTTACCGGTTGAAAGAGCGTTTACTGAAGAAAAGAAAAGAACATACGATATTTTTTTCGCTATCCTCACAATCAGGAGAGAAAATATAGTTATTCTAACTGCATATTTTTTTTTTACATGTAAATTTAAATTTTTTTTTGAGAGTCCAATTCAAAGCTTCTTTTTTCGTGTGAAGCACTGACTTTGATAAGTCATATATTTTGTGTGGTGCCATATGGGAAAAAAGTGTTTTTATTTAAAGAAAGAAAACAATCATATCTTATAAAAAAAGTAAGTTTTTTTTGCAACAACTTGCACTCTTTCTTGCAACAAGTGTTTGTTTACGAGCATTTTTTACAGAATGTGTTCAAACAGAGAGCTTTTTGATGTGTGGTTTTCCAACTCAACAGTCCCAGTACCTGGTGTATTGCAGTTTATGGATATAAAATTAAATATGCAATCAAATTTAGAAACTGAAGATCAGAAAATCTTAACAAGACACGCATCAACAACTTGCTCAGAAATAAAGAAACGTTGTCACTTCCATCGCTTATACACTCGAAGACTCGGATAGTGATTTTTTTTCGTAATTTTTTATTTTTCGGTTTTTCTTTTTGTTATTACTTTTTTTGAACAATTATTTTTGTCAACAATAAAAGCATACATTATATTTTGCAAGATCTTTTATGCGATATATTCTGTGGTCGTTGTGCTTTGAAAAAATGTATATTTTCCTACTAACCTTTAAAATATTACAAATTTTGTATATCGAAAAATCATCAAATTTTTTAAATGTTTGGCTTCTAACTAATCATTTTACAATTGTAGGCGTGGCAGTGGGTGGATTTTTGTTCAAATAAATTTTTCTTATCAAACACATTAATTTTGTACATTTTTTCAATACGAAAAATTAAAAAAAAAATCAAATTTATAGCAAAAGTGGGCGTGTCAGTGGGCGAAATTTGCGCTATTTTAACTCATAATTTCTTCACCGACCAGAATATTAATAATTAAAATCACTATCGTACTAGAAGTTTTCGTGTAACCAATTTATTACCAAAAATGGGCGTGGTAGGGGGCGTGAAAATTCCTCAAATTGAGTAAAATCCCCTATTTATTACATTTAGCAACCAATTTTTGATCACAGTTATCTTGATTTTGAAAAATAGATTTTTTTCCACTACCTGCATACAATCGACGCACTGTGCGGCGAGCGAAACCTCTGCCTTTGAGAACAAAGTACATCACACAAAACAATGGTTAAATCCAATATTCCTTAATTTATCTAATAGTATTTTGTGACTTAATTTGTCAAAGGCTTTACTAAAGTCAGTAAAGATGCAATCTACTTGAGAGTGTTTTTCAAACGCATCTAGACAAAAGGTAGAGAATTGTAATAAATTTGTGACCGTGGATTTTTTCTTTACAAAACCATGTTGATTTTCACATATAACGGATGAACAATTAAAAGCAAGTATGTCACAAACCAGAGATTCGAAAAGTTTGGGGATAGCTGATACATAGTTTCGCAATAGGACGATAGTTTGTTATTAAATTCTTTAGGCCTTTTTTATGTATTGGCGTTAAATATGAATTTTTCCAAAGAGCAGGAAATTTCGAACTTCTAATCGACTCGTTAAAAAGAAAAGAATTTTTTTAATATAAAGGATGGAACACCGTCCGGGCCAGGACTAAAACATTCATCAAGTTTCAAAATATTGTCGTGTATAGAAGCTTCTGTAATCGAAAAATTTATAAAATTAAGATGAGTGTATTGTTGAGTATAAGAAGGGATGGAAGAAGAAGTATTCGAAGAAAAGTCTTCAAAGGCACTCTTAAAATAATCAGCAAACATATTAGATATCGTTTCTGGATCATGACTTGAAGAATTTTGATAGTTCATACTAGCTGGGTAACCATCAGATTTTCTTTTATTATTGACATACTTCCAAAATTTCTGTGGATCATCTTTAAGCTTACATTCAGTGTTTGAAATAAGATCAGAGTAAAGTAGATTTGAATAGTTTATAAAGTCGATTTGCAGTTCTTGATATTCACGAAATGTCTCTTCAGTCTTCGATAGATTAAATTTCAACCAGGCTTTATTTCTTTTATTTTTCAATTTTTTTATATGCGAATCGAACCATGGCGGGTTGCGTATTGCCAAACTGTATATCAGCACAGATCTCCTTAGTCTGTGCTCAGCCATTTTCTGCTCACCGAATTTGAAAGTATTGTAGAGCAAACTGTATGCTACCACAGAGCGCTCTGTGGTCACATGCAGTTTGCTTGTAAAATATTAAAAAAGCTGAAGCAAGCTATATACTATTTCAGATCGAGCAAAGTACCTGTGATTACAGAGCCATCGTTCACGTTGGTGTGGTTATTGTGTGTGGTGTGTGGTGCCGTGACATAAGGCCAAGTGACAAAAGGCCAAATTTGTTTGTGACTTAAGACCAAACACAAAATGTTTTGTCTTGAGCAACAGTACCTTGGGTGGCCCGCTTCGCGGGTTTTTAGGATTTTAACTCCCTTTTCGGGGCTCACACCCGCTCACGCAACTCCGTTGCTCCGCTTAGGGTATGTTCAGTCGCCCAGGCAGGCGCCTGTAGCAACAGTTTTCCTGAGTAGCAGTACATAACTGTTAGTTGTTTACTCCAATTAATGTAAAATACAAGACCGTTGCTACAGGCGCCTGCCTGGCGACTGAACATACCCTAAGCGGAGCAACGGAGTTGCGTGAGCGGGTGTGAGCCCCGAAAAGGGAGTTAAAATCCTGAAAACCCGCGAAGCGGGCCACCCAAAGTACTGTTGCTCAAGACAAAACATTTTATGTTTGGTCTTAAGTCACAAACAAATTTGGCCTTTTGTCACTTGGCCTTATGTCACGGCACCACACACAATAACCACACCAACGTGAACGATGGCTCTGTAATCACAGGTACTTTGCTCTTAGTTTCCTGAGCAAAATGTATACCAACACAGTAGTAACTAGGACGGTTCAGACTGGGAATTCTGAGCCAGAAAGAGATAGCACTATGTTTGAGTGAGATAGGTGATAAGTAGTTAATTTTGCGGTTACGGCAATGAGTTGTGGTCAGACGATAAGGATTTAGTGTTATGTTGGCGGCGAGTAATTGTTTGAAGTTTGATTGGCGGCATGTGACGCGTGCGGCCGGCGCTTGTATAAAATGAGAATAATAATAATAATTATTCAAAAGCGGTTGTAGTATGTTGGTAATGAATGAGTAAAAAAAAACCAAACAAAATAGATTAAAGCGCAATGGGTTGAAAAATGAAAATATTAAAATATTTTTGGTGATAAGGTATAATAATAACGTTGAGAATTCAAAGCGGTTGTAGTTTGAAATTTCAAAATGGGTTAGAAGATAAGAATTTTAAATAGTATGTTAATAATGAATGAGTCAGATACATTGAAATTAAAAATAAAATTGAATAGAAATGGGTGGTTGATGAATAATGATAAGGTATAACGTTCAGTTTATAATTTATTGTTCATTAAAATTATGAGTAATTATGTAGTTTACATTTACCTGTCGTATTGTAAAACTATAAATTTTAATTTTTTTTTCATTTGTTAATCAGTCTATAAATATCTTTTGGTAAACAAACACTCCATCAAGTTAGTTTAAAATTATTTCTGAAAATGTCTAACTATTTATTGTTCGTTATATGTACAATATTACCACATTTTATATTCGGAATACCGCTTCCGATAGGTATTGATTTAAATCAATCAAACGCTTCAAATAATCTATCGTTTGCATTGAACTTGCCTAATAATGATACAGTAACAATAGGATTGTCATTTAAATTGTTATCGTATTATCCAGCTGGAATCCTTAAAAATGCATCAAATGTAGATACATCATTCCAAAATGACGTACAAGATGCACTGACTACGCATAGAACAACAACAACAACAATGAAAAATGAGGAAAGTAAAGTCATTACTGTGGACGAAGCAATCGAAAAATTTAGGCAAGACTTGATAAAAAAGGAGATCGAAATATCAGGAATCATTCAAAGTAAAGACATATTTTATAGGCATTTCAAACTGGAGTTTAACGATTACCAGACACTTACTATCCGATGCTCATATGACAGTAATTATAATTTACGCACGCTGAACATTAAGTGTTATGAATATCACGAATATGAAACAGAGAGGGTTTTAAGTAATGGAGAAGTTGAAGTCTTTATGAAAGAGGATCTTGAGTATAAATCTGATGTCGAATTAATAGATTTCAAAACAATGAAACAAACTTATACAATGAGTGTTTCTTAATTAAGAATATTAATGTTTATTTTAAACGCAGTAAAACAATTTTTTTGATTTTATGTAAATAAAGCTTTTGTTTATTATTAAAAATTAATATATACAAGTTTTTTTATTTCTTTACTTTTTGAATAGGTATCCAGGAGTTGTGATCGGAAGAAAATCCCAACCATTTTACAAATATTTTGTTTTTTTTCTTTTGCAGCACTTTTTCAATTAAGTACGTATCAGGAAATTTTGATTTTTGAAGTTCTAGTTCATAAAATCCACCTTTAATTGGGTTCCCTTGATAATCTTCTAGCAAATATGTAATCGGATTAGTGATCTTAATTTTAACTATTTTAAAAATTTCTGTTGTCCAATTGGGAGTGTACCCTTTTTCAAATACATGTTTGTATTTACTTATTCTGACCAAGTCTCCAACCTTGAATTTAGGTTTTACACGTATTTTAATGTAATCATAAATATTGGTGAGTAGTTGTTTTTCGTTTGCGGTATTAACTTCAGATGGTTTCATTTTAATTGTACGATGTTTAGAATTATTATATTTTCCTGTAAGTTTAGCTATGATATCTATCCACATATAATTGCCATTAACTCCGAATTCTTTCCACATATGAGTTTTCAAGGTTCGATTAAATCTTTCAACAATCGAAGCTTTTAGATGAGTATAGGTTGAATAATGATTTATATTATATTTTTCTATTAGCTTTTGAAATGTACGATTGAAAAACTCTTTGCCATCATCTGTTTGTAAATTCTTTGGCCTGCGACCTTTATTGAATATGTTCTGCAAAGCAGAAGTAACTTCAAAACCTGTTTTATTTTTAATAGGAGTAGCCCAAGCAAATTTAGAAAAAGTATCTATGACTGTGAGAAGATACTTGAAATTTTTATTTTCTGATGAATATGGAATCATTTCCACTAAATCTGCTTGCCACAATTCGTCTAAACCTTTGATAACGACTCGTCTCTTTGGAAAATTTTTACGAGTAGGTTTGTGAAGTTCCTCGACAACTTCTCTTTTATTCATATTTATTTTGAATGCTAAAAAATTAATGTATTTGCTGTTTATGTATGTTTTTAATATAATTTATTTGTTTCTTATTTCAATCTTTTATACAATGCCATTATTTTTTTTATTCTAACTAATTTATCATCAAGCATGTAACATGCACATGTGTCAGGTCCATCTCGGCATAGGTTCGAAGACCAAGGACAGTTCTGAAAATGACATCCGTGATTCGAAATCTTGCAGGAAACATTGACGAATTGTTTAAAGAAAACTATGGTTCTTAGTAATTGCTCATGGTGTTCTTCTAGAATAATTTTTCTGTATTCCTCAAGAAATTTCGTGATTTCTTCTACTATTATTTTATAATTAATATTATTAGACATGATGTAAAACCTTTAAGTTCAATGTTTCATCGATGATTAATGTTATTTTATGGAATTTTTCATAGTCTTATCAAATTCATCTTGAAAGTATTTTTTCATCTGAGCTATTTCTTGATCAACATAGTGTTTTGTAGCAGCGTCTGTCTGTTCTACTGGCTCATGAAGGTTTTGCAACCGTTTCTGGTTTATATTGAAATCGTTATTTTCGGTTATAAGAAAACCTTCTCCAGGTGGTCCAGGTGGTCCGGGCAATCCTTGCTTCCCCTCTACACCAGGCGGGCCTTTTTCTCCTCTAGCTCCCCTAGGTGCTGCTCTATGCGAATAACGACCAAACTTATCAACACTCATTTTTGCTTATTCAATAATATTGGATTCTTTAAGTTCTTCGATAATTGAAATAATTTCGTTAGAGTGATTACTGTGTCCTGCTTGCTGTGAAGCAATAAGAAGTCTTATTCGATCTACTAGCTCATTAGGATCATCCCAATATATATATTCTTTCTTGGAATTTGAAAATTGCATTAGACCACTTCCTGAAGCCGATAGCTGATGTGATGATGATATTGGTGATGCTGATGATGATTGTGTTACATTATCAGATAACCCTAATATTTTTTTTATTATGTTTCTATATTTATACCCACGATTCCCATGTATTTGATTTTGTGAATCATTACCGATTCTATGTGCATTGGTGTCAATTAAGATGGTTTTGTAATTTTTTAAATCTGTATCAGTGTAAGTGTTTTTATTAGGGTTTTTCTTAAATAAAAGTTCATACAGTCCACTTGTACCTTCAAAAATATTATTTTTAATCTTAATATTTTTATCAAGAATACTAAGCTCTCCATTACCAATGTACCATTTCCCATGTTTGAAATATAAACCATACGTTTTATCTAGCGTATTGGAATTATTTATAAATAGATCTTTATATTCTTGGGGTAGTTGGTAAATTTGTTCTTCTGATATCTGATCTGTTAATCTACGAAGATTTATTTTCTTTTTCTTTGAAGAATTGTTACCTGAAACAGTTAATAAATCATCCAATGTAGTGGAAGTGTTAGGTGTTTCGAAGTCATCCGTGTTAAGTTGTTTCTTCACAAGATCAATTTCATGTTGTTGTTGTTGTGACTTTTGTTCAGAGTTGAGTTTTATTTTCTTTGGACGACTCTTAATTTCAACAAAGTGATCTGGTTGATAGTCCTCTTTTTGTTGTGATTTTTTTACCAATTCATTTAGTGGCTTGGTAATAGGCTTCAGAGTTTCCTCAATTTGAGTTTCGTAAGCTTCTCTACCAATTTTAAGAGCTCTATATTTCTTTCGGAGAGCGTCTGTAGTTTTAATCAACTCTTCTGTTACTTTTATGTCTGTATTTAGCATATTGATATTTTTTTATTTTTTCTCACATAAGCAACAGGTGAATATATTTCGTAGTTGTTGGATAATTCGCTCAAAGGGTTTTAGATTGAATTTGATATTAAGGTTACTAGTTTTAACTGACGAATAATATTTCTCGAACTTGTTTGATTCACTTTGTACTGATATAATTTCTTCGTTAATTTGTTCTATATTGCTTTCATATAACATTACTATACTGATATTCAAAAGTGTGGTTAAACCGTTTTAACTGTTATAAACTGTTCTCTTAACTGCTTTGTACTGGTCTCATAACTGGATTAAACCGATTTTAACTGTTATAAACTGCTCTCTTAACTTCTTTGTACTGTTCTCACCGAACAATTCTATACATATGATATGATTAGTGTAAATATAATCTATTTTATAGCTTAAGGAAACAGTCAAAGCCTTTTCTATAACGACCTTCATTCAAGGAACTGTCCTTGTCGATAACCATAAAACCAAAACTTGTATTCCAACACTCTGCACACACGTTTTGAAATGATTTAAACGTCATATCTGAATTTACATGATCATTGTAAATATGTTTTAAATTCATTTCGTCTTGTTTGAAGATGATAAGAAAGTTTGCGTTATCTCGAATTAAGTGTTTCGGTATTCTTGTATACGTTTGACATAAGTAAAAACTATCGATGTGATGATGTCTGCCCATACTAAAGTATTCTCGTACTGTGTTTTGTTTTTCACAGGCAATATCATCAAAAATAAATATCGAATTTGGTTTAGCCTCTTCAGGCGTAGTAACATCACTGTTATTACAAAAAGTAAAGAAACCCATATTTTTTATTGGTTTTATAGCTTTAGCTAAAAATGTATACTTTGGCTGATGTAGGGATTTAGAATATAGGTATATATTTTCAAATTTTAATCCATTTGGATGTAGTAGTAAACTCATCATGACATTAGTTTTTCCACAGTTTGAAGGTCCAGTAATTAAACCTCTTATACTATTTGGAAATAATTCACTGTGCTTTTTCTTTGCTTTATCAGTTTTAGTAAGATCGACATTTTTTATTGGCAATCGGCATGCTTGTTCAACAAAACGCATTATGATGAAAACTAAATAATTTCTTATAAAAATGAAGTATATATTTAAAAAACCGTCATACTGTGTCGGATCATTCTATTGCAAACATTCCTAAATACAAAAAAAAATGTTTGATTATTCAAAAAAGAAATCAAACATTCAACCAAATATAAGAAAAGGCGAAGGTTTATTAAACACATTAATAAACAAGCTTCCACTTGAACTACATCTACCTGGTTATCAGTACTGTGGACCCGGAACAAAACTACAAGAACGTATAGCTCGAGGTGATTCTGGAATAAATTTACTTGATCAAGCGTGCAAAGAGCATGATATATCTTATTCCAAATTTAAAAATACATCCGATCGACACATAGCTGATAAGATTTTATCTGAAAAGGCCTGGCAACGTGTTAAATCGAAAGACGCTAATATAACTGAACGAGCAAATGCACTATTAGTTACTAACCTTATGAAGGGTAAAGTTAAATTTGGTATGGGTTGTTCGAACTTAAGAAATAAAACAACAAAGCAAAAAATTAAAAAGAAAGGCAATATGAAATCCAAACAACTCTCCTTTAAGAGAATGATAAAATTGATTGAGAATAATCTTAAGAAGCGTAAAAAATCTGTATGTTTAGAAAAAACTATAAAAACAGCATTATCTTCTGCTAAAAAGTCAGTTGATAAAAACAATAATAATATTAAAATACCTAGAGTTATACCTGTACCAAAATTGGGTGGAGCTATTCCCTTTCTCGTTCCTCTATTCGCGGGGCTATCAGCTCTTGGAGCTTTAACAGGTGGAGCTGCAGGAGTAGCTAAAGCTGTCAACGATATAAGTATTGCTAAAAAAGACCTCGAGGAAAAACAACGTCACAATCTTAAAATGGAATCTTATGCCGTTGGACAAGGACAAGGTTTACACCTTAAACCTTATAAAAAAGGATTTGGACTTTATGTACAACCTCAGCCAAAAAACTTCTAAGTACGTTACCCAATCGTGCATTGAATGAAATAGATTTATCAAATTTTGCTAAAAAATTTTTTCCAAATTTTCGTGGTGTATTCATGCGCGACAATTTACCAAAGAGTAAACCAATGAAAAATGAGTGCGGAATTGTTAATCTTGATTCTTCAAATAGTTCTGGAACACATTGGGTAGCGTATTATAAAAAAGGTAGACAAATCGAATATTTTGATAGCTTTGGGAATCTTCAGCCTCCTGTTGAAATTATTAATTATTTAGGTGAAAACATTAACTACAATTATAGACAATATCAAAGTTATGACTCTTTTAATTGTGGGCATTTATGTTTGAAATTTTTATATGATTGTTATTTTTAAATAAATAAAAAGATTTAAGTACAAATAATTCATTGTATTTTTTATCATCATGTCGATGACACTTACACTTAGCGGAACAACTTCTGTTCTATCTGTCGAATATTTTCCACCTATAAATCTAGATCAAGACTACGTTTGTGGCTTAATTGATTTTCATTCGTATAATTCTATACCGAATATTGATGAACGCAATAACTTATTCCATATAGGGGAGTATGAAATTGAGATACCTGAAGGAACATATGAAATCGCCGATATTCAAGATTATATTTCCGAAGAATTAATAGCACGAAATTCTGTCACAGAAGTTCGTATTGAAGCAAACAGCAGCACGATGAAATGTGAAATCTTAGCAAACGAGAAAATATATTTCAATAAGGAGCGAACTATTGGAAAATTATTGGGTTTTGGTAGAACTATTCTTTCTGAAGATGATACACATGTATCAGACTCACCTGTTGATATAAATAAGGTAAACGTAATACGTGTTGAGTGTAATATAATTACCGGGTCTTATTTAAATAGCATTCTTTTGCATACAATACATGAGTTTTCACCTGAAGCAGGAGCCGGTTATAAAATCATAGAAGTTCCAAAAAATGTAATCTATTTACCAGTGAATGTCAAACGAATAAGTACTGTTACTTTAAAACTTGTAGACCAAGACGGAGAATTAGTTAATTTTAGAGGAGAAAGAATAACAATCCGATTGCATTTAACTCAGGCACAAAAATAATGTTAATCTATAATAATATAACAGATACCAAAGGTCATCATTCAATTAGTTTACCGAAAGCAGTAAAACTGTCAACACCGAAACTATCACAACTGTCAACACCGAAACTATCACCTGAAAACAAAACATATCTTCTTCAATTAGGATTTAAACTTAAATAAAAGCAATATGCATGAAATTTTAAATATTACCAACGGACCTAGCAATGATAATAGTATAACTAAAATCGAGTACCATAGTTATTCGCCATTTCTTCAATCATTCAATCCAAGTGATGAAATACGTATCCCTATACAACAACAGGACTTATGTATTTTGCCTAGTGAAAGCTTCATATATCTAGAGGGGAGTCTAACTAAAGCAGATGGAACCTTTTCTACATCAAAATTAACTAATAATGGTATAGCCTTTCTCTTCGACGAAATACATTATGAACTCAATGGAATACAAATTGAGAACAATAAAAACGTTGGCATCACAACAACATTAAAAAATTACGTATCCTTGAACGAAAATGAAAGTAAAAGTTTAGAAAATGCATCATGGTTTATTAATACAAGTACTTCAGCCACATCGAGTACTTTTAATTTCTGTATACCTCTAAAAAATCTTTTAGGATTCGCTGAAGACTATAAGAAAATCATTATAAATGCAAGGCATGAATTAGTTCTAATTCGTACTCGAACTAATGAAAATTCTTATTATTCAAAAGATAACGAAGAATTAAAACTCTCAATTTTTAAATTACAATGGAGAGTTCCACATATAACCTTGTCCGATTCTAATAAACTAACGTTGTTTAAACAAATACAATCAAAATCAATTCAAATGCACTTTCGAACTTGGGAAATGTATGAATATCCAACACTACCAACCACAACTGATCATGTGTGGACTGTCAAAACTTCAAGTCAACTTGAGAAGCCCAGATATGTTATTATTGCTCTACAAACTGATAGAAAAAATCAAAGAAATAAGGACAGTAGCAAATTTGACCATTGTGATATTAGTAACGCAAAATTGCATTTAAATTCAGAATATTACCCTCGTGAAGACTTAAATCTTAAATTTAAATTAGACAGATATGCTGTTCTCTATGAAATGTACAGTAAATTCCAAGAATCCTACTATCAAAAGGAGTCACAACCACTTCTATCGCGACAAGATTTTAAAGATATGGCACCGATTATAGTATTTGATTGTTCTAGACAAAATGAATCAATTAAAACTGGACCTGTGGATGTAAAAATTGAGCTAAAAACAAATGTTGCGATCCCTTCTTCCACAACAGTGTATTGTCTGATTCTTCATGATCGTATAATAGAATATAATCCTATTACGGGAGATGTTCACAAACTGACTTAAATTGAATGTGCTGATATATAACCTTGTCAGTACACAAAGTGAATTTATCGAGAACATACTTATTACCTTTTTTTATTATGAATACTTTTATTGTGGACTTTCAAGGCTTTGGAGTATTCAATAAAGACTTTATTCTAAAAGAATTAGCTGTACTATATGATGAACATCATCATCATCATTTCATTGTTACACCACCATGTAATTTGAGTCTGTTACCTGCATCACTTAAAAGAGAAGCTCATTGGTTGTATAATAATTATCATGGATTGAGTTGGAATGGAGGGAGTACTAATTTTACAAAAGTAAAAATATTTCTTCGAAATAAAATCCAAAATGGAACTGTCTACGTCAAAGGAATTGAAAAAGCGCAATGGCTTAGAGAAGTACTTAGTAATGAAAATGTAGAAGTAAAAAACGTAGAAGATTTTTTTACCTGTCCAAATTTAAAGGAACTCAGAAGAATTTATCCTAATCAAATAAAATGTCAAAGCCATGCGAAATGTTGCGCACTTCAAAATGTTTACCTTTTAAGAAATTTCTTAAGTGAATAAAAAAGCAAAGAATGTATTCCTTTCATAAAAACAAAAATCAAAACATTTTTTCTTAAATTTTTTTTATTATTTCAGAAGTTGTGAGAAGTATTAGTTGAATTTGAAAACTGCCTGCTATAACCGTACGGTAGAGAACTATGGTCTTCCAAAAATCGGCGTTTTTCTGCTCTTGCTTTCGAGATTTATGCGATCTCGTTGACGTTGTGGGCTGTTGGAATTGAAGTTGTTGTTGTTGTTGAGGTTGCTGCTGCTGTTGTTGTTGTTGTTGTTGTTGTTGTTGTTGTTGTTGTTGAGTTTGCAGTTGTCCTTGTTGTTGGGGTTGAAGTTGATGCTGTTGTTGTTGTTGGGGGGTTGCAGTTGTTGTTGGGGTTGCTGTTGTTGTTGCGGTTGTTGTTTTTGTTGATTTTCATTTAAAAACTCCGGTTTTAAATGATAATATTTATTAATTATAAAACATATTTTTAAAATATTTAAAAAATTAAATAAAATGATTAATATTTATTAATAATCCCACACCATTAATATAATTATTTATATTTTTAGACGAAGAAGAATTATTTTTATTTATAAAATTTTTATTACAAATTAAATTATATTTATCAATATTACAAATTAAATTATAATTATTACAAATTTTTTCAATATCATGTAAATAAAATTGACAATTTAAAAAACAATATAAAATTAATTTTTTTACATTTTCATCAAAACTAATTAAATCATCATAAGCAATAAAATTTTTTTTTAAAAAGTTATTCCAATTTAAATGATTTTTATCCGTTTTTATATTATATTTGTTACAGTAAGATTCTCTTAATAAATATTCGATTCTACTGGATAAAATATTAAAAACATTAATATGAATTAATGGAAAATAATACATTTTATATTTTCTTAAATACCAATGTAAAAAATATTTATTATTAAATATATGATAATTTTCACATTCTTTTGCTAGTATTCTAGAACATTTCAAACTAGTTTGACATGGATTATGATCACATATTAAATTTTTTTTTTTATTTCTAATTAAAAAAGATTTTTTTGGATTTATGTAATCATTTATAATTGCATATTTTTCTAATATTTTATTTTTGTTTTTATTTTTATTTTCATTTTTTAAAAAAAATAAATGTATTTTTATTAAAATAAATAGAACAGATACAATTTTTGACATTATTTAATTTATATTAAATTTAAATTTATTTATTTTTAGTTCACTTTGAAAAATTACTTAAAACTGTAATTTATTTGTTGCTGGTGCTCTAGTTGTTGTGGATGTACGAGTACTTTTAATTTGATTTTAAAAATGATTTTTTTTTAATTTATTTGTTGTTGGTGCTCTAGTTTTTACTTCACTTTTTCACAAGAATTGCTAAAACTGAATTAAAAAAAAGTAAGAACGTACAGCTTTTATAGTCTAAAATTTATCATAATAATTGATAACTTTTAGAAACATAAACAAATATTTTATCTCAAAACTGAAAAATTTAATTTTGCATTCTTAATCTTTAATTTACTGTTTGAAATCGGATATTGTGGTTTAACATTTGTATTTTAAAAATTGTTTCTTTCTTAAAATTAAAAAAGAAAAAGTATCGGACATTGCGGTTTTACGTTCTTTATTTGAAATTGTTTCTTTCTTAAAATTAAAAAAGAAAAAGTATCGGACATTGCGGTTTTACATTCTTTACTTGAAATTAATTTTCTTTTTAAATAAAAACGGATATTGTGGTTTTACATTCTTTATTTGAAATTCTTTTTCTTTTTAAAATAAAAATAAAAACGGACATTGCGGTTTTACATTTCAAGTTTTTATATTTTTGTCTTAAAAATTGATAAACAAAAATATCTTTCAATTTCATTATATTTGCAAAAACCGAATACATAATTTGAACCTATAGTCATAGATACTTTTTCTTAATTTGCTTGGGCTACTCCTATTTAAAATAAAACAGGTTTTGAAGTTACTATCTCTGAACAAATTGGAGATTGTTGACATTGAGAACACAGTTTGTTGCATACGCGATGGTCACTTTTAGTGTTGTAGGGTATGTGACAACTTTCGCAATAGTATACGCAGCAAAATGCAGCGGTTAATGATGTTATAACATTGAAATGGTTATTGAAATATAGTAAATGTATCTTCTTCTTCTCATTGGAACTAGAAACTCATTCATAAATAATTTTTCTGCCCTTGGTTCCGTATTCACACACCGTTATTTTGTAGTGTTAAAAATAATT
The DNA here is from genome assembly GCA_963931855.1 of Philhelius festivus. Taxonomy (NCBI): domain Eukaryota; kingdom Metazoa; phylum Arthropoda; class Insecta; order Diptera; family Syrphidae; genus Philhelius; species Philhelius festivus. Next base: position 132,693,229 of record OZ007554.1, on the reverse strand, counting down.
TTGAAATAATTTCAGTTCCTCTATTCCACAACCATTTAGCGGTATATCAATTTGTGTTTCATTTAAGAGTGAAATTGTTCGACTTGTTTGCACTTTTCCAATGTCTCTTCTTACTTTAGCGAAATTTACTTCATTGTCTGCATATGCTTTTGCTACAATCAAAGCACGCGGTAAGCATAGATTATCATAATTTTGTATGCAAACTATTCCTTTTCGCTTAATGCACTCTTCATCAAAGTTATTGTACATCGTGGAAGATTTTCTTGTCTTACCTTTTCCAAGTGGTATCTTAACCGAAGTTACTGATAAGCAAAAATTGTCAGTGGTAAGTCCATTAGAGTTGCTTTGGAAAATTTTGCTTATCATCTCCCATACGTTGGAAAAACTCAATTCAGAGCAGTTCTTAAAATTAATCCAACCACTACCACGGTCGACTGTGAAGCTTTTCCCACTGAATGTCACGCCTACCTTATCGGTAGGACAAAGATCTTGCAAGGCCAGCGTTAAGATGTCTTCTATGGCGTTTTTTTATCCAAGAAGTAGGCTCTTCTTGAGTTGGGACTGGATTTATAAGAAAATCAATCTTACGCCCCTTCAAATTGAATCTCTTGACCGTGGTCTCAAAATCAGTCAATATTTTGAATCGCTGAAAAATCAAAAGAAGAAAAAAGCACACATCAAATCAAATCCATAAAGAAAAAACAATTTTTTTTTATTTTTTTTGTGTTGTATTTTTTTTTTTTGATCAATTTTTTTGTTTACATAAATCTTTGAGAATTTAAAAGATTATTCTCATCATCGAAGAATAAAGTAGGAGTGGGTACAATTATTACCTCTTCATGCTTCTGCTTCCGAGATTTATGCGATCTGGTTGACGTTGTGGGCTGTTGGAATTGAAGTTGTTGTTGTTGTTGTTGAGGTTGCTGCTGCTGCTGTTGTTGTTGTTGTTGAGTTTGCAGTTGTCCTTGTTGTTGGGGTTGAAGTTGATGCTGTTGTTGTTGTTGTTGGGGTTGCTGTTGTTGTTGGGGTTGCTGTTGTTGTTGCGGTTGTTGTTTTTGTTGATTTTCATTTAAAAACTCCGGTTTTAAATGAAAATCAATGCTGTATGATAACTCTCCATAAGGCTCAACAACCTCAAAGCAGCATTTTTCCAGGTTGGAGAGATCATCGTCACTAAGCTGAGTGTTGCAACGTTTCGGAAGAAACACAACACATTCTTCTAGTTCCAGAAGAATCTGTTCCCCAAATCTTCCGTTGACCCTCTTCGAGCCGACAATGGGGAAATGTTGCTTCTGGATAATTTTCGATAGTCCAAGTATAGGCTTATTTGTTCTTTTTTGGCTATTAACTGACGCTTTTATCTTGCTGATGAAAGACATTTTGTTAGATTTTTTTTTGTTAACTTTTTAGTTCACTTTTGAAAATAAGTAATTAAACTGAGTTAAAAAAAGCAAGAACGTACAGCTTTTATAGTCTGAAATTTATCATAACAATTGATAACTTTTAGAAAACATAAACAAATATTTTATCTCAAAACTGAAAAAATAAATTTTGCATTCTTAGTCATTAATTCTACTCTTTTGAAATCGGATATTGAGGTTTAACGTTTTTATCTTAAAATTGTTTCTTTCTTAAATTTTTATAAAAAATTAAAAAATAACGGACATTGTGGTCTTATATTATTTATTTGAAATGGCTTTTCTTTTTAAAATACAAATAAGAACGGACATTGCGGTTTTAAATTCTTTATTTGAAATTGTTTTTCTTTTTAAATAAAAACAAAACAAAAACGGACATTGCGGTTATACATTTCAATTTTTTATATTTTTGCCTTAAAAATTGATAAACATAACTAAATTCCAATTTCATTATATTTGCAAACCGCATACACAAGTCAAAACACTTTCTAAAGACAATTATTTGGTATGGAGATCAAATTTTTATTTTTTTGTTGATATTTTTAATAAAACAATGATTTTCTTACTAAGACATATCCATGCCAAATTTTTTATTTAATTGAGTTGATTGATTTAATTTAGTTGTTTCTCCATTACGATCATATTGATGTTGTCGTCGACTTTTTTCTGTTTTTCTAATTATTTCTGCTTCACTGAATGGACACAGAATTGGATACTCTCTCTCATTCCGATTAATAACACTTGAATTAGGATAAATTGATCCAAATATAGTTATCTCTCCTCCTTTAACTCTCAAACGTACATGTTGTAAGTGTTGAAATTGTAAACGAAAATTTAAAATTGAGGGAATTGTCTCCCCATTCCTTAAGTGAAGTATTGTGCACTCTCCCCCATGTTCAGGTGTTGCACCAAGTTGAAAGGTATCTGAATAAAATAATATATCGGCAAATCGTATCTCTTCCCATGCTGCTTCACATATACAAAACGCTTCGTCGTGTTTCAATCTCTCGCACCAAAACATTTTGGTTTTTCCCCCCGTTATTACAATGCAACAGGTAAATGTAAACTAATTACTCATAACTGTTTGAACTCCTCAACAGTATCCTCGATATATTAAATTTGAAATTTCAAAAAAATACTTCCGCCAAAGCAACCAAACAGTTACCTCTTTAATTTTTTTAAATTCATTTGCACAACGGCTAACGGACTCATTTATTATATTTGAAATTTCAAACTACAACCGCTTTTTAAAAATTTCTTATCTCCTAACCCATTTTGAAATTTCAAACTACAACCGCTTTGAATTCTCAACGTTATTATTATACCTTATCATTATTCATTATTCATCAACCACCCATTTCTATTCAATTTTATTTTTAATTTCAATGTATCTGACTCATTCATTATTAACATACTATTTAAAATTCTTATCTTCTAACCCATTTTGAAATTTCAAACTACAACCGCTTTGAATTTTATTATTATACCTTATCACCAAAAATATTTTAATATTTTCATTTTTCAACCCCATTGCGCTTTAATCTATTTTGTTTGGTTTTTTTTTTACTCATTCATTACCATCATACTATTATATTTGAAATTCTTATATTCTAATCATTTCTCAAATTTCAAACTACTACACATTTTATACAAGCGCCGGCCGCACGCGTCACATGCCGCCAATCAAACTTCAAACAATTACTCGCCGCCAACATAACACTAAATCCTTATCGTCTGACCACAACTCATTGCCGTAACCGCAAAATTAACTACTTATCACCTATCTCACTCAAACATAGTGCTATCTCTTTCTGGCTCAGAATTCCCAGTCTGAACCGTCCTAGTTACTACTCAACACAGAAAAATCTGCTTTTGATCTGACACAGTATATAGTATGCTCTTAATTTGAATGAGCATTCTGTAGTCTATTATAGAGCGTCGGAGCTCTGTACTGATATACAGTTTGGCAATACGCTGGCGGGTTATTACTTAAATATTTTGCTTTGCGAAATGGGATGGTATCTAAAAAATAATCAAACAAAATTTCATAAAATCGCAAAATCATTTCATCTAAGCTCAAGTTTGAAAATAAATCATCCCAATTTGTCTCCATTAATAAGATAAAGAGTTGATTAAAATCACATTTTTTAAAATTGAACTCAAGTTGATTTTTACAAGCATTCAGAATTTTACATACACATAAATTCAATGAAATAGTTAAGGCTGGATGATGGCGATCTTCTTCTACAATCTTTGAATCGCATGAGATAACGGCAGCATCAGTATTTAATACATCAGAGAAGTAAACAAGATCTAATATTCTTCCATTTTAGTTTTTGACTCCATTCAGCTGATTTAAGCCAAAGGAAGCCATTCCATCCAATACACAAAATTCGTTTATATTCGATGCGTTTATTGGAAAATAGATATCATCGTTAGTAGATCTGCACCATTTCAAGTTTGTAAGATTAAAATCCCCAATTACAATGACTTCGTCAGTTGGATCAATTTTCTCATAAATGGTTTCAATGGAATTGTTAAAATTTTCATAAATATCGGTGTTAGAGCTGGGTGGAATATAAGTAGCAACCACGTAAACATAACCAGATGACACTTTTATTTTTACACAAAGCAATTCAAGTGATGACTGAAGAAAATCATCAACAAGTGAGCAAATAAGAGAGGTTCTTACTCCTATTAATAAATCCCCTCCAACAGTAGCTGAGTCATTACGTAAATCAACACTCAAGCCCGTTTAAATCATCCTCATATAGCAAGTCGTTTGGAAATGACAGGATGGTTTATCTAACATTTTCAAGAAAATCACATGATATTTCATTAATTTCTTGAAAATGGTAGATAAACCAAGCTCTCAGTTCTGAACTAGTTTCTTCATGTTTATGATTGAAACGGTTTTGAGTGTTGATTTTAATCCTCTAAATTTTTTATTTTAACAAAAACTTCGAAAAATGTTCATATGGGGCGCGCTTCAACAATTTTAATATGAATATGAAAATGTTGAAACGTCACAAAGCGAAAAATAATTAACTTTTTTTTCAAACGTAATAAAGTGTGATTTTCTTGACTATAGGTGAACCTTGTGCTTCAGGTATAAAAATAGTAACGCGGAAATACCTTTTTGACCAAAATTTTCCTAGTCTAGAGGAAAAGCTAAAGTACCTTCAAAAACGACTGTTGTCCAATTGTGGTGATTCGCCGGCCAGTTTAAGTGCTTTAAAACAAAGATTTGCGTATTTTAAATCATCCTTAAAAGAAAAATGGTCCAAGGCTCAAAGAAAGGAAGCAGTTTTTCGTAAAAATAATGAGGCCTGGTTAGAAGGAACTTTTCTAATTTTAGGAAATAAGCCAAACTTTCCGGGCCGGCCTTCTAAGCCATTTCAGGATTCTAGTGAGAGGACTAAAAGAAGAAAAGTAGAAGAAGTCCGTTCTTTACTTAGTGATGAAATAATCGTTCATGCAGCTCAAACAACACTGCAGGCTCAAGGAAAACGTGATGCTTTGTTACGGCTGCCTCGTTGGCTAAAAGATTGAGCGCTGACGTGCGGCAGCAAAGCGCGTCGCAGGCGCAGAAGTTGTACCTGAAAGAGAAAAAAAGAAGTGATTAAAAATGATCAGGGAATCAAAGAAAAATACTTACGATACTTGATGCTCGCTGTCGAGCTGAAGTTGGACATCATCCCCTTGACGCATGTTATTTTGTCGGCAGCAGAGGCGTCGCTGGCGCTTAAATTTGAAGCTGAAAATAAAGATAATAAATGTTATTTTCGTTATCTGAAAACGGATGGCACAAATATTAGAGGATTAGGTAGATACCTACCGATATTTTTTTTGCTGCCGTGCGAGAGGTCACCGCCGCGCCGCCATCACCACCGTCCTCATCTTCTCTGCTGATCATCATCAGTAGGGAGAGGTAATCTGGAAAGAAAACAAATAATATAGTAAAATAATATATAAAACTGAATAAAATAATTCTGAAAATTGAAATATTACGTAAAACTTACCTGAATTGATTTTTTTTGTGTGGCGTTGTCGTCCTCGTCGTCCTCCGGCTCCGCTTGCATGGTGGTGGGTCCCGGGTTCATCTTCCTCAATGGCCGACACTGCAAATAGTAAAAGGAAATAGTATATTAAAAAGATGAATGAACGTAAAAAGAAGGAAGTGGAAGGAATTCATGGAATGTGGATGACAAGTGGCTGGAAGTGGTTATCTAGAGTGGAATTTAAATTATTAATTAGTAATGGTAGGCGTACACTAGATTTGATGTATGTTCTTACGTATTGAAGTTGCGCGATGGTTCATTTTTGTGACGATTGATGATCATCGTAAATAAATTGAAACAAATTAGTTTTTTTTGTGTAAATGAGAATTTGTATTTTTATTATGATTTTTTTTTGAAATAAACAAAACTTAAATACTAGCTATAACTACAATAAAAAGTTCAAAGGTTAGAGAAATTATAAAATAAAGGTAAATAATAAGGGACATAGAACAAAAAAAAATAATGTTTACATTGTAATTCCTATATTAGATATCTGAAACGAACTCTAATTAAGGTAGTGAAATTGCCGACGGCAAATTGCATGACATTTGCTCGGCAATGAACAGACACAGCAAGAAAGAAAGCAATACTTGTAGTCAGGCTAATAGCTAAGTTTGACAAGTGCATCGGCTAAAAATGGCAGAGTGCATGACGATGCATTTTACGGACGAATGCTTCGAGAACAATCAAGCTGAGGTTAGAGTGAGGTTTTATGTAAATGAAGAGGACATTTGAAGTTCAACCGTGTCAGCATAAGCTGGTGTTAAAAACATTTTTATAGATAAATTTTTTTTTAAAAAGTGTACAGTAGAGTGCGGTATAAATATAATTATATATATATACATATACGAGGAATCATAGACTAGAGGTCAAAGCCGTGATTTAAATTTTTTTGTAAATTCTAGTGACATTTTTTTATGAAAGGGTGAGTGTTTTTTTTTGCATTTGTTTTTTTGTGAAAAATAATTTCTGTGCGCAAGAAAATACGACGGAACTAATGCCCTACGTTTTTCTTCCTTGCGACGCTCCAGGGTGATTTTGGCTGAAAAAAAAAATATACTGTGGAATCATCTGCGGCCATTGCCAGAACCGGCACAGCAAAAAAGGGTTGAGCATAAGCCCGTGATTCTCCGGGTGCCAAGTAAGAGAGTGCTAGTTGGAAGTAATAGGGATGTTAGGTATTCATAGACATTTTACGAATTTCAGCGGGAGCCGAAGAGGCGTCACCCCTTTCCTTCTTTTCTTTCCTTTTCCTGTTTTTTTGGGGAGCTCGCAGACTTTTTTTTTGTAATCTTGCGGATCAACCTTTTCCGTAATCCTGCGGACATTTCCGCAACCGACTCATATCATTTTTTTGTTCCTTGCGGATTTTACGGTAAACCGCCCCGTAATCTCACGGAACTGTCCGTGACTGGCCCGAGTAAGCGGATACCGCTAAGACGAGAGGAGATAAGGAGCAAGAGTCCAGCCCGAAGTTACCGAGTTCCAGAACACATTTTTTTTGTTAATTTTGTTGTCAATTGAGATATAAGTATATTGTGAACCTTTATTCAAGCGATGATAGGCGAAAGTTTATAATTTAGTGAATGTTAAGACCAAATTTTAAAATTTTTTTTTGATAAAATCTAAGTGCCGCCGCCGCCCAAAAGAGTTTGGAAAATCCTACACCGGCATTTTTGATAAGAATTCGCGGTGGGATTCTGTCCGGGTCTCGGTCGCGGGAAGCAAGATTTTGCCCCTTTTAGGTAGCTATAAATAGAGCTCTATATATAGGAAGGCAAAAGGGTTTAGCGTTTGGTTTTCTTTATAGCTAGCGTGAACTGCTACGCATAGCGCCTAGTTGCGAGACCGTGGGGAGGGTTTCCGCCGAAGAAAACCGGAGATTCTTCCAGGGTTTTTTTTTCGCGCATGGTACGTGCACACTTTTGGTCATACAATTTTCGTTAATTTTTGATATTGAATGTTTTTTGTTACAACTTTTGATCAATCTAAAGTTTTAAGAATCATTTTATATATCGTTTCTGCTTAAGAATAATCATCTATATGTCACATTTAAAATTATTATATATAACTGATATTTGTTTGAATTTTTTTGCTATCTTTTGGATAAAACTTTACGAGTAATGAATAAAGGTTGAGAGAATATCGATGTATGATTCATTGAAAACCAAAATCTTGTTGTATTCTTTCTGTGATCGGGCCGATAGCTCGATGGCGGAGTAGGAAGTATTCTAAGGGGGTGAGAAGGGTATGCGAAGGAGAGTGACGATAAGTATGCAGCAAATGGATGTGATGGTGGGCTAAAGGAGTCCGACTAAGGGGAATCCGCATTCGTGAGCGGCCTACCGGATTCCACGGAGGGGTGGGAATTATAAGGCCAAGCTGAAGCGTCATCATCAGCACCGAGTGTGGTGAATCAAATTATGTGGTGGTATCGCATTTTTTTTTTGTATAATAGCTTTCAGGCATGATCTATGTTTTTGAAAAAGGAGTAGTTCGTCTGTGAGGGCAAGATCCCCCCCCACCAACCGGCGAGTCATAGCCGAGCCGAACAAGCATGCCGCGACCCTCACAGCGAACATCGTGCGTCTTTTCTCTTCTTCTCCCTATGTCGTATTTCTTTCTTTTCAGGTTTCTTCACCTTATTCCTTCTTCTTTTTCTTTCTTCTTTCCGGTCATCGATCCTCCTCTCTATTTCACCTTCGCCCTACTTCTTTCCTGTCAACCTTTCTTTCCCTTTCCGTCTTTTTAGTTCCGGCATAAGAAGAGGTGCTGTCAACACTACACCCGATTGACAGCGAGAAGCGGCAGCACGGCGGCCAGCCCATCGTCATCTGGCACTGAGCCGCGTTGAAGACACCGTCATCCATCTAAATGTCTTATGCATTCCAGATGACGCCGAACGTCTTCTTTGATCTTTAATCTTTGATCTTTAATCCGACTTCTTTACTTTAATTTATAAAAATTATATTCTTTTTTCAAATGGCGCCCATTCGTGTTGTCCCAACGTGTTGTCCCAAGTGTTTTCCTTCAATGTTCCGACCTTGGCGTTAAATACATCAAATCGAGGCGTAAGTCTTAATAACGATTGCTCATTAGAAAGCGTTTTAATTGCGACGTGTTGATTTTGGCGTATGAGGCGAAAACGGTCGAAACAGCTAGTTGTCTTGTCATTTGCGTTCCTTCGATTTTAGGTTTTCATGTCTTCAAAGGTAGAGTTTTTACATAACCTTTGAATCGCGGTTAACAGGTCGGAGTTTAAAGAAGCCGCAATTGGCGTTCTCAGTTCAAGTCGTCTTTGCTGGCGGGATCGAACCAAAGCGTAAGTCTTTGTTAAGATAGCTCTTTAGAAAGCTTTTCAAATCGCGACGCTGTGCTTCGACCTCGACAGCAAGAACAATTCGAAATTGTCTTCGTGTCGTTTCAATGTTTTTTTTTTTGTTTGTTCACCACACTCAGAGTAAAACAATTTCTCCTGGAACACCATCATAATTCTGTATATGAGTCATACAAATTTCGTCAAAACAAATTCAGAGCAAGTCACTTCCCTAGCTACCCCAAACACCCCCGAATTACCAATACAAAATACAACAACAATAATTCAAGATTTCAAGCAACGTTTATATGTTTTATACATGGTTTTTTTTGAAAGAATTTTTTTTTAGAGTTTTTCGTTAGAATTTTTTTTTGGAGTTTTTGCAATTTGCTAGCGAATAATACGATTTCGTCAGTTGTTTTTTTTTGTCAAGTTTCAGTTTTAGTTCAGTTCTAGTTTAGTTATTTATTTTACTCTATATTTTTTTTTGTTTTTAGTCATTTAGGTGGTTGGTAGTCATAAGTTTTAGGTCATAAGTCAAAAAAACATAAAATCAAAAAAAAAAAAAAAATATATATAGCAATAGGTTTAGTTATTAGTTTTTTTTTTATATTTTTTTTGGTTGGTTAGTCAGTTTTGATGGTCAACAGTTGTTATAGATAGATTTTTTTTCTTTTTTAGATTTTAGGATTTTTAGTTCATAGTTCATTTTCCTTATCCATTCATTTTTTTTTCTTGTTATTTATTAATCATTTTTTTTCTCGTCATTTTGTGTTGAATTTACATGATTTCATCAAAGTTTCATATATATTTTTTTTCTTTTTTTGTTAAAGTTTTAATTTTTTTTTATTTTTTAGTTCATTAGTCTTAGTTTTTGTTTTTTTTTCTTCATCAATCGTATTTATTTTCATTCGTCTAAATCTCATTTTCTTTTATTTATTTTTTTATTCAAATTTCGTTATCAGAATTATATATTTTGTCATCGAAATTTTAATAATTCATCATTAAAATTTAATATTTCTTTATTTATTTATTCAAATTTTTTATCAAATTTCATATTTCGTCATCAAAATTTTATTTTTCGTCATCAAAATTTCATATTCCGTCATCAGAATTTCATATTATTGATTTCGTCAAATTTCATATTTCAACATCAACGTTTTATTTTATTTTATTTCTTCAAATTTCAATTCCGTCCACAAAATTCAATATTCATTGTCAAATTTCCAATTTCGTAAGCAAATTACATTTTTTCTGAGTCAAAGTTAGTGCAAGTAAAGTTTAGTACGTTCAGTACGTTTAATAGTTGGTCAATCAGTCACATAGTTTGTTATTTATTTTTGTTGGTCTATTCAAGAATCAACTAGTTTTTATCCCAATTATTACAATTTTGGATAACTTAAACAGTCTGGTCATAAGTAAAATCTTTTGTGAGATAGGTAATGAGTTATAAGTCTCAAAGCAAAGAACCCAACACTCCACGCAAAGATAAAGTTTTCCACAGACCAGTCACCCGTAGTCAATTCAAGTTAGTGGGAAATACCGAGAAAATGCCCACGGTACATTCACCCCCACGCGGATCCGGTGATCCACCGACCATGCAAGAGCCACCACCAGCAAGTAAGCCGAGTAGCACAAAGAATCAGGTCGTGGGTGAGACTACGATGACAGAACCGCCTACGCAGCCTTCATCGCACGGCACAAGCGGGTCCGACGAAGCCGTAGAAACAGTTTCAACACCTCCTTACAGCACTATAACGTCTGCAGATGAGAGAAGTCATACTAGAGACCCTAGGCTACTAGTTGACGCTCAAGGAGACCGCGCTGTCGGCGTTAGCCCAATGAAGGATTTCCCAGCGAACCCTCAGCGAGGTGAAGCAGCAGCGGAACAGGCGATTCCAAATCAGAATAACCAAGTACAAGAAGTTACCGCGAGCAGTGTATCAGCTGAGTTAAGGACACTCATTAACTTAGCCGTAGTGAACGCTTATGAGACATATACCGGTTCAATAAGTGGAAATGTTTCCGAATCCGTCAGAAGCGAAGTTGAGCGGGGATTCCTAGAATTCATGAAAGAAATCAACTACGCTACGCGACCAATTCCACCACTCGAGGAGAGGGTTCGTCCACCGAAGGTTACTCGGACATCAGCTCCCAGAGTTACACCAGAGATGCCATTAGCAGCAGCAAACCAATTTCCTACGAGAAACATACCACAATTGCCGTCGATCAACCCACAACGAGCGATTCCTGAACATCGTCAAGCACCAACAAACCATTTTTCGAACGGACATGGACCGCTACCGAACCATTCTGGTCGAGGTTTTCAGGAGCCACCGCACTTGGAGAGAAACCAGCCTTACGGAAATGACAACAACAGCCATAGGATGCCATATCCACCGGATGGTTACTATCCCGTAGAAAACCGGTATCCAGAACCACCATTTACGACAACACCCTCTTATCATACTAGAGCAGCAAGACCGCCGATACGTATCGATAAGTGGGGAATACTATTCGAAGGTAAACCAGATCGACTAACTGTTGAAGATTTCATCTTTCGAGTCGAAGTGCTTCAACGACAGCATGGATGTTCTTGGGCGGAAATCCTGAGAGACTTCCACTTATTACTGTCAGGAGCAGCCTACGAATGGTACTGGCAGTATCAACGAACTAGCTATCGTCCAGACTGGCCAGGACTTAGAGACGCCTTAATGCGTCAGTTCAGAAACATTAAATCAGATTTAGAGATAATGCGAGACATTATGGACCGACGTCAAGGAGCCTGGGAGCCTATCGATACCTATTTTGCGGCTATATACAAATTGAAAAGTCAGCTCGGGATTCAGATCTCCGAGGAAGAATTAGTTCGTATTTTAAAGCGAAATTTGAACGACCGCATCGGAAAGTTGGTATACCCTCAAGCGCTCTTCAATCTCGACCAACTGAGAAGAGCATGTAAGGATGCTGAGTTCGCTTTTCCACCGAGAGGAGGAGAACGGGAGCGTGAAGTCACTAGGCCGGTTAGGCAACCAAACCGTTTCGCAGCGAACGAATTAGCATTCGAAAGTCCAGAGTACGAAGAAGACCACGTCGACGCTTTTCAACAATCCAACAGACCTCGTATGTCCCTGAATAACAACGAGCCGAGACAGTTGAAATGTTGGAATTGTCACGAAGTGGGACACAGTTACGTAGATTGTCCGTCTCCAAGTCATAGAATCTATTGTTTTGGATGCGGTAAAGAAGACGTCATCAAACCCAATTGTCCGCAGTGTCGAACGGGAAACTTCAGATCGAACGCGAGAAGTCTGGGGGAGTCGCGTTCGACACAGACACCCCACGAACCACCCCGATCGTCATAGACGCTCAAACACAAAATAATCAGAACAATAAACCAATTACTATATTACAAAGAAATAATTCAAATAATAAGTTAAATGATAAGTCGAAAAATAGTAGTATAAGTAAACTTCAATTCATTCCTTTACATATCCGTCTCAAAGAATATAAAGAAACAAGAGAACGAATTTTCAATAATAAATTAAGCGCAATATCAAGTCGAATTTTGAAAACACGTCAAAGATACCGTCTGAGAAAGAATACAAGAAATTGCATATCAGCGACAACGGTTTTTACCAGTTCAGATCCTCGCCCTTATGCAAAAATAAAAATAGGTCATAAAGAGTTGTATGGTTTATTAGATAGCGGAGCAAGTATTAGTATACTGGGAAAAAACTGTTCGAAATTCGTGAAAGATATAGGATTAAAAGTTATGCCATATAAATCGGGAGTTAAAACTGCCGATGGTAAAAATCAACAAATAGTAGGAAAGATAAAATGTAAATTACAGTATAATGGTGTAGAAGATGAAATTTTATTTTATTTAGTTCCAGGCCTTGACCAAGAATGTTATCTGGGAGTCGACTTTTGGAGAACTTTTCGTGTAGCTCCAAACATAATTAGTTCCATTACGGAGCCTGAAAATACTCCACATCCCAATGCACATGTTTTGTCTTCCGAACAACAGTCTCGATTAGAAGCCGTCAAAATGAGGTTCCTAGACTATGAACGTCATGGCCTTGGAAAGACTTCGATAATGAGTCATGTTATTGACACCGGCGACGCGATCCCGGTAAAGCAACGTCACTACCCGGTTTCTCCAGCGGTACAAGCTTTGCTATATGAAGAACTAGATAGAATGCTTAAAATAGGAGTAATCGAGGAAAGTGAGAGCCCGTGGTGCTCACCGGTAGTCTTAATTAAGAAAGCAGGAGAAAATGGTGTTATAAAATATAGATTTTGTTTAGATTCGCGTAGAGTTAATGCCGTTACGAAAAAAGATGCAAATCCACTGCCTCACATAGAGGGTCTACTTAGTCGCTTGCCTGACACCTATTATATAAGCAGCATTGACTTAAAGGAAGCCTTCTGGCAAATACCGCTGGAGGAAGCCAGTAGGGAAAAGACAGCGTTTGCGGTGCCAGGGAGACCCTTGTACCAGTTCACCGTCATGCCCTTTGGGTTGTGTAACGCGGCTCAAAGGTTATGTCGGTTAATGGACAAGGTAATCCCTGCACGATTACGGGATCGCGTCTTCGTATACCTAGACGATCTGTTGATAATCGCTCCAGATTTTGATTCTCACCTAAAGTTGTTGGATGAAGTAGCCACCTGTCTAAGGCAGGCGAACCTCACCATCAACGTTAAAAAGTCTAGGTTTTGTTTCAAGGAACTGAAATACCTAGGTTTTATCGTTGGTGGTGGGAAATTAAAAACAGATCCCGAAAAGGTAGAAGCAGTAGCAAATTTCCCTATACCGAAAAATCCCAGGCAAGTTCGGAGATTTTTAGGCCTAGCGGGATGGTATAGGCGATTTGTGAAAGATTTTTCCACCTTAACAGCGCCTTTGACGGATACCTTAAAGAAATCAAAAACGAAATTCGTAATGACTGAAGAAGCCTGTGCAGCATTCGAAGCACTTAAAAGAATGTTAACTTCAGCTCCTGTGCTAACACACCCCGATTTCAAGAAACCATTTTTCATCCAGTGCGATGCGTCCGATTCTGGAATAGGTGCAGTTCTGTTCCAGAAAAATGATGATGAAAGCGAACTGCCAATATCATTCTTCTCGCAAAAGCTGAACTCTTGTCAAAAGAACTACAGTGTGACCGAGAAGGAGTGCATGGCAGCAGTGATGGCGGTAAAACGATTCCGACCCTATGTTGAAGGTATGAACTTCACGATCATAACCGATCACTCTAGCCTGAAGTGGCTTATGACCATGAAGGATCTAAGTGGTCGTCTCGCTAGGTGGAGCCTAGAACTCCAATCATATGCCTTCAACATAGAGCACCGCAAAGGATCGCTAAACGTTGTGCCAGACACACTTTCTCGGGCACACTTAGATGTAGTTTCTTTGGAGCAAGTAAGTCCGTTGATAGACTTAGATTCCGAAGAGTTTAAGTCTGATGAGTATGTTGAACTCATTAAAACAATTCAACTTCGACAAGACGAACTTCCAGACTTAAAAATCGTAGATGGTTTTATTTACAAACGCAGCTTTCCAACAAATAGTGATGTCCTAAATGAACATGAATGGTGTCTGTGGATTCCTTCAAACCTAACACAAGAATTAATTGAAAAAGCTCATGATCCACCACGATCATCACACGGTGGCATAGCCAAAACGTTACACCGAATACGACAATTTTTCTATTGGCCAAACATGACCATTCAAGTTCGTCAGTATATATCTAATTGTAAAATATGTAAAGAGTCGAAAGCGTCCAATGTAGTGTCACGTCCACCAATTACCAGTAACTACTATACCGATAGACCATTCCAAAAACTATACATAGATTTTATAGGTCCGTATCCGCGTTCCAAAAATGGTAACGCTTATGTATTTGTTGTCCTCGACCACTTGACCAAGTTTGTGTTCTTGAAACCTTTGCGTGCAGCAAAAGTTTCAAGTGTCGTCCGTTTCTTGCGAGATGAATTGTTTAACACTTTTGGAGTACCGCAGCTAATCCATTCGGATAACGGCAAACAATTCCTCTCTAAAGAATTTCAAAATCTCTTGTCCACTTACGGCATAAGGCATTTCAAGACAGCCAATTATGCACCGCAATCCAACGCCTCAGAGCGAGTGAATAGAACCTTGCTGTCAGCCATTCGTTCCTATCTGCAAACTGATCAGCGCGATTGGGATAAACATCTAAGCGAGATAGCGGCGGCTCTTAGAAGTTCTGTTCACTCAGCTACTGGCACAACACCGTACTACGCCTTGTTCGGTATGAACATGATGATGCATGGCACCAGCTATGAACTCGCGGACAAGTTGAGTAACTTAGCCGATGGAGAAGTGTCGACACTACCCAGGCAAGCCAGATTGCAAATCATCCGCAATAGATTAAAAGAAAACATATTGAAAGGAAACGAAAGAACCGCAAAAAATTATAACTTCCGTTCCAGAAACGTAAAGTATCTTCCTGGTCAAGAAGTATACAAACGAAATTTTATCCTCAGTGATTCGTCAAAACTATTGTCAGCCAAGTTATGTCCAAAATTTATTAAGTGTCGTGTAGTCAAAGCTGTAGGTAAAAACCTTTACGAACTAGAAAATCTAGCTGGTAAAAGCATCGGTATCTTTCATGCGAAAGATATGAAACAGTAAAAATTGTCCTTTTGTTGCGTATCCATATTTAATTCTCTTCAGCTCATAGCCAATTCTTGTCAGTAAAAAGATATTTAGCTTACTAAAAGAACTTTACACTATTCTAGTCAAACCAGTCAGTAATCATATTAATTATTATATAGCTTAAAGCAATGTGCAATAAACACCATGTGTTGCAAAAAAATTATTTAATGTCTGTGATAACGACAATGCATACCCAGACTGATGTCCATAAGTACCTGTACTCATCGACAAACAATATCCACCACCGTACCTGATTAGCTTTAAGTTTAACGTTAAGTTAGATTTAAGTGCTAACCTGTGATACGAGAGATGATATTTCATAAAGACTGACTAGGATAATAAGTGCTAACCTGTGATACGAGAGATGATATTTCATAAAGACTGACTAGAATAAGAAGCAACAACTGTGATAAGTAAAAGTGAACATCGAAAGACTGATTAGAATAGTAAGAATTCAACTTATGTTACGATAACAAACATTTAAAAGACTGACTAGAATAATAAACATCATCTGTGATAGGGAAACATAATATTCGAAAGGCTGAATAGAATGGTAGAAATCCCAATCAATGAATTATATATAGGAAAACCCGTTAGGTATTTGAGTTACTATATGACCACAAAACCCCGTTTATAAACGAACAAATTCAAGAAAACGATTACAAAAACTCAAAATCACTTTATGTAGAGTATCAACTCAATCAAATCGTGCAATCACACGTTTAAAATTTATTAAAGCTGTGATATGGTCCAGGCATCCGTACCCTTTGACCAATGCTCGATCTGTGATATTTTTTTTTGGTAGTTTTAATTAGTTATAAGTTCCCATCTGTGATATTTTAACTTTGAGTCTGTCCAACTTTTGTTTTTGTTAAATTATTTGAAATAGTTTTATAATTCAACTCGAAAGAAAAAAAAAAAAAATATAAAACAACTGCCTACAGTGTTCCAAACCATAGGTATACCGCTTCGGCATGCTATACAACCGGCAGCACTACCTATTAATGCAATCCTTAATCGACCCATTCGATTAAAACCAGAACACTTCAATAAAACCCGATTAAAACCAGAACCCTTCAATAAAAACAAAGAGTATATCAACCCACAATAGCCGCCCACAAGTATAAAAACGCTCTTATATAAGTAAAATCGCTCATTTAATCGTAATACAAAACGAAGGATTTAAACCCCGTAGAATTCGTTTCAGATTTCGTTAACGGAAATTCCGTCATTAAAATTATAAACACAGGAAAATTTTTTTTTTAAGCAAAAAGAGTACATATGATTCATAATAATATATTCATACTAAATAATCTTAAAACTATTCGTACCTGGATCCATGATGAGCATGATGAATTAAATGACGTTGCCGATGTTTTACTTATGAATTCACTCTTGGTTACACCCTTCTCCGTAAATTCGAAATCTTCACACGTTGTCGTTATGATATATTCCGAATAAAACTCCCAGTCCAAAATTTAAGAGCTTCCGTATTGCAGAACACACACATCCAATAAGCATCAGCCGTTTCTGCATCATGTGAGATCCTCAAAACGAATCGTTTCACTAACACTAATACTGCTATTAACAATTATGTTCACAATTTATTAATCGTCTCCACATCACCCGAGTGACTCATATGCATGAAGCGGTTGTTGGCCATTCACATTGCAAACGCATGACCTCATCGCCTTCAGTGCTGGAACGCAATTTCAATAGTTTCACCTATGACTACTGGTTGTTGTTTTTCTGCTGGCGGTGGTGAAGGAGATTGAGCAATAAGTACTTGAGGTGATTCTTCTAGGATCCGATAATCACGGAAGTATGTATCCGCCCTTTGCAACAGCTGGCAAAGGGTGATGTTGCTGTTGATGAGGTTGATGAAGCGGATGCTGATGATTCGAAGGTGGGAACACTAGAATTCAAGAAATTATTATAATAGTTTTGTTTGTATTGAGTATGTAGGACTTACGTTTTTTAGGCGAACTCTGCATAAAATTAATTCGATAAATTTGTGTATGTAGCTTCCTGATTCAGAGCTACTGGTTTTGTAAAATTTTTTTTTTGTTGTATATCACCTTCACAAAAGGGTTCAGTCATCCTTATGTATTCTCCACATATCCTTTCGGTATCTCTATAATAAAGACCACACGATTGTTACCGCATATCCACCTCATGTACATCCGAGTTCATGTACTTGGGCAGATGTGGGGTTGTCTTTTCATCTGTTTGGCCCCTTGTCCCGCAAGCGATATATTTTCACCAGTCTCACTACCATGTCAGACACAAATGTTTTTATTAGCTTTTAACGCATTCGTGATCTACTAGAATGGACCATCTTCATTGGAAGATACATTGGCCGGTGAATCATTCGTTGGTACACTGTAAAAAAAAAAAAATGTCCAATAATAATAACTTTTTATCTAGCCGAAAATGAATTTACCTGAGGAAAGTATTTCGTGAATGAGAAGGTATAGAGGCTGCAGTATATGGCCAAACTCTGGTGGTACCGAGGCTGATAAGGCTTTTGGTTAATGGGGAACTACAATTGCGATTTGATTGCAATGATGATGAGGATTGGTTTATTAATGAGAGGTAAGCAAACTGCAAAGAAAAGAATAAAAACAATTTAATCCAGTCAGCTAAAGGAATAAAAATGTAGACAAATAATACATACCTGCATTGTTAAGGTTAAAAATATTTATTTAAATGGCCCGGCTTTGGGATTTGGGTTCTTCCCCACAGGCACATAATAATTCATCGGCAGCAGTCATCGTCACTGTGCCTCAACATGCCCTCGTCTCAGCGCCGATGTTTTGTTACGGCTGCCTCGTTGGCTAAAAGATTGAGCGCTGACGTGCGGCAGCAAAGCGCGTCGCAGGCGCAGAAGTTGTACCTGAAAGAGAAAAAAAGAAGTGATTAAAAATGATCAGGGAATCAAAGAAAAATACTTACGATACTTGATGCTCGCTGTCGAGCTGAAGTTGGACATCATCCCCTTGACGCATGTTATTTTGTCGGCAGCAGAGGCGTCGCTGGCGCTTAAATTTGAAGCTGAAAATAAAGATAATAAATGTTATTTTCGTTATCTGAAAACGGATGGCACAAATATTAGAGGATTAGGTAGATACCTACCGATATTTTTTTTGCTGCCGTGCGAGAGGTCACCGCCGCGCCGCCATCACCACCGTCCTCATCTTCTCTGCTGATCATCATCAGTAGGGAGAGGTAATCTGGAAAGAAAACAAATAATATAGTAAAATAATATATAAAACTGAATAAAATAATTCTGAAAATTGAAATATTACGTAAAACTTACCTGAATTGATTTTTTTTGTGTGGCGTTGTCGTCCTCGTCGTCCTCCGGCTCCGCTTGCATGGTGGTGGGTCCCGGGTTCATCTTCCTCAATGGCCGACACTGCAAATAGTAAAAGGAAATAGTATATTAAAAAGATGAATGAACGTAAAAAGAAGGAAGTGGAAGGAATTCATGGAATGTGGATGACAAGTGGCTGGAAGTGGTTATCTAGAGTGGAATTTAAATTATTAATTAGTAATGGTAGGCGTACACTAGATTTGATGTATGTTCTTACGTATTGAAGTTGCGCGATGGTTCATTTTTGTGACGATTGATGATCATCGTAAATAAATTGAAACAAATTAGTTTTTTTTGTGTAAATGAGAATTTGTATTTTTATTATGATTTTTTTTTGAAATAAACAAAACTTAAATACTAGCTATAACTACAATAAAAAGTTCAAAGGTTAGAGAAATTATAAAATAAAGGTAAATAATAAGGGACATAGAACAAAAAAAAATAATGTTTACATTGTAATTCCTATATTAGATATCTGAAACGAACTCTAATTAAGGTAGTGAAATTGCCGACGGCAAATTGCATGACATTTGCTCGGCAATGAACAGACACAGCAAGAAAGAAAGCAATACTTGTAGTCAGGCTAATAGCTAAGTTTGACAAGTGCATCGGCTAAAAATGGCAGAGTGCATGACGATGCATTTTACGGACGAATGCTTCGAGAACAATCAAGCTGAGGTTAGAGTGAGGTTTTATGTAAATGAAGAGGACATTTGAAGTTCAACCGTGTCAGCATAAGCTGGTGTTAAAAACATTTTTATAGATAAATTTTTTTTTAAAAAGTGTACAGTAGAGTGCGGTATAAATATAATTATATATATATACATATACGAGGAATCATAGACTAGAGGTCAAAGCCGTGATTTAAATTTTTTTGTAAATTCTAGTGACATTTTTTTATGAAAGGGTGAGTGTTTTTTTTTGCATTTGTTTTTTTGTGAAAAATAATTTCTGTGCGCAAGAAAATACGACGGAACTAATGCCCTACGTTTTTCTTCCTTGCGACGCTCCAGGGTGATTTTGGCTGAAAAAAAAAATATACTGTGGAATCATCTGCGGCCATTGCCAGAACCGGCACAGCAAAAAAGGGTTGAGCATAAGCCCGTGATTCTCCGGGTGCCAAGTAAGAGAGTGCTAGTTGGAAGTAATAGGGATGTTAGGTATTCATAGACATTTTACGAATTTCAGCGGGAGCCGAAGAGGCGTCACCCCTTTCCTTCTTTTCTTTCCTTTTCCTGTTTTTTTGGGGAGCTCGCAGACTTTTTTTTTGTAATCTTGCGGATCAACCTTTTCCGTAATCCTGCGGACATTTCCGCAACCGACTCATATCATTTTTTTGTTCCTTGCGGATTTTACGGTAAACCGCCCCGTAATCTCACGGAACTGTCCGTGACTGGCCCGAGTAAGCGGATACCGCTAAGACGAGAGGAGATAAGGAGCAAGAGTCCAGCCCGAAGTTACCGAGTTCCAGAACACATTTTTTTTGTTAATTTTGTTGTCAATTGAGATATAAGTATATTGTGAACCTTTATTCAAGCGATGATAGGCGAAAGTTTATAATTTAGTGAATGTTAAGACCAAATTTTAAAATTTTTTTTTGATAAAATCTAAGTGCCGCCGCCGCCCAAAAGAGTTTGGAAAATCCTACACCGGCATTTTTGATAAGAATTCGCGGTGGGATTCTGTCCGGGTCTCGGTCGCGGGAAGCAAGATTTTGCCCCTTTTAGGTAGCTATAAATAGAGCTCTATATATAGGAAGGCAAAAGGGTTTAGCGTTTGGTTTTCTTTATAGCTAGCGTGAACTGCTACGCATAGCGCCTAGTTGCGAGACCGTGGGGAGGGTTTCCGCCGAAGAAAACCGGAGATTCTTCCAGGGTTTTTTTTTCGCGCATGGTACGTGCACACTTTTGGTCATACAATTTTCGTTAATTTTTGATATTGAATGTTTTTTGTTACAACTTTTGATCAATCTAAAGTTTTAAGAATCATTTTATATATCGTTTCTGCTTAAGAATAATCATCTATATGTCACATTTAAAATTATTATATATAACTGATATTTGTTTGAATTTTTTTGCTATCTTTTGGATAAAACTTTACGAGTAATGAATAAAGGTTGAGAGAATATCGATGTATGATTCATTGAAAACCAAAATCTTGTTGTATTCTTTCTGTGATCGGGCCGATAGCTCGATGGCGGAGTAGGAAGTATTCTAAGGGGGTGAGAAGGGTATGCGAAGGAGAGTGACGATAAGTATGCAGCAAATGGATGTGATGGTGGGCTAAAGGAGTCCGACTAAGGGGAATCCGCATTCGTGAGCGGCCTACCGGATTCCACGGAGGGGTGGGAATTATAAGGCCAAGCTGAAGCGTCATCATCAGCACCGAGTGTGGTGAATCAAATTATGTGGTGGTATCGCATTTTTTTTTTGTATAATAGCTTTCAGGCATGATCTATGTTTTTGAAAAAGGAGTAGTTCGTCTGTGAGGGCAAGATCCCCCCCCACCAACCGGCGAGTCATAGCCGAGCCGAACAAGCATGCCGCGACCCTCACAGCGAACATCGTGCGTCTTTTCTCTTCTTCTCCCTATGTCGTATTTCTTTCTTTTCAGGTTTCTTCACCTTATTCCTTCTTCTTTTTCTTTCTTCTTTCCGGTCATCGATCCTCCTCTCTATTTCACCTTCGCCCTACTTCTTTCCTGTCAACCTTTCTTTCCCTTTCCGTCTTTTTAGTTCCGGCATAAGAAGAGGTGCTGTCAACACTACACCCGATTGACAGCGAGAAGCGGCAGCACGGCGGCCAGCCCATCGTCATCTGGCACTGAGCCGCGTTGAAGACACCGTCATCCATCTAAATGTCTTATGCATTCCAGATGACGCCGAACGTCTTCTTTGATCTTTAATCTTTGATCTTTAATCCTACTTTTACTTTTAATTATAAATCTATATTCTTTTTCAGCTTCAAAAATATTAAAACAAATCACAAACTCTCCAACTTGTGCAGGAATATACAAAAAAGCATACAGAAAATCTGAACAAGAAGAAATTCTTTTTCTAACACCGATACGAGCCTTAGCAATGTTTGTGGAAGCCGATTTAACTAAGCGGCAATATGAAATAATCAGAAATACTAACAAATCTTTTTTTCCGTGTTATAAACTTTTGTTAAAGGAAAAAAAAAGAATGTCCTACACGCCAGAATTAGAATTTTTGAAAGCATTTTGCATCTGGCGTGTAAATTACCAGTCAAAAATACAGAGACAAAAGAACGGACGAAGAAAAAATGTTAGAGGTTCAAACAAAAAAATATATTCAGGAACGATTTAAAAAAGAAACCGGATTGTTAGTTGACATGCCAAAAACTAATTTTGGAAACACCAATGACGGTAACACCAGCAGAAGATTTTTTGAAAATCCTCAATTAGCTGCCGATATTACAAAAGTTAATTTTGAGTTGATATATAAATTGAAAGTTACACTGGAAACTATTTCAAGTGGTCCTAAAATAAATACACAAATTTTCAACAGCTATGCCATGGAAACTGCAAAATTGTATGTGGACCTTTATGCATGGCACCCAATGAGTCCTACAATGCATAAAATATTAATTCATGGTTCGGCTATAATTGAAAATGCCATATTACCCATAGGACAGCTCTCGGAAGAGGCAGCTGAAGCTCGAAATTTCGCTTATACCGAGAAAATTATGCAAGAAAATTCTCGAGAGAGGAATGTAATGTTGATATATACAAGACTATTATTGAGTTCGGATCCTTTAATGAGTAGTATGAAGCAAACAAAAAAAAATTAAATCAAAATCATTTTGCCCGGAAACGATCCAAATGTTGTTACCAGCTACCCCTTACACCGAATCTGACGATTCTGGCACAGATCAAGATTAATAAGAAATAAATAAGTAAGTACCTATAAATACAAAAGTAAAATAAACTGTTATAATGATTCACCAAATTCTGGAATTCAGTATTCGAACTCAAGCGTACTCTGGAAAGATGTTGGACAAATTTCAGAATTTTGTGAATCTTAGTTAAAAAGTTATAAACAATTAATTACTCGAGCGAGACTCTCCGAGTGAAAATCCGTACTGACCTGAAAAAAACTTTTTTAACTTTAAAAGTATGATTCACCAAATTCTGGAATTCAGTATTCGAACTCAAGCGTACTCTAGAAAGATTTTGGACAAATTTCAGAATTTGGTGAATCTTAGTTAATAAGTTATAAACAATTTATTACTCGAGCGAGACTCTCCGAGTGAAAATGCGTACCGACCTGAGAAAACTTTTTTAACTTTAAAAGTAGGATTCACCAAATTCTGGAATTCAGTATTCGAACTCAAGCGTACTCTAGAAAGATTTTGGACAAATTTCAGAATTTGGTGAATCTTAGTTAAAAAGTTATAAACAATTAATTACTCGAGCGAGACTCTCCGAGTGAAAATCCGTACTGACCTGAAAAAACTTTTTTAACTTTAAAAGTATGATTCACCAAATTCTGAAATTCAGTATTCAAACTCAAGCGTACTCAAGCGTATGGGGGTGGCCGTGGCGCGATGGATGTGTGCTCGCCTGTGAACCTCATGATCACAGGTTCGATCCCTGCCGTCTTCTATGTCGTTTTAATTCCATTAAAAACCTTCTAAAATTGTCATCAATGGGTTGCTGGTTTACTCATTGCATGTTGTTCAGGCATAACACTAACAACATGTAATTGAGTTTAAACTAGTATGCCCAACAAGGATGAACACGAATAAAATAATGTGAATTATAAGCGACATAGAAATAAGACACGGCATTCTCCGCTTTAGTTCAGCCGCCATCCCTGGAGATAAAATATCTGAGACAACAACCTTCAGTCTCAGAACATCGTGCCACACATCTTTCCTATCCCTCTTTCTCTTCCTTAACTTCACGCCCGCGCTGTGTTAAAAAAAAAACATTTAAAGGGTAATCATAATCCCTTGAGCGCGGGTAGATTATAAAAAAAAAAAAAAAAAAAACTCTAGGAAGATTGTGGACAAATTTCAGAATTTGGTGAATCATAGTTAAAAAGTTATAAACAATTAATTACTCGAGCGAGACTCTCCGAGTGAAAATCCGTACTGACCTGAAAAAACTTTTTTAACTTTAAAAGTATGATTCACCAAATTCTGGAATTCAGTATTCGAACTCAAGCGTACTCTAGGAAGATTTTGGACAAATTTCAGAATTTGGTGAATCTTAGTTAAAAAGTTATAAAAAATTAATTACTCGAGCGAGACTCTCCGAGTGAAAATCCGTACTGACCTGAAAAAACTTTTTTAACTTTAAAAGTATGACTCACCAAATTCTGGAATTCAGTAGTCGAACTCAAGCGTACTCTAAGAAGATTGTGGACAAATTTCAGAATTTGGTGAATATTAGTTAAAAAGTTATAAACAATTATAAACAATTATTTACTCTAGCGAGACTCTCCGAGTGTAAATGCGGGCTGACTTGAAAAAACTGTTGATAACTTAGAAAGTATGATTCACCAAATTCTGAAATTCAATGGACGAACTTAAATATACTCTAGGAATATTGTGGACAAATTTCAGAATTTGGTGAATCATAATTCATTATTTTTTAACAATTCAAGTTAATAATATTAATATATAAAAAAGTTGAATAATTTATTCGTTATCAAGATTCGCAATAGATCTTGGTTTTCATAATGTAACTCAAATACAAGCTCATGTAACCTCTGTATAATCTTTATTAGTAGCTGTCACAGTGTCCCAATTGTTGTCATTAGTTCTGTTCAACCAGCTGCACTGGACTACTCTGGGCAGAAAAGTGTAGCTTTTTTGTGTTCATTGAGAAAATTTCTGCACTGACTTACACTGATTAGCGTTCATTGAGCTGAACTAGTGTACACTAGTTCAGAATATTTTGCACTACCTTTTGAGCTAGTGCAGGTTGGTGAAAACTGTCAAAATCAGTTGATGTCATTATTCGATTGTATTTTGTTAACGAATAAAGTAGATTTTTTTCCGCGCTTTGTATTTTTGATTAAAGTTTAGATTAGAGTGAACTTCGAATGAAGGGCAATCTCTGGTGATTCAGTTTTCAGTGTTCTCCAATTAATCCAATAATATCTTAATTAAATCTAAATTGTTTGAAAGTTCGATGAAGAAAGGTGAAGAGGAGGAAGAGATTTTGTGCCTAAAAAGCCAACAAAGTCGTCACAGGCACTGGGAATGAATTTCGTCTCCTTGCCATCGACTTCAGCGCAGGCATAAGGCATTTTACTTTTGCCTAATTTAATTTGTTTTCTTTTTTTTAACATCTGACGTATGACGTTTTTGCTTGAGTTTGCTCTGACAGTTTTCATGAACCTGCACTGCACTGCACTACTCTACACTGGCCTTTTCCTGGTTGAACACAACTATTTATTCTATGTCATGTCATGTGTGATTCTTGAATTTCACCTGCTAAGGGGTGAATGTGTTTTAAAATCTGAAGTTTTGAGTGCGTGGATATTATAGATTTGAATTAGGCGTTTTTCTTTTTTAGCTCCGAGCGGGGCACTGAACTGTCAAAAAAAGAACTATGTTACTTTTTTAACCCAGAGCGCCCTGAGCGCTCAACTTGCATTTCTTTTTTAGCTCAGAGCTCGAACGGGGCTCGCTCGATGAGCTCGATAAAAAATGACCGAGCAGACGGAGCAAAAAGCTGAGCGCGGCTAACTTCATTAAATTTTTTTGCAAGGGATGATAGTAAAAGAAAAGAAGAAATACAAAATCAAAACAATGGAAATGGCGGGCGAAGCTGGTTGTTCTCCCAGTGAAGGTAAGGAAAAATAAATATATGTAATTATGAGCAGAGTATAATATTTTTTTGTTTTCGAAGGGGTGAAGTGGACGAAACAGATGATGTTGTTCTTGATAGAATCATTAAAAAGGAACAAGTTGCGGATAGACACCGGAGTGTCAGGAAATTTCGCTGGAGATAAATTTGGCATTTGGTTTATTTGAAAAATGATACAATGACAATTCGGTGCTCAGATGTGTTTATTAATTAGCTCAGAGCGCTCAGGTCACGCTCGGTTCAGAGCGAGCGCTAAGCGCTCAGGCCCCGCTCTGTGCCCTGCTCGGGGCTAAAAAAGAAAAACGCATATTATTGCCGAAAGATTTCTAACTTCAAAAGTTATCAACAAAACTCTCTTGAGAGATCTTATGTCTATATTTTTTTTTGTTCTTCTCTAATGATCTTCTTTAATGAAAAGAAACTGATAATTATTTATATTATATAAAAAGTTACTTTTAAAACGTCGCAATAACAGTGCCATGGAGTTCATATATAAAACTGGAAAAACATTGCAAGAATTGGACCTTGAAAAAAGAATACATCGTACATCAACCTAGCAAACAAAATTCAAGCCCCATTTTGTTTCAACCATTAATTTAAAAAAAAAACAATGAAATTAAAACATAATAAAAGTCGCTCCATTAGTTAGAAATTTTTATCAACATTTCTACTTTAATCAACAAAAGAATTATTACCAAAAGAATTTTCAATACGGCTCGTGCCGAACTTGTGAAGAAATAAACATACGAATTTTTGTTCTGTCTTAATGCATTCTTTTGAAGAATCAACTAAATTATTCTTGTCACCGAGTCCCGTCATCTTCAAACACTGGCGGAATTTGGAAAAAAGAAGCCATACAAAAAACATTTTATTTCATAAGGATAGATAAAAATGAGTGGAAAAACCACCCTTCCGTTAAAAAAGATACCAAGTTTATTAAAATTTCTCTTCTTGATTTCAAGGAAAGAACGTATTTTGAGGAGAAATTGTTAAAAAACGTTTTGTGAACTTTTAATAAATTTTTATTGGCTTAATGCTTTGGCTGCGACCTTCAAGTTATGATTGTTTAACTAATTCTGCTTTTTTCCTGACCATCCTCCGCCTATTTATACCGATTTTAAAAAAACCAATTTCCATCTCCACCATTCAACCAGTTGATAATGATATTTGGCATATTCCTTATGAAAATGCATTTTTACGCAACCTCATATGAAAATGCGTTATCATAATTTTCAACATCCGTTGTCAACACGCATCGATACCAAAATCAATTGCAGTATTATTATTGCTTAAAGATTTCAATTGATATTTCATTTACACTTGCCCAATATAAAGCATATTTAATAGATACTCGTACACTTATCCATTGAAGTGCCTGATACACACAGTCAGCACAGTGACCTAGTATATCAAAGTGCCATATATCGCACCCTCAGAATGAAAGTGACCGAACTCAAAATTCCCGTAACTTATGATTTCTTAACAAACTGACCTTAAAATGGGATCTCTACAGCCCTGTGGTGAAAAATATACCGAAAGATGAGTAAGAAAGGGGCAGTCTATACATCGGTCACTTGAAATATGTGAGAGATACATTCAACCTTACTCAAAACTATACTTTCTTGAAGACTTTATTGCTCACTTCCTTTTAAAGTTAGGTCACTTTAATTCTAAAGGTGCGATATAATGTCCATAGAACCCAAAAATAATGCATGTGCATGATAGTCATTCCTACTTTGCATTACTTAGAACCTTCATATCGGTTCATTTGTTACTTATAGCTATAGTCGTAGCTGCAGTTAATTAATTAATTGCCATGGTGTTAGGTTTCACTAAGTGGGCTCTCGAATGTGTCGCAATGTTGTGGATCGGTTGCGTGAATTAAAACGAAAGATGATACTGTACAAGATCGTGTGTGGTCACTTGGAAATGGAAATGAATATGTATGATATAAGAATGTTAGAGTGGTCGCATGCAGTGGATCACTAGGGGAGAGTACGATAACTTAGGCGCCAAAAATTGATAACGAATTTTTGTAGAAGGGTGAAATACAAGCGTTTTTTACTACGGGAGGGGGGGGGGTCTATCTCGCCCCGTTTAGGAGGTATGGGCGATTTTAGAAAAAATGACTTAAATTGAAAAAAAAAATATTAAAAAACAACGGCAACACTTACAATAAAGTACTATACCGGTTTTGAAAGCCAGAAGTCTCTTATATAATCCTAAATTTAAATTAAATTATTAATGTCAATAATTTTTAAAAAATTTGCATGCAAACTCAAAATTTTGTTAAAAAAAAATAAAACAAAAAAGTTTAGACCAATTTTTTTTTCAAAATTGTGAAATGAAGTGCTTAATTGGCTTTTTGTGGTCAATGCTACTATTAATTCTGAATCGAACACAAAAAACCGAATGGTTTTGTCCCTTCTAGTTTTTGAGAAAATTGAAATTACTAAAACTACTTTTTATGGAATTTTTGATTTTTGGTATTGAACTACGGTGATTTCATTTTGAGGATTAATGTTAATGTGGTTAATTTGTAAGTAAAGTACAGCAAATCGTTAAGGGTTACCAAGAATGCACCACGGGGAGGTAGAATTGCATGGCATTTCGCGTCTCAGTCAGTCAGTTTGTGAGTAAGTCAGGTGTTACTTAAAAATAGTCAAGTCAATTTTTCAATCTTCAATGTATTAGAACCGTGTTTACAGGCATTTTGATCACAAAAGAGATAATTATAGCAAGCACTTCCCGAATCTCTAGCCAATATTGAGGCTCATGGAAAAATGTGCCGATAGATGGGTTTATTGCTCTGAGATTAACTTTTATATGGATTGCACCAGAGAAACTTTTAAATCATTAGTTTTAAGCAAAATTTAAGTAACGTTATTTATTAAAATAAAAGATTCACTATGTAAATCATTTAAATGTAATTTGAATTTAATATACCCACCTACAAATTTGTAACTATATATTTACTTATGTATCTTAGTCTGTAAGAGTATAATATGCTCTGGTTGATGAATAAATAATAATAATAATATTGTATTCTTACAATTTTTGTCACCTTTTAATGTTGGAGTTGAGGGGAGTCGACCCTTTAGTTGGAATTAGACCAGTTTCTTCTAAGAACGCGATGCTTTTGAAATATTTTTTTGAAATATTGAAAAGTTATTTGATTAAGGATGAAATAGTGGATGCTTAGTCGCCATTCTTTATTCAAAGAAAAAATACTTCACTCTTAAAAAAGGTTGAATAACGAATGACCTTGGTAAACAATAACCTGTACCACATTAGCATTAAAAATGTTAGACACAACAATAAACGTACTTAGGTAATGTGAATTTTTCATAATGTATTAAATTTACATGTCTGAACATTTTAAATGTGCAACTTTGGGCTACGTACATATCGTACATATATTTAGTTGACATTGGATATAGGCCATAGGGTAAATTCAAAGTTTCTTTAAATCCAGATTCTGTAAATGCAAAAGAAACCTTGCATACACCCAAACTCGCACCTACCCCAAATCCTATAGTGTGCTCAAGCCGGGGGGTTGCAGGGGGGCAGCATGCCCCCCTCATACATATCTCACAGTTTGTACGCCGTAATGCGTAAGCAAGCAAAAAAAGCAAATATCCCATAAAAAAGTAGTTTTAGTCATTTTCACTTTTCTCAAAAACTAGACAACATAAAATCATCTAGTTTTCAGTTTTAGAATAAGAATAAATTAGAGCAACGAATTTTAGGAAAAATAATAATATATAAATTTGCAGTTTTGAAAAATTAAACTTTAAACTTTTTTTTATGTTTTTTTTCCACCAAAATTTGAGTTTAAAACTCGGTTTTTCAAAAACTGTGTATAGATTACACTTGATTTAAAAATAATCTAATAGATCAGAGTACTGGCTTTAAAAAAAGTTATAATGCTTAATTGTAAGTATTACCGTTATTTTTTAAATTTGTTTGTTTCCCTTTTAGTACCTTTTTTATAAAATTGCCCCTCCCGCCCAAACGGGGGGAGATAGACCCCCTCTCCCATAGTAAAAAATGCTTGTATTGAACTGTTCTACAAAAAACCGTTATAATTTCTTGGCGCCTAGGTTATCTTACTCTTGCCGATCACTACATCTGTTGAGTATCAATTTATGTAAGTAATGAAATTTTCCAAAAAAAAAAACTCAAAAATTACACAAAAGTCTTTAGTTATTAGTTTAACAAAGTACAGAACCTTCATCTTCACAAATTCACTTATTTGTAGGTAAATGTATTATGCATAGGGTAAAAGCCGATAAATCGAAGAGTGTGTCCCGAGTATTTGAGTATTTGATTGTGTGTGCTTGATGGTTGTACAATGATTTGCGGATTCGTAACTTGATGATTAATTTGTTAAATTTAAAGTTCAAGTTACAAAATTTTATCTCAAATACTTCCTCTTCTAGTTATTATCTCTCTATTTTAAAGGCTTACAAAATATAAATATGTAAAATTTGCAACTACATACTATAGAAATATTCCTTGAGGGCAATATTCAAAGGAAATATTTATCATCGGAAGTTGTTTAAAAAATAGTTAAAACTTTTTTTCAAATAATTTTTGT
This sequence comes from Philhelius festivus, assembly GCA_963931855.1. NCBI lineage: Eukaryota > Metazoa > Arthropoda > Insecta > Diptera > Syrphidae > Philhelius > Philhelius festivus. The sequence goes on along the minus strand of OZ007554.1, from coordinate 132,662,912 downwards.
ATTGAACGTGTAAACAACTATTTAAATATTTGTATGGATTTGTAAATACATAATATGTAAAAAAATATTCTTTGACAAACATTATGCGCTTTAACTAACTGAATGTTTTTATTTTTCTTTCTTTCTGCAGCAATCATCTAACATCTTTACAATTCAGATATTCACAAAGCTTTCAGTTTTAACCATCAAAAGCTTTTTGTAATTGAGAAGAACAATCCAGCATTAAACCAAAAATGGTTATATCGGGATACCACTTTGATTTTGTTATTCTTGAAAGCTTGTGTTCCGATTTCTAGAGCAGCCTAGATCATACAAGTTTAAAATTGTAAAGAATAAAAGACTTTTGTTTTGTTTAATTTGAAAAATAAATATAAATACAAAAAAAATCTGGTTAACATAATTATCTTATGGCCTTTAAGTTTTGGAAATTCGTTAGCCATAGAAAATTTTGTCTGATGACGATGGCGTAAAAAAAATCGATTTTCTAAATGAAGCACTGCTGGGTCTTTCTTTTTAAGTGATTATTAACTTCCCATAGGAAGTTATTGTAATCGGTCCGATTTGTCAAATTGGAATTTTTGACATTTCTCGACGTTTCAAGGTCCCTAGAGGCTATATCAATCATTTTTAGAGAGATGTCTGTGTGTGTGTGTGTACGTACGTTCGTACGTTCGTACGTTCGTACGTCCGTACGTTCTCGTACCATTTTTCGTCGTCGATATCTCAAGAACGAGTAAAGATATCGACTTCAAAAAAGTTTTGTTTAATAGATAATAACTTCGAAAGAGGCTGAAAGGGCGTTTATTAAAATTCAGTTAGTAGTTTTTTCACTATAACGGTTTAAAAAAAAAGTAAAAATTTTGGTTACTTTCAAATATCTCACGAAAAAACAATGCTATTGATTTCAAATAAAATTTAATGTACTCATTATAAGGTCATACAGATTTGGTATGAATTTTTTTAAATAAAAAAAACTGAAAAAAAAAATTTCATAACCCAGATATTCTAAGAACGGAAAACAATTTGAAACTCAAAATAATTTTATTTTACGAAAAATAATGTGTTTGACAACTGGTGAAAATTTCAAAAAAAATCAGTTTACGGTTTTTTTACAAAAAATAAAAAACTATATAAAATTCTATTGAAAATTGGTAAAAATTGTTATTCGACTCAAGTTTCTCGAGAACTAGTAGTGATATTAACTTCTAATTTAGTTTATTTTATACATAGTATAATTTTGTACAATTGGTAAAATTTTGACAAATATTGAATTAATAGTTTTTTTTTTTAAATAAAAAAACTATTAAAAATTCTAGTGAAAACTAGTTAAAATTGTATTTCAAGTCGAATTTCTTGGGAATAAACTCCGACAGTGCCTTCTAAAGTATGTTGTTTTATACATCGATACCTTCCCGTAAGAATGTATACTAAGCGAGATTTCTAAAATTTTTCAGGAAACGAAAAAAACGAAGAAAGTTCGTTGGCGAAACCCAGGCCAAAACGTGGCCCTTAACATATATTATATTTCCTCATCAAAAAGTCATTTTCGGAAAAAATTTCGCTTAGTACATTCTTACGGGAAGGTATCGACATAATACAATTATTAACATATGGTTAAATTTTGACAAGTATCGAATTGACAGTTTTAACAAAAATATAAAAAAAATCTACTAAAAAGTGGTAATATTTGTTTTTCGACTAGAATATCTTGAGAACGAGCAATGATATTGACTTTGCCATTATTTAATTTTATAAATAAAACAATTTCTAACAAATGGTTTATATTTGACATATATCTAGTTTTAGAGCGGATATATTTTGTAAGTACCCTTCCATTAATAACCAAACCATATCTTTTATATTTGAATATTTCGTTTTTAATTTTTTTTTTAATTAAAATGTTTGGAACCGAAATAATAAAGTAATTTCTATAATATAATATTAAAAAACACGGAAATCTATAATTCAGTATATAATATGTACCTACCAACCTTCGTAATTATTACAAGTTTTCAAGACCACAAATGGGAAGTTATCAGTGTGGGTCGCACCCAGCCTCTTTTCAATCGTTACAAACGCAAAGCAAACCGAAATTACATTCGGTTGAGCTTTTAACGCAATATATATATATATATATATATATTATATATATTGTGTTAAAAGCTCAACTGATAGTATACAGCTACGAGCAACTAATTAGAAACGAAATCTCAATGAATGAAAATGCACCTGTAAAATCTACTGTTTTTTTTTTTCTTTAAATTATTTCAATGTTAGTTTCTTGTTTACTTAGCTGTTGACTTCTAGAGTGGTAGGCTGTGTGATATTTGTGCTTATACGAAAGAAAACAACAAAATTATAATTTTTGTCCTAAATTGCAGAGAGTAGCTAATTAGAAACATCTTGCAGCAAAGCTTTATTCACTGAAATTCATATTTTTTTTAATATATATAAACATCAAATTTTGGTAGGTATCCATTAATAAATAATATGTAATCGACAATAGAACTTTAAATTCACCGTTAGAAATGGGAAAAACAGTGACATGCACTCCAGTCATTCGAGAAGCTATTTTGGAGCTAAGAAAATTAAATTTGTCATACAAACAAATTTCTGATAGGATGAACTGTTCCAAAAAGAAAGTTTTTAATGCCGTGAAACATTTTAAAATGTATAACACTTGCAAAAATGTGCCACGGAAGAGAAGACCACGAAAAACTACAGTTCGTGATGATCGAAAAATCATCCGACTTTCAAAAGCTGACCCCAAAAAAAGTGCAAGAGTTATCCAGCGCGAAGTTTGTGATGAATTAGATTCACCAGTTTCAGTCTGGACCATTAGAAGGCGATTGGTCGAAGCTGGCTTGCATGGTCGTGTTGCACGCAAGAAGCCAATGGTTACCAAAAGGCAAAGGCAAAAGCGGCTTGAGTTTGCTCGACATCACCTATCATATACAAAAGAACATTGGAAATTTATCCTCTGGTCCGACGAAACCAAAATAAATAGAATCGGTCCCGATGGCAGAAGACTTGTACGGCGTCCAAAACGAAGAGAATTCGATCCAAAGTACACATATGCGGTTGTAAAGCATGGTGGAGGGTCTATCAACGTATGGGGATGCTTCTCATGGAATGGCGTTGGGCCAATCCATCGAATTGATGGCATCCTCACAAAAGAAAAATACGTGGATATCTTGCGGGATGTGATGGTACCATGGGCAGAGGAAAATTTACCTGTGGTTTGGAAGTTTCAGCAGGATAATGATCCAAAACACACTGCTAAGTATACAAAAAAGTTCTTTGAAGATAACTCCATTAATGTTCTAGACTGGGCATCCTCCAGCGCTGATCTTAATCCCATAGAACACCTATGGGGAGATGTCAAGAACTCAATAAGTGCGCTTAAAATTTCAAATATGGATGCGTTATTTGAAGAAGTCAAAAAATCATGGTTCTCTATACCAGTTGAAAGGTGTAGGGCATTAATATCGTCTATGCCAAATCGTTGCAAGGCAGTTGTGATGCAAAAAGGGTTTCCAACCAAGTATTAACCAAACAGCATTTTTTTTTAAGAATTTTATGTTTTTTTTTAATTATTTGTATTTTTTCATTATCGTTTCTAATTTGTTGCTCTCCTGAAATTGTGCCTTTAATTTAAAAATAAAATTATAATTACGATTTTTGATTTTTTTGATTTCGGCCTTAAATATTTGTAAAGATTAATGGCTAAAGTAAGTAAAAAATTACGAAAAATACAAAAATTGTAAAGGATTACTATCGTTTCTAATTTATTGCTCGTAGCTGTATATATACATTTATGTACATATATACATATACAGGGTGATTTGCATAAGGTGTGACAAAAAGCTAGGGCGTGTAGGTTGGACTTAGACAAGAAAAAAATCGTATCGGAGGGGGGGTTTATTTCCCCCCGTTTAGGCGGGAGGGGCAATTTAAGAAAAAAATCACTTAAAACAGAAAAAAAATTATTAAAAAATAACGGCGATACCTACAGAGTAATGCTATAGTATTTTCAAAAACCTGAAATACATTCTTTAATTCTGTTTTTAAATAAAGTTGTTCGAGTGAATAGTTTTTGAAAAATTAATTTTCAAAATCGAAATTTTGAAAAAAAAAAATGAAATTTTTTTTTTAAACATTTTTTTTTTCAAAATTTTACGTAATTAAGTATTATTTTTTTATTCAATATTCAATGCTCTTATTAGTTTTTGATCAAACACAAAAAACCGGATGTCAAAATGTTTTGTAGTTTTTGAGAAAATAACAAAAACTAATTTTGTTCTAAGAAAAGCCTTTTATTTTAGTTTTTACGTTTTTGGATTCTTAGGTGAATTTACGATTGAAAGGATTAACTTTCTTTTTACTATTTTTTTTATTATCGTCTCATAAGCATACAATAATGTGAAAAAGTACTGGATTACCATTTTTTAACACATTTTTTATTGAGAACACCTGCGTGAGAGCATTGGTTTAAAATTGACCTGCCACTTTTTTATTTTGGTGGGGTCGGCTTGGCTTAGGTGCATTTACGAAAGAAAGGATTAACTTTTTTTGTACAATTTTTTTATTATCAGTCTTATAAGCATACAATAAAGTGACAAAGTACTGGATTAACACATTTTTTCATTGAGAACACCTGCGTGAGAGCATTGGATTAATATTGACTTGCGAATGTTTTTTTAAATAATGCAACGTTACACGCCCTAACTAGTAACAGAAAAATGCAATTGGGAAATAAGAACAAAAATGTTCCTGAATCTTGAAATCAATTAAAATAAGAAATACATGCATATTTAGATAAAATACATAATTACTGTTTATTTAAATTTTTAACTATTTTTTAACTAAAGCTTATTACAAAAACTTTTCGATATGATCCCCATTTTGTAGAAGGCAAAGATTATAGCGCCTTCTTATTGCTGCACATAAATTTATACTTGATAAATTTTCCTGTAATTTGACTCCAGCCACTTCAATCCGTTGTTTCAGTTGTTCCAAAGATTCTATTTCCACTTCGTACACATAGTTCTTCATGAATCCCTAAGCATAAAAATCTAACGGAGTTGTACAAATTATTTCTAATTTGAATGTCAAGTCGTCAACATATCACGATGTCAAATTGCTCTTGTGCCGAATTAACGGATATGCATTACTGCTACGGTATGGCTCATGGTCGAAGTCGTGAAGCGCAAAGACTCTACGCTGAAATGTATCCCAATAGGAGGTGTCCCAGTCATACGATATTTTCAAGAATCCATCAACGTCTTCGAGAACACGGAGTACTGGAGCACTGGTCAATTTTAAACCAATGCTCTCACGCAGGTGTTCTCAATGAAAAAATGTGTGAAATATGGTTAATCCAGTACTTGCCACATTATTGTATGCTTATAAGGCGATAATTATTAAAAAAATAGTAAAAAGAAAGTTAATCCTTTCAATCGTAAATTCACCTAAGAATCCAAAAACGTAAAAACTAAAATAAAAGGCTTTTCTTAGAACAAAATTAGTTTTTGTTATTTTTGATTTTCTCAAAAACTACAAAACATTTTGACATCCGGTTTTTTGTGTTTGATCAAAAACTAATAAGAGCATTGAATATTGAATAAAAAAATAATACTTAATTACGTAAAATTTTGAAAAAAAAAATGTTTAAAAAAAAAATTTCATTTTTTTTTCAAAATTTCGATTTTGAAAATTAATTTTTCAAAAACTATTCACTCGAACAACTTTATTTAAAAACAGAATTAAAGAATGTATTTCTGGCTTTCCAAAATGCTATAGCATTACTCTGTAGGTATCACCGTTATTTTTTAATATTTTTTTTTTCTGTTTTAAGTGATTTTTTTCTTAAATTGCCCCTCCCGCCTAAACGGGGGGAAATAGACCGCCCTCTCCCATACGATTTTTTTCTTGTCTAAGTCCAACCTACACGCTTTAGCTTTTTGTCACACCTTATGCAAATCACCCTGTATATATATATACATTTATTTATATTATCGGTATGTGATTTCTCAAGCAAATATTAGTTAATGCAAGAACATAAATTATAAATCTAGCGTTTTTTGGGAAAAATAAGCTTTTACATACAAAGTTTTTAAAACTACTTTTTTTCAAAACTAAAAAAAAAATATTTTTTACAATGCAATATTTTTCATACTTTTTAGAAGCTTCTCTGTACAAAATTTTATGAAAATCCGATTTTTACTGAATAAGATATCGTTCATATTAAAAAAATTATATCAAAATTCTAGGTGCTGTTTTCGAGAAAAATATACGATTTTCGAAAACTATTTTTTTACTTTAACTTGTGGGTACGTTATTTTTAGATAAAATAGGTACATTTTTTTCCTATATCTTGTAAATTGTATTGAAAAACTTATAATTATCAAGTTTTTTTAAAAAAATAAGCGTGTGATTTTCGAAATATTGTTTGAAAAAAAAAAACTTCGAATTTTGAAAGTATGATCTTGATGAATTTACCGACTTATTTTCAATTACTTAAAATTAATATCAAAAATAATTTCCTTCGTGTTTTGGAAAAAAATTTTACCAAATGAAAAATATTAAACAAACCTAAAAGCACATTTTAAAACTATTATCTATTTAGGCCTATTCTACCACATCTGTTATTCTGCTATTGATTTTCTGTTATGAATCATAGAAGATTTCCACCTTAAAAGATCTTTTAGGCCAGGCGCGCACATTTAATTTTAAGTTTCGCAACTATTTAGTTGCTAAAATGAAACATATGGGTTTATATGGGACACCGCGCTTAGAGCAACTCGATTCGAGCAACTAAAAAGTTTGTGTTTTGACACAAACTAAACGATTGCCTTCGCAACAGTTGAGCTGTTTTCTATAAGCGCAAGAGAGGAAAGAGTGTGAGCGTGAGATTTTTTGATTTCGATCACAGTTGCCAGTGCGCGACTAGCCTTATGATTGGTATTCAGAGGTTCGAACTTTTATAAAAGTAAAATATTATGTAAAATATTTCATCTGACATAATTAAAATGAAACGAACAAAAAAAATTGAATAAGCGTGCCTAGCCTAATGCTATTTTGTGTAACATATAATTATATGCACCTGTGCGGACATTCAACCAAATAGTTCATCTGTTTTCTATAAGCAACCAAACAGTTGTGCAACTAAAAATTGAATGTGCGCGCCTAGCCTTACACACTATTGGTATTCATACAATGGAACACGATTTAACCTCATATGTTTCTGGGAATACCATGGCCATACTCTACTTATATGTTTATATGATATGTGTTATAATATATTTTCTTTCATTTGTCTCCTTTAAAGAACATTTCGTTGACGAAATAAAAGATAAATATTAATTTTTAGATGATGCACCTGTGTACTTATTGAAATCTTTTATGATAAAAGTCACAAAAGTTTGTGTTTTATTCTTTTATGATTTTTAACAGATTTCATAACAGATTTTTGCATGCGTAATACCAAAAATGCTATTCGTAAAAGATTTTTTCTATGTTCGAACGTTTTACAGTTCATAAAAGTTTTCTTAGCATATTTTATAACAGATTTTAGCGTGCTGAATACCAAAATTAAAATTCATAAAAGATTTGTTAACAGCTCAAACATTTGTATGGAAATTCATAGCAGAATAACAGAATAGAAGAATTAAAAGATCTCGCCGAATAGGCCTAACTGTTTTTAGTATTAGCACAACTAAGGCTAGCCGCCCACTAGCAATTTTGAGTTGCGAAACTGTTTGGTTACTTAGGCTAGTCGCGCACTGGCAACTGTGATCGAAATCAAATAGTTTAATCACCAGTTGAAAGAGAACCGCACACTGGCAACTCTTTACTCACGCTCGCACTCTTTTCTCTCTTGCACCTATAAAAAACAGCTCAACTGATGCCAGGCAATCGTTTAGTTTGTGTCAAAACACAAACTTTTTAGTTTCGAGAATCAAGTTGCTCTAAGTACGCGGTGTCCCATATAAGCCCATATGATTTATTTTAGCAACTAAACAGTTGCGAATCTAAAAATTGAATGTGCGCGCCTAGCCTTATAGAAAACAGATGAACTGTTTGGTTGAATTTCCGTGAATTTGCAGATAATTATATGTTCAATAAAATGGCGAACTTATTTTAGACAATCGTTTAGTTTGTGTCAAAACACAAACTTTTTAGTTGCTCGAACTAAGCAGTTTCGCAACTAAAAATTGCTAGTGCGCGGCTAGCCGAAAAATTTAGATTTGCAAAATTGATTTTAAATCGGAAAATAAATCATTTAGTTTGAACAATTTAATGCAAAAAATAACCAAAATCGTCGAAATTTAATTGAAAATAAATTGATTTATTTTACCAATGAAAAACCAAATTACTTTAATAACACAAAATTTGTATAAAATCGTATATATTCTTACAATAAGGATGTTAAAACAATATCTTCAAGATTATGTTCAATAATAAATACAATAAAATAAGTTAATAGAACTATATATTTTTAGTAAAAATTGCCCCTTGTTTATTGCAAGAAATTAAAATATAATTCTTACACAATTTTATCAACTTATCACCAACTGCATAAAACTGACGTATACGCATTAAATTACACATGTGATGTGGTGTGTTGTGTCAAAATCCTTCGTGTTCTTATTGCGCTAAACCAAGCTGTGTGGCTAACGTTTTTTTCTGTGTTTGAGAATCTCAAAATTTGAAACAAATTTGTTCAATAAGCAGCGTGTATAACACCAATCTTGACACAGTCGATTACACAACATACCACAGGAGATTCCACGCTTGTGTACTCCGCTTAAGGAAAGAACAAATTCGATAAATAGAGACTGACAGCAACAGCTGACATTTGACAACATAAAATAGTTGACAGTAATTGGGACATAATTTTGATTACATGGGCTAGTTTTGTGTTCTTATATGGCTGTTTTTATCACGTTACGTTACGAATTGCAATTGTTTATAGAACTGTCATAGTTTTAACATTTTGTTAATTATTTATTAAAATACTTGTTCACTAAATTCGAGACTTGCCTCACTAAATTCACAACACCATTCCTCATCGATAGATACCAATAAAGACTACTTTTGTTTTCATCATCTGCTAACTATACGCGAAACCTTAAATTGTTAATAACTTTTAAACTATGATTCACCAAATTATAATATCAATTCACCAAATTTCACCAAATGTTCACCTAATTATAGGAATAAAAATTTTTGAAATCATAAAATTTCATTTAGTAAAACCTAGATTATGGTTGAAAAAAATTTTCCAAAGCTTATTTAAAATTAAAACAGTTTAATCACTAATTTCCATAAAATTTATCGCCAATATAGTTTTTATAAAGTTTGTCTCCGCAATCATTATGCTTTCTAGAACACATTGTATCTTTGTAGCATTGGTTGAGAGTTTTCGCTTCAGATAGTAAATATTTGATTTTTCACCAGAATTGAAAATTTCAAATCAAATGGTAAGCATATCTCTTTATTTTAATACCTACAAAATCCCTTCTTCTTCTTCCTTGTTTCGGCGCTGTTAAGATCTCGATGTCGAGGGGATCATAACTCTCCCACGTATCTGCTTCACACTAGTGATCCACCTGTGGGGTTCGCCGGGTTGACCTCAGAAATCGGCGGCAAGCCTACAAAATCCCTACAAAGAAGAAAATGTATTCAGACCTTTGAGTATATATAATATGGAGGGCTCGTTTCTATTCCAAATGCGTGACTTTGAGCCTATTTACATTGGGAAGATTGAGTACGGACTGGTGAGTGCCATCGTGTTTACATTAAAAAAACTTTGAGGCGCCTCACGATGGGTTTTACGTGGAATTATTTGAATCGAAACATTTTTTTATAGTCATTAATAAATATTTATCAGGAAACTTGTTTGCTCTTTTGTCCAATTCGTCATTTTTTTCCTTAAAAAATTCACACGAACAAAATTAAATACTTTTATAGACAGACAGCTGTTGTTCCTTGAAAATTGACAAATTGAAATGGACAAAATGAAATAAAACGAAACGTTTCGGTTATGAAACAGTACTCACGAGTCCAGTTTTTATGTTTTCTTCATGCCTCACGAGACCTCTCACCCCGCACTTTTCTTGCCATCAAATTGCGGTGAGTCCGTACTCAATCTTCATAATATAAACAGGCTCTATCATAGGGGGCGCTACTCAAATTTGTGTAAAGCGCGGAACAGATTGAACCAGCAACAGCACCGTCAACAGCAACAGCAGCCGCCATTAATTTAGAGCCAATGTATTTCAATTGTTCAACACACATTAGAAAAGCAACAGCAACGCCAACAGCGTCGTTAGGCCAAAGTCCTAAATTTGCTGTTGCTGGTGCGGTGTTGTCAACTTTCCCACTGCAATATTCAGTGGCACCACAATGAAAAGCTTTTTTTTCCATATGAAATGTCAAGCAGATGAAATGACGTTGCTGGTGGCAATGTGTTTGAGAAATTTTTGCTGGTCAGCGTGCTGTTTGCTGTTGACGATGCTGGTGCTGTTGCTGGTTTAATCTGTTTCGCGCATAAGATAAAGTTATTGCCGAGTGCTTCATATCACATGTGACGGAGAACTATATGCGAGGAGAAGGTAAGCACAAATCGGAGGATACGGCTGTATCCTTAACTTACAGAAAGTGAGACAGCGACCCCTATCACAACTTCAAGTACTACAATGAATTAGGGATAGGAACGAGCCCTCCATATTATATATACTCAAAGATTCAGACTAAAAAGTTCAAGCAAAAAATATATCTACCTCAATACATACTCATAAAAACATGCAAACAAGAACAACAGAAAAAGGTAAAAAAAGAACATCTTTCTTTCATTTCCACCACTCGGAAATCTCCCTTACTCTGCCTTGAGTTGAAAAATGAAAATAATAAAATTTCTCTTTCTTACTACTTGTTTCTATCTTTCTTATCCTACTCTCCACTGTCAAATTTGACTTGTTTCAGCGACATCACAGGCTAGGGACTCTAACATAAAAACACTTTAATTGATAATACTATAAGATAATAATCGATACCTTAGTGCACACATGTGCTATGTCCATTTTTTGCTGTTTTGAGATATTGGTACCAATGGAAAGGTGAGAAGCAGTACTTTCATAATAATGATTATACGACAATACCTGACAGACATTATTTGGTTGCTAATTTTTTGGTTGATCACTTGATGATACTTGCAGCGCAGGAACTTTATCATTAGATTAGGGTATCTCTCTAACAATTATGTCATAAGTGAATTTAGCTTTTGTGACAATCCCTCGAAGAAATTCGACGTCCTGGATCTTTGCACCTTCCACTTTAGCATGGTTCCAGGTAAACTGAATATCATTAACGTGGATGCGAAATTCTCCAAAACGAACTTTAATTTGTTCTCCTACTTTTCCTATGTTTTTTCCTAGGTTACGTAATTGGAATCTCTTATTACGTTCATCAGCGATGTAGTCTTTTTTCAAAGATGTTAGTCCCTTTAAGGTTCTTCTTAGCTGCAATTATACTGTTGACTTGTAGGGCTGAGTCCAACGAGAACATGAACAACTTCCCACCATAAACCAGTCGAGATTCCTTAACAATTGCTGTGGTGTTCAGAACATTGGAGCACAGATCATTGAACTCGGCAACAGCTGAGTGAGTGTTTCTGTTACACGCCGTCTCCATTAGCGATAAATCCATCGCAATCGCAATAGCCAAATCAGAAAGCAGAGAGCAGAATTTTTTTTGGCTGGGCATTTCATCTATACTTTTTTAGTATAGTTAAGTGAATAATTTTAATGGATCAAATAACAAAAGGTTTCAAATTAAGAAATAATATAAATGAGTTCTATGGACAATTTTAAATCAGACATTTTTTAAACTTGGAAGAAAAACGTAAATCTCAAGCAAAAGCTTTTTTCGCACGCAAAACTCAAACTCACTCAAATTAAATTTGGGTACGCCAGAACAATATGACAGTTCTCCTTGCGATAAAGCAAGCGATGAATGGTATGCGATGAGAGCATACTTTCTATCGCCAGCTATGGAAATATAGCTGCGATGGCGGTCTCTACTTGCGATAATGAACGCATGCTCTGGATTCATCGCTAGTGGAGATCACCTGTTACTTAGCCCGCTGACAACAATGTTTACCCGTCTAGATGATTTGTCAATCCATTTTTCATTGCCTGTAACTCTTCTTTAAGCTGTGTGTTCTCTGAACGCAGGTGCTGAATATCCATTCTGAGGCTGTAGGTCGTTTTTACGTGCGACGTCATGTAGTTTCAAGTCCAGTGCAGTGCTGAGCTTGGAGTCAAATACAGACCATGAGAATAGATTATTACTGGGTGTAGGCAGAGATAGAACCACCTGGGTAATATTATTAGTCTCGTGGTGGCTCGGTGATGAAAATGACATTGTTGTTGAGTTTATTAATTGTTTTTTTGCGACCCGCGCTTTTTGTGAACTTCCATATATTTTGGGGTTATGTTTAGTCGCACAAACACTTTTCTTTACTTTCGTCAAAACAACACTTTTCCATGGATTATTTAATTCAACTCGGAAAAACAATCGTTTAAAGTTACTCATAATAAAGTTTTATAATTTTTTATATACAAAATAATGAATTTATTAGAGAGTTTTTGCAGAGCGTAATTAATTTGACGTGTGATGTTTATGATGATTTAGAAATTAACACATATTTCTATTCTTTTAAAATCATGAAATGCATACCGGTTCATATAAATTTGATTTGTTAAATCAATGTTTTTCCGACCCTTTTTTGCTTTTTTGTTATGGGAAATACATTGAACGTCAAATCGAAACAAAGTCTATCTCCAATTGAAGATTCACGCTCTGACTGCCAGGTGCCGTGACTCCAAGTGTCATTGACACATAAGGTGCGTTTTATTATCCACAAATCTATCTGGATCCGGATCGGGATCTTCCCTTGAAAATAAAACGATACGGATCTTATCGACAGCAGTGTTATAAGCCCGTCTCTTTTTATCCTTGGGTTTGGAAATTTTAAATTATGTCTTGTCCTTTTTCTTTACACTATAGCCTTTGAGTATATATAATATTGAGGGCTCGTTCCTATCCCTAATGCATTGTAGTACTTGAAGTTGTGATAGGGGTCGCTGTCTCACTTTCTGTAAGTTAAGAATACAGCCCTATCCTCCGATTTGTGTTCTCCTCACATATAGTTCTCCGTCACATGTGATATGAAGCAATCGGCAATAACTTTGTCTTACACAAATTTGAGTAGGTGCGTTTTATTATTCACAAATCTATCTGTATCCGGATCTGGATTAAGTTTTAACATGTATTACAAAAACAATTTGGGATCCTGTTTTCTATCGGGATCTATTTCAATAATCCAAAAATTAGTTATTACACTGGCGAGTAGATGGCTTTTTATGGTAAGGTAGTGTAAGCTATAGTGTAAAGAAAAAAGACAAGACATAATTTAAAATTTCCAAACCCAAGGATAAAAAGAGACGGGCTTATAACACTGCTGTCAGTAAGATCCGTATCGTTTTATTTTCAAGGGAAGATCCCGATCCGGATCCAGATAGATTTGTGGATAATAAAACGCACCTATTATATATACTCAAACAGCCGTATCTATAAGATTTTATTAAACTGCATCTTAGATGTTATTTAGTTAAGCATACTTAAATATTTAATTTGGCTTTAAATGACGAAACTTCAATTCGTATCTATAATCGATTTTTCATTGATACTTAACTAAACAATGGTTGTGTCACGTAACGTAAAAGAATGTGAAAATCTAGTACAGAAAAAAACAAATGCTGCTTCATTTTATACAACACAGCTGTTTTGTGACACCTTCTTTCAGTAAATAATTGGAAGACACATTTTTTTATCTGTGAAATCAAAAAAAAATTGCTATCTAACACACACCCACACCCGCCGCCACAAATAAAAGAAAAAGTTCTGAAAATTGGGATGCCTCCTACAAGGAAACTTTTTTATTTTAGAATTTGCAATAATACACTACAAAACAGAATTATTTTATGCACAGATTGGGCGTTTTCCTAAATGCAGTGTTGCAGCGCATCATGAATTTTGATGCTTTTTTTATTAACTTGCTTCAATAAAATAACGCTATTAAATACGAATTCTAAATTTTAGAGTTTTTTTTAATGAATTGTAAAAGTAAATTTCAGAGTGAAGAAAAACGTTGCAAGGGCATCAAAATCCACGATGCGCTGCAACACTGCATTTAGGAAAATGCCTATTCTCTTCCAACAACGAGGAAGAAAGTGTCGATAAAAACACTTCAACAGCTAAGAGGGAAGCGTGGACGAAATTTCTTTGCGCGTACACATACTTTAATCAATACAAATTTTATGTTTCTTAAATCGTTGCACTTTATAGTTCTAATGTAATATCACAACAAACAATACATACAAACTCACAATTTGAAACTTCAAAATTTCAAAGATGACAATCGATATGTCAAAATACATTTTAAAATGCCTTTAAGTGACCTTTAAACGCGGTTGATAGCGTTTAAGTTAAGAGGCCTTTGAGTAACGTTACTTAAATGTGAAAATTGATTATAGATACCGATTTCATACTTAAGAGCTGCTTAGAGGTATTTTAAAGTTAAGTAACCTTTAAGATTTGTTTATAGATTCGCCTGAAAGACTATAGCTTACACTACCTTACCATTAAAAGCCATCTACTCGTCAGTGTAAAAACTAATTTTTGGATCTTTGAAATAGATCCCGATAGAAAACAGGATCCCAAATTGTTTTTGTAATACATGTTAAAACTTAATACAGATCCGGATCCAGATAGATTTGTGAATAATAAAACGCACCTATAATTATCTATTTAAATTTAAATCAATAATTATCTATTTAATTAAAAATAAAACGAACATAAGACCCCTGTGTGGCCTGGATAATTTTAAGTCAGTAATTTTTTCAAGTGTAATTGAACTACTATGTACATAATATAAGAAAACAAGTGTAAAAAAAAACACAATAAAGTTTACTAATACTACTTCTATTAATTTTCCAATTCAATTCGGTCGGTATACGTCGTTTAGTGTTTTCATGTTTTGTGAAAATTTTTATTTTTTCTTGTTAACAAGTTTCTATGATAAAAAGACAAATTAAAAAGCAGTAAAATGTAAAAAACTTTGTTATTTTTGCGACTTAATTAAAAAAATTCATGTGTATCCACTTTTTTAAGTATTTGTTGTTGTTTTCTTGCAATTTCTTTACTTTTTTTAGTATAAATTGCACAGGATTAATTATGTTTTTGATATATTTTCCACCTGATTTAGAAATAAATACATATTATGATTCTATTAAAATCATAATATTGATACCCGTTCATATAAAATTAATTAGTAAAATTTATGTTTTTCGAGCCCCTATTTTGCTTTTTTCTTATGGGAAATACATTGATCGAAAAAGCGTACAAAATTCTATCTCCATTTGTCAGTACACACACTGACTTCCAGATGGTGTGGAAAGAAACTTACCAGGTGCCAATAGAGTTTTTAAACAAGGACTAATTGACAGGAAGGCCTTGGTATCTCTGTATTGGAGTATCTTTGTTCAAGTGTTGCCGGGTGTAATAACTAAAAAGCTCAGAATCAGATACAAGATAAAATTAGGCTTTCGTGTTACATTAAAATGGTATTTTTCTTTAATAGTAATGTTGTGTCACCACCTCTTAGTTTGTTTATGGGTGCCGATAAATATGAAAGTAAATGGGCGTCAATTTTGTTTTGTTTAAGAAGTAATAGTTTATTTCAACAATTTTCAATTTTAGACGAAGAACTAATAAGGTGGGGGTGGCCCGAGGATATTTGGTTCCATGTACATAATTACTCTTCAGCTCACGTTTATTTACGGTTAAAAAATGTAAGTTGGCTTATTTGAATCATGTTTCATCACTAAAGAACGGTATCGGTATTCGCATCTACAATAAACTTTGTCTAAGAATTAGAATATGTTCAGAAACTTTTATTTTTTTTAACCCTGCAGTCGTCGCGCGGATTACTATTGTAATCCACTAATGCAAAATTGAGAATGCCGAAACACTTGGTGGAGATTTGTTGTCTCTTTTAGTACTTGCAGTTAAATAGTGAAGTTATAATTTATATTTTTTAACATTAAATAATGTAGTACCCCTTGGCATAATGGTTAGTGCGTTGGACTGTCATGCGGAAGGTCTCGAGTTCGATTCTCAGCCGCTACAAGAAAGTTTTTTTCAGGGGTGTAGGTACTGCCTCTTGCGAGGAATTGACAAATTCTCCAAGAGTATCTCTTGTCATGGAAAGTGCTGCTCACAAGCCGTTCGGAATCGGCAGAAAGTTGTAGGTCCCCTCCGTTCCTGGTAACACGCACACAGGATTGGTTGAGAGTTGTAAGTCACTAGGTCCTGGTTCACTCCGAGCTGTTGCACCACAAAATTTATTTATTTAAATAATGTGTAGGTAATTGCATTTTCCAGCAAAATAAATTTGAAAAAATTAAAGCATACTGGTTTTATTCTAATTTTAAAACAGATATGTAATCCGCGCGATAACTGGTGTAACTTTTTGGTGCGTGACGACTGCAGGGTTAAAAGAAGGCTCAACTTTCCTTTAAGGTAGCACGAATTTCCACACGCGGATAGTTTTATTCGGTAGATTAGCACTTTTAAATAACAAATATCAGAATTTTAAAGTGAGGAAACAATTATAACTATTTTTAATTAATTTTTAAAGTTCTTCAATTTCCATACAAAATGCACTTTTTTTGTTTATTTTGACAATTCTATTTATGTAAGTATTACCAGAGTTGGGTTATTTTTGGGATATTATTGGGATTTTTTAATTTTTTTGTCAATTTTGTAAGGGAATTATTTGTTGATTAAAAGGAAGTTTCTGAACCCACAGTACTTTTAAGTTAAAACACTTGACATTGGCGCCTGCCTGGCGACTTTACATGCCCTTCGGAGCGACGGAGTCGCGTGAGCGGGTGTGTCTCCGAAAAGGGAGTTAAAATTCTGAGAACCCGCGAAGCGGGCCAAAAAACTGTTGATATAATATCGAAATCTAGCCACTTTCAGTACACTAGTGAAGAAAACACTAAAAAAGTAAAGAAAAAGTGAGGTTAAAACTGAAAAATAAAACATTTTTTTTTATGATTTAACGGTGTTTCCTCACTTTAATATTTTAAATCTGTTCTATTCAGACCACTAGCTCTCTGTAAAAAAAAATCAATACTATACTCGTGCTACCTTAAAGGAAAGTCGCCCCCGTTTTTATATAAACTAACAGTAAGATAAATTTTATAAAATAGTGCAAGTTTGTGAGTAGTTATAATGAAACAGAATTTCAATTAATATTGTACATTTTAAGTATCTTATTAAAAACAGTTTATAAGAACAGAACTATATGCCTAGAAGGCAAAAAATAGATAAAGAAATTGAAGATTAAGAAGAAGGAGATAGGAAAAAGGATTAGTATAAACTGAAGGATGATGTTAGTTGCTTTGGTTGCTTAGAAATACTATTAGTTCACTGTGAAAATGTTTAATGCTGCTTATTTTTCTCAAAGAAGATGGAAGTGAGTTCCAGAGACGGATCGCGGCGATGAAGAACTGCCTTTCAGGTGTCAGGCAATTATATCTGGGGAGTATTAAGCAGATTGCACGGTTTGACTCCGCGAAGCCAAGAATTTCAAAGAGATACTTTGGTTCACGTGTTTGAATTATATTAAAAAGCATTTTAAGGCTTCGAAATTGTAAAAAATTTTCAAATGACATCAAGAAGCCTCATACTCAAGTGCGAAACATGATCATATTTTCTAAGTCCGTAGATATACCGAATGGTGCTGTTGAAGACGACCTTTAGTTTTTTTTTTGCAAGACGAATCACAGTTTAGGAAAATTTCGCAGCCCTGTGTAAGTACGGGTAAGATTAAGGTTTTTGCAAGCATAAATCGTTTATCTATTGGGGTGAATTGGTGGAAAGTCCATAGAGTGCGCAGAACTCCATAAGTTTTTCCGACAATAGAATAAATATGATTGTTCCAGGTCAACGTTCTGTTAAAGGTAATTCCTAAGTTCTTAGCTGTGTTAACGAATTCTAGAGCAATATTATTTAATGAAATTGGTGGAAAGTATGTTAAATCCAAGGGTTTTTTCGAGATTACTAGGCATTTGCGTTTATTGGGATTGAGACGTAAACCATTTTTGAATGACCAGTCAGAAATCAAACCAAGTTCCTCATTAATTGTGTAGACAACTTTTATAGATTTGAATGTCGGCGTAAAAGTGCGTAGATGATTGTGAAATGATGGATGCAATTTCATTTTTATATAATGAGAAGAGGAGTGGTACCAAAATAGATCCTTGGGGAACACCCCGGGGAACAGGAACGAAACCTGAATAATTATTATCTAGACACACGGCCTGCATTCTGCCACTTAAATAGGATGCAATTAGTTTGATTGCATCAGAAGAAAGATTGAAAGAGAACTGTAGTTTTTTTAGGAGAAGAGAATGGTTAACCATGTCAAAGGCTTTCGAAAAGTCTAGAAGGACCAAAAAAGTAACATCATCGTTCTCAAGACTTTTCCTGATATCCTCAACCACTTTTATTAGCGCAGTAGTGCAACTGTGTTTGGGTCGAAAACTCGAATGAATATCAACTAACAATTTATTTCTCATAATATAATCGTTTAATTGCCTTTGCATTACTCTTTCGCAAACTTTTGAAAGGAAGGGAAGGATTGAAATCGGTCTGAATTCATCACATGCTGCATTTTTAGGAATGGGTATAATCTTAGCCAATTTTCATTGACTTGGAAAAATACCGGTTGTTGGACAGTGTTGAGGATGTATGTTATGAAAGGCAGTAAAAATGGCATTATGGCTTTATTGAAGATGAGATTAATTTCATCAACTCCGTCTGCATTCGATTTCACTGAAAGAATGCTTTCCAAAACGTCAAGATCATTTACACCAGAGAAACAAAAAGATGAACATATAGGAGCTGCAGTGGAAACTTCATTACTAATCAATAGTGTGGTGTTAAGGGATTATGATTACCCTTTAAATGTTTTCAACACAGCGCGCGCGGGCGTGAAGTTACGGAAGAGAAAGAAGGATAGGAAAGATGTGTGGCACAATGTTTTGAGACTGAGGGTGGTTGTCTCAGATTTTTGTATCTCCAACGATGGCGGCTCAACTAAAGCGGAGAAAATGTGTCTTATTTCTATGTCCCTTAAAGTTCGCATTATTTTATTCGTATTCATCCTTGTTGGGCATACTAGTTTAATTCAATCACATGTTGTTAGTGTTATACCTAAATAACATGTAATGAGTAAACCAGCAACCCATTTGATGACAATTTTTAGAAGGTTTTAATGGAATTAAAGGCGACATAGACGACGCAGGGATCGAACCCTTTGATCGTGAGGTTTACAGGCGAGCACACAACCATCGCGCCACGGCCACCCTCAAATTAAGAACTTTTTATTAAGTTCATCACTATCAATATTATGATGAGATTGAGGTCTTTGTTTACCAAGTCCAAGTTCACGTAAGTTTTTCCAAAGCTTCCTACCATCCGTTTTAGTATTAAGGTGACTTGAGAAATAATGTTTTTTAGCTGTTCTTATTTCTATGACCACTCTATTACGCAATGTTTTATAGACTTGCTGGAACTCTAGAACCACCGCCGATATGCTTCATCGCTTTTATTAATAAGAGCTTTAATTGTGTTTCTGAACCAGGGTTTTGAAGTATTACGTGTTTTAATTTCTCTTAATGGGACGTGAGTGTTATAGAGATTTAAAATGTGTGTGTTTAGGAACTCAACTTGGTCGTTCGATGTTGGCATTAAATAATTCTCCCATGGTATGGAACGAATATCAAGTTCGAGAGAAGATTTATTAATATTTGTAAAATCTCGTTTAATAGATAAATGGCTCTTAGGGCTATAGACGGTTTCGAAATCGAATGTGAGGAATATGAGATCATGATGTGAGAAAGTTGGAGCATTTAGTTGGTTGTAGAACAACACTTGGTCGCAATTGTTTACAATAAAGATATCTAGCAGGGTACTTGAGGTTTGAGTGAAGTGCGTAGGTACGGTATAATTTACAAGATGCAGGTCAAAGGAGCTCATTTGTTCACAAAAGTTACCATCAGCTAGAATATTATTATTTAAGTCACCACAGATTATTAAATTTGGTGATATGGTATTAATTTCATCAATTATACTATAAAAGGGCTCAAGATCAACATTCCTATTAGGTCTGTAGACAACCCCCAGAATTAGACTACTCTCTACACCAAATATATGTAAAAATAGATATTAACAAGACGAATTCGTAGGAGAATGACAAATCTTTCTACAAGTTAAACCTTCTTTTATAAAAATCGCAACCCCACCACCTCGACTACATCTATCAGACGAAACAGCATGTAACCACTTAAATTATAAGATTTATTTTCAATGTCAGGAGAAAACCAGGTTTCAGAGATGCAAATTGCATCTATGTGTATTTGATTTTTCAAACAAAAAACGAAATTCTTCAATTTTTGGAAGCAAACTTTGAGCGTTATTGTGGACGATTTTTAGGCCCATAACTCGATTGCTAAAAATACTGAGCATAATTTTTAATGAAACATCCCCATCTCTGAAACTCAAATCATTTTCTATCAACTCTGTGATGGTAAACATTCATAAGAGAAAAAAGCAACATGCATTTAATATTACACGAAAACACAAAGCAACTACTTTTACATAAATCAAAGGTGATACAAAAGTTAGAGAGTAATAAAGAGGAAAATAGAGAAAAGAAAGATGAAGTTAAAGACAGTAAATAAAAAAAAAATGTGTGTGTACTGAAGTACGCGCGCTTAAAGTAAAACTTCTTTTCCAAAAAGCAAAGACTCTGTACGATTCACTAGTACTAGTTTTAGTATAGTCTTGTAAATTGCAAGATGTCAAGACCACTTCCAAATACATTTTTTTTAAATAAATATTTCTTCGAATTGAAAATGATAGGATAGGATAGGAGGTTTAAATTGGAACTCAAAACTGATTTAATTATAAAGGGTTTTTCAACAGGGACGCTACAAAAGTAGAGCGACATGGACAGCAAACGACGCCATATTTCTTGCCGCTCTTTTGACATTTCTCTTCAGTAAGGTTTGCCATTTCATGATGGAAAGATATACGAGCCAACAACGAGTCGAGTTATTAAAATTTACTACCGAAATTCAGAGTCACTGGCCTCAACGTTAAGAGCGCTACGTCCAATTTATCGTCGTAATAATCGTCCTAGCAGATTAACAATTGAGCGTCTAGTGGACAAATTTGAATCCACAGGCACAGTACAAAATGTTCCCGTGCCAGTGAGACAAAGAAGTGCCCGTAGTGTCGAGAATATTGCTGCCGCTGAGGCTTCAGTTGCAGAAAGCCCAAATGTGTCTCTCACACGTCGTTCTGGAGCGTTGGGCATCTCTATGACGTCGTTGTGGCGAATTTGAAAACCATCGATAATTGGGTTCAGCGTCTGGACTTCTGCAAGCGTGCCCGTGGTGGCCATGCAAAAGAAATCGAGTTCCATACATAATGGCATCGAACGTACTTTCACATGAATAAAGAATTTCATTGATATCTAAAACCGTTTTTGTTTTATTTAAAAAAAAACTTTTGTAGCGCTCTTATTGAAAAACCCGATACAAATGATGCAATTAGTTTTGAAATGACCACTTTGGTCTATCTGCCAATTTCTTGAATTTATTAAGAAAATTATGTATAACTTGCTTGTTACTAAAGTTGAGCAAAATGACGAACATATGGCTCTCTTTATGACGCAGAGATGGCTCTTTTTTAACGCACATGATTACTAAGCTGGGTGCACATCATTAAATCGTGAAAGGACGCTAATACAATACTAGTCGTTTCTTAGTTCATTTTTATCTTCGTTTAAATTTGTCAGATTTGGACTTTGAAATACAGAAAAAAATTTTTATAAGGCTCCAGTTATAGATATGACTGAAATGCATCATTGAAAATTTTCATTACAATTTTTAAGGCGAATAAACAAACTGCAATGGCTTTAATTGATACCAAAATGAAGCTAATGAATAGTAGAATTTTTTCACTCTATAAAATACAAAATTCTGATTTGAACTTTCTTTTAAATCCACTTTTATTATTTCACTGATAGAAACCAATTTCAATGAACAGCTGATTTTCGTTTCTTTAATATGGAACACAATCGTTCCACTGAATTTGTTCGATTCTCTTTCTGTTCTCAAATGTCAGTTTTCCTTTCAATGATCAACTCTAATCTCAAATGCATAGAATTGGTTGTAATCAGCCATTGAAAGGATCTTTTAGGGGCCAGTTATAGCTATCATTGAAATGCATCATTGGAACAAATCAGTAGAATGCTGACTTCATTTTTTTGACAAGCCAGTTATAGCAATCATTGAAAAATTGGTTTCAGTAAAAGATCCTGTCAGTGGCTGATTACAACCAATTCTATGCATTTGAGGTTAGAGTTGATCATTGAAAGGAAAACTGACATTTGAGAATAGAAAGAGAATCGAACACATTCAGTGGAATGATTGTGTTCCATATTAAAGAAACGAAAATCAGCTGTTCATTGAAATTGATTTCTATCAGTGAAATAATAAATGTGGATTTAAAAGAAAGTTTAAATCAGAATTTTGTATTTTTTAGAGTAAAAAAATTCTACTACCCATTAGCTTCATTTTGGTACCAATCATAGCCATTGCAGTTTGTTTAATCATCTTAAAAATGCAAATGAAAATTTTCAATGATGCATTTCAATGATAGCTATAACTGGGGCCTTACTGAAACCAATCTTTCAATGATTGCTATAACTGGTTTGTCAAAAAAATGAAGTCAGCATTCCACTGATTTGTTCATTTGTGCATTTCAATGAAAGCTATAACTGCGGCATAATTATTTCCGATTCGTAATGTAAAGAGAACACGAAACGAGAGCGAGACACGATTCACTGTCACCTTTTCGTTGTTATAAAATCGTTCCGCAATTCCTTAGGCCTGAAGCGTAAATTCAATTTTTATTTTCGCAACTGTTTGGTTGATAAATGAAATATAATAAATATATAGTAAAATAAAACATGCCCATATGTTTCATCTCAGCAACCAACAGATATGAAACTAAAAATTGAATGTGTGCGACTGTTCTTACTTCATTAATTAATTTAATTTAAAGTGACGACAAGAAATGCTTAATTACGTACATATATGCTCGTCTGCTTTCATAGTTTGAAACTGATTTACAATAACGACGATGTTTCATCACGCTACATCTCTTTTTTCTTATCTCATTCATTGTGTTGGAGCCCAAGGATTTTAAAATTGTAGGCAATGCTAATTTAATTTTGACACAGAATTTAAAATTTTCGCATTTGGCAATGCTAGTTTATATTTGACAACAGAAAGCACTAAAGCAGATAGTTTATTTACAAGTGTTTTTTTTTATATTTCGCTTTAAGTATTTTGTAAATAATAGTGCTTATTTTTCAATTTAAATAGTATATAAGCATTCAGTATTGCTTAGGTTCTTCTTCTTCCTTTGTTTCGGCGCTGTTATGATCTCGATATCGAGGGGATCATAACTCTCCCACGTATCTGCTTCACACTAGTGATCCGCCTGTGGGGTTCGCCGGGTTGACCTCAGAAATCGGCGGCAAGCCTCCCGGTTTTGTATTGTTCCATTTCTGAGGCCAACTGAATGCTGGTGTTTTTGCATTTGTTTGTACCAGGAGTGTTTAGGCCTACCTTTCTTTTTATTCCGAATTGGATCGTTGTATGATATTGCCTTTTTGACGGGGTTCTCAGGATCTCTCCTTTGAACATGGCAATACCAACTGAGTCGGTCGTGTTCAATTTTTTGGGAAATGGTATTCTTAACATGAAGGCTTCCTCGGATCTTCGTACTTCTAATTCGATCAAGCTTTGTAACTCCTGCTGTCATACGAAGCATCTTCATCTCAGCTGCCGTTAGCTTACTCTCATACTTTTTGTACATTGTCCAACATTGTGAACCGTATGTGAGTGCTGGACGCACAACTGAAGTGTAGAGCTTTCCTTTCAGCTTAGGGGGCATTTTTCGGTCACAGAAGATAGCAGAATTTTCCCGCCACTTCATCCACCCTACGCTTACGCGATGATTGATATCGTCATCACAAGTAGCTTCGTTATTTATCATAGACCCCAGATATTTAAACTTTTCACACTTGGGAAGCACTACTCCATTCAAATAAATGTCTGGAATAGGCCTGTGTGGATCAGAAAATGGGCAGCATAGGTATTCTGTCTTTTTCGCGCTTATGCGGTACCCACTTCCTTCTAGAACATCCACCCATACATCAAGTGCTCGTTGTAGGGATATCGGGTCTTCACTTATGATGGCTCCATCGTCAGCAAAGAATAACTGATGCACTTTTGGATCCGTCACTTTGCCTTCAAGCAGGTAATCAAGAACTGTAATAAAGAGCAGGGGACTCAAGACACTTCCCTGGTGTACACCTACTGTGATTTCGAATTCTTCGGTGACTCCAGCTGCGCATCTTACTTTAGTAACTGCTCCATCATACATGTCCATAATTATCCGCACATAGGTTTCTGGAACTCCTCGTTGCCTGAGGGCCACCCATATTAGATCTCGTGGTTGCCGATCGAATGCTTTTTCAAAATCAACCAATACGACATGCAAATCCTCCAAAGAATCCCGATGTTTTTCCATAATTATTCTTATACTCTGGATTGCATCCGTGGTTGACTTACCCCCGACAAACCCGCACTGGTCATCAGATAGCCTAATTATTTTTCGCAGTCGGCTACCCAAGACTCGCTCAACGATCTTCATGGTGTGTGACATCAGCTTAATCGAACGGTAATTATCACAGCTTCGAGTATCACCCTTTCCTTTATAAATTGGAAGAAGGTAACTTTCCCTCCATTGATTAGGCATGCGATCACCTCTTATAAGTTTGGAGACAAGAATCATGAGCCATCTAAACCCGATGTCTCCCATCTTTTTCCAAAACTCTGAGGGTATTTCGTCTGGGCCAACAGCTTTTCCCTTTTTGGAGTATTTTACCGCCTCACTAACTTCTTCGACTGTGACGTCGGATACTTCGCTTAAGTTAGGTGAAGCTATTGGAAAGTATAACCTTGGAAATTGTTCGTTTAGAAGTCCGTCACAATACTGTCGCCACCTGTGAAGAATTTCGTTATCTTCCACAAGTAGTTGGCCTTGAGCATTGTTAATGAACTTTGGCGAACAAATCTCCTGGGCATTTCTTCTTCTTTGAGCGGCTATTTTGAAGATAGTTGCGCCCTTATTCGTGTTTTGCCGTAGCTCTTGAATAGCACCAGCTGTCGGGGTAGAAATTTCATCCAGCTCCCGATACAGGTTTTCTGTATTCTTTGCTTGAATTTGGGCGCACTTCTTCTTCGCTTCTTTCTTGCAGTTTCTATATTCCACTTCGAGGCGTGACTTTTGCTCTGTATCATTAGAGGGGCACTTCGACCAAGCCTTGAAAGCCATTTTCTTTTTACTTATAACTGATTTAGCTTCATCATTCCACCACCATGTTTCTTTGCCTTGTTGGTTGTGTCCTTTTGAAACCCCTAACAGTGTTTTGGCTTTTTCTTTGCAAGTTCTCTGTAGGAGATCCCACATACTTTGTGCTGTACTCTCTTCATTTCGAACTATATCGGTGTTGTTATACAGAACGTTTTGCATATTCGAAATAAAAGCTTCGCCTTTTTCCTTATCCAGATTATACCATTTGATCTTCCCAAAAGTTTTTGTATGTTTGTTGTCGTTCACTGTCTCCATAAAAAATTCTGTCAGTAGGAGACGGTGTTGGTGGGCGATCGCTTCTCCTAGTATCACTTTGCAATCTTTTACCCGGGGTTTCATGAAACTAGATACCAAATGGTAATCAATCTGGGTTTCATTTCCACCACTGCTGTAAGTGACCAGGTGTCGGCTTTGTTTGACGAACATGGTATTTAGTACGATAAGACCGTATGTTTTGCACATGCTCAGGATGTCTTCACCAGGAGGGTTCCTGGTGCCGTATCCGAGGCCTCCATGGCAATCTTCATAGTCTTCGTTTGTCTTGCCGACATGTCCGTTCAAATCTCCGCCCACGAACAAAAACTCTTCCTTTGGGATGTCCTTAAGTAGATTGTGAAAGTCTAGCCAAAATGCATCTTTTTCCACCTGCTCACATCCAATTTGGGGAGCATATGCAGTGACAATATTCCACAACTTTCCTTTAATCACCAATTTAAGGGACATCAAACGGTCGCTGGATTTCGAAATGGTCAATACGCTGCCTAATAGATGTTTTGCAAGGATGATTCCGATTCCGTTTTTACCCTTTTCCGTTCCATAGTAGAACATCTTATAGTTTTTTGTCCTCGTATCCAAGAAACGGGCCCTGTTTCCCGTGTTTCGCCATTTTGTTTCTTGAACACATAAGATGTCCACTCGCCTTCTATTTATCATCTCTTCCAGCTCGAAGCTTCGACCTGTCATACTGCCAACGTTCCAACTCGCAACTCTCAGATTTTGTATAATCTGCGGCATTACTTTGCTAGCCCCCGGAATCCGTCTAGCTCTGACCCGAGCATTGCTGCTCGGTCCAGGATCAGTACCATGTGTAACAATGGTAGTGCCTGGCGGGGTAGTGTCATTTCGGACGAGTACTTCCATAATGCTTGAATTCACAAAATCCGTTGTAAGTATCGACGTGTGCATGCTCCAGTTTTGTATTTGATCTCTCTTTTACGGCACCGGTGATCTCCAGTCGTGCCAACCCAGGGACTGGCATGCACACTTTTGGGAAAGTTTATAGGTGTTACGTGTCGCTAGGTTCACCTTGCTGTTTGTGGCCTAGATGTATTTACTCCTTTAGTCGCCTTTTACGACAAGCGGGGAGGCGCTGCAGGAATATTCTAACCCGTCCCTGCACAGGGTTCAGTATTGCTTAGGTTAAAGTGTTTTATGTTTTAAATAAATAAAACTATAAAAAATATTTATTTGCTTGTGTTTTTTGTACAAAAGAAAGTGGTTTTCGATCGAGAAATTGTTCGGAAACATAATTCATTGAAAAAAAGCTTTTATTATCTAATTTTTTAATGAAATTATTTTTTTAATTGTTGTGGTTGTGCCATTAAAAGAACATTCTCTTTCGGCAATAAAGGGTGATTTTAAAGTGTTTTAAATAACCTCTAACAAAGTTCGAACAATAATTGTAAGAACCATGTCGCTTTAGCGTGTCGTTTTGACATGTCACTGACAGCTCCATAGAAAATTTTTTACCCCCAACGCCGGAAAAGAAGTTTTACTTCAAAAATAACTAACGATAACGCTGTTTTGGTGCGCTTAACTTTAATATTAGTGTTGGGCTTCTTCATCATGATCAGTCGTCGTCGCTTTGGCTGTCGGAATCTTCTTTCTCCTTAACGAAAATTGAGCCGGAGCGTGTAAAAACGCTGAAGAGTAGCCCATTCTGTTTTAATCGCATTGCCTGTTTAAAATAAGAGCGGTTTCTGGGTGTCAAACTCGCATGCAAGTAAATATTGTTTTTCTGTTTTTTTTTTTTCGTTTTTTTTTCCTTGCATTTTGAAACCAATGTCTTCCAATTTGAGTTGTCTTTGTTTGTTTTTGTGGAAGTTAGCAATACATTTTAAAACCATGTTTCATTCATTTGGAGAGCCGAATTTGAGAACGAGGGGGCATTATGCAGAGAGTTGTTGCTTCTCATCTTGATTCTGAAAGCAGCGTTTAACACCCCGACTCCACAGGAGATAAATTCTCTCAGGATGCTCATCATGATATGAAATCTCCAATGGAGACGCGATATTTCCTCTTATGATGGGATGTCAGCGATCTATATCAGCGGTTTTGTCTTGATATAGATGTCTGATATGAAATTTGACAGATGGTTTTTTTTCGTACTTTTGTCTCATTATTTCGTGTCTTCTCATTTGGTTGGTTCTTGTCAAGTACTCCGTCGGCAAATATTTTTTTTTTATTTTGTAAGTAAATACATTAATGTGTAATGTTATTCATTTGTTCGTGCGTTAAGTTATGTTTGGTGTTATTTATTTATACTTTAGGTAGATGCGCATTCTTTTCTTTGCAAATATATATAATTTTTATTAGTTTTACGTTTTGCTAATTTCTGTTGTCCGCACAAAACACATCTCGTGCAGTAGGGAAAGAAATGAAAAATCATGACATAATTTGCCCAGCGAAGAAATAAGAAAATGTGGAGATAGAGATATCAGACATTGAGTTGGAGAGACAGATATCTTGTGGAGTCGGGGTGTAAAGGAGGGTGATTGCACTCAATGTAATTGCATATGTTATTGAAGATCGATGTGATGTTTTCATTTTGAAGTTCTGGTATGCCGAGGAGAACGGCGTCAGCGGAGACTTCTCTTCGTTCATATACATCACATCTCTTTATAAGTCCGCTACTTAATCATTAACGACAGTAAGAGATTCCAATTCAAGGCATGATTCTAATTTTTTTTACTCGTTCTTTGAGGGCATCCATAGATGTGTTGGCTTCGGTAATAAGAGCAGATAAGTTGTTTTCGATGGTTGTGAGTTGTTGGTGGAAATCGGTTCGAAGATCTTGGAGTTCTTTTGTCAAGCGATTTAATATTTCATCAATTTTACTCTAAACCAAATTGCCCATGTCTAAGTCGATGCCTTTGAGTATGGATGCGGGTGTTGAAGCTTATTTTTTAGAGTGTGTTGTGTTTGTTGGGTGTTTAGGAGTACCAGATGACGAGGTTGAGGGAGTAGTTGTTTTCTGTTTTCCCACTTTTTTTTGTGTGTCTACCTGGTTGGCTTTCTCTTTTAGAGAATCCATACCCGATCGTAAGCGGTCTCGGCTTATTATAAAAAAAAACTGGCACAAAGAGCGCTATATTAGAATTTAAAGAGAGTGAATACCAATGACAGGTTCCAAAAATCTTTTGTATGAAAAAAAACTTGATTTTAATTTTACTTTATGATAATTATTAAACTTTAATTATTTCAAGCGATTTTTGTTTTTTTTTTTTAAAGACAGGTTCAGGGTGTATCACTCTTTCACGCTTTAAGTCTTGTAGTGTGTTTATAAAAATGCAAATAAAATGTTTTGCCGGACGAACTTTTTTTGACGTCTATACGTACTTAAACATACTTAAAATTAAAAAAAAAAAAATATTCGTACAAACGGTTTTAGCTACATATTCTACACATATGTTACTAAAAAAAATGGAAAAAATGCTTTTTTGGTCGCCGAAAAAGGAGAACCTCCACTAAATAGTACGCTATTATTAGTTAGAGATTGTAAGTATTATACAGTTTTTCAAAGTCACCAATCCAGTGGTTGCAATTCACGTAAAATGGTACGATAGGTAGGTAGAGATGGTAGTCGCCAGCCCTGGGCCCGCGACTCAATTAGCGCTAAGGTGCGCCGTTTTGATACCATTTACTCGTGTCAACCTAATAAGGATTTAGTACGGAAGAATATGGCTTTTATATACTTTAGCGGAACATTGCTAAAGCCATTTTGTCGCATTCAGAAAGATAATCAGATCTTTGATTTTCGTCTCTGAAAGTTCGCTGGGGTCATCGAGGAAGGCTTTCGCAAAGGAAGTTATCCTGTAATTTGTTAAGGCGGGGCAATCGCAAAGAAAATGAACCACAGTTTCTTTTTCTTGTGGATCTCCACAACTACGGCAGTGTGGGTTGTAGGGGATGCCTAGCTTTCTTGCGTGTTCACCTATGGGCCAGTGCCCGGTGCATCCTGTCTATGTCGCGCCTGGGTCTGCATATAAGATCGTTAGAACGTGAGTTGTTGTAAGTACGCCATATCTTTCTTGATATGACACAGTTTGTGAGACTGCTCCACCTAAGGTTGGATTCATTGAGAAAAATCTAGAAGATTTTTCTCTTCATAGCACCAAGAGGAATATTTACGTTTTCCGAGCTAAAGCATCAGCCTGTTCATTACCCTCTATGTCACTGTGACCTGGAACCCAAATGAGAGTGACCTGGAGGTCAATGTTCAGACTCGCCAGTTCGTCTCGACATTGCTGGACAAGTACTGAGGTAGATGTAGATGATTTAATTGCCTTAATGGCGGCCTGGCTATTTGAGCAGATAGCTGTATTTCTGAATTGGTTTTGGTTAGATTGGAGCAACTTGCATGCCTCCTTGATTGCTAGTATTTCAGCTTGAAATACACTTGCAAAGTCTGGTAGTCTGAAGGACTTGGAGATGTTAAAGGACTCGGAAAAAATTCCTGAACCAACACCGCACTCCATCTTAGATCCATCAGTAAAGATTATCGAATCGAAATCCTTTGTAAAAACATTATTTTTCCAATCCTCTCTGGTTGGAAAAATGGCTTTGAAATCCCCGCTTGGGCCAAGGAGGTACGCAGTAGTCGGTGTTCGATAGAAAAATATCCGGAGGAATCAATTTCGTTATGTTTCCATGACCATAGGGCTTGGAGAACCAGCAATTAGATTCTTTAAGTCTTACAGCACTGCATGCCGCTAGGTATTTGATATGAAGGTCGAGTGGTAAAAGGTTCAGGATAACGCTCAGGGCATCTGTTGGGCATGATCTGAGAGCCCCTGTAGTGCCGACGCTAGCCGTTCTTTGAACCCTTTTAAGTTTTTCAACGTTATATTGCTTGCTAAGTGCAGGCCACCAAACAATCGATTCGTAAGACAAAATCGGCCGTACCACTGCAGTGTACGTCCACAAAATCATCTTCGACTGAAGGCCCCACTTCTTGCCAAAAGTTTTTCTGCAGGCATAGAAAGCAATACAGGCTTTCTTCCCCGTTCTTCAATATTTACCTTCCAATTCAATTTGGGGTCTTTAGCTTTGGAAGATAAGGAAAGAGTTTGACCGTTAAGTCGAGGTAGGGTGAATGTAGGTATTTTAGTCCTGGTAGTAAATAGCATCAGTTCCGTCTTACTCTGATTAATTCCTAGTCCACTACTAGTGGCCCAGTTGCTAACTCTTTTCAGAGCCAATTCAGTGATTTCACTAATCACTGTGGTAAACTTTCCTGATACCAATAAAACCAGATCGTCAGCATACGCTACTGTTTTCACACCACTACTTCTGAGCTTGACGAGAATTTTGATCATGACTAAGAGCCATAGAAGAGGGGAGAGAACACCACCCTGGGGAGTTCCCCTACTAACATGCTTAGTAGAAATTGTGTTTCCTAACGTTGCTTGGATCCTTCTGTCACTGAGCATAGAGACAATCCATTTAGATATGAAGCTTTCTACACCAAAGTGAGCAAGTGATTCGCGAATGGATTCAGTTAGGACGTTATTAAAAGCACCCTCCACGTCTAGGAAGGTTGCTAGGGTATATTCTTTGTAGTGAATTGTCTTCTCTATTGTACGCACTACTTCATGCAGGGCAATCTCCGTAGACTTGTCTTTTAGGTATGCATGTTGCGATTCATCAAGAGGACGACCCTCTAGTAAAACTCTGATGTGAGTATCAAGGATGCGCTCTAGTGTCTTTAGTACAAAAGATGTTAGACTAATTGGTCTAAAGTCCTTCGCGGATTCATGACCTCGTTTGCCGACCTTCGGAATAAAAACCACTCTTACATGTCTCCATGACTCGGGTACATGATTGAGATAGAGACAACCTTTGAAGATCATTTCAAGCCATGGTACTGCCAAGTCTTGCAGTTTCTGCAGCATAATTGGGATTATGCCATCAGGGCCTGGTGATTTGTAAGGGGAGAAAGTATTAATCGCACATGAAATACTATATCCTGTTATAACAGAATTGATTTGCTCCTTATGAGCTATAATGGTATTTATAGTGCTAAGCGTTTCGGGGTAGCTGTTCTCACAACCCGGGAAATGTGTTGTCATCAGCAGTTCCAAGGACTCAGCTGGAGAGGCTGTCCAGATACCGTCAGATTTTTTCAGAAACGAAGGGTTGCAATGTTCCTTCGACAGAACTTTACTAAGTCTGGCAGAATCCTTAATATTTTCTGTTGAGTTACAGTATTCTCTCCAGCCAAGCTTCTTAGATGCTACTATGGCTCGCTTGTACACCTTTAGACAGTCTTTATATGGTTGAAAGAATTTCTCCTTCTGACAGATGTTGAAGATCTTTCTGGTCATTTTTCTAAGTGCAGAAAGATCTTCATTCCACCAAGGAGGGAATTTTTTGCGGCTATATTTAACTGGACGGGAGACCTTAAAGGCAGTGTTAATCGCTGCCTCGAAAGTCTTTACCTTAGATTCAAGAACTTCGACAGTTTCTACACTAATTAATGGTAAATTGCCTAGCTTGGATTTAGCGATCTGACTGAATTTCTTCCAGTCAGTTCTTTTGGGATTTCTATATGGAGGAGGGGTTTCTACCTTGTAACCTATGTTGAAAAGGATCCATCTGTGATCCGAGAAAGAATTTAAAGAGGAAACTCTCCAGTTATCCACCACCAAATTACAGTTGTTTGTAACAGTGATATCAAGTACATGCTGGTCTTTTGCGGTTCTTCCGCCTTGAT
The DNA here is from genome assembly GCA_963931855.1 of Philhelius festivus. Taxonomy (NCBI): domain Eukaryota; kingdom Metazoa; phylum Arthropoda; class Insecta; order Diptera; family Syrphidae; genus Philhelius; species Philhelius festivus. Next base: position 132,630,262 of record OZ007554.1, on the reverse strand, counting down.
GACAGCCCAGTCGTGCATGGGGACCAGCGGGTTCAACCTCTGAAGACCCCGGATCAGCTCCAGATCGCTCGGTTTGATGCCCATGAGGGGCAACTAAATGCGGGCCTTTGGTTGTCTAGGGATCTCCTTAGCTGGGATAAGCTTGAGCTCCAAGCCCTCCCAGTCATTGCTGACCTTAGCAATGCTGTCTCTAAGGAAGTCCCTTGAAAACGCGCCCTCGCATTTGATCACCCTGTATCCCCTAAGCATTTCCCCAGAGTCGAAGCTGGAGTAGGGTCCCTCACTTGTAGACAGGGTATATGTGAACACCATCTCAGAGAGCTCGGCTTCGATTGAGCTCCACACCGACAGCAGACCTTAGACGCTTAGAGTAGGCGGTTGCGCCGCTCTAGAAGATGTGGCTTTCTTCTTCTTCAACTTGCCATCAAGTTTACTCTTCTTTTGGGAAGGTAAAGTCTCTTCCTGAGACCTGTCTCGCTTGACGGCCTTTTCTTTTTTTTTGTCAGAAGGTTATTGTAGTCATCAATAACCTTCTGGTACTTGATTTTATCCTCGACGTCCCTCTCGTGACAAGTTCTCTCAGCCTCATTCTTGGCAATCTTGCTGAGAATAAACGAGGCATGTAGGTACTGGTTCTTTCGAAGAACGCCAGAAGATTTCTTCGTACTACGGATAGCATTGCTATGGCTGGCATTGCTACCCGATGGCTTGGCAGTATTGTTCGGTTTAGGGAACACAGGAGTACTATGGCTGGTACTCGCTATGCTCCCTGAAGGTTTGGAAGTTATCTCAACGGCACAGGTTTATATGCCGTGAGAGCTTCCCGTCAATGTCTCTTGGCTAGAGGCCAAGAGTTCATCTTCGTTATCCGTTGCGATGTCCATAGTTGTCGTTAGTTTGTTCATTTTGATATTTTTTAAAATTTTGGTCCCACGAGTAGGTCGGAAAAGAGAAGTCAGCCCCGGCAGAGCCGATATATCGGGGTAAGGCAAGTATTAAGACGGACCCGTCCAGGGCATCCGAATGAGCTCGTTAGTGACTGGTTTTCCCCCCAGCCTTCCATTTCTTCGGCACGGACTATGAATAATCGCTCACACCACCACTGAAAATTAGGGACCTGTATCTATGGTAAAAACGCATTGTTGAGGGTTGAACTATTGATGAGTAAAGGTACCTTACAACATTGCGACCTGACCTTAGCTGATCCCCATCTTGACAACGCACAAGATTTCTGTGGTGATCATTACCGCCCGGCACCCACTAGGAGGGTTTGATACGAGGATTTATGCCGAGCAAAAAAAAAAAAAAAAAAATGGCATGATACTCATCTTCTCCTTCAGGCATTTTACAATTATTGACCCTTCGCAGTTAGCAAACATGAATGTATTTAGTAGGGATGTTCTCGTACGCATTCCATACAGAATGCATAGCGCCATTTTCATTTCAATAATTTAAAGTTCTATCACCAGCACAAATGCCTTTTTTTTACTGGCTTTTTTTTCGCCAGTAATCAAATTGTTGTTTTTTGCTCCAACCCACGCAAGTTTAAACCCACTAAATTATTTCTCAAATTTAGCAAAATTTTCTTTGGTTACATGAGTTTCAAACAAGAAAATTATTTCGAAATGTTTTACATAATCAAAGAATAAGAATTTACTACTAAGATCTAAGACCTGATACATTATATGATAAAATTTGTAAACTAATTATAAAATTATTTTGGCTGACGGCTTCTAAACTTCAGTTTGTTGGTAATCTGTTACAATTCATTTGTTTAGATGTATGTGCCACCCCTGGTGAGTTCTGTTGGTTTGGTACAATTATTTCTTGTTGACGTGTGTTTGACAGCACATTTTCCTTGAACGATGTGACATTTGTAAAGTTAATCGGTCCGAAAATGGGTGCAATGGCCGCGTTCGCCTACGTATCCAAGGGTATCTGGATATGCTTGTTTTGTTGTAATCCCATAGGAAAAATCAGCTGATGAACGAAACAGCTGATGTCAAGCAGAAATCTAAAGTTATCCAAAAATGTTTGGTATACTAAACTATCCAAGGGGAATTTTGAAGAACAGCTGACATTTCAACTGATGTATTTTCTTTTGTGTCGAGTACGTTGCTGGCCGAACTTTTTAACATTTTTTTTTACGTTTAGTACTAATTTACTAATTTAGAAAAGTAAAGTTTGTGAGTAGTTGTGCTCGCACTGCAAAGCTTTTATTCTTTGAACTTCAGATTATTTCTTGACATAGGAGATAACAAACTCAAATTCTTTTAGGGCTTTCATAGAAATATGAAATGACCTTAACTCTTAAACATGACTTTTTATGGGACCATATGGACATATTTTTTATAGGACTATAAGCTTATATAATCTTATTGCAAGAACAGAAAATAGGTTAGCTATAAGATTTAAGTAGTCTTAAGCTGCAAAAGTGTTAACCTCTTAAACAGGGACGAAGCGTCCATATATTGAGTGGAATGAGTGCTTCCGTTGAACTATTTGAAAAAATCGTACCTAGAAAGGAATTAAATTCAAAATTCCAAATTTTATTAATATTTTTATTATATTATTTGTATCTATTAATGAATCTTCATTTACTCTGTAAATTACATTCCAACATCATTATGACAACATTATCATCTTTTACTAACATTACTAAAGGAAATCAAGATCTCTCTGGTTATTACAACTTTAAATGCCACACTGCAAACCAACTGAGAATGCTCAACATCACTTCATTATTTATAATGCTCAATCTCATAAAAGTTCTTGCTAAAATGCTTAACAGCTATGCATTCCTTATTATCGCCTCCTTAACTCAATTTCAAAATACCCTTCCACTCCAAGTCAACTGAAAATATACCTACAAAATCACTCACCAATATTCACAAAATGCTCAAACAACAATGATTCTCAAACAATATATAGAATGCACAACAGCTGGGCATTCCATTATTTTGCATACTTAACTTAGATCTCAACCCAAAGTCAAAATAATTTTGTCTCGTTTCTTGCCTTTTGCCCAATGTGTGAAGAATGAGTTGAGTGAATGCATTACGAGAATTTCCTACAAGAGATAGATAGAAAAACAAAGATTGTATCTATTGAGTTGTTTATTGTCTCAAACTGATAATGAGTTTAATTTCATGGACAAAAGGGCTAGAAAAGTTTTATTTTAATATAATGTGTGTGCAAATTTAGGTGCAATTCATAACTATCAGAAAACAAACAAATATGAATTTAAAAGGTGGTAGTTTTGTAATTATTTTCGTGGCGATAAATACAATCCACCTTTCTTCTGTTTATTTTTTGATATTATAAAAAAAAGTGGTCAAAATAGTATTTCTAATATTCATATCTAAGGTTTCTTGACATTCCAGCAGAAATATAACTAAAGGTTATTTTCAATTATGAGAATCTTAAATCAAAAAAAACTTCAAGGAATCTTAAGATTTTTAATATCCCGTAATAATGGCATCTGTAGAGAGATCATATTCATGTTTTAAGAGAATTTAAATATTTTTTTAGAAATAAATGTGGACAAGAAAGGTTATCTCCTCGTAGCTTAGTTCTCATCAAATCGTACTTAGATAATTTTGCCTTAAAAAAAAGGATAAACCTTTGCGCAAGGCATCAAGGTTTTTTTTTAATTAGACTTTACTGTAATATATTATTTATGTATATTATTTTATGTGTATTATCATTAAGTGGAATTTAAAAGGTTGGATCTCAAATGTCTTTCAGTTTTAGTTTTTATGTTTGGAATTTATGTTCAGTGCTTCCGCTATCGAAAAAGTCACTCCTCGTGCCTGCTCTTAAAATAAAAATGTTATGAAACCCAGTTCAGTTTCATAACAAGATATTTATACTTATGTATAGTAATGGGATATAAGAGAGTTGTATGGGAGTATTTGTTTCAGATTTCAAGAGCTTAGCTCTAGAGGGTATGTTAGTTGGACTTATTCGAAGTGAAAAAGCTGCATAATTATTGGGCAGAAGGTGGATTTACTCCAATTAAAATGGAAAATGATCGTATTGGAGCTCTCTTCGACACGTGTGCTGCGCTTCTTAAAAATAAACAGTTTCAAGTTTCAATATAACTAAAAGTTCTTGGTTTTCATTATTTTTAAAAAGTTTTTCGGTAATGTTTATATGCATGTACCTTGTACAATAAATTCAGAATTAAAAAATATCTTTAAATCATGTGTTAATAATCCAAATCCTTCGATTATGCCAAAGAAAATTGTTTGTCTCCGAAAATAAACTACCAATCTATCATGTATAATTCGTACAATTCTTCATCCTTATGGTAAACGAAACATTTTCAGTTTTTTTTACAAACCTTCATAAGATCATAAACGTGCAAAATTAGGTGCGTTTTATTATTCACAAATCTATCTGGATCCGGATCTGAATCTTCCCTTGAAAATAAAACGATACGGATCTTAGTGACAGCAGTGTTATAAGTCCGTCTCTTTTTATCCTTGGGTTTGTAAATTTTCAATTATTTTTTGTCTTTTTTCTTTACACTGTAGCTTACAATACCTTATCATAAAAGCCATCTACTCGCCAGTGTATTAACTAATTTTTGGATCTTTGAAATAGATCCCTATAGAAAACAGGATCCCAAATTGTTTTTGTAATACATGTTAAAACTTAATCCAGATCCGAATCCAGATATATTTGTGAATAATAGGGGTATTCCCGATTTGGTGTAACGAGCCTAGTAAAAATGCGAAATTTTATTATTTTTTAGTAGACCGTGAACGCACTTTTTCTCACCTGTTTGCAACACTCAAGTAAATGTCAAAATTAGTTTGGCATTTGTTTTTTGTTTTGTAAATTTAATTTTTATAAGAATTGAAGTTTGTTCAAGTTTGTTAAGGGTGCCAAAAAAAAAAACAGAAAAAGAAAATATCACAGAATTTTTAATAGAAGATGCTGCAGATAAAATTATGTGGATCAAAGGTATCAAATAAAATTCAGGCCGAAAATCATAAAAAAGCTACACACATAGATGCATGTATATTTTATTTTCAGAAAATAGGTTTTCCCTCCGGCGGCGCTTCTTTTTTTCTTTTAGGTCCATTTAATTTAGGTCCATTGAGCTGTCAAAAATGCGACTGCAAATCTTACACCGTTGTATTTTATTGTTGCAATAGGTTTCGGGTATAGCTAAAGTGCGACGCTATTGCAAAATTGCACTCCGTATATTTTGTTGTTGTAGTGTTGTAAGATTTTACACTTTTGCATTTTTACAATGATACTAGACCTGTTGCATTAGATCGTGAATACCCCTAATAAAACGCACCTATTGTTTGGTTTCAATTATTCTATTTTTTTTTAATCAATTAACTACTTATGTAGCAGACATAACAAATTGTAGTAAATTAGGCATGTAGTTGATTCGGCCAACCCTGGTTGAGTCACGTCGTTTTTTTTTTACTTTGACAATAAAAATGTTACCTATCCAGTTTTGGTCGTTCGACAACGTATCGGGTACTAAAGTATCTTAGTGCGGTATTACACAGAGCATGTACTTAATGCGCAGTTTTCGGTTATTTTGTTTTCCACTGTCATACGGTGATGCGCGCATTATCACACGAGACTTTTCTGATTTATCATGAATGAATTAATATTTTATTGAGTCTTTAGGTATCTTTTACAAAGTTGTTTCATCTTATTCTATCTTTAACAAAAGTACAAAAGTGGCTGTAGCGTATGGCCTTCTTTAACAATCTTACTTTATTTATAGTTAAGCCTCGTGGCATGTCAATTTTTATATAATAATATAGTTTTGTTCTGCTCGTGCTCATGAGCGTTATACATTTGCGTGAAACGCAAGTTTCGTTAACTATATACATATAGTTATTTGCCTTCTGTCAAGTGTGGTTGCAAAAATAAGATCTCCCTGCTAAAAACGATTTTAAAAATAGATAAAAGTGCAAAAAAAGCATCTAAATATTATAAAAGTGTTCCCAGAAGCAAAAGATTTAAAACTAATAAGTGCTGAGTAAGTTTTAGCCTTAAGATTTCCTTGATCCTCGAAAATAGCAAGTTGAAATAAGCTAACCTCAATAAATGCACAAAAGAGGTCTAGAAGAAATCTCACCGGAACACCCTCAAAACGAAAAACGTTACTCAAGTTTCTTGAAAGAACACCATAATTTTGAAATGGGAACTTCATCCGAAAAAAATCTTGAAAAAATTATGAGAAACCTGCTGAAAGAGAATAACGATGAGCTCTTTAGCCATCTTGCAAGTAAATCTGACTTGCAAAACCTTCATGTCGAAATGTCTAGTCTGAAAACTCGTTATGAAGAGGTGAGCCAGAGATTAGTCCAATTGGAAAACCGCAACAGAATTCTTGAGGAGCAGTTTGATAAGTTACTCCAAAAAAACACAGAATCAAACTTGGTATTTCGTTTACCTTTTGAGCTCAATACAGATGCATGCGAATCTGCAAAATCCATCTGTTCCAGCCTTTTAAATTACAGCAATCCTGATTCTATCGTCGAATCCGCTTATAGTGTAAAAAGCCACAATACACGAATGGCAACTGTTATTTTGAAGATGAAGTCCCGCGAAAAAGCCTGGAGCGTGCTAAGAAATTCTGGATCGCTTAAAGGAAGGAACATAAGCATTCATAAGGATCTGCCTTTTAATGTGCGTCAAAAAAGAGCCAAACTCTTGCGGATACGAAAGGTGCTCCATGAAAAGGATCCAAAGAAAAACATAGTTGTCCGAGACGACAAACTGCTGGTGGAAGGTAATCATTTTACTTGGGATTCTGCAAGAGGCCTAATGTGTGGTGAAAATGATGGTTTTATTACTTTAAAAACTATTTTTGGAGACTTTCCCAACTTAATTAATTTAATGAATGAACTTCTCAAAACAAACAACTCGTACAAAATGTCATCAAATGTCATCGACGTTGTCAACGAAGCTGACGTCTTAACGAACAGGGTGACAACTCCACAACTAGTTCGTAATGTGGGTGCAAACACAAGTAATGCTCGTTTACACGAGGCATGAGGTTCTGTTGTCTACCAGAATGAAATAAGTAATATAAGAAACATTAGTATAATAAGTTACAACGTATCAGGATTAAAAAATAAATTATTGTTCGCTAACTTTTTTAATTATATACAAAATTTTGATATTTTTGTTCTTTTTGAAACACATTTGTTAGAAAATGAAGAGAATAGTTTTAAGAATATATTTTTTAATTATGAACTAAGATGGAACCAAGCAATAAGAACAGCCAACTTTGGTCGAGGCAGCGGGGGTGAACTATTTGGGTATCGTAAAAGCTTGATAGGTGTACATTTCGATTGGAAAAGAGCTGGAGAATCGTACTTACTGGATATCAAAATTGGTAATGACAGAATGCATATAATACCTGTTTATTTGAATTGCAATCACTGGCAACGTGATTTTGAAAAACTTAGCGAAACGCTACAAGAGATTGATACGACAAATTTAATGCTTATTGGCGATTTTAATGGCAGGATTGGGGTGTCTCAAAATAGCTTTGTCAGTGCACATTTTTCGAACTTATGGTCCAACCGTAAATCTAAGGATGCAGTCTGCGATAATAAGGGAGTAAATATTTTAGAGCTTGCTGATGCTTTCGACTGTCATGTCTGGAATGGTAGCTGCTCAGGGGACTCTGAGGGAGAGTTTACTTTCATAAGAGGTACAGCTTGTTCTGTGATAGACTACTGCCTTGCGTCTGGAGTGTGGAATAATATCCTGAGCGAATTTAAGGTAGGAATCAAAACATTCTCCGACCACATGCCCCTTGAAGTCAACTTTACGACGCATGTATCGGAAGTGCCTGATAGTGCAAAGCAATTGAACCTTATCCCGAAATTACACTGGAAAGAAACAAACAGGCTCACATACCAAAGGAAGCTATCAGAGGAACTCGAAAAGCTCAACAACTCGAACATTATAGCAGACATAAATACACTGACAAACATAATTAAAATCTCTAATCCTCAAAGTCCATCATTGAGAAGTAAAACGAGTTTTAAACAAGAGTGGTTTGATCTTGATTGCTTTAAAGCTAGGAAGAATTCGTTTAAGTTTTTAAAGCTTTTTCGAAAACACAATTCACAAGAACTCAGAACGTTGTACTCTCAGGCAAATAGAGTGTTTAAGCAAATGTGTTACATGAAAAAAGCAGCCTTGGAGAGAAGAAATATAGAAGTCATCAATAGTACTCGTTGTTCCGCTGAGTTCTGGAAAGCTGTGAAGAACGTGAATGGTAGAAGAAATATCCTCGCTTTAGGACTACAAGCATCAAATCTAAGGAATCATTTCAGAAATCTCCTCAATTCAGAGATAAGTTCACCGCTGGTCCAATATGCAGAACCACTAATACTGGATGAGTTTTTAGATGCACCCTTCGAGATTCAGGAAGTTCAAAATGTCATAGCAAACTCCAAAGCGAATAAAGCCCCTGGTGAGGACCGTATACCTTTTGAATTTTTCAAACACGCCACAGACGACTTTATTTCATTGCTTACAATTGAATTCAACCGAATCTTTGAACGTGCAGCAGTTCCGGACAGCTTCAAAAAATCAATTATATTTCCACTGCACAAAAAAGGAAACCATGAAGATCCATCAAACTACAGGGGAATATCCTTCCTTAATACCAGTGCTAAACTATTTGCCGGGTTGTTGCACAGAAGGCTAACACAATGGGTAAACGAAAAGAATATTTTGTCAGAATTTCAGGCGGGTTTCCGGAAAAGTTACTCAACAGCAGACCATATATTTTCAATTTACAATATTGCTGATACCTACCTGAAAAAGAAGAAGAAATTATATGTGTTCTTTGTTGACTTCCGTGCAGCCTTCGACTCAATTGTGAGAGATGCCCTTTTCTACAAATTATTTGAAATAGGTCTATCCAGTAAGGTCATTAATGTTCTGAGAGCGTTGTACAATATGAACTCAGCATGCGTATGGGATGGCGTTGCTCTATCAGACGAATTTTCAGCAACAATGGGCCTAAAACAAGGTTGTATTCTAAGTGCTTTGCTTTTTATACTGTTCATAAACGACATAACGGATGCAGTCAGAGGCGGAATACAAATTGGTGGAACAACGATTCCTGCACTTATGTATGCAGACGATATAGTCTTCTTTGCTGACACGGTAGATGGAATGCAACTTATGATAAACAGGTTAGGAAGTTACTGCAAACACTGGAATTTGGTAGTGAATCTACAAAAATCAAAAATGATGGTGTTCAGAGGTGGTGGGGGCAGACTCTCGAGAAACGAAAAATGGAGTTTTAATGGTGAGGCTGTTGAAACTGTGCGGGAGTACAAATATCTTGGAATGCTTATAACTTCAAACCTGAACGTAAAGAGGCACCTGGATGGAAAATTGTCAGAAGCAAAACGAGCGATTTCAGCTGTATGGGAGCGCTGCATCAAGAGCAACTATATCGAGCACAGTGCGAAGCAGAGGTTATTCCGATCTACAGCAGCGTCAATTTTATTATATGGAGCGCAAGTCTGGGGGTATCGTTCTTACGAAACCGTAGAGAAATTTTTACGGTACTTTATTAAAAGAATTTTTCGTCTACCAAAAAACACCCCAAACTACATGATTTATTTAGAAACTGGGACACCACATATGATAATGGACACACTTGGCATGCACTTCAACTACATTGTTAAAGTTATGGAGATGAAAAATGAAAGAATACCAAAAATAATTCTTAATAACATGATTCAGGCGAGAGGAACAATGATGTTAGAGTGGGAGAGCCTGGCAACCGAATGTGGTACGAATTTAATAATTGCTCAAAATGAAAACCCGTCTTCTCTGAGAATCAAGTTCAACACCATGCTTGAAAAACTTGGAAATGTCCTGTACAACAGAAATGTATCAGAAGCTAAATCCTCGTTATTTAGATGTTTTTACAGTCGCCTTGAATACAACCTTGGAAACAATACGTATCTACTTAACGGCAATCCAATCAATAAGATAAACATTGTTTTCAAAGCTAGAGGGGAATTATTAAATTTGAACTATATGCCACACAGATCTGATCTTCCAATACTTTGCAGCCTCTGTAATATGAAAACGCGTGAAGATACATGTCATTTCATTGCGATATGTCCTGTGTTGAAAGAGTTTCGGATGAGGTATTTTAATAACAGCTGCCTAAATGATGATGAGTTGCTTGGAGTATTAAACGGCGAGAAAGGTTGGGATGTTCTGTATAGTTATGTTGTTGCTGCACTACGTTATAGAAAATTAATAATTGAAGAAGACTTTTAAAATCAAAATTTGTTTTACATTGATGTAATTTATATAATGTCAGTCTGGTAGACGGCCATAGGCCAAACCATTTAGACTTAAATTGTATATATTGTAAATAATTATATTGAATGAATAAACTAACTATACATATTTATATAATTACAGCCTTATTTATTAGAATTCGCTGAACGCGTGAATAGTTATGCACTGCATAAGGACTTATTCATCCACTATGCAAATTCATATTTATAAAAGATATGCCTACCCTGCATAGTTATAATGAGTTTGTGTCAAATAAAGTACCAAAAAGTAAGAATCTATTACTTTTAGCCGTCATAACACTCAGCTGTTCGTCAAAAAACAAAGAAAAAACATCTTGTCTGTAAATCAAATTTAATAAACAAAAATGGAACTACCAAAAGCTAAAAGAATTCGAACAATTAACTTTGATTCATCAGATAAGGTATGTACGTAATTAGTTTTGTTCACTGTATAACACTGTATAAAAAATATTTTTTAATAACGGCACATAACTTTCTTGGAACTTTTACGGTACCAATACTGTAAGGAATGATGAAATTCAGTATATTTATCTAGAATATAAAAAAATTAATAATAATATGAGCCATTATAAACTAAAAGAATATTTATTAAAAAACAAATACGAAAATGGGCACGGATATTACAAAATCGACTATTTCTTAATTTTAATATAGTCAATGTAATTCAATGTCATCCAAATTATATTAGGTTCAAGTATGATTAAATACCTTTCTTTTGGAGGTGGTTAGACTAAAAAATATTAATATGGTACAAAGATAACAAGGCCACGGAGATTACACTGAATTTTTACTCGGATGAAAAAATTATTTTGTATGTAAATTTTAAAGGAATTAACTGCAATAATTAAATTATAATAAAACATGAATTTGACGTACTATAAGATGATGCATCGTAAAAAAGCGAAAATGTTTAATCATGTTTTTTTTTTTCAAAACCTTGTCACACTCATTCAACTAAGTATTGGGACAACAAAAAAAAATTTTTTTTTTGCATATCATAAAATTGAAGTTTAAGAGAAGGCCTTTCAAACGACAAAGCCCAAATTAAAAAAAATCATTTTCATCATTAAAAATATTAATAAAACTGATTAAGCATCAAAATCACATCCCAAAAAGGCCACGGAGATTACACATTATTAATTACCATGGATATTCGTTACCATCAATCGATCTGCAAATTTTTTCTTACGAGTATAATGCTGACATATAAACACAGTTCCATGCCAAATTTCAAGTCTTTAAATTGAAATGCAAAAAAAATAGAAGCTATAACGCTAAAAATGTAATTTTCTTAAAACGACCCATATACATTTAGGATGTATGAGAAAGAATACGATTGCACTAATATCACTTGAAAGAGATTGTAAGTTAAGAACGATGGCTCTATACTTATACAAATATAAATATACATTTAGGACGTATGAAAGAAAATACTTTTACAGTTATATCAAGTGTTTTGTATATACTAATACATATGGGTTTAAAATATAGGTTATATACAGTTGCGGTTAAAATAATAGCAGTGTAATCTTACCATTGACATATTTTAGTACAAACTAAGATATAGGCTTTGAGTATATATAATATGGAAAGCTCGTTTCTATTCCAAATGCGAGACTATCATAGAGGGCGCTACTCAAATTTGTGTAAGACAAAGTTATTTGACAGCGACAACAAAAAAAAAGTTTTTGGCAGGATTGATTGCCTTGCGGGAAGATACTAAGTTAGAACAAAAGAATAGCATACAAATTAACACACAAAAAAACATTTTATTATTTAATATTTTTGTATCATTAAACAATCAAATAAACACTTAAACTTTTTCAAGCTAAATATTTCTACAAATTTATTTTTTAAAATTCAACTAAAACTCATTACACCTTGAGTTCGTCTTCAAATTTGGACTCGTTTTTCGGTTCGAATTGTGCCAGTTTTTTAATCTTTACCTCATTACAAAGGTGGCACAAATCACTTGCAGGGAATTGATCGCTGATGTCGGAAAAATCATTCTGCTGTTCATCTCTCTTAGTCGAGGCTAAATTACTGCAGTCCAGCTGTTGGTAAATCCATTGTATTGGTCACATTGTGTGGAAGCTATTCGCCTCCAAGTAGGGAACTTTAATATTTTGATTACAAAACCAGCAATTAACAGTCACTAAAGTTTGATCTTATTTTTACGTATAATTTGTAAAGAATTAAAACAGTCACAAAGCTTATTGATATTCGGTTTTTTTTCGGTTTTTTGCAAACAGGACTGAAAATTGACCGAGTGCTTCATATCACATGCGACCGAGAACGATGTGCGAGGAGAAGGTAAACACAAATTGACAGCATACAGCTGTATCCTTAACTTACAGAAAGTGAGACAGCGACCCCTATCACAACTGCAAGTACTACAATGCATTAGGGATAGGAACGAGCGATCCATTATATACTCAAAGGATATAGGCAACTTTTTAAAATATTCTAATACTATTTTTGTAATAGAATATTTTATCTTTTGTTTCCAGAATAAAAAAAAAGCCATATCATAACGGTTTTCTTCCAAAGGTCATTTGATTTCACTTAAAGTGTATTTTTGCGCAGTCAAAATAATAGCAGTGTTTAATAGTTTGTGAATTTTTTTCATTGTTTTTGAATCTAAGGAATATTTTTTTTGTTTGTTTGTTGAAACTAAAAGATAAGGTATAAAACCCATAGTTTTCCTACATATATATTCCTTCAAGCTTACAGTATGGGTCGTAATAAGCATTGTACTCCGGAAATGCGGCAAATTATACGCCAACTCCTCTCTGATAGAAAAACTTATACGGAAATTTAAAAAAAACCTTAAAAATATCTGCGAAGATGATTCTTAACTCAAAAAAATATAAAGAAAATCCCGAAACCAGGGGCAGAAAAAAAGTTATTTCTCCAAAATCAGAGAGGAGAATTGTGAGATACTCAAAGGTCTCGTCCCATTTGCCGGCTACTGAAATAAAAAAACAGCTAAATCGAAGCGCTAGTTTAGAAACGTACAGAAGAATATTGCGGAAGAATGATCTCAATGCCAGAAGCCCAAGGAAGGTTCCTCTTTTGACAAAAAAACACATCGCCAAAAGAATGCAGTTTGCCAAAGCCCATGTCGATAAGCCCCTTCAGCATTGGCGAAATATTTTATGGTCTGATCAGAGCACAATTGTTCTATATGGTGGTTCTGGTTTCCGGGAACATGTGCGACGCCCACCTAATGCTGAATATGTGTCTAGGTATACGCGGAAGACTGTGAAACATGGCGGTTAAAGCATAATGGTATGGGGTTGTTTTTCCTATCAAAGTGTAGTGCCCATATATCGCATAAATGGTGTAATGGATCAACATCTTTATGTGAATATTCTTCTAAGAACCATGCTGCCTTACGCAGAAGAAGAAATGGCAATAAGATGGGTCTTTCAGCAAGACAATGACCTAAAACACACGAGCAAAAAAGCCAAAGAGTGGTTTCGTAGCAATGCAATTTCTGTTATGAAGTGGCCTGCGCAATCCCCCGACTTGAACCCAATAGAGAGCCTTTGGGCAGATGTCAAGAAATTCGTTTCAAATGCAAAATCCTCCAATAACAACAAGATTTGGGAAGCAGTGGAGACTGCATGGAAAAATATTTCATTAGAGAGATGTCAAACTTTGGTGGACTCAATGAAGAGAAGATGCGAAGCTGTTATAAGCAATAAGGGGTCTACCAATAAGTATTGACGTAAGAAATACAAATACATTTTGTTTTACTTTTTAATCCAATGTAATTTTCTTATTTTCTCCATTTTTATGAATACTGCTATTTTTTTGACTGGACTATTTTGTTATACATTGAAAATACTTTTTTTTAAAGTTTTTTTGATATTTTTAAATCTTTCTTTTATAATGGATTTCATATAAATGTAACCTAATAAATAAAATTTTATTATAACGTTTCAAAAGCACCATCTTTCTTTTTTTATTGAATATTTATTGGATCTGTTTTCACTGCTATTATTTTGACCGCAGCTGTATATAATATATGAAATATTATGAGTGTTTAACACAGAAATTGTCAATTCCGTGTCTTGCAGCATTTGGTGTTCAATTTGTAAGAATTGGTTGACTATTGTCCGCAGAACTGCAGTTGCTGCTTTTTTTTGTGCAGGTTCGCTTCCTGCTGGGAGTGAGCCAAGCGTCGGCGTGTGCCGCCTGATCTCATCCAATAAAAGATCATCATAATTGGAAGGCAGAAACTCCAATTTCAACTCCCTAACCAACTCTTGCCATGTTGAGATATTGTCCCTAACCGCCCTAAACCAAAGAAGCGCCTTCCCCGTAAAAAGATAAACCGCCGACCTGAAAACCCTAGCTTCTGATACTCCACGCGATTCCCTAAGCTCATCAATCCTCTCAATAAAAGAATTCACTGATGAGCCGCACCGCTCACCAGAGAATTTCACGTTCCATTTTTCAATGCGCTCAGAATTCCGGTCACAGGCTTCATCCTGTAGTTGGAACCAGCGTTACCACTTCCGGAAAAAAAGTCGAAGTAGATTTGAAGAAAAAAGTGAAGTAAATTGAGAAAAATCGAAGTAAATTTTAAAATGACTTTTTACTGCCTTTTTGAAAAATTAGAACTCGAGATTTTCATCAATTGACATTACAATACGAAAAAGTAAAGATTACGTCTGTCTGCAGGTCTGTACCTCAACCTGCAGCCTAAATGAGAAATTGAAATGTTTTTTTTGTTCTTAGCTCGGTTCCTTCCATTACAGCCATTATGAAATATCATATTTATTTCGAAGACGGCTCTAATGGTTTTTATAAAAAAAAAATATGTTCAGACGATACCAACAAAGCATTCCACATTTCGGTAAAATAAATGTTATTAACTGTACCTGTCATAGATCCTTTTTTCAATTTTCTATATTCTCATTTCTGACTACCGATTTCGATCAAAATTTTCATATATGAGGTTCTTTGATTTTGAAATAATATTGCATACAAAACATTTTTTCTAAAATGTTTATTTTTATTAAATATTTAAAATTGTCAATATATTTCTTTTAATTTTAAAGAAATTTTTATAGCTATAAAGAATTAATTTATTAATTAAACACACTCAAGCGAAATTTTCAAAAGATTCGTGTTTCTATGCTTTTAAAATTATTCATTTATGTATTTTTATTGTCTTGACGTAAATTTTTTTGTAATTCTCTTGCTACATACTACCTAGAGTGAAATAGAAAAAAAGAAGTAGATTTGAGCTTTCTTTTGTGAAATTGAAGTAGATTGAAACAGAGATTTTTAAAGTGAAGTAGATTTCAGTATTTTAATGATGGTGCGAAGTAGGAAGTAGATTTTAAAATATTTTGAAAAACAGAAGTAGATCTACTGCAATTGAACTAAAGTGGTACCACTGGTTGGAACCCTGAGCTCGACCTGTGCAGCTGGTAACGCATATATGTCTGCTGTCGACGTGTTTGTTTTCCCTTTATTGATATCTTAATGCTGAATATGTGTCTAGGTATACGCGGAAGACTGTGAAACATGGCGGTTAAAGCATAATGGTATGGGGTTGTTTTTCCTATCAAAGTGTAGTGCCCATATATCGCATAAATGGTGTAATGGATCAACATCTTTATGTGAATATTCTTCTAAGAACCATGCTGCCTTACGCAGAAGAAGAAATGGCAATAAGATGGGTCTTTCAGCAAGACAATGACCTAAAACACACGAGCAAAAAAGCCAAAGAGTGGTTTCGTAGCAATGCAATTTCTGTTATGAAGTGGCCTGCGCAATCCCCCGACTTGAACCCAATAGAGAGCCTTTGGGCAGATGTCAAGAAATTCGTTTCAAATGCAAAATCCTCCAATAACAACAAGATTTGGGAAGCAGTGGAGACTGCATGGAAAAATATTTCATTAGAGAGATGTCAAACTTTGGTGGACTCAATGAAGAGAAGATGCGAAGCTGTTATAAGCAATAAGGGGTCTACCAATAAGTATTGACGTAAGAAATACAAATACATTTTGTTTTACTTTTTAATCCAATGTAATTTTCTTATTTTCTCCATTTTTATGAATACTGCTATTTTTTTGACTGGACTATTTTGTTATACATTGAAAATACTTTTTTTTAAAGTTTTTTTGATATTTTTAAATCTTTCTTTTATAATGGATTTCATATAAATGTAACCTAATAAATAAAATTTTATTATAACGTTTCAAAAGCACCATCTTTCTTTTTTTATTGAATATTTATTGGATCTGTTTTCACTGCTATTATTTTGACCGCAGCTGTATATAATATATGAAATATTATGAGTGTTTAACACAGAAATTGTCAATTCCGTGTCTTGCAGCATTTGGTGTTCAATTTGTAAGAATTGGTTGACTATTGTCCGCAGAACTGCAGTTGCTGCTTTTTTTTGTGCAGGTTCGCTTCCTGCTGGGAGTGAGCCAAGCGTCGGCGTGTGCCGCCTGATCTCATCCAATAAAAGATCATCATAATTGGAAGGCAGAAACTCCAATTTCAACTCCCTAACCAACTCTTGCCATGTTGAGATATTGTCCCTAACCGCCCTAAACCAAAGAAGCGCCTTCCCCGTAAAAAGATAAACCGCCGACCTGAAAACCCTAGCTTCTGATACTCCACGCGATTCCCTAAGCTCATCAATCCTCTCAATAAAAGAATTCACTGATGAGCCGCACCGCTCACCAGAGAATTTCACGTTCCATTTTTCAATGCGCTCAGAATTCCGGTCACAGGCTTCATCCTGTAGTTGGAACCAGCGTTACCACTTCCGGAAAAAAAGTCGAAGTAGATTTGAAGAAAAAAGTGAAGTAAATTGAGAAAAATCGAAGTAAATTTTAAAATGACTTTTTACTGCCTTTTTGAAAAATTAGAACTCGAGATTTTCATCAATTGACATTACAATACGAAAAAGTAAAGATTACGTCTGTCTGCAGGTCTGTACCTCAACCTGCAGCCTAAATGAGAAATTGAAATGTTTTTTTTGTTCTTAGCTCGGTTCCTTCCATTACAGCCATTATGAAATATCATATTTATTTCGAAGACGGCTCTAATGGTTTTTATAAAAAAAAAATATGTTCAGACGATACCAACAAAGCATTCCACATTTCGGTAAAATAAATGTTATTAACTGTACCTGTCATAGATCCTTTTTTCAATTTTCTATATTCTCATTTCTGACTACCGATTTCGATCAAAATTTTCATATATGAGGTTCTTTGATTTTGAAATAATATTGCATACAAAACATTTTTTCTAAAATGTTTATTTTTATTAAATATTTAAAATTGTCAATATATTTCTTTTAATTTTAAAGAAATTTTTATAGCTATAAAGAATTAATTTATTAATTAAACACACTCAAGCGAAATTTTCAAAAGATTCGTGTTTCTATGCTTTTAAAATTATTCATTTATGTATTTTTATTGTCTTGACGTAAATTTTTTTGTAATTCTCTTGCTACATACTACCTAGAGTGAAATAGAAAAAAAGAAGTAGATTTGAGCTTTCTTTTGTGAAATTGAAGTAGATTGAAACAGAGATTTTTAAAGTGAAGTAGATTTCAGTATTTTAATGATGGTGCGAAGTAGGAAGTAGATTTTAAAATATTTTGAAAAACAGAAGTAGATCTACTGCAATTGAACTAAAGTGGTACCACTGGTTGGAACCCTGAGCTCGACCTGTGCAGCTGGTAACGCATATATGTCTGCTGTCGACGTGTTTGTTTTCCCTTTATTGATATCTTAATGCTGAATATGTGTCTAGGTATACGCGGAAGACTGTGAAACATGGCGGTTAAAGCATAATGGTATGGGGTTGTTTTTCCTATCAAAGTGTAGTGCCCATATATCGCATAAATGGTGTAATGGATCAACATCTTTATGTGAATATTCTTCTAAGAACCATGCTGCCTTACGCAGAAGAAGAAATGGCAATAAGATGGGTCTTTCAGCAAGACAATGACCTAAAACACACGAGCAAAAAAGCCAAAGAGTGGTTTCGTAGCAATGCAATTTCTGTTATGAAGTGGCCTGCGCAATCCCCCGACTTGAACCCAATAGAGAGCCTTTGGGCAGATGTCAAGAAATTCGTTTCAAATGCAAAATCCTCCAATAACAACAAGATTTGGGAAGCAGTGGAGACTGCATGGAAAAATATTTCATTAGAGAGATGTCAAACTTTGGTGGACTCAATGAAGAGAAGATGCGAAGCTGTTATAAGCAATAAGGGGTCTACCAATAAGTATTGACGTAAGAAATACAAATACATTTTGTTTTACTTTTTAATCCAATGTAATTTTCTTATTTTCTCCATTTTTATGAATACTGCTATTTTTTTGACTGGACTATTTTGTTATACATTGAAAATACTTTTTTTTAAAGTTTTTTTGATATTTTTAAATCTTTCTTTTATAATGGATTTCATATAAATGTAACCTAATAAATAAAATTTTATTATAACGTTTCAAAAGCACCATCTTTCTTTTTTTATTGAATATTTATTGGATCTGTTTTCACTGCTATTATTTTGACCGCAGCTGTATATAATATATGAAATATTATGAGTGTTTAACACAGAAATTGTCAATTCCGTGTCTTGCAGCATTTGGTGTTCAATTTGTAAGAATTGGTTGACTATTGTCCGCAGAACTGCAGTTGCTGCTTTTTTTTGTGCAGGTTCGCTTCCTGCTGGGAGTGAGCCAAGCGTCGGCGTGTGCCGCCTGATCTCATCCAATAAAAGATCATCATAATTGGAAGGCAGAAACTCCAATTTCAACTCCCTAACCAACTCTTGCCATGTTGAGATATTGTCCCTAACCGCCCTAAACCAAAGAAGCGCCTTCCCCGTAAAAAGATAAACCGCCGACCTGAAAACCCTAGCTTCTGATACTCCACGCGATTCCCTAAGCTCATCAATCCTCTCAATAAAAGAATTCACTGATGAGCCGCACCGCTCACCAGAGAATTTCACGTTCCATTTTTCAATGCGCTCAGAATTCCGGTCACAGGCTTCATCCTGTAGTTGGAACCAGCGTTACCACTTCCGGAAAAAAAGTCGAAGTAGATTTGAAGAAAAAAGTGAAGTAAATTGAGAAAAATCGAAGTAAATTTTAAAATGACTTTTTACTGCCTTTTTGAAAAATTAGAACTCGAGATTTTCATCAATTGACATTACAATACGAAAAAGTAAAGATTACGTCTGTCTGCAGGTCTGTACCTCAACCTGCAGCCTAAATGAGAAATTGAAATGTTTTTTTTGTTCTTAGCTCGGTTCCTTCCATTACAGCCATTATGAAATATCATATTTATTTCGAAGACGGCTCTAATGGTTTTTATAAAAAAAAAATATGTTCAGACGATACCAACAAAGCATTCCACATTTCGGTAAAATAAATGTTATTAACTGTACCTGTCATAGATCCTTTTTTCAATTTTCTATATTCTCATTTCTGACTACCGATTTCGATCAAAATTTTCATATATGAGGTTCTTTGATTTTGAAATAATATTGCATACAAAACATTTTTTCTAAAATGTTTATTTTTATTAAATATTTAAAATTGTCAATATATTTCTTTTAATTTTAAAGAAATTTTTATAGCTATAAAGAATTAATTTATTAATTAAACACACTCAAGCGAAATTTTCAAAAGATTCGTGTTTCTATGCTTTTAAAATTATTCATTTATGTATTTTTATTGTCTTGACGTAAATTTTTTTGTAATTCTCTTGCTACATACTACCTAGAGTGAAATAGAAAAAAAGAAGTAGATTTGAGCTTTCTTTTGTGAAATTGAAGTAGATTGAAACAGAGATTTTTAAAGTGAAGTAGATTTCAGTATTTTAATGATGGTGCGAAGTAGGAAGTAGATTTTAAAATATTTTGAAAAACAGAAGTAGATCTACTGCAATTGAACTAAAGTGGTACCACTGGTTGGAACCCTGAGCTCGACCTGTGCAGCTGGTAACGCATATATGTCTGCTGTCGACGTGTTTGTTTTCCCTTTATTGATATCTTAATGCTGAATATGTGTCTAGGTATACGCGGAAGACTGTGAAACATGGCGGTTAAAGCATAATGGTATGGGGTTGTTTTTCCTATCAAAGTGTAGTGCCCATATATCGCATAAATGGTGTAATGGATCAACATCTTTATGTGAATATTCTTCTAAGAACCATGCTGCCTTACGCAGAAGAAGAAATGGCAATAAGATGGGTCTTTCAGCAAGACAATGACCTAAAACACACGAGCAAAAAAGCCAAAGAGTGGTTTCGTAGCAATGCAATTTCTGTTATGAAGTGGCCTGCGCAATCCCCCGACTTGAACCCAATAGAGAGCCTTTGGGCAGATGTCAAGAAATTCGTTTCAAATGCAAAATCCTCCAATAACAACAAGATTTGGGAAGCAGTGGAGACTGCATGGAGAAATATTTCATTAGAGAGATGTCAAACTTTGGTGGACTCAATGAAGAGAAGATGCGAAGCTGTTATAAGCAATAAGGGGTCTACCAATAAGTATTGACGTAAGAAATACAAATACATTTTGTTTTACTTTTTAATCCAATGTAATTTTCTTATTTTCTCCATTTTTATGAATACTGCTATTTTTTTGACTGGACTATTTTGTTATACATTGAAAATACTTTTTTTTAAAGTTTTTTTGATATTTTTAAATTTTTCTTTTATAATGGATTTCATATAAATGTAACCTAATAAATAAAATTTTATTATAACGTTTCAAAAGCACCATCTTTCTTTTTTTATTGAATATTTATTGGATCTATTTTCACTGCTATTATTTTGACCGCAGCTGTATATAATATATGAAATATTATGAGTGTTTAACACAGAAATTGTCAATTCCGTGTCTTGCAGCATTTGGTGTTCAATTTGTAAGAATTGGTTGACTATTGTCCGCAGAACTGCAGTTGCTGCTTTTTTTTGTGCAGGTTCGCTTCCTGCTGGGAGTGAGCCAAGCGTCGGCGTGTGCCGCCTGATCTCATCCAATAAAAGATCATCATAATTGGAAGGCAGAAACTCCAATTTCAACTCCCTAACCAACTCTTGCCATGTTGAGATATTGTCCCTAACCGCCCTAAACCAAAGAAGCGCCTTCCCCGTAAAAAGATAAACCGCCGACCTGAAAACCCTAGCTTCTGATACTCCACGCGATTCCCTAAGCTCATCAATCCTCTCAATAAAAGAATTCACTGATGAGCCGCACCGCTCACCAGAGAATTTCACGTTCCATTTTTCAATGCGCTCAGAATTCCGGTCACAGGCTTCATCCTGTAGTTGGAACCAGCGTTACCACTTCCGGAAAAAAAGTCGAAGTAGATTTGAAGAAAAAAGTGAAGTAAATTGAGAAAAATCGAAGTAAATTTTAAAATGACTTTTTACTGCCTTTTTGAAAAATTAGAACTCGAGATTTTCATCAATTGACATTACAATACGAAAAAGTAAAGATTACGTCTGTCTGCAGGTCTGTACCTCAACCTGCAGCCTAAATGAGAAATTGAAATGTTTTTTTTGTTCTTAGCTCGGTTCCTTCCATTACAGCCATTATGAAATATCATATTTATTTCGAAGACGGCTCTAATGGTTTTTATAAAAAAAAAATATGTTCAGACGATACCAACAAAGCATTCCACATTTCGGTAAAATAAATGTTATTAACTGTACCTGTCATAGATCCTTTTTTCAATTTTCTATATTCTCATTTCTGACTACCGATTTCGATCAAAATTTTCATATATGAGGTTCTTTGATTTTGAAATAATATTGCATACAAAACATTTTTTCTAAAATGTTTATTTTTATTAAATATTTAAAATTGTCAATATATTTCTTTTAATTTTAAAGAAATTTTTATAGCTATAAAGAATTAATTTATTAATTAAACACACTCAAGCGAAATTTTCAAAAGATTCGTGTTTCTATGCTTTTAAAATTATTCATTTATGTATTTTTATTGTCTTGACGTAAATTTTTTTGTAATTCTCTTGCTACATACTACCTAGAGTGAAATAGAAAAAAAGAAGTAGATTTGAGCTTTCTTTTGTGAAATTGAAGTAGATTGAAACAGAGATTTTTAAAGTGAAGTAGATTTCAGTATTTTAATGATGGTGCGAAGTAGGAAGTAGATTTTAAAATATTTTGAAAAACAGAAGTAGATCTACTGCAATTGAACTAAAGTGGTACCACTGGTTGGAACCCTGAGCTCGACCTGTGCAGCTGGTAACGCATATATGTCTGCTGTCGACGTGTTTGTTTTCCCTTTATTGATATCTTTATCTTGGGGTGCCTCCTCACCCCCTTCAGTTAAAGTTGCCATCAGCAACAATAATTCTCCTCTTATATCCGCCACTTCATTGACCTCTTCTGATGACTCTGCCTTGGCCCTACTCATCCTACCTAACGACCATTCGATTTTGGTCAATACTTTCAAATATTCCGAAGACTTCGGATTCTTTGGTGGATTTTTCAAAAGATCCCGACAACTTGGTTCGAACGACCTTAGCATCTTCCTCAAATGAAAAAGGGTAGTGGGAGCTTTCAGATGAAATCGAACCCGCGCGTTCAAGAGTACGCGATGCTCTTAGCGTCATCCTCATACTATCAACCGTTCCTTCCTTTAACCCGCGGGCAAGTAACTCATACACGAGTTTTTCCTTGCTTAACCTATTAACATCCATTTTGATCTATAAAAATCCTAATCAAGAAAAAAAATTAATATTTGAGAAAGAAAACACCAGATAGATAATTGCAAAGAACACGCCAGAAAAAAAACTATGACTCCAAAAGGAAAGTAATACCAAAGTTTTAAAATTCCAAAAAAAACAACACCTAGTTGATTATATACATATGTTGGTGATACCTATATACCTATATAAAAACTAAATCAAAATCAAAAAAAACTATTAAGCACTCGACTCCAATATGAATTAAAATCTAAATCAACAATAATTAAAACAAACAAAATAAACTCTACCTATAAAAACAAATCGAAAACGAAAGAAAAACAAAAAGAAATTGCAAGAAAAAAAAAAAAACAACAGCCACTCCAATGGATATTAAGAAAAAAAATTAAATATAACTACTTAAAGTCAAAACAACCTTATAACGCACAACAATGGTAATTAAAATTAATATTAGTTTAAACTTAAACTCAACTGAGGAATTTCTCTTGAATTCTATGAAAATCAATAGGCAAAAGGATTATTTTATACTTTACCACAAACAGAAAAAAGAAGAAAACAAAAATTTATAAGTAAACTTAACCCTAAATAGCGCACAATTAAGTTCTTTAAAATACAAAATTATCCACCCACTCAATCACAAAAATCATATGCCGCAGAAAATTAAAACGTATGGTCACACTAACTTTGAATCAATTTTCAATCAAAACCGAATTAAAATGTAAAAGTCGACGAAAAAAAAACAACAAAAGCTTAAATAAATTGCGTTGCCTGACGGAGACAGCTACCTATGCACTCTTAACAAGGAATTTACCGCTCCGAAACCACAACTATGTAAATAAATATGTAACCCCAAGATTTAGTAAATAAACACCGTACTTAATTCACCGCAATGACAAGAAATACCTATGTATGAGTGTTTTAATGGCGAATATTATTAAAATAATACGATATATTTAAAAAAAGAATTAGTCGAAAATGATAGAGAAATTTAATGAAAAGAATTAACTTACTCCTGATAAGTATGTATTTACTTATGTATAACGCCAGCAGAGTTGAACCTGGATAAACTACAGACGGTAAAGAAAAAAAACTGCAACTAGTGGGTTATACGAGTATGTAAATCCGTAATTTCCTTTTTATGTAGCGGCAAAGTTTGCTTTTATATCAAATAAATTGTTAGGTTCAAAACTGAAAAATAAAACAAACCAAGAAAGTAAAATGAACACAGGATGAAACGAGAAGCAAAAAAAAAAACTTCCCTTAATAATTAATTAAAAGAACACAAGTCAGACACAACAACACTTTAATTGCAAATTATGTTTATTTTTGCTATTCACCGCGGTAAAAGGAAAAATCCCCACGTTGGGCGCCAATTTGTTGCACTTTATTATGACGCGAACCGAACATAAGGATCTATAATAATTAGGATTTAATTTGAATTATCAATTTATCAACGAATACGAACCGACCGACCGAACGCACACGTCTTATCCACTTACTACGATAGGCGCGTTTTATTGGTAATCTATATCTAGCGCAGTAATACAAGCACCAAAAAAACGCTTTATTCACTCTTTAACTCACTCTTCCTTGTTCCTTCCTACTTGTGGAATTAAGAATTAACTTACATACACGGATGTGTTCGAAAGATCTGAATCTCGTTTTTAAGCTGGAGTTGAAATATTCATGAAAATGTAGATTGAGTTGAAATATTCATGAAAATGTAGATCGAGTTGATTTAGAGTTTTTCTCACTGTTAAATTTGATTTAAAACTTACAAAAGTGCGAAAATATATCGCATATATATACTGAGTATTGGAGAAAAAAAAACATAGCACTCAATAAAATGACATTGGCACAAAATTTTAAACAGCCTCTTAAGGTATTATACTTCTTATATATATTTCCTTACTTTAAAGTAGTTTTCTAATTTTAAACATTTTTTAACTAATATCGTTCTGGGAGCGCACATTCAATTTTTAGTTGCACAACACTGTTTGGATACTTATAGAAAACAGATGAACTATTTTGTTGAATGTCCGCGCAGGTGCATATAATTATATGTTACTCAAAATAGCGAACTCATTTTAGGCAATCGTTTAGTTTGTGTCAAAACACAAACTTTTTAGTTTCTTGAACCAAACTGTTGCAAAACCGCCTAGCCTAAGGCAATTTCTTTTAATAAATTGATTCTGAGCAACCTTAAAACAATAGTAGTTCGTGCAAAAAACTAAGTAAACAGACCTATTTTGACGTTTTTAAATGTTAAAGAGTCATATGAAGTTACGAGTATAACGATATTAAAAAAATAAAAAAGGTATTCTGAGAGTTTAGCTTTAATTTTTTCAGTTGTTATATAAATTCAGCATAATGCCGCAGTTAAACGACATTTTTGAACAAATGCCAGTGAACTGATAAAACATATCAATCGAAACCAATCGCCTTCGAGTAAATTGATTCAATATTTTATGAAAAAATTAATGGCAGTAGTGTAAAGCCGGAATTAAAATATATTAAGCAAACATCTGATATTGGTTATGTTCTAAACTATGATAAATGTGATTTTTCTAACGTCTCTGTTTTTTTGAATAGGGTTGATTGGTTTTCAATTTTTAACAATATTGATATTGAAGAAGCTTTTACAGTATTAACGAACTATTTAAATGAGGCAATTGAATTTAATACTCCTTTAATTCGAAAAAAATCTCAATCGAAGCCTTGTTGGTTCAATAAACGGTTAATAAATTTAAGTAACCGGCAAAATAAAGCTTTTAAACTTTACCGTGATTCCAGAGATGATAATGTTTTATATATGAACTACCTTCGATGTAATCGAGAGTTTAATTTTCTCAACAAATTT
Source organism: Philhelius festivus (assembly GCA_963931855.1). Lineage (NCBI taxonomy): Eukaryota > Metazoa > Arthropoda > Insecta > Diptera > Syrphidae > Philhelius > Philhelius festivus. The sequence goes on along the minus strand of OZ007554.1, from coordinate 132,604,317 downwards.
CTTTATAATCAGTATCTATTGAGTATTGAATCTAAGCTGAAAAAAAATATCAAATGTTTCTGGAAGTTTATTAATAACAAGAAATGTTCTACAGGAATTCCTAATTCGGTACGATATATGGGGGAAACCTCTAGTGACCCGTTAACTATATGTAATTTCTTTGCTGACTTTTTCCGTTCTGTCTTTAAGCCTACTAGTCATCATATAAGGCCCACCTTTATATCTTCATCTGAATTAATTAATCTAAGTAATTTATATGTGAACAAAAGTGATATAATTAATGAACTATTAAAATTAAAAGATGAAAAGAAAGCTGAATTTGATGGTATTGTTCCCTATGTTATAAATAAATGTGCTTTTTCTATAGCAATTCCCCTTGAAATCATCTTTAATCGCACTCTTCGAGATGGTTACTTCTTAAAACAATGGAAAAATTCGTATTTCTACCCTGTTTTTAAATCTGGATCTAAGAATGAAGTAGTAAACTATCGCCCTATTTGTAAAATATCTGCAATTCCAAAACTATTCGAAAAAATTGTCTATAACAAGCTTTTTTTCTCAGTGAAAGAAATAATCTCTCCTTTACAGCATGGGTTTGTCGCTGGCAGATCAACCTTGACCAATCTTACGATTTTTAGTAATTATATATTAGGTGCTCTGGAACAGGGGTTTCAATGTGATGTTACGAGTATATATACTGATTTCTCTAAAGCGTTTGACAGGGTTGATCATGCATTATTAATTGTCAAACTTCATAATTTAGGTTTTCATTCTAGCTTATTAAAATGGTTTGAATCATATCTTACTGGTAGGATTCAACACGTTCGAATCAACAACTTAATTTCGAACCCGGTTGTTGTAACTTCCGGAGTTCCACAAGGAAGTCATTTAGGACCACTTCTCTTTCTCTTATTTATTAACGATATTCCAAGTGTTTTGTTTAATGTATGCTGACGACCTTAAATTATTCCTACGAGTAAAATCTATCTCAGATTGCACAAACCTTCAAAACGATCTTTATAAATTATCTGTTTGGTGTTCTAATAACGATCTGCATTTGAATGTTTCTAAATGTCATAGTATGATGTTTTACCGCGGTACATCTCCAATATTATTTTCTTACGATATACATGGATCTCCTCTATCCAATGTTACAGAAAAAAAAGATTTGGGTGTGATCTTTGATTTAAAATTCACGTTTTCCAATCACATTGACTACATCATTTCTAAGGCTAGTTCAATGCTCGGATTTATTTCTCGGAATGCTAAAGAGTTCTCAGACCCTTTTACTCTCAGATCTTTATATTTTTGTTATGTGCGATCGATTTTAGAAAACTGTTCTTCCATCTGGAATCCTATGTATTCTGTTATTCAATGAGAATTGAAAGAATACAGAAACGCTTCACTAGAACTGCAATTCGGATCTTACGATGGAATATTAATATGCCATCATATAATATAAGGTGTTTGTTATTAGGCATTCAATCCTTGGAATTACGCCGTACATATTTCGATGTCATGTTAGTCAGAGATTTAATCAATTATAAAATCAATTGCCCTCAGTTGCTTTCGTTGATTGGTTTTCATGTTCCCAATCGTGATTTACGAAGTAATCGTCTGTTTTGTATTCCTTTTCATAGAGTTAATTATGGAACCAATGAACCCTTAACTCGCTGTTTAAGACATGCAAATTCTCTATGTAATGTTATTGATTTTAATTTGTACTTAAGTAGAGAGTGTTATAAAAAAAATTGTTATCTAGTCTTATTAACGGTGGTTAGTATTTATTTTGTATATTTCTTTTCATTATGTTGTTAATTAATTTTAAGTAATCTATAAAACGAGATAAAAAAAGACGAATTTAAGAGGTGTTTGAATTCGAAAAAAATGCAACAAGCGGAAGCAAATGGAATGCTTCCACCACGACTAACTTAGAAAAACGGGTGGGTTCAATAAATAAATTTGATTGAGTCGAATTAATATTTCTTGTTTTTGATTACAAGTTAATGTTTTTTTATTGTATGCCACAGGGACGAAGTAGAAATAAAAAAAAGGGCGCCAGCAATTTTTTTTGAATAATGAGGAAATTGCAAACCTGAGGAGCGAAACCGACGGTGAAAGTAATTTTTGATACTTTTTGGAACAATATAATAATTGATTGGAACAAAATGGACCGCTATTACTATGTCCCGAACGAATAACCAATTTAATTACAGGGTCGCGAGTCCTGCAATTTCAGGAAAATTTCTCGAAACAAAAAACCGTTTTATATGATAATTTCAATAAAAAAAAATGCAATTAACGCAAAACGAACCAATTATGAAACAAAATTGAACACAAATTAATCACTCTACTTATCTTTTGCAGCAATTATTCCTTCCAAAATCTTTGCCATTTTTTTTTCTCTCTTCCTTTTCCTTTTCTTCCTGATTTGCTCCCTACTTTTCTGTCCAAATTAATCCTTTTTCCAATCTAATATTTTCCTTTATTTTTTTTTATTTTTTTTTAACAAAATTACTTTCTTTTTTTTTTGAATTTTTCACAACTTGTTTTTCTTTTCACTATCGCTTTCTCTAGCACTTTTATCCTTTCTAATTTGCTCTCCAGTTAAGAAGTGTCCGTCCAGATTTTTCGATGTCTCTTCGGACCTTCTTAACTTTTAACCCTTGTGCTTTCAGCCAATTGGAATCCGCGGATTTCAATCACGTCATTGTAAGCCACACTCAGCTTATTTGCTGAGATGCGCTCTCTTTTTTGAAAGCCAGCGGTCCCGCTTACACACACACTAACCCTTGCTATGCGCTGCCTTTGTTGCATTCACCGACCGCTGGTTTTACTGCCAGGGGCGGCAAATTCAATGAACGTATTCAGTCATTTTCCCACTATTTTTTTCAAGAGAAAGCAAAACCAAAAAAAAAACAACAAATCGTGAACCATTCAAAATTTGATTTGGCATTTGTCCCCTCCAAATTCTACATAAACATTAGGTAAAAGCAAAGAGAAACTCACGGAAGCGAACTATAAAATGACCAATAACTTTTAACATTTCAGAGGGAAAAATTGGCAGCTATTTTCTTATACGCGAGTTACAAAAAAAAACTACTTCGGTGAACTTTTGTTAGATTTGGGGATTAGGATTTTTTACAATAAAAAAATAAAGATATGGTTTAGGTTTGGCACGCAACCATTCTCACAAGGAGTAACTTCAACATTTGGGCAACAATTTCGCCAATGTTAATTATGGTTGTAAGATTTACACAGACCACCCGCCTGTTTTTGTGACCAACTGTCTCTAGTCTTGGACAGACCGCTCGTCTGGTCTTCTATTAGCTTTGAGTTTCAAGATTTAACACGCTGATATTTTGTTTCAAGTTACTGAGTGAGTGAACCGATGGCTGATGGACCATGGCTGCCCTTCATTCTCTCAGTAAGTTGAAAGAAACACCTGCTTGACGAAAGTTATTGAAAAAAGGAATAAGGATAGGGAACCGAAAGAATGATTCTTGTTACAGAAAATTTTACCGTAACATAGGAAATACTTTTTTTTGGAGGTACTCGCTACAAACCGAAAATTTGTAAACTAAAGAAATTAATAAAGAAAGAAAATTCATCTAGAACCAACCTTTTACGAGGCAAAGTCTTATTGGTTTAACCATTTGTTCACATCGGCCGAAAATGCAATTTGAAATTGTATACCAAGCCTCACTCAGTTGTTAGATCTTAAACAAAATAATTTCAGAGCTGCACGATATGCTAGTATAGAATTTAAGAAAAAAATTCTTGTACTTATATTGAAGAGAATAACATCACCAACATTTGGCAGTTCTGAGAGCTCTTCTGAACATTGAATCCATTGCCAGTTTCCTCTTGGTCAGGTTCTGACCTCACAAACATCAATAACACTCTAATTTAAGTCATCCCGCTGTGCGACCGATGTCGATGGAACTTCCTTTCCAGGGGAATATATGGACAATATGTTCGTGAATTTGAATTATTGGTTTTCTCAGATTGGATTTTTTTCTTAGGTTCTGGTTTGTCTTCTTTTGCTGGTTCGATTACTCTTACCTCACAATCTATGGCCAAAAGACTGTATACAAAACTTCTTTGGATTTGGCATTTTCATCGACTACAGTTGATCCATACTCTTCAGAGAAGTAAACATGTTTAATCGATTGATTTGAAATTAACATCGATTTGGAGAGTCTCAGAGTAGAAGATGAAAATGGAACGGGATCTGAATTGAAGAAAAATAATTGTAACTATTTATCAAACAACCGGTAATAGTTTAAACTCACCTGATGATTCCTATTCCGTTGTTTTTCTCGTCCTTTTTCAGATCTTTCGTAGATTTTTTGTTCTTTCGGGAGCGTTTTCGTTTGTGGGACTCTACTCGTATATTGTCTTTACTGAGAACGTCTAGGTGTGCAAGAACCCCATTAGATTGGATTCTTTTAAATTCTTGATTTAAATTCTTCTTTGATGTTTTGGATTGATAGCTCTGAAAAAAATTGCTGGTAGGTTACTAAATTCGTTTACTGTCAATGTTTCAATTTATATCTCACCTCAAAAAATGCTTACTTTTGATGATATCGATAGATTCACAAGGTGGAATGTAAATTCCATCGTCGGTAAGAAATTGTCCTGCAGGCAGATGACTTATTCGAATTTGGCATCGACTAGTATTTCGAGATTGGGTTCATCTTAATAAAACTGGAACAAATTCTTTTTTGGATGAAATTTCATTTGTTTAATCAATTTAATTAATTTAAAATTTACAAAAATAACAAAACAAGTAGTCCACTCAAATAAAACTGAACATTACAAAAATTCCCATAGAGCTAAAAATTGATTGTTTAGAATACTATTATAAATAAATTGTGAAAAGTCCCCATCAATCCCCCTTGTGCAAAAAATTTTATTGATGGTGGAAGTTTGCAAAAATAGGTTTTTCGCGTTTTTCAGCTAAACGGTGAGTTTTACAGCAAAAATAGTTCAGATCATAGTGTAGATCATCCGATTCTTTACAAAAAATGTATCCACACTTTTTTTCATAAGTATTGTCATTTCCGTGATACAGCGGTTCAAACAACTGAAAAAATTATTTTATTCGTAATATGCATACGTTTACACACCACCTATGAGGTAGTGTGCTTGTTGTTTCATTTTTTGGTTCTTTAACTTCATTTTAATATAAACAAAATAATTTTTTTTTTTTACAAAGAAAAGCTGCATTTGATATTAATTGCAAGAAAATGTGTTTTCAGCTGGAAAAATAATTAGAAACTTATTGTAGTTAGCATGTGTATACAGCATTATGATTTAATCCAAAACAAATTTACCGGATTTTCCAACTTGAAACGTTAGTGCTTGGTCGGGTAACCCTTATTTTTAATCACGGCTGCACAACGCCTTGGAAGGCTGGCTACCAGGTTCTGAAATCTTTCAACGTTAAAATTTTTCCATGCTTCGTCAATGTTTTGGGAAAGCTCAGATGCATTTTTGGATTTTGTCTTATGTAAAGCTCTCTTTACATCTCCCTACAAATATTCTATTGGATTGAGGATCGGACTTTGAGCTGGCCAATCCAAAACTTAATTTTATTCTTTTTCAAACAAACACTTCACAAGACGTGAAGTGTGTTTTGGATCGTTGTACTGTTGAAAAATTTAAGAAACAGGCAAATTTTCAAATCCTCCATTACATTTTCCAGTATATTTTTATAATGCTATTGATTCATGTGTCCTTTAATTCGAACTATAGGACCCACACCTCGCCAGGAAAACCCTTTTCAAACCATCACATTTACGCCCCATGCTTAATTGTTTTGATTGTTTATTTGGGATTTAGCTCCTGGTTAATTGGACGTCGCACATACCATTTGCCAGCTGATTCAAATATGTTTACTTTGGATTCATCACTCCATAAGGTTTTTTTTTCCCAAAATTAGAGTGGTTTTTCCAAATGTTCTCGCGCAAACTCCAAACGACGTTTAAGGTTTTTTTTTAAACGCATGGTTTTTGAAGAGCAATACATCCCCGCCAGCCACTTTCATGAAGACGATTCCTTATAGTCCGTACTGTTATTTCATGGCTTAATTGGGATGAAATGGCATCACGAATTGCTTAACCAGTGGCGAAAGGATTGACCCTACTCTGTCGGACTATGAGATGATCTTCTCTTGGAGTTGTTTTTCTTTTTCTCTCTTTCCTCTTGCGGTTTTCAAGGCTGATAGTCTCGGTGTAAAACTTTGTAGCATAATGTACCATCTTCCTTGAGCGTTTTAACTGGCTTGCAATGGCTGCCATGGAAGACTTTCCTGAACAGTACATACGCACAATGATCTTACGCATTTCAGGTGTGCAGATTTTGTTTTTACCCATTTTGCGTATTGGAGATATAAGTTTAAACATCAGAAAGATAAATTAAGAATTTTTTGAATCCAATAACTCACCACGTTTGCCGTTAACTAAGAAAATTGAAGTCGTTTCTAATTATTTTTCCAAGGAAATCGAATATTTGTTTTGGAAAAACTGAAAATTTTATAATCTTTTTCGTTTTCTATCATTAGAAATAAAAAATCCAGCGAAGAAGAGACTAATAATAGTTATGTTTAACTATGTAAGTTCTTACCATTTGAATTGAATAGTTAATATGGCCAAAATTTAGGACAAAAAAACAATAATTCACCCCTATTATGATTGTCAACTATCAATTTGATAGTTGATAAATTTTTAATTCAATGTTTAACAACCCAACTGATTAAAGTTTTGATCATTGAGAATGATTCAGACCATTGCGAAACACAAGCAAATTGAAAAATTTAAAAGAAAAATTGATAAGTTTTTTTAAAAATTGAGTTTTGTAACCCAATTTTGAAGGTTTATCAACTATCAATTTGATAATTGACAATCGTAATAGGGGTGATTGTTTTTTTTTTTTTCATCGTTGCTAATTATTTTTCCACCACTGTACTTAAATATTTCTCTCATCGCAATATTTGTAGCTTCATCTTGAGGATGACCCAGTGGTCGGTTTCAAAAAAGAATTGTAGCAATCTTAGCAATCATATTACCAAATAAATGAATTAGCTAAGGATTTAGGCAAGGATATAGGGGTAAATGATATAAATATGCATGACTACCATCACTATGGATTCAGCTTCATCTTATTCATTGTAATGATAGCATTCGTCATATTTACCTTATTAAAAAAAAAAAGAAGACCCAAACCTCTTCCTAGGAGAAACGCACCTCCTAGAGGAAACACTCCTCGTTTTGAAATAGAAACCCAATTTTAGAATCCCTCAAAGAGGGGAGTATGTTAAATATACAGGCTGTCCGGTAATTCGTCTGCCATACTTTGGGATGTGAATCTTGGTCATATTCTAAGAAAAAAATTGTTCTACAGTAAAGTCTGATTTTCAACTTTGACATCACTTTTTGACGATTTAAAAAAAGGCTAACTTTGGTGTACCCTGACCCATGTTATGGTCGATTTCTCTGTAGTAGGGACCTCATTTTGGACTTTTTCTTAGAAGAAATACTAACCTTTAAAACTATGTTTAAATTGAGCTGAGATATTTTTAGGGTTGCCAGATATTCAATTTTAAACGGTGTTCAATTTTTCTTGCCCGAGCAAAATTTTGACTTTGAGGTCAATTTTTTTTTCAAAAAAATGCGTAATAAACAAAGTTTTCTTAATTTTACCTGATGAACAAAACAATAATAAAAAAACTCATTTATAAGCGCACCAAAAAACCCATACATATTATGATACTGGGGAAAATCTAAAACAGGTAAAAAATAAAAAAAATGATTTTTTGCTCTGACGTATAAAGGGTTTGAATAAAACAATATTTTGTGTAGTTTAAAGTAATTTTTTATTTTATGTACACACAGATACAGTCATAATAAGTGCTCAAAGTGGCCTCCTGCGTTTTGAATGCCCGTTTTTGGATTTCATTTTGAATGTTTATTCTTGATAACTCTTGCCTTACTTTTAGTGATCCTTCCGAAACACGTTGTTCTAATTCAGTTAAAGTTATTATTTCATATGAGTAAACGATTTCTTTCATTCGTCCCCATACAAAAAAATCCAGTACAGTGAGATCGGGAGATCTTGCGGGCCAGTGAATTGGTCCATTTCTGACTATTATTCGATAACCGTATTCTTCATCCTGCCAATCTTTAACTTCATGACCATATTGGGCCGGAGCACCATATTGTTGGTACTATGATGAAGCTAGTTGAAGCAGTGGAACTTCCAATAGGTCTGGTAGATTTTTTTGTAAAAACTCCAGATAGTTAGTAGAATTAAGTCGGGGTGGTAATTTGAAAGGCCCGATTAATTTATTTCCAATTACACCTGCCCACATATTGACACTGAAACTAATCCAGTTTCTCGAGGCCTTCGAAAGGTATTTCCAAAAACATTTCGAGAAGGAAGTCGTCTGTTAGGATAAAGTTCCTGGTATATTTGTTGTGCTTTTCTTGAATTTCCAATGCACATGCACAACCCATAAACGTCTGCGTATTCTTCTCTCGTAAAGGAAGGCATTTTAAAAAGCGCTCTTATCCAACTGTGATCGTGACTTAACTTGATAATCTTATGAATGAAATTGTTTTTCTATTCTTTAATACCACTTATTTAGTTAATTAACCCATTAAACATTTATACCCCAAATTTAACTCTCCCTGAGAAGTGGTAAGGTAATTAGGGTTTTGGCAGGAAGTTAAGTAGGCAAAAGTACACTTTCAACCCTTTTGATGAGTGCACAGTCTTAAAAATTACCTACAAACTATCAATTTTCGGAAAACCACTCCAATTGCTGCAATAAAAGTAGGTAAAAAACCCAAAATTCGATTTGTTGTCTGTTTTAGATTTTTCCAAGTATAATAATATGTATGGGTTTTTTGGTGCACTTATAGACTCATTTTTTTTATTATTATTTTGCTCATCAGGTAAAAATAAGAAAACTTTATGTTTATTACGCATTTTTTGAAAAAAATTGACCACAAAGTCGAAATTTTGCTCGGGCAAGAAAAATTGAACAGCATTTAAAATTGAATATCTGGCAACCCTAAACATACATCAGCTCAATTTAAACGTGGTTTTAAAGGTCAGTATTTCTTCTAAAAAAAAATTCCAAAGGCCAACAATGGCGCCCAACGACGAACGGCTTTGAGATGCATTTGAATTTCAGGGAGGTGATTTTTTTTCATCATCTTGAACTCACAATGAATCTCAAAATTATTTTTTTTACCTTCCTATCCTTAGCATAAAACTAGGGACCGTGTAGGCTCTTTGTGGGAAGAGGCTGTCCAATCTAGGAGGTCAAATACCAGTAGATTTGTGAGGTAGTACGGGATCATTCGCAACACGAAGAGTAGAATAGGTTGGAGATGCTAAACACTTACTGCTTTCCGTATACAGTCAGGCACAGTCAGACTTATAGTGGGGTATGGGTGTGAGGCATTGAAAACACTATTCGTGTGGAGGACTGTCTCAGGATTCTAGCTAACCTTGGTAGCTTGGTGGTAGGAATACAGGAGATGATCTGAAACACTCGTCGAGCCATATAGGCACCGGTCAATTGGACTTTGACTTTTACGTTTACTTTTACTTTTACTTTTACTTTTACTTTTACTTTTACTTTTACTTTTACTTTTACTTTTACTTTTACTTTTACTTTTACTTTTACTTTTACTTTTACTTTTACTTTTACTTTTACTTTTACTTTTACTTTTACTTTTACTTTTACTTTTACTTTTACTTTTACTTTTACTTTTACTTTTACTTTTACTTTTACTTTTACTTTTACTTTTACTTTTACTTTTACTTTTACTTTTACTTTTACTTTTACTTTTACTTTTACTTTTACTTTTACTTTTACTTTTACTTTTTTCTTTTTCTTCCGTGTACTATTGTGAACTCTTTTCTTAAATTGAAAAAAAAAAAACAACAAAAGTTTTTGAGAAACCAAAGTTTAATTTTATTTAAACCAAAGGGCTTTTCTTTTTGAATTTTTAAAACATTGTTTTATTCTTTCTATTAAATAATTAAAAGACATCAATCAAATTATTGTAGGTGAAATAAAATACAAATACATATAAATATAAATTCCTATGTATAGCATGGATCCATGCTCCGAGTGTCTCTCCGATCTCCCCGCCGATGGGGACTTCGTAACGTGCCACAGGTGTGATCGCAAGATGCACTATGGAAGTACAACACTCTCCGAAAAATCGTATAGGAAAATGACAACTGCCAAAAAAGAGGAATGGAAGTGTCAAAACTGTCGAAAAGAGTTTAATGCACCACCACCATCATTGCCCAAACTCACTCCAGATGAAAATACACCCATACAACCATCGACAAAACGTTTGAGAACTGTTAGTTCCCCCGATGGTACCCAAGACCAAGGAACCTTACCTACATCAAAAAACAATGAAAACCTAAACATTGAAATATTAAACGAAATGCGAAAAATGAGAAAAGAAATGACCGACATAAAATCAAGCTGCGAATTTCTTTCAAACAAGTTCGATGACATAAAACAGCATATGAACTCAAACAATGATTTGCTACAAAAACTCTCAAACGAGATAAAAGAATTAAAACAAAGCAACATAAAAAAAGACGAACAAATTTTCACAATGGAATCAAAAATCAACACACTTGAACAACAATTATTAAAAAATAATATCGAAATAAAAAATATTCCACCAATACAAAATGAAAATCTAACTGAAATAGTTCAAGCACTGGGTAAAGCAATCGATCATGATGTATGCACCACCGATATCACTGATGTTTATAGAACCAACAAAAAAAAACCCAGAAAAATCAACAATAATCGTTTCGCTTGCCAGTCTAACATGTAAATTAAATCTAATAAAGAAGGCAAAGGCCAAGCGCAATATACCAGCAACAGAAATTATTAAAAACACAAGCATTGATCAGACTGCAACAACAAATGCACTTATTTATGTAAACAATCATCTTACACCAACAAATAAACACCTTCTTTGGCAAGCCAAAAACAAAGCGAGAGAATGCAATTGGAAATTTGTGTGGGAGAGCAACGGCAAAATACTCGCAAAAAAACAGGAGAGTGGTGAAACCATACATATTGGGACGTGCAACGACATAGATAAAATATGCAACTAGTCTATGAATGTGTTTATGTCAGAGATCAAAAGTAAATCTCAACTTTTTGAGAGGTCTCTTAAATTACTCTCACTTGTTGAGATTTACAAAAATGATCACTTAATAACCAGTTTACTTAAATTTTGTTTTTTTCGGTTTCTCAGAGAGAAACTTTTATTTTGATTTTTTTTAGGTTTTGGTTAACCGGTGACCACTTATTGCTGAGAGAAAAAAATAAAAAAATAAAAATAAATAAATACATAAAGAATAAAAATAAATTCTTCTCTAAGTTTTATACTTAGTGAAAGAAGATACAATTTAAATTCAAAAACTCTTGGAAGTTTACTATTAGTTAGGCTTAATACTTAAGAATTAACTGATTAGTGAAAGTGCCGAAACCAAATTTCAAGAATGGAAATAACACAAGTTTACTATCAAGTGCTAAAAGTTTTATTTTTGTGTTTTTTACTTGCAAAATAAAGAAAATAATATAATTTATCATTTTAACCATTTTTGATTCATTTTCTATGAAAAAGGTTTAAGGTTAACCATTTCGATTTATTTTTAGTTAAATAAGTCAACAGATAAGAGATATTTGTGAACATAAATGATAAATCTCACCCAAAGACCTAAAAAATTAATTTTTAAAAATAACCAAAATGAAATTGGCGAATTAAATAAATCTCAGTGAGAAACCGATTGAAAATAAAGGTCAACGGTTATTTTGGATCTCTGGTTTATGTTTAAAAAGAAGAATAAATTAATACAAACAATATATGATGGAAAATGAATACAGTGAAGCAGATATAGATTTTAGGATAATGCATGGATTTACTGGCATCGAAAATGAATTTTTAAAAAGTATGAATTTTTGTTGCATTTGCTTAAATATAAGATCAATAACGAAAACGTGGGATATTTATATAGCGGAAATTGAAAATATTCTAAACTATGTTGATATATTAGTTTTGAATGAAATCAATATACCAAAAAGTAAAAATGATATTTATAACATAAATGGATTTAAATCAGAATTTGTAAACTGTGGAGGAATGAAAGGAGGGGGTGTGGCGATATTTATAAAAAATTATATCACATACGAAATTATACCTACAAACCCCATTAACTACGAAGGAATTCATCTGGAAATAATGCATAGAAAGGAAAAGAAGTACGTTCTTGCAATTTATAGAAGGCCGAAATTAAGCGCTAGTCGATTTATTGAAGAAATAAACAGTATAATCAATTCAAAAAAGGATAATATTGTTTTAGGTGATATGGATATTGACATATTAGATGAAAACAACTCAATAGTATTGCAATATATGGAGATGATGGCATCAAAGGGACTTACAAATGTGATAAAAAGACCTACACGTGTTGATATAAGGCAAAATACTTCCACTCTTATTGATCATATATTCGTTAGCATAAATAAAGATGAAATATTTTCGGCAGTCGTCGAAACTGATCTTGCAGATCATTATGCCGTACTTTATGCTAAAAAAGGTTTAAATGACAATAGAATGTTCGAAGAAATTGATATTGGTCATGTTGACCAACAGAAAGTTAACGAACTCATACAATAAACAAATTGGGAAGACGTGCTACAAGAAAACAATGTTGAAAATCTTTATGAAAACTTCGTACTAAAAATAAACAACATTTATACAAGTTCAACCAAATATAAGAAAACAAAACAAAAGCGAGTACAAAAACCATGTATCAACAGTGAAATAATTACAATGTGTAAGAGAAGAGATGAGCTTTATAGGAGATGGAAAAATAGTCCAAGAAGCCAGAGCTATGAGCACGAGTACAAAAGTTTTCGAAATATAGTTAACAAAAATATACAAATCATCAAGAACAGCTTTTACAAACAAAAATTTACTAACGCAAAATATGACCCCAGAAAGACATGGAGCGTGATAAATGAGCTGTTCGGAAGAAAGAAAGCTTCAATTGATGAAGTCATACAAAACAATTTTTCAACGAAAACTGATGGTGAGTGTAGTATTGTGGAAAAATTTGCGGATCAATTTGCAAACCAAGTATCAAAAATTTTACATATATGCAATACTAAAACCCAAACTTCGAATCATGAAAACTTGCAAGTACAGCAGAGTATTTATATAGAAGAAGCCAGTGAAGAGGAGGCTTTTGAAATTCTAAGCAAATTAAACACCAAAAAAGGTCCTGGAGCAGACAACATTAGACCTACTGATCTCAAAATGAACGCTGAAACTCTTGCCCCGGTTATACAAACCATAATCAATCGTAGCCTGGCACAAGGTTGCGTGCCAAAATTGATGAAAACAGCAATTATTCGGCCTATTTACAAGGGAGGCGTGAAAAATAAAGTTGAAAACTATAGACCGATCGCAATTCTGTCAGTCATAAGAAATGCTTGGAAGAAATCATAGTTAAACGACTGAATATTTTTAACAACAGACCCAAAATTTTGCACCAAAATCAATACGGGTTTCAGAAAAACAAAAGCACAGAAAAGCTGCTTGGAGAGTTCACGAATACAGTTAACGCAGGGCTTAATCGAAACCACCACGTCCTTGTACTATTCGTTGACTTCAGCAAAGCATTTGACACTCTAAGTGCGGATAAGTTTATAGAAAGTTTAAACAGAATTGGTGTGAGGGGATATCTGTCCGACTGGCATAAGAACTACCTTACTGATAGATCAATAAAGGTCAAGGTATCAACGACCGTGAGTCCAGAAAAATCCACTGTATATGGTGTTCCACAAGGCTCAAAATTGGGACCCATTTTATTTATCCTGTATACAAATGAATTGTTACGATTATTTGAGAATAACACAGCCTACGCATATGCAGACGATATAGCCATCATAGTAAAACACAAGCACTTAAATTTAGCAATCGAAATACTTCAACAGCATCTGGACACTGTAGCCAAGTGGTGTCATGACCATACGCACATACGCCAACCAATGAAGAGGGAAGAAACAATCAACATCTATCACCGAAACGACAAGTGCCTACTGTTAACTAACAACAAACCAATCGAAATCGTCAAAAAAATAAGGTATCTTGGGGTTACCATAGATGAACATTTCCTTTGGCGTGATCATATAAACACTTTACGTCTTCAACTCAAAAGCACAATGTTTGCCTTAGTGTATCTTAAAAGGTTCTCGAATTTTGAAGTTATGAAGCAAGTCTACTACTCGTTAGCAGAATCGCGAATTCGTTATGGGATCTTGGCCTGGGGAAATGCTTCTAAAACGCATCTAGATAAAATACTCAATCTACAACATCGTCTAGTTAAGTTAATTAAACCTGTTAATAATCAATTTAAGGTTTTAGACATAAACGCTATATACCGTATGACAGCAATAGAACATTACATAGATGATCAGAACACCAGAAGAAGAGCGCAAGGGATGTTTGAATTGCCGACAACTTTCAACGTATACGGAAAAAGAGAGCTAAGATGTATCATTCCAACATTATTAAATGAAATACCAGCGAATTTGAAAAATATTCGAAATTTTAAAACTCGAAAAAAAGAAATAAAAAAACATTTTCTAGAATTGAGCTTCGTTCGATAGTAAAAATAATTATTCAGTTTCCTTAAATTTTTCACTTATGTAAAACTCTTAAACTTAATCTATTATTATGTATAAATAAACTAAAAATATTTAAAAGATCATTGAAATTAAAATATCAACTGAATTACTTCAATCACTTTCAAAATTAAATAATACCAATGTTAATAACCACCTGCAGATAAGCACTTTGCTTTGTGGGTAAACTATTAAAATGATACTATTGTAAAAATAAAGAAACTTTTGAATCTTGAATCTTTGAATCTTTACTTTTACTTTTACTTTTACTTTTACTTTTAATTTTACTTTTACTTTTACTTTTACTTTTACTTTTACTTTTACTTTTACTTTTACTTTTACTTTTACTTTTACTTTTACTTTTACTTTTACTTTTACTTTTACTTTTACTTTTACTTTTACTTTTACTTTTACTTTTACTTTTACTTTTACTTTTACTTTTACTTTTACTTTTACTTTTACTTTTACTTTTACTTTTACTTTTACTTTTACTTTTACTTTTACTTTTACTTTTACTTTTACTTTTACTTTTACTTTTACTTTTACTTTTACTTTTACTTTTACTTTTATTTTGATTTAACTACAAGTAACCCGTTTCTGTTCGGACATGGGATCCTGGCCAACAATTCCACACACTTAGCGATACGTGGAATCCAAATCATTAAAAACATTACATTTTTGTGTAATTAATTATTTCTTCAGAAAACGAGTTTCTTTCTAACTTTTAGTTTCTGTATAATCTTTTTAACATTTTTATGATTTTTTTTTTTGGTTTTTTTTTGATTTTTTAATATTGTTTTTGTTGAGAATTGCATTTTAATTTGAAAATTTTCTTTTAATTGTTTTATTAGTTTCGAAATACATTTCTTTATAATTTTATATTACTGAAGTTTAACTCTATACTTTAAAAAGAAAAAAAAGTAAGTTTTTTTAAGCTTTTAGTTTTTTTGTTTAGTTTTTTTTTTTAATTATTTTTTTTTGAATTTAATTACTTCCGAAATTTTGAAAATCCACCGGGATGGATAAGAGAAATACTGGAACTGTCAAGAAGGGTACTCAGTTCAACCCAGATTTAGAATCAGGTAGTGGTAGACCAGCGATTACTAGGCGGGCTGCTAAAACGGGGCAGCCACCCCCTAGGGACCATAACCAAACCTTTTCTGAGAACACTTTTGAAGCATTGAGTGAGGCATTTCAGAAATCGGTTTCTCAATCAGGTATTGGACAGAGAAATAGTCCTCAGGAGTTAGAGGATCTCGAAGAATGTGATGCAGCCGGAAGATCGATCAAGAAGCGTCATCACGACATGATTCTTCTCTTGAGACTTCCCCACAGGAATGCTGTATATTGGGTTCAGAATCAATGGAAACTAGGGATACTATAGGGGAAAGGACAAAAGACTTAGAGAAAAAGCGTCTTGGACTTATTCAAACGGTCCTATCAAATGCTGGTGAGCACGCAAGTGTAAGCGAAGGGGGTGAGAACTTAGCAAAGGTTATAAATAATGCAATTACCCACTCCATGAATGAGACATATGGCAAGACCATGAAATTGCTCACTGAGCAAATGAGAAACTTAAACAGTATGCGAACTATGGCCGAAATGGTTACGGGGAGCGTGATGACTTTAAGCGAGAGGCTCAAAATAGTAGAAAAATCGACAGTATCGCTATATGAAAGGCAGGAGCAACATGAAAGAATGTCTCTGAGTGATCATAACCGAAAGTCTGATCAGAGCCCAGTACCTACCAATAAACGTCCTCCAGTGTTTGCGCATAAAGACCAACAAAGAAACGTTAATGACAATGACCTAGGTAAACGAATCGATATCCATAAATGGGGTGTCAAATTCGATGGAACTTCCAAGTATATGACAGTGGAAAGTTTCATCTTTCGAATTGAAACACTCCAAAAGAAAAATGGAGTCACGAACGAACAAGTGTTCGCCAATTTCCATCAACTGGTGTTGGGTTCAGCAGAGCGTTGGTATTGGCAATACCTTGAGGAAAATAAATCAGACGACCTTTTGAACTATTTTGATTTGAAAACTGAATTGTTAAGGCAGTTTAGGAACAGTAAAGGGGACCATGAAATCTTAAGGATTATCATGGATAGAAGGCAGCAGCCACAGGAATCCTTCGGCGATTTCTATGAAGATATTAGAGGACTAACGCTACAACTGAGAAATAGGCCAAACGAGAAGGACCGTACATGAAAGATAAGGTAGCAAATTTGACATTTGGGTGTCCCATTAATAGTATCCGATATTTAAGGGATAGCTGTAGGCAAGCCGAAAAACACTTAGCGACTAGAGAAGTTAGAGTGAAGAGACAGGTGAGTGAACTAGAAGATCACGAAATTTGTCGAACTAGAAATTACCCTGGGGATTCTGACGAAGAAGATGAGTTACATGTTGCTGCAGTACAGTACAACAGAACAGACAGACTTCAAACGAATTGTAAACCGGACAAAAGATACCAAAATTACAAAAGTAATGAACGAGAAAGAAAGCACGAACTGACAAAAGACAATACCGAATCATCAGTAACATGCCAATCGACCTTCCATGCGCTTACCTGTTTTAGTTGCGGAAGAGGTAACGTTTCGTTCCAATGTAACTCTTGTCAGGAAAACATGAAGGTCGGCAATGTTTCCGGGCACAATCAGCCGGCAAAGAAACCCTTCCCGAAGAACCCGAATCCGGAAAAATAAAAATTTTAAAAAGGGAACCTAGATCAATGGGATTAAATCAGACGGGAACCGAGGAGCAGTATAAGACCCTTCATCAACGAAAAAAAGAGTATGAGGAGGCAAGGAGAAGAATTTTTAATGAAGAGATCTGTGATACATTTAGTAAGAGTAGGAATTTTAAGAAAATCGAAACGCTAAGAAAGAAAATTGAAGTAAAAAAGGCTAGAAAGAACAAAATTGAGGCATCAGTGCTAGCGGTCAACGATGACAACAGGCCCTATGCAAATGTATTGATAGAAGGGGAAGAAATTTTAGGGCTGTTAGACGGCGGTGCTTCAGTCAGCTGTATGGGTACTGGTGCAATAGGTTTCATCAGGAAACACAATATAGACATGAAGACAATGACAGAAGACATACGTACAGCAGACGGAAAACAACAACAGATTCACGGACGGTTTAAGACTAAAGTCTAATGGGGCGGTAACACCCAGGAGATAGAGTTGTATGTTGTGCCAAGTTTGCAACAGCAACTCTATTTAGGAGTAGATTTCTGGAGGAACTTCAAAGTTGCCCCCACCTGGCAATCCGTGAATCTCGATAACTATCAAATTATTGACTGAAAACAGTTATGCTTTAAATTTAAAATTCCTTTAAGAATCGAGCAACATTTTTGACTCAAAATTCAAAGTGCATTATTCTTCTCAAGTGTAGAAAATCAAAACAAAGTTTGAGTTTTTTCATTAACAATTTTATGTTGAACAATAGACTTCTCTTCCGTAACTTCACGCCCACGTTGTGTTGAAACATTTGAAGTTAATGTTGATAGAGTGGGCTTCAGGTCAAATGAAACAATGTTTTACAATGTCACAACGTTTCGTCCATGTCTATGGACATCATCAGGTGCGATCAATGGTTTAATAGTTACATTTATATTACATTTAAAATTTGAATGGAAACAAATACTGTTCACATGAACAAAACTCAAGGAGTTTAGACTTTTGTTCATGTGAACAGTATTTGTTTCCATTCAAATTTTAAATGTAATATAAATGTAACTATTAAACCATTGATCGCACCTGATGATGTCCATAGACATGGACGAAATGTTGTGACATTGTAAAACATTGTTTCATTTGACCTGAAGCCCACTCTATCAACATTAATTGGATAACTAAAAAAGGTCACATTTCATCTTTTAATAAGTGGAACATTTGAAGGGTAATCATATTCCCTTGAGCGTGAGTAGATTATAAAAAAAAAAAAAAAAAAAAATACATAAAAATCAGTGCCAATTCCTAATTGTTTACAAGTGCTCTCTTAAAAGTGTGTTTCAATCTCCCCCTTCAAAACGCTTCGACTCCCAAACTTGTTCGAACAAAAAAAAAAAACAATTTAACGGTGGTATTTTCGCCCTCGCCTACACGAAAAGTTGCTGTAAAACCAACCGAAAATATGGCAAACTCTTGGGAGGAAAAAATGGATGAGAAACTCAGAGTGAGTTTATTATCTCTCTTCTTGCTAAAAAAATGTCTGAAAGCGAAACGAACATCAGACGAAAAATAGATGTTGAGATCAGCGAAATAAAAAACAGCATTTGTGATATAAATAAAAAAGTAAACCATTTGGAATCTTCACTACCGATGTACTTACTCTTAAAACCGAATTCTCTTCTCTAAAAACTTCACTTACACTTGTAAACAATGAGCTAGCCTGTGTTAAAGCAGATTTATTAAATAAAAACACTAACTTGTCACAACTTCAAACTGCTATACACACAACCACCACAGAATTAAAAACAATAAAAACTACAATGCACTCTCAAGAAAATCGGCAAGTAGCATGCGATGGTCTTCTTTTTGGAATACCGCATTCACCTGATGAAAATTTGAGCTCTGTCTTCAACTCACTTTGCCAAGCAATGGTCGCGTTCACCTCGTAGTCCGATAGAGTATCTAAGATACTTTAGTATCCGATACGTTGGCGAACGACCAAAACCGGATAGGTAACATTTACTGTCAAAGTCAAAAAAAAGACGTGAATCGTCCAGGGTTGGCCGATTCAACTACATGCCTAATTTAGTACAATTTGTTATGTCTGCTACATACGTAGTTTATTCATAAAAAAAATAGAATAATGGAAACCAAACAATTTTGCACATTTATGATCTTATGAAGGTTTGTACAAAAATTGAAAATGTTTTATTTACCATAAGAATGAGGAATTATAGGAATTATATATGATAGATGGGAAGTTTATTTTTGGAGACGAACAATTTTCTTTGGCATAATCAAAGGATTTGGATTACGAACACATGATTTAAAGATATTTTTTAATGCTGAATTTATTGTACGAGTACAAGGTATGTTGCGACGATTTAGTTGCAGCAAGAGACCCTTTGCTAATCCGAAAATATGTATGTTTGTACATATACTGGATTACAAATCATGAATTTTTTTTTATTATAATAATTCATTAAATATTTAAGAATATAATATGGTATAGCCCTTATAAATATATACAACTGACAATGTAACTATTAAGTTTTTAGTTCAAATTTTAGATAATTTAATCCTGCAATGAGGAAAGATAAATTGAAAAGGGCAGATTTTTTAATCACAAATTATCTCACGCCAAAGAGGTTTCTTTTTTTTGTGATTTTAATCAGCGGTGAGCTTTAAGCCGACAGAGTTAAGCTAAGATTTCTTTTAGTGTTTGTTCGCATTTGGTGAGCAGACGCTGTCGTTTCAAGGTACGTTCACTAACATACTCTCCAGAGTTAAACCCTTGAAATCTGACAAAAAAACTCCCATACAACTAACTCTCTTTTATCCCATTGTTTACCTAAGTATTAATATCTTGTTATGAAACTGAACTGGGTTTCATAACATTTTTATTTTAAGATTAAACACTTGCAGCTTAAAACTACTTAAAAATATAAGCTTATAGTCTAAAACGAATCCTTTTCTGAAAACTAAGCTCTTAAAATGTCGATATAATCCCATAACAAGTCATGTTTAAGAGTTAAGATCATTTCATATTTCTATGAAAACCCTAAAAGAATTTGAGTTTAATACCTCCTATATCAAGAAACAATCTGAAGTTCAAAGAATAAAAGCTTTGCAGTAGGATCCGAATGAGATCTTTAATGCAACACAATTTACTTTTCTAAACTAGTAAATTAGTACAAGACGTAACAAATGTTAAAAAGTTACAGTTCGGCCAACCCTGTACTCGACACAAAAGAAAATAGATCAGCTGAAAGGTCAGCTGTTTTTCAAAATTCCCCTTGGATAGTTTAGTATACCAAAAATTTTTGGATAGCTTTAGATTTCTGCTTGACATCAGCTGTTTCGTTAATCAGTTGTTTTTTCCTATGGGATTACAACAACACCAACAAATCCGGATACCTTTGGATACGTACCCGAACGCGACCAATCCAAAATACGCCACTGAAGCTCCCAAGCATTTTTCGCACTCGCTCAAAAAATTCATTCAAAGACACCGCAATTATGATAAAATGTTTTTGTGCATACGACCGAAACTTTCTGTTTACTTCGTTCGCGACTTTTGGTAAAAAAATGAATCGACAGCTTTGTTTACAAGATGCTGGATTCTCTTCTGACGTCTCGATCTACGTGCGAGAAAGCTTATCGTCACACAATAAAGCTTTGCTACATAGTGCCCTGGAGATGAAGAAACGTAAACTACTAACCGCAGTACATACAGCACGAGGATGTGTGTACGTGAAATGTCACCAAAATGAGCCAGCTGTTTTAATCGACTGCATTGAAAAATTAGAAGGCGTTGCCAGATTACGAAATGATAAATAATTAATAATTAAATACAAATGTTCTCTTTTTTTTCTTATTTTTTTAAATATTTGTTCTCTTCTTTCATTCGTTTAAATACATATTGCTTTTTAATACTGTATTTTATTTATTTTATATTTATTTATTCATTAAATTCATATTCTTAAATCTTTACTTCAAATAACTGATTATTGTTTCTTCATTATAGTAATTTTCTGTAAAGGAAATTAAATAGAGGAGAAAGTTTCAGAATTTAAAAAATTATTTCTTAATCTTTCGTTTTTTGTGCTCAGAAGAATGGCTGTAAGTGGAGCATTATGTGCTATGATTAGAGTTTTGGGTTCTCAAAAGAAAGGCCTAAAAATGTGTCTAATAAACGCACAGAGCTTAATGCCGAAAATTGACGAGTTTCGATACTTGTTTGATGTTATTTGTGTGACTGAAACTTGGCTGGTTGACAGCCTGAGAGATAGCCGTGTGGGTGGTGCTGTAGCGATTTTTGTTAAGAACGGTATAGCGTGTAGGTTAAAATGTACCTCACCATCTGATAGTGCCATTGAATATGTCTTCATAGAAATTTCGGGTCAAGAAGAAAAACTTTTAGTGGGCAGTGTATATAGACCTAACAGAAATATCGATATTTCTCCCTTCGTATCTCTCATGGAAGAACTAAGCTTATATAGTTTCAATATAGTTGTGTGTGGGGATTTTAATTCCAATTTATTGGTAGAGCATTCACTACTCAATGATATGGGTACATTGAATTTGAGTGCTGTTAATACAACGAATGCAACACATTTTTCACACAACACAACTACAAGTATTTTGCTTGACATTTTTTGGGTGAGTGACTTGAGCAAAGTTAAGTTTTATGATCAGCTTTCAGCGCCCGCCTTCTCTAGACATGATCTGATTTACATGACTTGATTATAGAATTACCCCTTTCATACAAAATATCCAATTCAGAGAATTTAGACGCATTAATTCCGCTTTATTAGAGGAAGACCTAAGAAGTTTTAACTGGAATGCAATCTATTACCTGCCCACGGGTTTTCTGAAACTAAACTTTTTAAATGAAAATATCTTAACACTCTTTAATAGACACGTCCCATTACTTACTAAAAGCTGCACTGGAACTACAAAACCTTGGCTTTCCCATGTAATTCGCCAACTTATCTCAAATCGTGATCAAGCGTACAGACGCTGGAAACGTTTTCGTTTATCGGAGCATTTTAACGCATATCGTTTTCTTCGTAACCAAGTTGTAATTGCAGTACGCTCCGCGAAGCGTCAAATGTACTTCAACAGGTTAAATCCATCGCTGAGGGGACGAGATCTGTGGAATAATCTTCGTCATATAGGAGTCGCCAAAAGCAAAAACATCAGTGTAAATGAAACGGATGGAAATGAACTCAACAAGAAATTTATCTCTGTACCATCAACTCATCTGGTTTCAACCAACCCAACCATTACATCCGGAAATCACGGGTTTTCTAATGACGGTTTCTGCTTTAGGTCAGTGGATAACACTGAAGTAGTGGAAAGTATATTATCTGTTAAATCAAATGCATTCGGCCTTGATGAAAGGGATCAGAAATTCCTTAAGCTCATATTACCTTTCATCTTACCGTACAACGCATCGTCATCTCTCCTTAAGCAGAACATCGCAACAACAGCAGATATCAGTCCTATGGAAAACTGCAACATCTCTGCTGATGACTTTCATACAGTTCTTAAGAGACTGCACAATTGGAAGGCTGCTGGTACAGACGGGTTACATAATTATTGGCTAAAGGAATTAGTTGCACTTCATGAGGTTATGAGACATTAAATTAACAGCTTCATACAGGACCCAAAGAAGATGCCAAGATAGTTATGTGAGGGAGTTACATATCTTATCCCTAAAGAGGCCAACACCCAAATTCAGACCTATAACTTGTCTCAACACCCTATATAAGTTGTCAACATCCTGCGTAGCTAATTAATTACTAAACACTGCAATGACAATAATATTCTTGCCGAACAACAAAAAGGTTGCAGGAAGAGCTCGTTAGGATGCAAAGAACAACTGACTATAGACGCAGTAGTCACCAATCAAGCAATTTATATGCAGCGTATATCTACAAAAAAGCATTTGACATGGTCCCACACAGCTGCTTGTTAAGTATCTTAAAGATATACAAAATAAACGAGCACTTAGTACGCTTCTGCGAGACTATAATGCCAAATTGGAGCACAAAACTACGCATAGGTACGATAACATCTCCTAATATAACAATCGCCAGAGGAATATTTCAAGGTGACAGTCTGAGCCCACTATGGTTTTGTCTTGTGTTAAACCCATTATCCTCGTTGCTTAACAAAAGTAAACATGGATTTGAAGTAAGGAATAATGTACAAAATGAGAGATTAACTCACCTAATGTACCTACATGGATTAAATCAAACTCTATGCCAGTACGTCTAGTAGTCTAGAACTTTACTTCAAATAGTTGAAAAATTCTCCATCAACATTCGAATGGAGTTTGGAATAGACAAATGTAAGACAGTCAACATCGTTAAAGGCTAGATGTCCAAAGGTCTCGAATATACCACCTCCAATAATGAGACTATTCATTCCATGGAAGAAGGCGATGTTTATAAATATCTTGGTATGTAGCAATCTAAAATAACTAAACACACGGATATCAAAAACAAATCTTCAGGACAGCTTTGAATTCCAGAAATGTTACGTTGGCCATCAACTCATATGCTATTCCCCTTGTAACGTACTCCGCATAGTCAAATGGAGTAAAACAGACTTAGAAGACCTCGAGAGGAAAATAAGGACGCTCATGACAAATTACCGCTATCATCATCCTAAGGCCTCGATTGAAAGACTTACACTCCCAAGATCCCGTGGAGGAAGAGGAATTATAAATATCAGAGATATGATTGAAAAGCAAAATAAACACCTTTTTGAATATTTCTTTAGAAAAGCTGAGTCATCTTCGCTTCATAAAGCAATTCTAAATGCTGATCAGAACTTCACACCAGCAAATATGCAGAGCAGAAGTCAACTGAATGAATCAGCAAATACCATCGAAAACTTATACCTCAACTGGAAGAGTAAACCTTTGCACGGAAGACGCCCAAATGAAATAGATGAACCTAATGTTGACACCGAAATCTTGAATTCTTGGCTTTGATTTGGAAACTTGTATCCAGAAACAGAAGGCTTCATGATTGCAATTCAGGATCAAGTGATACCTACAAGAAACTACCTGAAATACATTGTCAATGACCAAGCCATCCAAACTGACAACTGTCGACGATGTGGAGCTGTTCATGAGACAATACAACATATTCTTGCAGGTTTACTTTTGGAGGAATGGGTTAGACACCATAAGGAGGTATCCATACCTTCCCGTGTGCCGGATTCTCTAAGGGATTTCAACATTATAGCGGCATATCGGCTAAACCTCCAAAAGTGTCTCGACTATCACCGCCTCGGAACCACTTCCGTATTACTTCAAGGGGGGGATCCTGTAGTACCCATTGTGGGCTTACGCTGTCTCACGCTGTCTCACGGAACTGCTCTCCCTCTCTTTTCTTCTTTCTGATAAGGTGGCTGGCTTAGGTGCCAAGTTGTTCAAGTTCTCATCGCTGCCCAGCGTCTTTTCGACAATGTTCTCTGGAGTGATGATGCCGATGTTTTTCTCCAGTTCTTCTCCTCCCCGACGGGTTTGACCTTGTCACGGTGGGGAGGCTTACGTCTATTCTCCGGCTGCTCGACCAGCTGGAGATTTAGACCACTAAGAAAACCCAAAACAGGAGGAAAAGGGAGTGAGAAGGTTTTAAAACGGTGTGAAATGGTTAAATCTCCGGCTACTTGCGTGGGTGGAGATTTTTAAGGTTTTAAAGGATGATGAAGGGTGAAATTGGTAAAATCTCCGGTTACTTGCGTGGCTGGAGATTTTTAAGGTTTTACAGGATTATGAACGGAGTTAACTGGTAAAGTCTCCGGCTACTTGCGTGGCTGAAGATTTTTAAGGTTTTAAAAGGTATAAAAAGGGTAAGTCTCCGGTAACTTGCGTAACTGGAGATCTTATTTGTTAGTAGCAAATAATAGTAGGAACATCGTCCTAGTTCTTTTAGAACATTGATTAGAAGTATCTTTCCTAGTTCTTTTCAGAACAAAGATTAGAAGTGTCTTTCCTAGTTTGCCGTAAGGTGAGCAAAAGACTAGGAGTGTCTTTCCTAGTTTGCCGTAAGGTGTGCAAAAGACTAAGAGTGTCTTTCCAAGTTTGCCGTAAGGTGAGCAAAAGACTAGGAGTCCCTTTCGTAGTTCTTCGCATGGCGAATGAAGACCAAAAGGAAGCACCCTAAAGTTGTTGGTTAATACTTCGACTAACTTCTTGGTGTGTGTATCCTAAGGGTTGACAGGCCCAGAGTTTTGCAGGAACTCATCTGTAAGTGACATCGGTTGCTATACCGGAAGCTATATTCTGGTACCTATCTATGAAGTAGGCCTCCTAGTGGAAACATCATGGTGGCGTGGTTTATTCTGAATGCGGAGACATGGTTTTCAAGATTCTTTTCTTGAATTCAAGAGGTGTTAGATAGACCTCGCCTCCAAGCAAGAGGTGTGCATATGCTGCAACATATCACAACTTTGCGACCGAGATGGCTTCGGCTATCTCAGTGTTAATGGTCAGGACCCAATCTGAATCCGATGGAGGTAGGCCTCCCGTGGGGTAGAGCCGACAATCGGCAGGTACTCACGTAAAACCAAAAGACGATTGCAGTTCTCCTCTTTCGGGTTCCCATCTGCCGGAGGGGAAGAAGGTACGTTCCGCGTCATCTTGTTTAGAGTCCCCGCACTGGCAGGCTGGACTGCTCGTTCTGCCAATCTTGTGGAGAAAGGCGTTGAAGTATCCGTTCTGTTTCGTCAGCTGCTTAGCCTCTTCGGATGCCGCTTCCACTCTCTTTTCCGCCATTTTGTCATACACGTACTTCCTTGCCATCGCTAGGAGATCGATAGAGGTCACTCCAGTGATTACAAGGACAGCTGGTTTTGACACCGTTCGCTAAGAGTTGGCCACACGTAGAGCTCCGCACCTTTGCACCGACGCCATCTGTTTCCGGTACTTCTCATGCTTTAGTGCGTCCGCCCAGATTTCGCTACCGTACAGAAGGATGGAATGTGTTGTCGCCATTCGTTACCTTCGCTTACTGACCGTTGATCCCCCCACGTTCGCCATCAGTCTGCTCAGTGATGTGGTTGTTTTTTAGGCTCTTTCCGTTGCTGCCTTTATTTGTTGCCAGTAAGTAAGCTTTGTGTCGAGTCTCAATCCCAAGTACTTCACCGCCAAGCTGCTTCTTATCACTTCGGCCCCGATTTAGAAGTCGATTTCCTCGCCAGAAGGACTATCTCAGTTTTCTCCGTGGCTTGACGGAGCCTTTGCTCTTCCATCCACGAGTTTGCTCGTCGCATGACCTGGTTCAACTTTCTTTGCGCGTTATCGGTGTCTCGTGTCGTAATCACCGCGACGATGTCGCCAGCGTACCCGACTAGAAAGGCATCTCCATGCAAAGGATATCGTCGTAGGAGATGTTCCAAGTCTGTTCATAAGATCGATCCCTGCGCTGCGTCAGATGTGATTTCCTTCCTTCGCGGGCCATCTCTGGTCTCATAAAGCAACTCTCGATTCCTTCACCATCCGCAGGAGATATGCTGGAATGTGGAATCTTCGTTCGAGCGCATCCAGTATATCGCTAAACCTGACCGAGTTGAAGGCATTTCATACGTCCAGCGTTGCTAGCAAGACGGTCTTCTTCGAATAGTGGCTTCCTTGTTGGGCGATTTCAGTGGCGTACACTTCTTCTTGTATTGCTCCGATCGTAAAACGGCCTCCCCGGAACTCGTATTGCCTCTCTAATAGATAACCCAACGCTTGTACTGCCGCTGTGAGCCGTGGTTTCAATAGCTTTTCCAAGAGCTTCCCCGCGGTGTCTAGCATGCACAGAGACCTGTATGCCGATAGGGAATCCGTATCTCTTTTGCCTTTGCTGATGAGCACCAACCGTTGTTTCTTCCAGCTCTTGGAAAAGATGCTTTCCTCGAGGAAGCCGTTAAATATGTTCAGCAGCAAGTGGGGACATGTTTGGGCGCTCACTTTCAGGACTTCTGTAGGGATTCCATCGGGACCAGGGGCTCTTCTATTTTGCAGGGAATACACAGCTATGCTCAACTCCTCTCTAAAAGCTGGAATGTAATGTCTTTGGACCAGTGAGTGTGTTGTTTAGTGACTGAGAATGAGTTTGGAATTTTTTCTCCGTTAAGGACAGGGGGTGCCATCTGAGCTCCGAGTTTCCGCGTTACGATCTTGTAGTCTAGTCCCCAGAGGTCGCTATTTACGTCACGGCGGAGATCCTCCCATTTTTCTCTCTTGCTCGAATTTATGGCCTTCCTAAGCTCGGATCTCTTGGTTCTGAACTCCACTAAGGCGTCGTCCATAGGTTCAGCTTTTCTTCTTCTTCTAACCCTGGTGACTGTGCTTCGAAGTTGTAAACATCTCGTGCGTAGAGCAGCTATCTCCTCTGTCCACCTCTACACTGGATCACTGTTTCTGTTGGCACCGCTCGTTTGGGGCATTGAGGAATCGCAAGCGAGCCGAATTAGTTGCATCGTGGCTTCAGCTTTCGTTTCTGCAGGTCCTTGTACTTGCAGTACAGCATCTGCTCCTTCCTCGATCACTCCCTTAAAATGATCTGCGTTAAGCCTGTTTAAATTTCACCTTGAAGCCTGTGGTTGGTGGCGATGGTTTAGGGCTCGTTGGTTTCCCGCCAGATCAAAAACGATATACTGGTGGTCGATACCTGTGTTGTCCTCGATTACTCTCCATCTATCTGGGATAGTGCCTCTGTCTCCTGGTCTCCTGAAGGTGGGTGTATCTCCTACGTTAATTACGTACAGTCCATGTCTCGCGGCCATCTCCATTATTTGCCTTCTTCGAGAGTCTGTAGTTGGCATTCCCCACTCCTGTCCTTTAGCGTTGAAGTCTCCGGTGACTATGTATGATATCTCCATCAGTTTGATTTAGGAAGTCCTCTAAATCTTCCAGTTGTTTACGGAACGCTTCGATTCTGTCATTAGGAGTGAGATATGTGCTAACTATTGTCAGCCTTCCACTTTTTACCCATGCGAATCCTCTTTTTGCTCCTTTTCTCTCGATGAGGAATTTCCGTGTGTCAGGGATCCAAACAGCAGCAGTTCTGTGCAGATCCGGTATCCAATTTGGTCCATCTTTATAATTGGCTTACGATGCCAATTTCTGCTCGCAATTCTGCAACAAGTTTCGTCAGGAGGCTATCCGCGGTAAGGCTCCTGTGGACATTCGCCTGGAAAATAATCGTTATATGTATGTAATAGATTAGAAATTTTAAAATAGAATGTTATTAGAGAACACTGTTCATAAGGATAAAATAATTTTTTTTAAATTCAAAGTTTTGAAATGCAAAGTTTTTTAAACTTTTTAGAAGCATCTCTATAAAAAAATTTCATTAAAATACATACATTATGTCGATAGTGAGTAATTTAAAATTTGAAAAAATGGTTCTATGGCAGGTACAAGCTGTAATATCTTACTTTCATTTTTTTTTATTAAATAAAAGATCGTAAAAATTAATTAATTAATCGTTTTCGAGAAAAATACGATTTTTAAAAACCGTTTTTTAACCTTTGTATGGTGGGTACTTTTAGTTTTAGGTCAAATAAATTTTTTTCTCACATCTTCTAGATTATATTGAGAAACTTTGCGGTTTTCGAAATATTGCTTTTTGTACCGTTTTTGAGAAAATCAAAAACAAAAAGAATTGGTTCCATGGGTTCCTCAATAACCATTTTTCGGAAAATTTTGTTCACCGTGTCTGACAATTAATTGTTAAATCATTTAGGCCTATTCGGCGAGATCTTTTATTCTTTTATTCTGTTATTCTGCTATGAATTTCCATACAAATGTTTGAGCTGTCAACAAATCTTTTATGAATTTTAATTTTGGTATTCAGCACGCTAAAATCTGTTATAAAATCTGCTAAGAAAACTTTTATTAACTGTCAAACGTTCGAACATAGAAAAAATCTTTTACGAATAGCATTTTTGGTATTAAGCATGCCAAAATCTGCTATGAAATCTGTTAAAAATCATAAAAGAATAAAAGACAAACTTCTGTGACTTTTATCATAAAAGATTTCAATAAGTGCACAGGTGCATCAAGTAAAAATGAATATTTATCTTTTATTTCGTCAATGAAATGTTCTTTTAAGGAGTCAAATGAAAGAAAATATATTAAAACACATATCATATAAGCATAATATAAGTAGAGTATGGACATGGTATTCCCAGAAACATATGAGATAAAATCGTGTTCCATTGTATGGATACCAATAGTGTGTAAGGCTAGGTGCGCGAGTTACGGTGGGAGCAGCGGCGATTATGAAAAAAAAACAAAATTTTAATTTTACACTTTGGATCTTTATTGATAAACTGAACAACATTCTACATTTGAATTGGCTTTTTATTATTTTGTTATGCTTATTCACCACTTTATTCGTGGGAATGTTTGAAATCAAAAATAACATAAGGTTTATGATTACTTGAAATGAAATGTAATATAATACAATGGAAAAGGTTTTATATTAATTGAAAAAGATTTAAAGCGAAAAACATTATTTTCTCACAAGTAATTTAATATTCATATTTAATGTAATATAGGATTATGAATTTATGTTGAGTGTTGCTGTATGTTGCGGGGTACGTAACTCTTCCCCCCTCGGACTGAGGCTCGGTAGCAGAAGTTGGGTGATTGGCTCGGTGTGGATAAATGTATGCTGCTTTAGATATGTAATGATGATAATTGCTATGATGATGATTATAAGTGTCGTTGATCCCAAAAATATGCTGGACTGCTGTTTCGTTCTGAGGTTAAGTATGTCAATAGTTTTTGGTTTTTCATGTTGTATTTTTCTAGTTTGTGTAGGCTTAATTTTTCGAGAGTTTTTGTACCATTTATTTGGATGAAAGATGATGGGATGATTTCGATTTTATCCCAAAAGATGTGTGGTTTGCTGCTATATTCGATATTGTTGATGATTATTTCGCAATTTTTATAATGAATTAATGAGTTTCCTGATATAATTTTCTGGTCGATTCCACATGTTGTTATTAATTTGGTATCTGGGACGTCTATTAAAACGATGAAATGATCTTCTGGTTGCATGATTTGTGTTTGCCATTGTTGTTCTTCTAATTCGCATGTTGCTTGAGTGTTTTTCACTAGGTTCGGGATGCAGTCATCATTGTTGATCTTCTTTAGATTCGTTTTCTTGCAGTAATATACCTCATTTATCATTAAACATGGTTTATCAAGATATTGCATAAATAGGTTACTTAATAAGGCATAAGGTTTGGGTAGATGGATGGTATGAGTTTTATTAATGGGAAGTGGAATTAGATGATGTAGTGAAAATATTTCTTGAGATGGAATTGGCATTTTTATGTTAAATATTAATTTTGAGTGGTTATAGTAACCTTGCAACTCTAAAAGACTATAAACCTCTTCAAAAGATGTGGTTGTAATATTATTTTTTTCAAGGTTGTTACATATACATATAAGTGAGTTCAAGAGGATTGAGTATTTGTTTAGAAATTATGTTGAGTTTTGCCAATTGTTGATTCTGCAATATCCTGGAGATGGGATCTTAGTGTATCTATATTGAAATTTGTTTGGTATATATATTGCATGTACTGAATGGTATCTTGTTCTGAACGGATTTTATTAGATGGAGCCATTTGGTATTTGTTGAGAAAATTTTCGAGAATCTCTTGTTGGTCATTTATATGCTTGGTAATATTTTCGAACCTTTGGCTTACTTCTTTATTGATCATTATTTGCTGTGCAGTTTCAGTCCCTAAAATGACTTGATTTTCTTTAAGAGTTTCTAATTGTTTATTGATAAGAATTGCATCACTATCATCCATATTACCAGTTATACTCTTTATAATTGAGCCTAGTCCATTAATAATTCCTCTTTTATTTCTATTTCTAGGTGAAATGACATTTAATTGGCGTTCTAGTTCTCTATATTTGAAATTTGTTATTTCAGTCAATATACTAAGGTTTTTATTTTTGTTGATTATATCTACAGATTTCTGTATTTTTTCGACATTGGCTATATAAAGTTCTAGGTCGATAATGTGAACTATATTTGTGTAATCTTCTATGATTTTCGCCGATCCCAATTTCAAAGATAAAAGTCCTTTTGTGTTACTCAGATCCTGAATTTCTATCTTCTGGGCTGTTGCTAGAAGAAACCTGAAATTTTCGTTTTCTTTTAGTTTTGGATTTATGTAATTTTTTGTTTTTCATGGTAACTAGTGTTACTCTATTATTTTTCTTAACGATTTGATAACTAAATCTCGGAGTTAGTTTATTCCTTCTACATTCTTTCCTAAAAATAACAGTTCCTTCCTTAATGCTTTTAGGACTTTCCCTATTTTTATTTAGTTTTTCTATATTATTTGTTACGTTTTCGCCTACTTGTTCTTTAATAGATGAATATAAATGTTCTTGAAATTCGTTTAGTTTTTCTAAATAATCATGGACATTATTGTAACTTATATTTTTAAATTTATATGTACGACCATAAAAGAGTTCAAA
Source organism: Philhelius festivus (assembly GCA_963931855.1). Classification (NCBI taxonomy): domain Eukaryota; kingdom Metazoa; phylum Arthropoda; class Insecta; order Diptera; family Syrphidae; genus Philhelius; species Philhelius festivus. The sequence goes on along the minus strand of OZ007554.1, from coordinate 132,572,370 downwards.
AGGGGTAAGCTTAGTTTGAGAATGTATAGCATTTTTATATGTAATTAATATTTCGTGCAGAATATCTTCGTGGTTTCTAGTTTTGTTCTTATCAAAAATAATTCTATATATTTCAGTGAGGGTTGAATGCATTCTTTCTACCGGGGCATTGCTAGAACTTTGTTGAAAGGATGTTATATGGTGCTCTATATTAAATTGTTTGCAAAAGTCACAGAATATAAGAGAGGTAAACTCAGGGCCTTGGTCTGTTATTAATTTTCTAGGTATACCGTGAAGGCTCATGAAATGTTTAAGAGAAGTAATGACGGTAATGCTATTTCTATCGGACAATGTGTAGGCAGCTCCATATTTAGAAAATTTATCAATGACTGTCAAAACTAGTTTTTTATTTACAGTATAAATGTCAGAATGAACAATATCAAGAGGTTGAGAAGGGTTTTCTGGTATTTGGTACTCAATTTTATGCGGATTTCTATCATATTTCAAAGTTTGGCATTTATTGCAATTATTAATTATTTTCGTGATTTTATTTTTCATAAAAGGAAAAAAATAGTCTCTTTTAATGTGTAACAAGGATTCATTTATGCCTCGATGGTTTGAATTTATGTGATTATCATTAATAAGTTTGTCCTGGTCGTCATCAGTTGTAACATCTTGTAGATTCTCAGTGCATCGAACTAGTTTAAAGAGTTTTGATTGTGAAAAATATTTTGAATCGACTGCTTGAACAATTCGAAATATGTCATTGTCTGTTGTATATACTGCGGTTAACTTTTTTGGGGGTAAATATTGTTTAAAAATACTTGTTACATTTGCTTCAGTAAAATTGGGTTGCCTTATAATGCGCCTTTGTTTATTTCTAAATGGTGTTATTAGAGAAATAGGTGGGGTCCTATTTGATTTTTCGAGAATTAATTGAAAGCTTAATGAATTTAATGGTTGTTCTGATATAGGAATTCCATCGTTAAGATCTTCTTGAGCTGAATGAACTGTTGTTCCTGCTGTTGCTCGGGTGGAATTCGATTCGTTAATATTGATTTCAACTTCGCTTTTTTCATCTAGTTTTATTCTGCTAAGAGCATCAGCGTTTGTGTTCTCCTTACCTTTTTTATATATAACCTCGTAGTCAAACTCTTCGAGTTTAAGCCGTCATCTTATCAGCTTAGAGGTTGGTTCCTTGAGTGAAAATAGCCACGTAAGTGGTTTGTGATCAGTTACTATTTTGAATGTTCGTCCAAAGAGATATGGACGGAAGTGTTTGGTTGCCCAAACAATGGCTAGGAGTTCTTTTTCTGTTGTGCTATAACTTATTTCAGAGTCGGATAGTGTTCTCGATGCATAACAAATAGGTTTGTCTGAACCTAAAGGTCCTTGGCTAAGAACAGCACCTATTGCGTAATCGCTTGCGTCTGTTGTTAAGTTAAAAGTTTTTGTGAAATCTGGGTATTGTAACAGTGGATCATTCATAAAAATGTTCTTACAGTGTTCGAAACATTTTACGTATTTGTCATCTAATTTTATACTACGACCTTTTTTTAAACATTCCGTTAAGGGTTTGGTGATTTTTGCAAAATCTCTAATGAATTTTCTGTAATAGCCTAAAAGTCCTAAAAATGATTTTATTTGCTTAGTTGTTTTAGGGATGGGGTATTTCAGGGTTAGGTTTTACACCAAGAGGGGTTACAATGTGACCTAGAAATGATACTTCCTTTCTAAGGAATTCTGATTTGTCCAGTTGGATTTTTAAATTTGAGTCGTATTGTCTCGCAAAGATTTTTCGTAAATTTTCTATGTGTTCTTATAGAGAGCTTGAGAAGACGATTATGTCGTCCATGTAAACAAGGCAAGATTTTCCTTGCAGGTCTCTTAAGACGTTATCCATGACTCTTTGAAAGGTCGATGGAGCGTTTTTGAGCCCGAAGGGCATCCTTATGAACTCATAGTGTCCATTATTTACTGTAAAGGCTGTTTTATTTATGTCTCTAGGGTCTATTTCAATTTGGTGGAACCCAGATGCAAGGTCTAGGGTTGTAAAATAGTTGCAGCGCCCAAGTTTATCTAGAATATCTGATATGTTAGGAAGAGGATAACGATCACCAATAGTTTTATCATTCAACTTTCGATAATCAGTTACCATCCTCCACTTCTGTTTACCAGAAGCGTCTGTTTTCTTTGGAACAATCCAAATTGGGCTGCTCCAAGGAGAATAGCTTGCTCGGATTATTCCTTGTTTTAATAGCTCTTGAATTTGTGATTGTATTTCCTCTTTGTGTATTTCTGGATATCTGTATGATTTTGTGTGTACAGGTATATCATCTGTTGTTCTAATTCGATGTTTTACCTCATTAGTAAAAGTAAGAGTTTGTCCTTGTTTAAAAAAAATGTCATCAAATTCTCGGCAAAGCCTTATTAATTGTTTAAGTTCTTCACTGTTAAGGTGGTCTGTTCTGAGTAGTTTACTTATATCTTGTGTGTTATTGGATTCTATTTTATCTGAAGAGTATTGAATGTTCAAGTTGTTTATTTCTTGAAAGGCTGTTAGTTTTTTAACTTTTATGGGTTGTTCTAAGTAAAAGGTTTGTTCTTGATTCGTAAGATTTAAAACTTCAGCTCGGCAAAACCAATTTGATACTTTAGAAATTCCTTCCGAAATTTGAAGAGTTCTTCCGATTTTGGTTGTTGGAATGTATACCTCGTCATTTTCTATATATACTGGTATTTGTGCAATAATTTTTGAATTAGGGGGAACTTTATAGATTTGGGAAGTAAGGTTTGGTTTGAAATGAAGTGGGATTATAGCGTTTTTTGTTTCAAGAACTTTATCCTTAAGATTGATATTTGCTTCTAGGGCGTTCATTGTTTCTAAACCGAGTAACCCATCGAAGTAACTATGAAACTTGAATATTAAAAACTCGAACTTATCTTTCGTACATAATTCTGGAAATGCTGGAAGTATTGCTTTTTTATTAAGTGTGTGTTTGTTCAGTATTGTGGTAATGTTAATAGGATCTATAGATTTTTGGGATTGAGGATCTATGTATTCGGGATTTATGAAACTAACAGAAGCTCCAGTATCAACAAGAAATTTAAGAGTTTGTCCTGTATGCAATGTAATATTTATGTAAGGTAAAATGTTTGAACTATGTTTGTTTATATCTAAAAATCCTATTTGGTCTCCGAGGCAATTAACTAAAAATTTTCTTCATCTATAATATGTTCTTCTGGAATAAATCTATCTAATTGAGAATAATCTATTTCATTTCCTTCAATAGGCTGAATATTATTTTCGTATTCATTTTGGTATTCAATAGGGTTTTCGTTAATATTGTGTACTTCTCTTAGTGAAGAATTTTGTCTTGGCCTGTAATTGTTACTTTGATTTGTGCGAAACTGTTGTGAGTTACGTTGTTGTGTATTCCGTGTTGTTCCACTTGAAATTGACATTGGTGTTGGACAAGGGAAAACATTATCAGGTCTTGGGGCAGAAACAATTTGGTTTCTATTGGAATTTAAAAACTTCTGTTGATTACCTTTCTGTGGGGAATTCCAATTATTAGTATTATTTATAGGACGTTGTCCTATGCCTTGACTATAATTATTTTGATAAGGCCTATTAAAATATGTTGGATGATTTTGATAAGATCTTAAATTTGGTGACTGGTAATTATAGCCGGTCTGGTTTTGATTTGGCCTAAATGAATGGGTATTCTGTTGGTAGTTGGTTTTCTGTGCAGGGATGTTTGAATAATTTGTTCTAAAATAAGTTCCAGGGTTGGAAGTAGGAGCAGAATATTTTAAATAAAAAGTATTTTGTTCTTTGATACAAAAACTGAAGGCTTCGGGAAGTATGAAAGGCTTCATTGCTCTTATGGTCGAACCCAATGGTTCTTTAATTCCTATTAAAAATGTGTTTAGACACATGTCTGAATATAGCTGGGTTTTAGCTGTGATTACATTATGTTCACTTTCATGAATGTGTATGTGATTATTTAATGTAGAAAGGATTTCAATTATCTTGGAATAATATTTTTCAATTGTGTCATTTCCTTGCTTGACAGAATGGAGATCTCTAATGAGAGAAGTCTCATTCCTCTTATCTGAATAATGAAGAATCAAATTTTCTTTAATTTCACCCCAATCTAACGTTATACCAAACATGTTTAGTACTTCGTTAGCTTCGTCTGTTATTTTGTTTCTAATAGCTCTTAAAATAATATTTGCATAAGGCGTATTACTGACAGATTTCATAATATCTAAAATTTCCTCAACATTTTTTATGAACTCATAAAGAAGCCTAGGATTCCCATTGAATTTTGGGAGATCCTTGATAGCATCCGGTATTTTTAAGGAGTTAAAAACATGATTTACATTTGATATATTTATTTCACTTTCTGTATAACTACTACCGGTTCCGTTTACTGCGGCGATACCGTTAGAAAAACTAGGGTTTATAGTATTGTTACTATCTATCTCTCCTTCAGGGTTATTACCATTGGTTCCGTTTACTGCGGCGCTACCATTGGCAAATCCCAGCAAGTTACTTTTACCATTCATGAATAATTTTATTTCTTTTTCTTGATTATAATTTTCTATTTTTATTTCCTCTTCTTTTTCTTCTTGAATAGGGTTAAAATAGGGTTTTAGAGTTGATTTACTTATGTATTTTGCAGTGTCTTTTCATATGTATATTTTTGTCTTATATATTTTTTTATTTGTTATTAATTAGGAAAAGGATAATGATTTAGGAAAATAAGGATAGCAATTATCTTGACTTACATGCAATTGATGATTGGTATAATCATGGTTCAGAATAATATGGTTCACTTCGTCCTCGCCACGAGGTCCTCCGAGTCACTGATGATATAGAAGTTCACTTTTGTATATCTTTTATTGTTCACTAGATGTGTTCACTTTTTTAATATCTATCTATTGGTTTTGTACTGTTGACTGGTTGTTTAAATAAAAGTTCACTTTTTTTTTTTTTTTTTTTTATATCCAAAGATTGATTTTTTACTGTCAATTGGTTGTTTTATAAAAGTTCACTTTTGTATATCTTTTATTGTTCACTAGATGTGTTCAATTTTTTAATATCTATCTATTGGTTTTGTACTGTTGTTTATAAAAGTTCACTTTTCACAATATTCATTTGTGATAATGATAATAATTTAAAACAATGAAAACAATTCAACTTTTCACAATATTCATTTGTGATAATGTTAACAATTCAATGTTCGCGGACTCGACTTTTCGACTGCGCCAGTTACGGTGGGAGCAGCGGCGATTATGAAAAAAAAACAAAATTTTAATTTTACACTTTGGATCTTTATTGATAAACTGAACAACATTCTACATTTGAATTGGCTTTTTATTATTTTGTTATGCTTATTCACCACTTTATTCGTGGGAATGTTTGAAATCAAAAATAACATAAGGTTTATGATTACTTGAAATGAAATGTAATATAATACAATGGAAAAGGTTTTATATTAATTGAAAAGGATTTAAAGCGAAAAACATTATTTTCTCACAAGTAATTTAATATTCATATTTAATGTAATATAGGATTATGAATTTATGTTGAGTGTTGCTGTATGTTGCGGGGTACGTAACTCGCGCATTCAATTTTCAGTTGCACAACTCTTTGGTTGCTTATAGAAAACAGATGAACTATTTGGTTGAATGTCCGCGCAGGTGCATATAATAATTGTCAAAACACAAACTTTTTAGTTTGCTCGAACCAAGCAGTTTCGAAACTAAAAATTGAATGTGCGCGCCTAGCCTAAGAGTTTACTTTTTTGTTCGTCATCCATTTTGATTATGTCAGATGAAATATTTTACATAATCACAGCTGATTATGATCACAGATTTAGTTCAGTTTGATAACAGATCTCGTTTTCGAAGTAGCATAACAGACTTTTATAAAAGTTCGAACCTCTGAATACCAATCATAAAAGATCTTTTAAGGTGGAAATCTTTTATGATTCATAACAGAAAATCTATAGCAGAATAAAAGATGTAGCAGAATAGGCCTAATTGTCTGACAATTAATTGTAAGAAATCTGACTTCTGACAATCATGTGTACACTAGCTGACAATCGTGTAATCTTCCAATTAATTGTCAGAAAATGTATCTGACAATTAATTGTAAGACGGTAAATTGTGAGGTTTTTCATAATCGTGTAAACACACAATTTACTGTCAGGCCTGCCAATTTTTATCATTGTCTGACGTTTCTGACAATGAAGAAATGGTAAGATGCACGTATTTTAGCATCATACAATTTTTTCATTGTAAGACAATTTGCAGACAAGGTTCAAATGAAGCAGTTTTCATAACCAACAAAAACTGACAATTAGTTGTGTGTGTACACGGTTGGTAGAAAATCTACCAATCTCTTACAAATTACAATTGATTGGTAGGTATTTAGCCAGCTATCTGAAAATAAATTGTCAGTCAACTTTTGAGATAGATTGATAGATTTTCTACCAACCGTGTACACACACAACTTAATTGTCAGCTAATTGGTAGATAATTGTCAGACATTGTAAGATCTGACAAAATTGTAAGATCTACCAATCGTTTACACTTAGCTTTAGTATTTCTTTTCTCATTCTGAGCGCACTCCATGAGCTTAAAATAAAATAGTAGAGTTAATGGATTAAAATGCTCAGAACAACAAACTTCACATAACTTAAATAGCGGAAAATAGAGAAAAATATATATACAAATAAATAGTATTTCTAGTGCGAAAAGTAAAATTATTAACCAACTAAGAACATGATCCTGTAGCGCTTAAGTGTGTTTCAAAAATAATTCAGAGGATTCAGAGTATGGAACATGGGACGTTCAGAACATACTCGAATTTTGTTCAGAGCTGTACTCCGAACGAACAAAGAAAATCGTCAGTTGATGTTGCAAACTGTCTTTTATTGACACGATAACTAATTTCAAAAACAATTAACTAAACAAAAGGTTTCTGTATAATTGACTATCTTTGAATCCCACATTTCGCTTTAGCAGAAACAATAACATAGTATGTGCGTGGACACATTAGTATGTGCGTGGACACATTAGTATGTGCGTGGACACATTAACTACGCACAGATATTCATTTACTTGATACAATTTATAATGGGTGATTTTTTTGATATTTTCTTTTTGGCAACTCTGGTTTTGACAGCTCACGCACGTTTTGTGTTTTGTGTCACTGTCAAACATCTTTGGTTTGGTCTATAATTTAACCATGAATCGTCCTACAAACGAACAACGCTTGCAAATTATTGGATTTTATTATCAAAATGAGTACTCTGTTAAGAATGTTGATCACGCGCTTCTTCCATTTTATGGTCAGTTTAATCGACCTACTGAGGCGGCTATTCGGGCTATTTTGACTAAATTTGGTACTAAATTTACGTTGTTAGACATTAAACCACCAACACACTTACGTAAGGTGCGAACTGAGGAATATATCGCAGCTGTATTGGCCAGTGTTAGTGATGACCGTGAATTATCAATTCGGCGCCTTTCGCAGCATGGGCCTCTATTACTCCACTACGTGGACAATTTTGCGGAAGGAGTTAGGTGTAAAGCCTTTCAAAGTACAGATGGTGCAAGAATTGAAGCCGAACGACCTACCACAAGTACGGGTAACAATGGACCAATTGAGAGGCGAGTTCTTTCGGTCAATTGGCTGGCTAGATCGTGCGATTTAACGCCTCTAGCCTATTTTTGGTGGGGCTATGTTGGCTCTATAGCGATTTTTAATTTCTGTAGCTCTTTAAAAAATTACTCGTTATTAACAGCAGATCAACAACTGGAAAGTTATCACTTTGAAGTAAGGTTCCGTCGAGAATTTTACTTTAGAGAGTTTTATCTATTTTCTATTTAAAAAAGCAAATCTTTCTGAATATATTTTGAACGATTTTTTTTAATGAGTAACAGTAAAAACAAATTTCTAGCAGCATCAAGATTTAAGTATTCAAAAGCTGCCGTTCTGTCAAAACATTTTTTTTTCATGAAAGGCAGTGGCTTAAATTCTGGAGATTATGGAGAAAAAAACTGTTCTTCTTTTTCCAACAAAACAACCGAATTTTAAACACGAAATACTGACGAAGCTAGAAACTTACGAAACTTACTAGCTCAGCAATAAAAAGGAATTGTAATTATATGTGAAATGTAAAACAATACGAGTATTAGAACAAAAATTAAATTACTACACTAAGTTTATGTAATTATTGGCTATTATGTTAAACTTGATTAACCCATCTCTTTGCCTCATCATTCTTCATGTGGGTTATATGATAACTTACGTCAATGTGTTCAGGCCAGTGTTGCGAATTTTTTAATTAAAAAACCATAAGTCATAAGTCTAGATGATTTGTGAATTAAAAAAATTTAATTCATAAGTTAGTTAGTGACTTACGAGCATGATTAAAAAAAATAATTCATAACTACTAAGTGACTTATGAACCTTATGACTTAAATTTTTTTAATTCACAAGTCACCAACTGACTTATGAATTAAATTTTTTAATTCATAAGTCAGTAACTAGCTGCTGAATTATATTTTTTTTTAATTCATAAGTCACCCACAAGCTTGTGAATTAAAGCCTTTTTATGATTTGAATTATTGGAACTCGAGAAGCGTGAACCTCGAAACATTGGTTTGTTCTCATACTTTAAGACTAGTGTGTACAATAAAATAATGATGATTTGGATTATTGGAACTCGAGAAGCGTGAACCTAGAAACATTGGTTTGTTCGAATACTTAAAATTTAGTGTGTACAATAATATTCATATATTAAACAGCTACAATAATGCGAAAAAATTATGCCAAATTTCATCAAAGAAATCACCTATGCAAAGCCGAGGCTCTGCTATGTGGGCTAAAAAAGAAAACGGCCTATTGTATTTCATTATTAACCGCAGAGAACTTTAGATATAAATAAAAATATCGCCAAATTAAAAAATATGTTTTTTTTTCGATACTTTAAAATAAAACCTCTTGTTGGATGATCCTCTACATTATGTATTTATATATGCGAATCAAGCTAATAAATTAATTTGCATACTTTGCAGGGCCAAACAATAGATGACATTCCTTCAGCTGTTTTGGAAGATGCCGCACAGCTATGCAAAGCTAACAGCATTCAAGGTAACAAAGTAAACAACATCGATGTTGTTTACACAATGTGGGAAAATTTAAAAAAGACGCAAGGAATGGAACCTGGTCAAGTAGCTTATCACAATGAAAATCAGGTCAGGAAAATTCGCATTGAGAAGCGAGTAAACGAAATCGTCAACCGTCTAAACAAAACTAAAACTGAAGAACATCCAGACTTTCGAGCACAAAGAGAAGCTCGCGACGCTGAGGAGCGAGAAGATAAAAAACGTCTGTTACGAAAACAAAAAGAAATGATGAAAGAGGAAGAGAAAAAGAAACTTGAAAAAACTGAATTGAGGAATTATAAAAGCTTAATGACAGCCGAAAAAATGACTTCAAACTACGATGATGGTAACGATTCAGATGATTTTATGTAATATTTGGATAGTGAAAATAAAATCTTGAAAACAATAAGTTATGATGACAATGAAGAAAAAATTGATTATACTCTTACTCGTGAAATATTAAATTGTTGATTAAAACAAAAAAAACGTGATATTGTTGTCATATTTGTTGTTTTGACTTTTCAAAATACATCATCATTTGGGGGTAGCTCATACAGTTTAACAGTTTGCGGTTGTATATTTTTTCTTAACTCGGTTTCGTCTATAGAAAATATATTTTTCAAAAGGAATATCTTTGAATGAAATAGTCAAAAATAACGATGAAGAGTGTCTAACCACAATTGATATTGCTTTGGTTTACTTTATTATATAATAGTCGGCCGGGTGCAATGAGTTCTTATAAATTCTTATGTAGTATACCCAAGCGATAGTGATTATGACTATACGTAACTCTGCCAACTATAATCAATATTGCTTGTCTTCTTCTTTTTTATGTAATTTAGTTAAAGTTCCCCAATAGGAATACGTGATTCTAATTCAATACCAGAAGAAAAACCAAAAAGAGATCATAAACAACGAGAAATCTGGGCTATTAATGCGATTTGCTTAAAAGCTTTTTGTAAGAACGCACTTTACAATCTCTTTCTTATCTTATCTAGTTTTTCCTTCTTCTTCTTCTTATGGCCGTTTTTTAAAATGATACTCATTTTCTTTTATGACGTTCATTATTTTCATGCATTCATTCTCGTCCACGCATCCAAAACTAACGGTACCCCCCATACACCCGTAATGCAAAATCTTATTTATCTCGAAAACGGCTCTAACGATTTTGATAAAAAAAATTAGGTATGATATTATAGACATGGACTACATTTTGGTCGAAAAAAAATTTGGTTGGAAATGTTATTAACGGTACCTGTCATAGAACCGTTTTTTTGATTTTCGACTTTCTCATTAACGGCTCTAAGGATCTTAACCAAAAATTTTCACCAGGAGTCCCCTCAAGTTTAAAATAATATTGTTTATAAAAATATTCAAAAAAATATTTGTTGGTTTTTTTTTTAAATACATTTTTTTTTTTTGAAAAATCAATATCTTTTTATTTTTTGAAATTATTTCCTAAAATCAATGGCGCAAAATTTTAATTGAATTAGTAGGATGCTAAGCTGTATTAGTATAGTACTAGGTTGGAACAACGAATTTGCAAATTTTAATCGAATATAGCATCATACTTTCTCTACCCTTTTGTTAAAGTTAAAATCATCGAATACCTACTTTATTAAAGTATCATGCTAGCTTCATATGACTCTTTGATATTTGCAAACATGAAAAAAGGTTCGTGTACTTACTTTTTTACACGAAATGTCATTGTTTTAGGTGTGTTCAGAAGCAATTTATTAAGAAAATCCTTTTAGTACGATACTAGTTAGAAAATGTTTAAAATTAAGAATGATTCAGTAAACTACTTTAAAGTTAGCTAATTGTTAAGTAGTATCATACTAATACCTTAAGAATAGGCTGTTTAAAATTTTGCGCCAATATTATTAAATATTTAAAATTCGCATCCCACATTTTTTTCTTGAAAAATTTTAAAGAAATTTTTTAAAAAATGTATTTAATAATAAAACGATTTTTTAAAGTTTGTTTGCATAAATTCATACTTTTCTAGAAACCAGACGGCAATTTTATGCATTTGAACATTATTATCTCATTAAATCCATGTTTTATATTCATATAATATATCTTAAATTCCAAACTACTTTTACATAAGAGTAAGTTCGTGCGATCCAGTCGTACATTTTATTTATTAATGTAATTATTATTATTAATGTAATTATTATTATTAATTTTATTAATAATAATAAATAACTACTCGAACTCGAATTAGAAGAAAAACAAAACGTAACCCGACTCGATTACTTATGACTTATTTTGACAGATGCACAGTGCGGCCGAAGGCATCTTTTTGCGGCCAAAAGTCCAAAATAAAAGTTTTGAGTTAGGGGTTTTTTGTCATCAGGCTGTCTAAAGGAGACCCCTAGGAGACGAAAAATGTTCGCAGTAGAATCTCTTGCCTCAAATCCTTCACATAATCTTAGCCTGAATGTGGCTGCTAAGTTAACGTAGTCAAGCGTCGTTAAGATAGTCTAATAGACACTTCCATCAAAACACGTGTAAAAGTTTTTATTTTCAAGCAAAAAATGGATTCAATAGCTGCAGGTGCATAAAATAAGTCAAAGAATTTCTGAATAAAAATTCCTAAATAGTACATTGTTAGATAGAGATATATCAACACTATTTATTCACTTGAAAAAAAAAAAAAATATTTGTTTGAGTGAAAACTTTTTTTCTTGCTGTTCTTGTCCTCAAAGCTATTTAAGATAATTAATAAAAGTATTGTGTACCACATAAAATAAAATTCAGCTGCCCGTAGCTGCCCGTTGAGTCTTTTTGTGCATTAAGGTACTAGTACGGTCTAGAACGCGAAAAAACGCACGATTTTTGGGATTTTTTTTCTCGGAAACCTTATTAGTTAATAACATAATTTTTTTTTAAATAATGAAAACATGAAAACTTCGACTCATCAAAAAATACATTGTCCCATTGCGGACAGTTAATCTCAGGATTGGCTGGACTGAAACAAAAAAAAAACGAAGTGGGTTATTTTAAGGAAGGTTTTTTACGAGACAATTTACCACAATTTGTTTTAAAAGTAAAAAAAAAAACAAAAATGTCAAGCTTTGAAAAATATTTTTTTTTTTGGAAATTTGCTTGGCCATTTTTGGGTCGCCATTTTTTTTCATAACTTTTTGGTCAAATTGTGGTAAATTCTCTTAGAAAACATAAAAACAATCAAGTTGCAACAAGTTTTTTGAAAATCGGTTCAGTAGATCCGGAGATTAACTGTCCGCAATGGTACAATGTGTTTTTTGAAGAGTCAACGTTGGTGCCCTCTATAATTCGGCCAAAATTAGAAAATTAAGACAAAAAAAATGTTCATTATCTTAAAAAAAAATTATGTTATTATCTAAAAAAGTTTCCTAGAAAAAAAATTCTCAAAAATCGTGCGTTTTTTGGCGTTTTAGACCGTACTAGTACCTTAATTCCATTAGTTGGGAAAATGTTACGGCTAATCAATCTTTAGAACAAATTTATTCAATTTTTAAAACAGTTTTATTTGATGGTGTTCAAAAATGTGTCCCTATAGTTCGGAAGAGAGCGTCTTTTAAATCTCCTTGGTTCAATAGAAGGCTTAAGAATTTAGAGAATGTTAAAAACAAAGCTTTCAAAAAGTATAAGGTGTCTGGAAAAACTGAAGATAGACTTAGTTTTATTCAATTGAGAAAAGATTTCGATTTTTTAAGTAGATTTCTTTATTCTCAATATATAAGTTCTGTTGAAAGTAATATAAAATACAATTCGAAATCTTTTTGGGTTTTTTTGAATTCGAAACGTAAAGTTTCTGGATTTCCAAATTCCATGGAACTTAATGATGAATGTTCTTATGATACCAAAACAACGTGCGATCTTTTTGCACATTTTTTTAAATCATATATTTCATTATATTTAATGAGATCGATTGTCAGGTTGATTTTGATTGCTTTTCATTGACAGATCAGGAAGTTTTAGACGGTTTAGCCAATCTTGATTTAAAAAAAAATGCTGGTATGGATTTGATTCCTCCTATTCTTTTATCTAAATGTGCTGTTTCACTTTTTAAAATTTGAAAAATTATTTTTAATAAATCACTTCAAACTGGTGTTTTTCTTCAAGAATGGAAATTGTCATCTATTAGTCCTATCTACAAAAGTGGTCTTAAACATTTAAAAAACAATTACAGACCAGTATCCAAGCTCTCGGCTATTCCGAAATTATTTGAAAAATTAGTATACGATAGGCTAAACTTTGCAGTAAAAGGAATCATTTCTTCGAGGCAGCATGGATTTTGCAGTGGTCGTTCCACTACAACTAATTTGTGTATTTTAGAAATTTTTGCCTCTACTATTTGGAGAACAAAATACAAGTTGATGTCTTATACACTGACTTCGTAAAAGCGTTTGATAGAGTTCATCACAAGCTTCTTATTAAAAAATTAGAGAAAATAGGGTTCAAGTTTAGTTTTCTTAGATGGTTGGAATCTTACTTGACGAATCGGAAACAGGTTGTAAGAATTGGAAATGATAAATCCTTCTGTATTGAAGTATTGTCGGGTCTCCCTCAAGGTAGTCATCTGGGACCCCTTCTTTTCAATCTTTTTGTAAATGACATTCCTGACCTGTTAGAGTATGGAGATTGTCTAATGTTTGCTGACGATTTAAAACTATTCTATCCCATATCAAAGATTGAAGATTGCTTAAAATTTCAAAAAGACATAGATAAACTTTATCAATGGTGTAAATATAATCATCTTGATTTAAATATTTCCAAATGTAAAACGTTTAGAGCTTTTCGTTCAAACCCTAGAAATCTATATAGTTACGAGTACAGTCTTGGCAGTGAAACTTTATCGACTGTTAGTGAAATAAAGGATCTTGGGGTTATTTTTGATACGAAGTTTTCTTTTTCATCACATATTGATTTCATCATATCGAAAGCAAATTCGCTTCTTGGTTTTTTAAAGCGTAATTCTGTCGTTTTTAAGGATAGTTATACTTTAAAAGCCCTTTATATTTCATTAGTTTTACCTTCTTTAGAGTACTGCTGTCTTATATGGTCTCCCTATTATCAAAACTCTTCCGATAGGATTGAGAATATTCAAAAAAGATTTATGCGCTTTGCGTTGAGGAATTTGTGTTGGTCAGAAGGTTTTCCATCATATGAGTCTAGGTGCGCATTGATTGATTTGAAATCTTTAAAAAGCCGCCGAGAATCTTTGTGTACACTTTTTATAAAGGATATAGTAGTTGGTAGAATTAACTCACCTGAGTTATTAAATCTTATGCCCTTTTATTTTCCAGAGAGAAACCTTAGAAACAGAGACGCTCTTTTTCTTGTTCCCAGTCACAGGACAAACAAACGTTCATTATCTCTTTTTAATTCTATTAATCATGAAGTCGACCTTCTAATGGATAGAAGTATTTTTAAGAATATTGTTTCTAGAATTTTTAATAATAATCAATAAATAATTGTTAAATGTAATCAAAGATAAATATCCATTGATGAATAAATAAATAAATAATAATTTACAACAATATCCCTGGTATTAAATGCCCACGTTAGTTCACAAACTTTTAATTCATGGCCCCGAAATAATAAAATATTCAGTGTTACCTATCTGTCAAATGTCGGAAGATGCACAAGAAGCATGTATTAATTGTTTTTAAATCTATCAAGCTAATTTCGCAAGAAACCATTTTCGTCAAAAGACAATGGAGGATGTTTTTAAAAGATTCCTAATCGCATCCGATCCATTAATATCTAGTTGTCGGGAATTACCTCTTAAACCACTTAAATCTTCGTCTAAAGACTGTATCAATTTGTTAGCACCTCCACCTGTAAATAATCAAACAGAAGATGAACAACAATCTTTTGACAGCTCTTCCGCTTCTGAAACAGATCCAGATGTAGATGATTGTGACTGTTACGAGATGGGCAATGAAAACTTTTTCATGTAAATATCGGATTAACTTATATATTGTTTGCTCATATTGCATTTTGTATTTCTAAATAATATTGCCATATAGCATTCCACCATTCTGAATTCGTTCATTTTTAATAAATTTTCAAGTACATGCCCTAATAATATAAAAAAAAAACAAATTTTTTAACCATCTATATCAAAGTTATTTCATTTTTGATAAGTTTTTTCGTATGACATGACGCCATATTAGGCCGGCCATTTTGAATTTGCTGATTCTGATAACAAATTCGTAATCAGCGACCCCAAAAACCCCTATATACCAATTGAGGATCATTCTCTACGTTTTTCGACTTTTGGCCGCACAAAGCGGCTTTCGGCCGCACTGTGAGATGGCCAAATCAAAAAAACTAAGAGAGAACAACAAAAAAGTGCAAACCGTAGCTCGTTAAGATGAGCTACCACCGCGGCTGCTCAGTTGGGCTGGGTCAGTGGAGGTGGAAGAATTCGCGATAAGGATATTTAAATTGATTATCGATATAATCAATTTAATGAAACGAAGGAATGTTTTTATTACAAGTACAGTGGGATACTTGGAATTTTTGTTCGAATGACCATTAGTAAAATTCCAAAACTAATGAATGAGTGAAAGCAAAAATTTTGTTAAATGAAAGACCGTTTTTATGATTTCCACTGGGGAATTTAAAAATAAATTTTATTTGGGAAATCTTGGTGTGCCCAGGATAGAAACCCAAAATTTTTTTTAACGAAATAAAATAAGAACAATGAAATTCAAACGCTATTAGAAACACGATTAGGCCTTTAACGATTAAGTATGAATACCCGAATCACCAATGAAATTTGACGCGAATAAAAAAAAAAAACGAAGGTCCATCGAATTTTATATACACAAAACACAAAAGGTTTGTTTGAACAAGATGCCCGTTTTACTTATCTTCTTGTTTCCTCGATTAATGTTCCTCTAACTTCTCCTATATTTCCTGTCCTCGCTCCTCGAATCACTATCCTCTTTTTTCCAAATTTGTTTTCCTCGATTTCCTTGTTAAATTTTCTGCTCCTTTCCTCGATTCTGTTCTCCTTTTCAATTTTCTCGAATCTTCTCTTTTTCCTAATTTTATTTTAAAAACTAATCGCTTGGTAAGCTCTCGCGAGAGTGAATTTTCCTAGCTTAAAATCCTTTATTTCCTCCCTCGACCATTCCAGTCACTCACACATACATACACAGCGCGTCATCAGGTTAGCACACCTCCTTTAAGCTTAATAAAACTGATGTTCGGGTGGTTGTTGCTAATATGTAGCTACTTTTTTGTGCTCTATTTTTCTCATCCTTGTATACACTCTCACTGGCAAAAAGTGCATCCAAAGAAAAGACCCCGTTTTACGGTGTTTGCTTTTTTTTTTAATTTTCGATTGAAAAGTGCGTTTTTTTTGCGTCATCAGGTTAGCACATGAAAATTAATTTTAGTTTTTCTTCATAAGTTGAACTCGTATAAGAACCAAATGTTTTTTGTTGCTCAAGTAATCTATTCCAAATAATATGGGTGAAGGTAAATCACTAACTGTTGAAGAGAAATCGAAAATTGGAGCTTATGAGTAGTTGAAGCTGTCAATAAGTGCAATAGCCAAAAAGATCGGTAGAAGTCGAAAAGTGATATCCACATTTCTATGCCATAAGTCGGGATATGGTAAAAATAACAAAGGTGATAATAATAAAATAATTTCGAATGCTGATAAGAGAGCTATTTTGAGAGAAGCATCTAACTCTCATAACTCGGCCTTAAAAATCAGGGCAAATGTTGGTGTTAAAGCGAGTTTATCTACCATTCAAAGAGTGATAAGGAGTGCTCCGCATTTAAAAAGGTTAAAGTTGAAGAAAAAACCCCCACTTAACATGGCTCGAAAGGAAATATCCTTGAATTTTGCACGAGCGCACATGACATTGAATTCTGATTGGCAATACGTTGTCTTTTTGGATCGAAAGAAATTTAATACGGAAGGTCCAGACGGCTACAATTATTATTTCCATGATCTTCGCAAGGAGGAACACCAGTTGGATCGCCTTCATAGTCGGGTGGGGGGTGTGATGGTGTGGGGAGCCATTTCCTACTATGGAACGTGCGAGTTACAGTTTTTAAAATCAACTATGAAAGTAAAAAATTACAAAAACGTGCTTGAAAATGCTTTTCCCCATTTTGAAAATTTGTTTGGTAGCCTTTCATGGCATTTTCATTTAATGCTCCGATCCACACTGCCCGGGTGGTAAAGTCATGGATTCAGGGCCAAAACGTAACTTTATTGCAGTGGCCACCTTCACTCAAAAAATTTATTAGTAAAATGGCTACGAATGATATTCGTAATGAAAATATTCGTGCATTGTACGAATATTCGTAAGATGTACGAAGTATTTGTACAGTGGTATATCTACGAATGCATTCGTAAAATTTTACTAATAAGTGTCGTACTATCTACGAATCTATTCGTTTAATACACTAATTTCATTCGTAAACAAGAGGTAAACAATTTGTTTGAGTACATTGTACGAATTATTGTGTACATATAACTAATAATATTCGTTAATTTCTCGTACGAATGACTTCGTACTTTAATCTTTTGCATTCGTAGTATTTACTAATAAATTCGTACTATTTACTAAGTAAAACTAATATTAGTAGACAGAATTCATTCGTAGGTAGACTGTACGCATTATGCGTAGAATGTACTAATAACTTCGTATTTTCATGAAGTGCATTAGTATTATTTACTAATCATGAGTAAAAAAATAATATGTGTTCAGCTCTAAAAACTAAAGGAATTCCATTCGTCAACACGTTAAAACGTGTTTTTGCATAGTGCGCGTCACACTTTTTTGCTGTACTGGTCTGAATTAATTAATAATTTTGTAAATTCATACGGTGTATGTATAAGATACAAATCTTGGGGACTAGACCAACATCTGCTTTTTTCGAAAAGACAAGGTGAGTACCTAGACATACATACATATACCTTAAGGCTTATTTTATATTTGACATACAGCATCCAGAAGCAGCAGCGCATACATATGTATGTGGGAATTTTTCGCTAAAAGATTTTTAATGTAAGTACAATATTTTTTCGGAAGATTTTGAATGTCAAATTTTAAATTTATTTTCAGTGGCCCTTTGAAAATAAGGAGTTTGGACATATTACCTACTGTGATTGTTAATTTTATTAATAATGAATTAATAAATTTTCAGATACTTTATATTTTTTTTTTAACTTTATTCATATACTCGTATATGATAGTAAAATGAATTAAAAAACTATTTTTAACTTAAAAAATACATTACCTTTGTTAATATTTCTTACAATGGATATTTAAGGAAATTTCAGAGAACATATTTAATGACAGTAAGTTCTACAATAATATTCGTACAATATACGAATGGAGCTGTATAATTTACGAATGAATTACAAGGGCATTAGTAAATGTTACAATGATATTCGTACAATGTACGAATGGAGCTGTATAATTTACGAATGAATTCCAAGGGCATTAGTAAATATTACAATGATATTCGTACAATGTACGAATAGAGCTGTGTATTTTACGAATGAATTACAAGGGCATTAGTAAATATTACGATAATATTCGTACATTGTACCAATAGTATTCGTACAATATACGTTTGTTTTTCTACGAATACTAATAAAATATTAGTAATATGTACTAATAAACCTCTATTCTACGAATACTATTCGTGGCTGAAAACCACGAATAAAATTCGTAGAATGCACGCATGAATTAGTAATATTTACACACGAAATTTTTTGAGTATACTCACCCGACATAAATATCATAGAAAACGTGTGGGGATGGCTGGCTCGGAAGGTTTACGAATCTGGAAAATAGTATTCAAATAAAGAGGAATTAATTGAAGGCATCAAGCGCGCCTGGTCAGGCATTTCTTTGGACTACATTGGAAAACTGTACGATTTGCTTCCCAATCGAATCTATGAAGTCTCAGGGAGGATCGACACATTATTAAATTTATTAAAAGATGTTTGAATTACTTAATGTTTAAGTTTAGAAACAATTTCATGGCTTAAAAGCCTAACTAAAACAAAAAAAATAATATGTGCTAACCTGATGACCTCATTTAAATTGTTATTTTTTTTTGTTATTTTAGACAAAAAAAAATATTTAAAAAATGCCCAAACATGGAAAAACAACACATTTTGCCTTATTTCACTGAGAATTGAATCGTCCATAAGAAACAATAATTTTAAAATGGCAGCTCATTTAGTTTGGCCAGAATCACTTACGCGAGGAGGTGTGCTAATCTGATGACGCGAGTTATATTCATAACATACCCTATGAATTTCCCTAAGTTTTCTTTTATGTTATTTTGTTTATGATATAAGTTTCTTATTCTTAAGTTGATCTTATCTGTTAAGGCTTATCAACATAAGAGCTTTTTTGGTAAATGCTATTTTGTACAGATCGATCAAAGTCAGTCCGATAGCAGAAAGGAAATAATAAAGATCGCTTTGAACTTAAGACTTGTGTTTTTAATTGCTCCCGCTGAAAATAAGTAGGCAAAGCTAACTGGCGCAGTCGGTGCAAAAAAAAATTTTCGGACACCTGCATAAAAAGTACAGTGTATTCAAAAGTAAAATGCTTTAAAAATTAAATTAATAATAATTTATTATTAAAAGAAACAGCAAACAAACAATTTAAAAAAAAAACATTATAACATAGTTTTATAAAAAAGAAAAAAAAAAACATTAAATAAAAAGAAAAATCGAAAATCTTACCCAACCAAATAGTGCCTAAGAATTTAATTAAATTTATAACACTGCGAAAAAAAAAAGAAAATACGACAAATAAGAATCATAAGCTATCATAAAGACGAGAACCAGAACAAAAATAACTACTGTTACCAGCACTTACATTGCGGAGGATTTGTGGATATACAAACATTATAGCTTAATAAATAAAGTGTGAAAAAGTTACATTATTTTCTTTACTATTAATTTTAGGGTAATTTAAAATAAAATTAATAAATTTATAGAATCAAATATAAGAATAAGAATAGTGTTAATAAAATTTTTTGTTTCAGTTTATTTACATTACTTATACAAAATTAGTTATTACATATTTGTAAAAATAAAATCAATTCAAATACCCATAGAAATATCTGCATATACAAACTAGAAAAAGAAACAACGAATTGTAAGTAAGGTAAGTCATTGTTATTAGTTGTCATGCTGGGTTATTTATTATAAATATAAGAAAAAAAATCATTTAATTCTATCAGAGAGAAAAAACAAAAAAAAAAAACAAAAAAAGCTTTCTAAGAAATCATTGATTGCAATCAACAAAAAAAGCTTTCTAAGAAGTCATTGATTGCTATCAACAAAAAAAAAAGCTTTCTAAGAAATCATTGATTGCCAATTTATTGATTTCGACAGTTAAGTTCATTCTTCTGAGGAAATTACATTAAGCTACAAAAGAAAAACAATTCTAGCCATGGCTAACGCTCTCGAAATGTGCAACTCTCTTAAAATACCAGATGCTGTGAAAGATATTCCATGTTTCGATGGTAATCCACGTTTGCTTTTCGATTTTATAAATAACGTTGAAGAGATTCTTGCTTTCATGCCGGAAATTAATGGAACAAATTACGCTAACATAATTTTAAGGGCAATTCGCAATAAAATTGTCGGTCCAGCAAATGAAGTATTAAACATGTATGGAACGTCCATAGATTGGGACGAAATAAAAAACAATTTAGTACTTCATTACGCGGATAAGCGAAATGAAACCAGTCTCATAAGAGATTTGCACCGAATTAAGCAAGACACATACAATGTTGAACCCTTTTATGCCAAGATAATAGAAATTTTTTCTACTATCATAAATCATGTTAGATTGCATGAAAAAGAACCCACAGTAGTAAACGCAAAAAAAACTCTCTATGAGGAAATGTGTCTTAATTCGTTTTTGACTGGACTAAAGGAACCCTTAGGATCAACAATACGTGCAATGAGGCCTACGAAATTGAATGAAGCTTTATCATTATGTTTAGAGGAACAAAATCGATTAAATTTTCACGGACAGTACAATTTTTTAAATCAAAATAATTTTCAAAATAATTTCCAATTATACGGCCATATAATACAGTTCAACAAACTCATAACAACAGTGGTTTTAGGTATTCGAATCCTATGCCCAGATCTTTCGCACCTTCCTTTACAAACATCTCTTCTTCTAGCCCATATACTAACAGACAACACACCCCAAACATTCAAAATTATAATCGACCACCAGTTCTTAATAGATATGTTCCTAAAAGTAACACTAACATTTCGAACAACAATATTGTTGCAAACACCAATTCGTACCCACCAAATTTCAGACCAAACAGTTCCAAAACTCATCCTCAACCCGAACCTATGTCAATTTCCAATGCATATACTTACAGACAAAACTCCAATCATACCCAACCCTTTAAATATAACCCACAAGAGCTACATAACATCGATACAAGTTATAATACTAATAATTATCCAGCAGAACAGATTGAATCAAGTTATTATTTAAACGAAAATAGGACTCAACAAGAAATTGTGTATGATCAAAGTCACTATCAAAATGAAGATATTCCACATTGTTCAACTGAAGTGGTTGTTGATGACGCAAATTTTCACTTACGTGCCTCGGAGAATCTATAGGTTACTTAGATTTAAATAATTATAATTCACATCTCTTGCCTTACATTACTATCACTAGCATCAACAACAGTCCTCTCAAGTTTTTAATCGACACTGGAAGCAACAGGTCATTTATATGTCCAAATGTAGGTCATGAACTTAAAGCACAAAACATTTCACCAATTGAAATAAAAACTATTTTTGATATAAAAACTGTAAATAAAGAAGTTATTATAAATGGATTACCTGAGCTTCTCACTAAAAAACCGTTGAAATTTCTGATTTTTAAGTTCCATTCTTATTTTGACGGACTGATTGGCATCGACATCATTAAAGATCTTGGATTAACGATTGATATCAAAAACTCAAATTTAAGAACAAAAAATACGACCATACCATTACATTTCAAACCTAATCTTATGTCAAAACCTTTTATTGTACCTGAGCTCAGTAAATGTATTTGTTTATTACCAATAGATATCAAATCCGGCAGCGTGTACATAAAACCAATCTCTATAAATTCTCATTTAATGATATCGGAGGGATTGTATGAAGCACGAGACTGGTACTGTTTAGTCGAGGTCGTAAACAAATCCGATTCTCCACAAACTTTGGTAGTAGAACAACCAATCAAAGCCCAACTTATTGACAATTGTTTCGAATTTAACAATTATTCGATCGGAAACTCGGAAAGCATTGAGCCAAAAAATATTGGACAGACAATAAAAACTGACCATCTAAATGAGGAAGAGAAAAAATTAGTTATAGACTTGTGTCATAAGTTTAAAAACATTTTCTTTAAAGAGGGTGAAAACTTAACATTTTCAAACTCTATAAAACATGAAATTAAAACTACGGATGAAATTCCAATATACTCAAAATCTTATCGTTACCCTTATATTCATAAAGAGGAAGTGCAAAGACAAATAAGTGAATTATTGAGCCAAGGTATTATACGTCCTAGCTTCTCACCTTGGTCGTCTCCGATCTGGATTGTTCCAAAAAAAAAAGATTCAATGGGGAAGGAAAAATGGAGGCTTGTCATCGATTATCGAAAACTAAACGAAAAAACTGTCGATGATCGTTATCCGATCCCCAACATAACTGAAATTTTGGACAAACTTGGTAGAAGTATGTACTTTAGCACACTTGACCTAGCCTCTGGATTTCATCAAATTGAAATAAAAAAAGAAGACATTTCCAAAACTGCATTCTCGGTCGAAAACGGACATTATGAATTCGTTCGCATGCCTTTTGGGCTTAAGAATGCGCCGTCGACCTTCCAACGAGTAATGGACAATGTTTTGAGAGAACTTCAAGGGAGGACGTGCTTAGTATATATGGACGATATAATTGTATATTCGACCTCACTGCAGGAACATATGGAAAGCCTTAACGGCGTTTTTAAAAAATTGAAAGATGCAAATCTGAAAGTCCAAATTAATAAATCACAGTTTTTATGTAAGGAAGTAGCGTTTTTAGGACATCTTGTTACTTCTGATGGCATCCGGCCAAACCCGGACAAAATACAAGCTGTACAAAAATTTCCTCTGCCAACTGCACAAAAACAAATAAAATCTTTTCTTGGCCTCTTGGGCTACTATCGCAAATTTATTAAAGATTTTGCAAATCTTACAAAACCGTTAACAGAGTGCCTTCGAAAAGGAAACAAAATTATTTTAAACTCCAGGTTTATCAATTGTTTTGAAGATTGCAAAAACTTACTTTGCAATGACCCTATCTTACAGTACCCGGATTTTCATAAGCCTTTCATTATTACTACTGATGCTAGTAATGTTGCATTAGGTGCAGTGCTTTCCCAAGGACCTCTAGGTTCCGATAGGCCGATTTGTTTTGCAAGTCGGACTCTATCAAAGAGTGAACAACATTATAGCACTATCGAAAAAGAGCTTTTGGGTATTGTTTGGGCAACAAAATACTTTAGGCCTTATGTGTATGGCAGAAAGTTCAAAATCGTTACCGACCACAAGTCCCTAACTTGGCTTTTTTCCGTCAAAGATCCCTGCTCCAAACTCGTTCGGTGGAGGTTGCGGCTAGAAGAGTACGACTATGAGGTTGTCTACAAAAAAGGTTCACAAAATGCAAACGCAGACGCACTTTCACGAATTGAGGTAAATACTAACGAGACTGAATTTGAAAACTTAGAAACGGCTTCGATACAAAATAATGCTGATACATCGTCTATTATATCAACTATTCATTCGGCCCAAGAAAATGTTGATAGTGGTATTCCTATATCCGAACGTTCAATCAACGAATTTTCGCATCAAATTATTATTAAACGAAATCCAACAAAATTAAAAATATCTTCAAAACTGCTAATTCTGTTTAAAAGAAAAAAAAGATATATAATAGAGCACTGTAATCCTGCAGACGAAAGTGTTGTCAATTCCATTTTGAAAGACCACCTTAATACAAAACGACAAATAGCCATTTTAACAGACGATGAAACCTTTTCGGTGATTCAAAGCGTGTTTACGAGGTTTTTCCATCGAGCACGTTTAAAGCTAGTTAGATCTACAATTTTGCTTAGGGATATAACGGAGAGAGATGAACAAGAGAAAGAAGTTAGAAATTATCATGAGAACTCCCACCATAGGGGTATAACTGAATGTCTTCATCACTTAAAAAGAGATATTTATTTTCCGACACTTAAACACGTAATTTCCAAAGTTGTAAATAACTGTGAGACTTGTCACAGGTATAAATACGACCGTAAAAGAGAACAACTTAAATTTCAACTAACTGAAACCCCATCAAAACCTCTGGAGATTATTCATATTGATATTTATTTTGTGTCCAAAACAAATTTTCTTACTATTATTGATAAATTCAGCAAATTCTCATCTGTATATCCATTGACAGCAAGAACAAGCATCAATATAATTAAATGTCTGAGACACTTTTTTTCACATCACGGCATTCCAAGGAAAGTAGTTGCGGATAACGGAAGCGAATTTGTTTGCACTTTGTTTAAAGACTTTTTAGAACTGTATAACATTTGTTATCATAATATTTGTGCTAAGACCTCAACAGGTAATTCGCCAGTCGAACGTTTTCATTCCACCCTAACAGAACTTATTCGTTTAATAAAATCTCAAAATAAAGATGCTTCAATTGAGGAAGTAGTTGACGAGGCTGTACTGACGTATAACAACTCTATACATTCGACAACGAAATTGACCCCTTTTGAACTTCTTTCAGGCCATATTTACTCTAATAAACCATTTCCATCAAAATCAGATTTTTACACAGAACAAGAATACTTACGACAACATAAGCAAAATTATGAAAATCTTTGTAAATTAGTTCATAAACAAAGTCTTGAAAGAAAACAAACCTACATTGACCACCTCAATAAGTCACGTAAAGATCCTCCTGATTATACCCCAAACGAAAAAATTTTTGAAATGGATGATCGACGGAATAAATTGGCACCTAGGTTTAATGACCATATTGTTACTCAAAATAATGGAATAACTGTCGAAACAAATAAAAGGAAAGTTCACAAACAAAAAATTAAAAACAGAAAGTCTAAATAAAATAAAATCTACAAACAAATTTATTTTTCAAAAATACACCCAGCAGATAACTTTTGTACAGTGAGTACATACCTAATCATCTAACAATCCAAACACATTAATTTTATTCTAATAAATAAAATGGTACTCTATTCAAATTATAAATATTATGTTTGACGAAAAAATAATAAAACAAAAAATACGGTCCACTCAGGCGTACACTTACTATTTTCAAACCAATTAATTGCGACACAATCAGTGAATAATTGTGAACGATTATTATATCAATTTAATTATTTAAAACAAATGTTTAACGAATTATGAAATTATTAACTATTTTATATATAAACATACATACATATGTATCTATTTATTGTTAAAAATTGTACATTGCAATGAACTTCATCCTTAAGTTCATTTTTTTGGGGGGGACGAGTTATATTCATAGCATACCCTATGAATTTCCCTAAGTTTTCTTTTATGTTATTTTGTTTATGATATAAGTTTCTTATTCTTAAGTTGATCTTATCTGTTAAGGCTTATCAACATAAGAGCTTTTTTGGTAAATGCTATTTTGTACAGATCGATCAAAGTCAGTCCGATAGCAGAAAGCAAATAATAAAGATCGCTTTAAACTTAAGACTTGTGTTTTTAATTGCTCCCGCTGAAAATAAGTAGGCAAAGCTAACTCGCGCAGTGTACATTCAGCCAATCGTTTTCGCGATCATCGGTCACGGACACCGGCTACCTGGAAATCTTTTTCGTTTCGCAGAAAACCACCGTTGTTGAATCTCAAACGAAACTTTTCTCTCACGCACACATTCACGGATTCAGCAAGTTGTTGGGTGTCGAGTTCAGACTACTATTATCTAAATTTCTCGAGAAAAACCAAAAAGAATTAAATCGAGAAAAAGCCTTTTCTAGGCATTCTCCAAGTTACAATTAAATACGCGCGAGTGTTTCGAAGAGCGAAGCCATTGTTGATAAATAATTACTAAGAAGAAAGAGGAAAAAATATTTTAACGCACGAACTATGTATATTCTAAGTAGACCTTTTTGAAAAAGACGAATTAATATCTTCACGAAATGAATTTAATAGATACTCTAAATCGTTAGGGACCGTTACGCTTACAAAAAGGATTAAGGTTAGGACGTTGTGTTGTTTTATTTGTATATTTGGAGTAGGTAAGAGTCCGCCTGACTCGTTACCTCTTCAGCTCATCCGCTGGCATTCGTTTTGTTGCATGAGACCGCCCATCTACATGCCAAAGTAATCAATAAATCTCGGGAACCATTCGACTCGAAACCTGTATTGTCAATTTTGCAAAATGCTGAATTAGTACACCAATAGTTGATGGTGAATTTGGCCGCCGCAACCAAAGAAAAGAAGGGAAGGAAGAAAACGAAGGCCAGTCATTGTTGCAATAAATTTTACCGTAACAAAGGCTTCACACAAAAGGAAGATCAAGCCGAGTGTGCTACTTCGGAATTAAGGAAAATTTAATGTGCTTAAAATGTGATTTTGTTGCATATGGAGATTTAACGCTTGTTAATTTGGAAATCATCTGTAGATACTTGCGGTATATTTGAATTGCAACAATTAGGAAAATGACTGCGAGGTTGAACGAGGTATTATCAAGTAAGAATCAATCGAGGATTTTGGTCATCGGCGACTTAAATGCGAGAACGGGGGTGGAGACTGGTTCGGTAAACTGGGTTAAGGCTATCGGCAGACAACCAGAAGAAAAGATGCTTAATGGGAAAGGAAACTGTTGGAATTATGCGATTCGTTTGGGCTTCACATTCTCAATGGTACAAGTTTGAGTGACACTACTGGGAATTTCGCGTTCGTTGGTGGTCAAGACACATCGGTCATCGATTATGCTCTTATAGACGAAGATTGGGAACAATTCGTTAGAGATTTTGAGGTTAAACCAGTACCCTTCTCCGACCATCTTCCATTAATTGTCTCCTTCCAAACACAGAGCCAGCCTAATGAGAATATTATGACAATGATTCTACCTCCTAGAATGAAATGGAAAACCAATAAAGCGGAATCATATAGGCGTCTTCTTGACTCGTACCTTCAAAGGCATTCTGTCTCGGACCTTGTTACACTTGAACAAGTAATAAAAATGTCGTATCCGCATATAACCTGTGTGAAAAATGTTAGCAAACAAGGAAGAGAACCATGGTTCGACGCGCAAAATATCCTTTGCCTGGCTGCGATTATTCAGGAACTCTAAGGAAAAATTGTTTAAAAGGAACTATATCGATTCGACTAGGAGATACAAGGCACTTTGTAAAAGCAAAAAGAGAACTTACGGGGAGCTGCAAGCATCCAGGCTGGCGTTATGTAAAAATGCATCGGAATTCTGGAAACTAGCATGGGAACTAAATGGTGAAAATGGAAAAATCAACACCAAGCTTGGAATAAACGCACTGCGTGATCACTTTAATAAGCTACTAAACCCGACTGCTTCAGCACTAACTTGGCAATACGCAGCCCCTGGATATATCAACGTTATTCTTGATGAAATCATTACCGGACAGGAAATAGGACTAGCTTTAACCACTCTTAAGAATGGCAAAGCTGCTGGTGCAAAAGCTATTCCCTGGAATTCTATAAATATGCAACAGAACACTTCAAGTAAAGCTTAGCTATTGTTTTTAACAAAGTATTGGATGGTGAATACCGAGACGCAGTTATTTTCCCAATCCTTAAAGATGGATCGATATTGTATCCGGCTAATTATCGGGCAGTCTCGTTTCTAAACGCCTCGTATAAAATATTCATGATGATCCTTCACAAGCGCCTAACAGCGTGGATTGATTCGAATGATTTGCCTAAAGAGTTTCAGGCAGGCATCCGAAACGGCTATTCAACGATAGATAACATTTTCGCCCTGAAAACTATAGCAGAAAGTTTCTTGTCACAAGGTAAAAATTTCAAGGCTGCCTTCGATTCCATTGACCGTGGTTCCTTGTTCTATAAGTTATATAGTTTTGGAATGTCACTGAAATTTGGGAGAGTGCTAGAAAATGCTTACAGAAGAACAAGGTCTGCAGTGTGGAACGGAACTGAGCTATCTGATTAGTTTACAACCACTTCAGGAGTAAGGAGTACTGCATTTGCCTCAACAACTTCATCATTTTCTTTAGTTTTTTTATTTTCCAATTTATTTGGCAATTTTTTCCTGTTTTTAAATTCAAATAAACTTCACATATAATATGGGTTCTAAACAAACAAAATTCGAAGGAGAGTACTTACCTCAAACGCCTTTGGATCATATGGATCCAAGATCACCACACGTTTGCCGAACTCCCTTGAATGAAATAGCGCAAAAAAAAGAACAATAAAGAACAGAACTATCACCATTTAGCTTTAAATCCAGCGATTTCATCAGAACAACCGACAGGCTTGGTGCGCAAACGTTTCTTCAAAGGGTTCACCCATAGCTTAAATGATCCACGTTTACCAAGTGTTTTCCTCAATCGGACCCCTTTCGTATTCGATGAGACAGTCAATTTAAACGACACATTCTCGGATCTCTTTGTAGAGGGGGTATAAAGAGGAAAAGACTGAAGAAGTAGAAGGCGAGGATGTACTCTGAGTACCAGCTTATTTACACTCTTCTTGGATGATCTGATCGATTACCTTCCTGGTGGAGTTTTCTTCGCGGGTGTACAAATTAAAGCTCTTTGCTGATGATGTAGTTTTGTTCGCTTACTCGCCCGAAACCATTCAACGTACGAGTATGATCAACAAGGTGTATGAATACTGTCAGTTATGGAATCTGTTTGTCAACATTTAAAAATTGAAAGTAATGATTTTCAAAAGGTGGAAGACAAGCTGCCAACGAACGATGGGTCTAAAATGGAGAATCTATTGAAGTAGTCAAGGCATACATATATCTTGGTTTAATATTTACGGGCAACCTGAATATGGAGAAGAATTTTAGTGGTAAAATACAAAAGGCAAAGACAGCAGTGGCGTGGCGTCCATATAACCCGATTCCTATCAGGTTACCTTTTAAATTTTCAGCTAAACAACAATGTTTACTAAATAACAAACGACCTTGCTGCACAAGAATGTTTACTAAATACCGACCAACTAGAGATGTGTCAATCGCGATTGATTCGGTCTTTGTGTCCCGTTCACCAAAAAGATTGATTAATTGCAATCAAAGTAGACCACTTACCACTGAAACCGATGAACGAAACGAACGAAAAAAAGTTATGTTTCGTTCATTCAGCATGTTCTAAATCATTTCACAATACCAAATAGAAATAATCATGAAACAGAATGTATATTCCTCTTTTTATATACAAACGAAGATGGCGAGAACGAAGCAACGAAGTGAATTCTCAGTGGGAAGACTGAGACGAAAGGCTTTCAGATTTAGCACTTGTTTCCACAGAAAAGCTGCTTCTTTTAAAAATAAGGAATAGACCTGACTTCAATGAAAGAGTTTTAGCAGATTTTATAAAAAAAGAAACGGTTTGTCATTTTTATATTTGAGGCTTTAAGTTTGTAATTGAACCTTATTTTTTCGTTGTAGACGCATTTGTTCAAGCTCTCTGAATATAGCGTGTTCATAAAAATAGCAGTGTCTTGCATTTAAAGTTAAAAAGTGTTAAACATTCTCTTTTTTTTTATTTTTCGGTAAGTAAAAATTTTACTATTTCTAGTTTTCATGTAGTATTCTCAAGATATTATTATAGAAGAAATTATTACTCGTATTATTAGCTCAAAAATAAACAATGGGTCGGTCAAAATATTGCAACGAAGAAACTCGAAGTTTAATAAGAAAACTACGTTTGGAGGGGAAAACTTACCAGGATATTCAGGAAATCTTAAAATGTTCAGCAAAAAAGATAAGTAACGCTATAAAATGGCAGAATAAACCGGAAACACGCGGCCCAAAAAGGATGACGAGGGTTAGAACTGACAGAAAAATTATAAAATTAGCTAAACAGAACCCTTCCATAAGCTCCAGAGAAATTAAAGATAATCTTGAACTGTCTGTAAGCGCTGTAACCGTACGAAGACTTCTTTTGGATGCCAAATTACCAGCCCAAAGTCCACGCAAGGTACCATTGTTGACAAAAAGGCATGTG
The DNA here is from genome assembly GCA_963931855.1 of Philhelius festivus. Taxonomy (NCBI): domain Eukaryota; kingdom Metazoa; phylum Arthropoda; class Insecta; order Diptera; family Syrphidae; genus Philhelius; species Philhelius festivus. The sequence continues at coordinate 132,541,908 of OZ007554.1, read as the reverse complement.
GCAAAGAGAATGGAGTTTGCCAAAGCGCATCGAGATTGGTCACGAGAAAAACGGAGGAATATTCTGAGGAGCGATGAAAGCAAAGTCGTTCCTTTTGGATCCAAGTGTCGTCGGGAGTATGTGAAAAGACCACAAAATGCAGCAAACGATCCACGATACACTGTGAAAACAGTGAAGCATGGCGGAGCGCAAATTATGATTTGGGCTTGCTTTTCTTACTATGGGGTTGGGCCTATCTATCCCATTAACGATATAATGGATGCAGCTGAATATGTTAAAATTCTCGAGGAGGTCATGTTACCCTACTTTGGAGAGGAAATGCCGTTGGTTTGGTTATACCAACAAGACAATGACCCAAAGCACACTTCAAAAAGGGCAAAATCATGGTTCCAGGAGAACAAGTTATGCGTTATGGAGTGGCCCGCTCAATCCCCTGACCTTAACCCCATTGAAAATTTTTGGGGGGATGTTAAGAATGCGGTTCATGAAGCGAAACCGAAGAATTCGAAAGAATTGTGGGAAGTAGTGCGAGATTCGTTGAACGCAATACCAGTCGAGAGGTGTCAAACTTTAGTGGACTCTATGCCACGCAGATGCATTTCCGTCATAAAAAACAATGGTTATGCTACGAAGTCTTAATGGTAAGCTAAAATATCAATATAGTTTCATATAACTTTTTTACAGTTTTTCTAACATTTTGCGTTGTAGATTCAGAACATTCAGATGCACTGCTATTTTTGTGAACAGCCATACATTTTAAAAACGCTTCTTACTGTGATAAAAGTAATGGTAAAAAATCAATCTTAATTTTGTCTGTTAATATAAATGAAATACCTTAAATTGTTAGAAGTTAAGTGAAATATATTATAACGTTGATAATGAAAGCCTTTTTGTTTTATTTGGGGAGCACTGCTATTTTTATGAACACAACTGTAAATAAGAGAAGTTTTTTTAGTACCACTTTTCATAATGGAACCGCTGAGAAGAAAAAGGAAAACATTCCACTAATCATAGTTTTTGGGAAATCGAAGAAAACTGTTTATTTCTGAAAATGAAAGTTATTCTTCAAAACATTCTGAAGGACAAATGTAAAGCTAGTAAAGAAGAGTAACATACCAAACAATTGAAATTAAAAACTTTAAACTCTGGCTTAATAATTCCTGTTAAAGTAAGTGGAATGTTTTCCTTTTTCCACTAATTGAAAAATAAAATCAAAGAAATTATTTTAAAATAAGTTTTTTTATTCAAATAATATAAATAATGGGTTCAAAACATTTTATTTATTTAATATTAAATAATTCTGCAAAATGAACACTAAAACAATATTTTAATAATAATTCAAGGGAATAAAAATAAACAGAAATAAAATGCACGACTGGATGGCACGAACTTGCTTTTATGTTAAAGTACTTTGGAATTTAAAATACATTTTATAAATATAAAACATGGATTTAATGAGATAAAAATGTTCAAATGTATGGAATTTCCGTCTGATTAATCCTTTTAATATTAAAGTAATTTGTTATATAACAAATTTCCTTAAAATTTTTCGACAACAAAATTTGGGATGCCAAATTTTAAGTATTTAGTGGTATAGATTTTAGAAATAGTTTCAAAAAATAATCGTTCACACGTTTTAAAGATATTGGTTTTTCAAAAAAAACTTGGAATTTTTTTTTTTAATTCCAAAACAAATTTTTTCGAATATTTTTATATGCAATATTATTTTAAACTTAAGGGGCCTCCTTCTGAAAATTTTTGGTTAAAATCGTTAAAGCCGTTGATGAGAAAGGCAAAAAATCAAAAAACGGTTCTATGACAGGTACCGTTAATAACATTTTACCCCAAAAAGGAAAGGAAAATATTCCTGGAATGTCTTCCTTTTTCCACTCAATGATATTTTATAATCACATTTAAAAAGTAGATTTACATGGAATTTTTTCGTTTTTAGGCTTATAATGTGCGCTATAAAAATAGCTACGCTTTTGCATCAGTACTTCAATTTCCCATTTTTGTGGAATGTTTTCCTTTTTCTTCTCAGCGGTTCAATTTCTTATTCGTTTAGAAACGCGAACTTTTGCTATTTTTTTTAATAACACACATTATTATATTTATTGTAGCCAAAACTATTACATTTCTTATACTTAAACCTATATTGCACAATTTACATAGATTGGTAACATACATAAATCATCTATTTGTAAGCTGTTGTACATAACTATTTATTTTTAATTGATATTTTTTTATCATGATATTTAATTACTTGAAAAATTTATTTGATTTATTTGCTTATTTATCTCATACTTAAATATACTTTTGTTTTGAAGTTCCTTATTTTTTATTTTTGTTCATAACATTACCTTAAATTTTCCTTATTGTGCTGCATTTGCATTTGCCAGAATCGGTTTCTTTCGAAGCCACTTTTTTATACTTTATGGCATGAATTGCTTGACTTGTTTGTTTTCGAAATCAAAACTGCAATACATTTTTTAATTTAAGATACAATCGATATTAGAATTAATTATCGTTTGCAGGTAATTAGTCTAAGCTTCGACTTACCATTTGAAATTATTCACGCCACGCCACTGAAAGAGCAATAAACATCACCTGGAAGAGCTGCTTTAAAAACTTAAACATAGCTCACAGTAGCAAATATAAGATTTTTGAGTTTGTTTCGGAGACGATTTTTCTGTATGGTGCCCAGGCTTGGGGATGTAAAAAGTTCGACTCCGTTGAAAAACTCCTTATTTACTACGTTAAGAGAGTATTTCAGCTTCCAGTAAGCACGCCGAATTATACGTTGTCGTGCTTGAAACAGGAATCTCGCCGCTGTTTATAAAAACGCTTAAGCTTCAAGCGGACTATGTGCTTAAAGTTTTTAGGATACCTGAATTCCGTTTGGTAAAGAGAGTAGTACTTAAATGTATTCAAGACCGTAGTAGTTGGTATGGAGAGTGGCTGAGGTTGGCGGAAGGATGTAACGTGAGACTAAATTTGAATATTACAGATGAAGCTGCTAGTAGAAATATTCTGTATGAAATTATCTCTAAGATTGATGAACATTACAGAGCAGAATATGAAGCGGAAGCGGCCGAGTCATTGTTTAGGTCAACTTATAGCAGACTTTCCCATAATATCCCAGGAAATAACTACTTCTGTGATACAAATAGTATTCAACTGATTTCTATGATGGTCAAGTTAATAAGTGAAATGCTCAACCTAAATTTTATTCCACATAGACCGGACCTACCGTTGGAATGTAGTCTTTGTAATTTAAGAGATAGGGAAGATGTTATTCACTTTATCAGAAGTGCCCTATGCTGAGCAAAACAAGAAGATCTGATTTTGGAAGCAACATCTTAACAGAAGAGCAAGTTTTGTGCGAATAAAATGAGATGGATGTCGTCAAACTTTTTGAGCACTGCAAAATTGCCTAAAGGTATGAAGACTAATGAACGAAGACCTGTGAATCCTTTTTTTTTAAGTAATTTTTTTTCAACAGATATTGATTAACAAATTATAACAACTGTGACAATTCAAGTAAGCTTATGATCTACTTTATAAAAAACTATTATATATTCTATTTCTTTTTTATGTTGTCTTTCGGGCAGACGGCCCAAGCCATGCTATTAAGATTTTTGTTAAAATTTAAGTTTATATGCATATTACTTCAATTAAAAATCATCTATCTATCTAAATATTATTGTTAATATTAATAATAATAATAAATAAATAACTACGCGAACTCGAATTAGAAGAAAAACAAAACGCAACCCGACTCGATTTATCTCGATTACTTATGACTTGTTTTGACAGGTGGCCAAATAAAAAAAAAGTAAGAGAGAACAAATAAAAAAGGGCAACCTGTAGCTCGTTGAGATAGGGCTACCACCGCGGCTGTTCAGCTGGGCTGTGTTCAGTAGAGGTGGAAGAATTCGCGATAAGGAGATTTAAATTGATTTTATCGATATAATCAATTTGATGAAACGAAAGAAAGTTCTTATTACAAGTACAGTATGATACTTTAATAAAAAGTGGGCTCCAGGAATTTTTGTTCGAACGAAAATTAGTAAAATTCCAAAACTAATTATTAAGTGAAAGAAAATAATTTAATTAAATAAAACAACATTTTTATGATTTCCAATAGGAAATTGAAAAATAAATTTTATTTGGGAAACCTTGGGTAAACCCAGTATAAAAACCCAAAATTTTTTCGAATGGAGAAAAAAATATAAAAATGAATTGGAGTTGCAAATAAAATCCCAATTAGGTCTCTAACGATTGAAAATAAAAATGAATACTCGAAATACCGACGAAATTGGTCGCGAATAAAAAACGAAACAAAGGTCTACTCGAATTTTAAATACACGAAACAGTCAAATATTTTATTTGGACAAGATGTCGTGTGAGTACTTATCTTTTTTTTCTCGTCCTATGTTCCTCTAAGTTCTCCTTTTTTTCCTGTCCTCGAATCACTTCACTTTCCAAATTTCTGTCTCGATCTCCTTAGCTTTCTTTTTAAAATATTTCCTCTTTTTCTCGATTTATTTCCTTTTAATTTTTCTCGAATCCTTTTTCTATTTTTCTTTAATCAACTCGTCGCTTGATAAGCTCTTTAAAGAGTGAACTTTCCTAGCTAAAATACATTTTTTTTTCCTCCCTCGACCATGCCAGTCACTCACACATACACACACCCAGCCAATCGTTTTCGCGATCATCGGCCACGGGACACCGGCTTCCTGGAAACCTTTTAGGTTTCACAGAAAACCGCCGTTGTCGAATCTCAAACGAAACTTTTCTCTCACACACACATTCACGGATTCAGCAAGCTGTTGGGTGTCTTTCCAAAACTTGCCGAATCTTAATGGCCGAGTTCAGACTATTATTAACTTAATTTCTCGACAAAAATCAAAAAGAATACTCGTAAAACCGAAGAAAAGCCCTAGTTAATATTAAATACTCGCGAGTGTTTCAAAGAGCGAAGCCATCTTAACTAAATAATAATGAGACGAAAGAGGAAAACATATTTTAAAACACGAACTATATTCAAAGCGGACGTTTTTGAAAAAGACGAATTAATATCTTTAGGAAAAGAATCTAACAGTTACTCTAATCGTTAGGGACGCTAACAAACAAATTTAGGTTACTTAATAGCTTAAGAAAAATTTAGGACGTTGTGTTGTTTTGAGGATAGGTAAGAGTCCGCCTGACTCGTTACCTCCGGGCAGTTTGTGAGATATATAAATAAGCAAGAATACAAATTGCCCTAATATAATAAATACTTACAGGTAGTGGTGTAAGAAATCTATAGTAAGTAAAGT